>CM035850.1:47824284-49024284 GCA_020510985.1 Pholidichthys leucotaenia
TGTGGGAGGAAACCGGAGACCCCAGAGTAAACCCATGCAGCACAGGGAGAACATGCAAACTCCACACAGAAAGGTTCCAACCCCTGCCAACCTGGGGATTCGAACCAGGAACCTTCTAGCTGTAGGGCAACAGTGCTAACCACTGCACCACCTGCTACATACTGTATGTGTTATTGTTATTAGCATGTGAGTCGGGTTTAAATTTGGGAGGGCCTAATTTGTGTGTTTTGCATTTTTCTACTGGGGGGGGGTAGTGTATCAAATATGGTACTGCGTATACCTGGAGTGTACTGGGGGTGACGGCGGAACTGGAAGGGCGGAGCCGGGGTATAAAAGGCATAGGCGGAAGGGACACAGTCTCTTTGGCCGTCGACCATCTGTCTTAATGGAGCACCTGCGTTACTGTGGTTCATTTAATAAAGCTACATTCAACTACACCTCCAGCCGGATTCTTGTGAGAGTAAGTTATGGACATAACAGTGTTCACCCCACTAGACATCCGAGGTCCCAGCTCGTTCATTAACTCACGGTTGATAAAATATTTTACATCATTCTGGCCTATTTTGTAGTTGTTTTTTTCATGGTATGACATGGGCAGCAGCACTGTTAGCACTGCTAGTTTTGCAGAGCAAATCAGCGTGACCAATGATTTTATGGCTCTTTTTTTTTTTTGTATTCACCATACTAGGCCAGCTCCATTAATTTACAGTGAATTGTGCATTTTGAGGCATTATGGCTTGTTTTGTTATGGGACTGTTAATAGTTAGCTGGTGTAACCAGCCACAGCCGGAATTTCTGACCAACTTCGAGGTTGATCTGTGAGATACAAACTGATAGAGGTGTCCACTAGCCTAGCCACTAGATATCCGTTTGTCTATATTCCATATATTTTAGCTATTCCCCGTAAACACTTATTTTCCCAGCCTGATCATCTTACAACCTTAGCTATATATTATATTCATGTATGGTACTTTAGCATATTTTATAGTTTTTATATTACACTTTATTATCCACCTTATTCCTAGGAGTGCTGCTGTAGAAACGACTATTGGTGCAACTTCCATTTTTGGGTGGAAGTAGTATTAAAGCAGTGGTGTAGTAGTTTATAGTAGTTTCTGGACTAGTTTGTCATTTAAAAGAGCGTTTCTGAAAGTTTTCTGCTTCAATTTAATGTGTAGCTCACACACACCGCATTCCAAATTATTATGCAAATGATATTTGTCTCTGATTTTCCTACATAGTTGATGCTAATCACAGTCGGTATAATTTTAAAGTCAACAACCATTAGAGCATAATTCAAATTTTATTGAACAAAACTCCCAATGATAACTATTTGAATGCACTGTTCCAAATTATTATGCACAACAGAGTTTCAAAACATTTTCTTGGTTGTAAAGAACTGAAAAGGGTCATTTGTTGAATTTGCAGCATTAGGGGGTCATTTACTGAAATCAAAAGCTATTTCAATCAAAATCATCTTAACAGACCAATTTACATGTTAACATAGGACCCCTTCTTTGATATAACCTTCACAATTCTTGCATCCATTGAACTTGTGAGATTTTGGAGAGGTTCTGCTTGAATTTCTTTGCAAGATGTCAGAATAGCCTCCCACAACTGCTGTTTTGATGTGAACTGCCTCCCACCCTCATAGATCTTTTGCTTGAGGATGCTCCAAAGGTTCTCAATAGGGTTGAGGTGAGGGGAGGATGGGGGCCACACCTCTTCTTTTATGCCCATAGCAGTCAATGACAGAGATATTCTTTGCAGCGTGAAATGGTGCATTGTCATGCATGAAGATAATTTTGCTACTGAGATTAATAACAGTGATCCAAAGAGCCCTGAGACACAATACCATCCATGAGTTTAATTGAAAAGCAAAAAACTGAATGTTTGTGACACTAAAATCCTATATGCATAATAATTTGGAACACAGTGACAGTTAACTTCCGTACTTGCTGATTTCATATTCTAGGATGGTTTTGCGTAGGTCTGGTACTTGTTGCGCTGTTCGTGGTTGTACCATAGACTGTGTAAATATGGGTTGTACTCACAACCAAGCAAAGCTAAATTTGTGGCTTCAACAGCAATGTGTAGATAAAGCACCTAAAACTAAAAAGGATTGTTTATGTGATCGGTGTCACAGACACAAGAGCACCAGGTATGAATGTCATGGATCTGACATTTTTGTGTGATATATGGCGGAGTGGTTAGCACTGCGGCAGCACAGCAACTCACCCTTGGACGGGGGATCCTGGGTTCGATCCCAGCCCCCAACCAACAGTGATCTGTGTGGAGTTTGCATGTTCTCCCCGTGTCTGCGTGGGTTTACTCCAGGATTTCTCCGGTTTCCTCCCACATGCCAAAAAACATGCAAGTTAGGTTAATTGCCATCAAACTGGGGATTCTAAATTGTCCTTAGGTATGACTGTGAGAGTGAATGGTTGTCTGTCTCTCTGTGTTGGCCCTGCGATGGACTGGCGATCTGTCCAGGGTGTACCCTGCCTCTCGCCCAAAGATGCTGGGATAGGCTCCAGCCCCCCTGCAACCCGAAAAGGATTAAGCAGAAGAAGATGGATGGATGGATGGATATGAATGTATGTTGCCAAGTGTAATGCTGCATGAAGTAAAATTAATAAATAAATAAATGAAAATATGCCATAGAATGGCCAGTTTAGATGAGAGCTCCTTCCCTTGGGTAAAAAGTTAGTACAGTAATAAATCCTGCAGTAGTTTTGACCAAAGCACATCACAGGCACTTCACCTCTAGAAGCTGTGTCAACATGTGGAAAAAAGTGGCTCGTCAAACTTCTGCTTTTCTCTTCCCTTTTTTGTGACCTCATCAAATGTGCTGATGTTCCATTTTGTGGATATTTTTAAATTAAAGGTTGAATGTATGTCATTTGATAACCTGCCCCCAAACTCCAGTAATCATGAATCCGCTCTACGTCCACCCACTGGCACCCTTCACAAAGGTCACTTGCTAAAGCTTAAAACGTTACAAAAGCCCCAGTGATGTCGACACAGTCTGAAGTAGAACTTTGCTCTGATTTAACTTTCATCTGACCGAACATATTCGCTGAATGTAGTAATAAGTGGCTAAATGTCATCATCACTAAAAGCTGCATTGCGTGTGTGTGTGTATATACTCTAGCCTCCTGCAAGAAAATGAGCAGCATTTTGCAGTTTTATTCTTCTTTAGGAGATTTTAAAAGGAAAACATTTGACACATGTTGGGTTCTTTAGTTTTCTCCAAGTAGAAACTCCACTTTTGTGTGGACTTCATAGTTTTTTCGACTGACTTTTGTTCAGTTGTTGTCATGGAGTTGCTGAAGCATTTTAGGGGCCTCTATGCGCCTGGAGCTTACATCATCGTGCCTTTCACCATCTAATCTGACAGACGATATAGGTTAAGACAACAGTCTGAACCCTGTGGTTCTGGAGTCACGTGGAACTTTTGCCCCATAACTCCTGGTGCTCTGGGACAGGAGTGGCAGCTTCACAAATATAGACAAAAAAATTACAAATTCACCAGAAATAAAGTCACAAATTCACATGAAATAAATTTGCTGCAAAGTTACAAATACTGACAAATTTAACAGAAAAATGGAAATTCAAGCGAGGAAAAAAGTGTATTTATTAGAAAAAGGCAATAAATTAATGAAAAACCTTCAAAACTGCAGTAAAAAATGTTGAAAATTTAGGTGGGAAAAGTTGATTTTTTTTAAATTATTTAATTAATGACTAAAATAGCAATTACTCTAAATAGCAAATTTATGAGAACAATTTTAATTCACAAGAAAAAACTCGTACATGTATTTTAAAAATTGTAAATTTACGGGACAAAAAATAACAAGAAATGAGATTCCTTTTTTGTCAAAAAGGTGCAAATTTACAATTAACAAAATAAATAAATACACTCCAAGTTTAAGAAAAATGTCATAAAAAATTATTACAAAAAAAACTGCAAATTTGCTTGGAAAAAATGTAGCAAATTTAAGTGAAAAAATATTGGAAAATATCAGAAATGGGGGAAAACAATATACATATTTACCAGAAAAAATTTATGAATTCACAAGATGAAAATTAGCATTTTTTAAAGCATAGCAAATTTATTTAAAAAAAAGTTAAATTCATAAGAAAAAAGTGGTAATTTTTATTTCGAAAAACATTAATTTATCAGAAAAAAAACTCAAATTTATTAAAAAAAGGGAAAAAATTGTTTACAGGAAGAGACAAATTTATTGAAAATTAGAAAAGCACTCAGAGAGTACATACCTCCGCCAAGGCTCCTTCCATACCTCATGGATCACCTCCTAAATGTAATGGGTTGGTGTGTAGGCCTAGAGCCACTTCTGGTGAAAATTGCATCAAAGTCTGTCCATTAGTTTTGGAGTATTGTTGCCAGTACTCTGTGAGAAGATAAGAGGCTTGGCTGAGGTATGCATTCTTGGATCATCACCAAAATGTAATGGATTCGTCTCTAGTCCAAGGGCCACCTCTGGTGAAAATTTCATCCACATCCATGCAGTAGTTTTTGTGTAATCTTGCTGCACAAGTACAATCAAAGCCCTTGGTGGCGGAATGCATCCTCAGATCATCACCAAAATGTTATGGTTTCCTCTGTAGGCCAAGCACCACCTCTGGTGAAAATTTCATCCAAATCCATCCAGTAGTTTTTGTGTAATCCTGCTGCACAAATACAAACAAGGGCCTTGTTGGAGGTATGCACTCTCAGATCATCACCAAGATTTAATATGGGTTCATCCTTGGCCCAAGGACTACCTCTGGTGAAATTTTCACCAAAATCCATCCAGTAGTTAAAATTTATCCACCAGAGCTCAGGAAAAACAACCTCCCATTTCCCAGACGGGAGACGCTGTTTGTTTACACTCGTTAGCCCTCGTTCATCCCGACACTTCGTTTCAGCTTTACAGAGCTTTGGTCCATTTGTCAGCAGGTGGTGTCAGTCTTATTTTGAAACTAGTTTAATTGCAGTGTTGATATGTTTACTGTACTCTGAGGCTGATTAGCGGCTCAGATTGGAATGAATATTCCTACCGAGCTGACACATTTCTCATCCTGTTATGAAAAGGCAGCCCACAATATACTCCTTCGGTAATCTCTGCTGGCCAATGTGAATCTAAAAAACTTGTATTCATGATTACTATCACCATCTTTCATAAGATGATGATGGCTACATGAGCCAGTCGTGCACCATTTTGTCATTTTCTTTGTTTAAATTTAGCTAACATTGCCATAGAAATCCATTGAAATCATCATTTGTTGATGCCTCGCTGTGCCGCTAGGGTGACCCGTCTTGCTTTCTGTTGCTTTTCTTGCTTTTTCTTGGTGTCTTCAGATGAAAAAATAATGTCAGAAGTTGCGGATGTGCGTGGGCCTATGGTGTGGCTACACACGTAACTCAGTGGACACGTCTTAAAGGGGCAGTACATGAAAAGCACAATATTAATATATAAAACAATTTTCAAAAAATTCCTGGATCCACATCGTGATCCGGATCACCACCAAAATCATCTGTTCCCCGTGCCATTACACACCTTTCCTGAAAATTTCGTCAAAATCCATTCTGAACTTTTTGAGTTATGTTGTTAACAGGCGGACAGACAGACAAACCAATCAACCAATGCTTCTAAAAACTTTACTCCCTCCCTTGACAGAGGTAAAAATGACAAAAATTTAAAAAAAATTACAATTTACAACTAAAACTAAATTCATTAGAAAAAGCTCCCAAATTTGCAGGAAAAGGTCTCAAACTTACAGAACAAAAGTTACAAATTTACGAGAAAGTCTCAAGATTACAAGAAAAGTTTAAAATTTACAAAGGTAAATCTGGTGTTTTGCCTTTGTTTTAAGCCTCAAAGATCTTCTGTGGATCATATCAATTTTTTTGGACAGATTGCTCAAAGTGACTATTGATTTTATCGACTAGGAAAACCAGTTTTCCAGCGTTAAAAAGGATCATCTTATGCCTTGTTGTGTGTGCACAGGGAATACAGGTATAAGGACAACGTGACAGCAGTGGAAAACGATACAACGGTGGCTGCATACAATGTCAAAAGCTTTGTGTTCCTGAGGGAGAAGTCTGTCGGCGATCCAGCGGAGGATAGCATCACCAACGTCAACATCCCTGCATGGGTAAGTCATGACAAGTGGATGAAAGTGGAATGTCCAAGTAGGAGAGTGATATTTGTGTTCGATAAACTTGCACAATTTCCTTTAGAGCTGTGTTTTGTTTCCTACATCCTGTCTTAATGTCCACAGCCTCCCCCCCTCGCTTTATCCTGCAGGCTTATTTCCCATTTCTTCTTATTTCTTCCCGTCTGTAGGCTGTAATGGACAAGGTCAAGGCGAGTAGTTTCTTCAAAAAAACCATTGTGACCATGTGGATGAATGCTGTCAAGAGCGGGATCTTCACCACCCGCACCGTGCATGAACTTCTCTGGGGCTACGAAGACCCCTTGCTGGCTCGTGTCGCTTCCACAAGTCCCGAAGTGGAGAAATACTTTGGCCTCATGTACAAGGCAAGGGCAGCACTAACAAACAGTGAAAGCTCAAAAAAAAAACAACAAAAAAAACCCAGCCATAAAATGCAGGAAGTTATAGAAAGTTTTTTTTTTCTTTTTTATTAAATTCCATGTAAAGCAAGAACAGATTTGTGTTCCAAGTTACCCCACATGTTCACTGGGTGCAGCTGTGCTACTACTACTACTACTACTACTGTGCAGCAGTATTGGTGTCAAGAATGTGCACAGGTTTGAATTATTGTTGCCCTGGCAAAAGCCCATTTGCTTTCTTTGGCTGAGCTGCCCCTCGGGAGGAAAAATATATTTTAAAAAAAGAACTATTGCTTTATTATATTATATATTATTTAGGGCTAGGAATATTAACATGTAAATTTGTTTTCAATTGATGTGGACCAATTAAGGCATGAAAAAATTGACGCTGTTATGTCACTCCCTGAGGTGGTGTCGGCAGTGGTGACTGATTTGTCTGCACAGCTGGCTCAGCTTAAAACAAGACTAGATCTTGTTTTTCCAGCATTTAAATTTACACCACACTAAACTGATCGTTCAGTACCCAGGGCGAGCTCATTCTGCATGTACAAACTCCACTTAAAGCACACGCGTGCACACACACACACACACACACACACACATCTGACATAGTATTTTTGATTAGGGCTGTTCACGCAAAAGTATCAAACGAGGGAAACTTTCTGTTGGATTGAGTGGAGAAAAACACACACTTCAATATAAAGTGACTGCAAGGTCCTAACTCACCATTGAGATCAGGAGCTTAGGAAGCCAATTAAGAATTGCTCCATTTGTAGTTTTAAACCCATATCTCACAGAGCGGCAAATGCCGAGGAACGTTCACAAATGTTGTGATTGTTGGGGTTTTGTCAGGGTTTGTAAAAGGTTGCACAACAGTTTACCAACAGTTTTTACGATGGCAAACGTTTTTTCTTGTCATAGAAACAGTTTTTACAGTGGCAAAACTGTTTGCCACCCTAAAAATTGTTGGTGAACCGTTGTGCGGCCTTTTCCCTTCCAGCATCCCCAGATGAAATGGAGTCGATCATTTCCTATTGTGTGGATGGACACCACATTCCTTTTCGGTACAAGACGTTTTAGTTTTTGCTCCCATGTTCTGCTGCTTCCAAACAGCGGTGACTGCATTGCCTCTGGCTTGCGGAGCCCCACGATCACTCCTGCAGGGGAAGTCTTAAAGCGGTGGAACTTGAAACCCCTCATGTACAGTATATATACAGTATATATATATATACACACACACACACACACACACACACACAAAACAGAAAGAAGGGGAGAACAAAAAAAAAAAAACATGAGCAAGATTCTGTTGGTTTTATGTCCCAACTGTCAGTTTTATTTCCATTAATCGCCCAGCCCTAACGTACAGTGCCAAAATCAAAACTGAAACAGAGAAATGATTGAGCGTTTGCAGTGGCTGCTCCAAGACTTTGGAATAAGTCTGCGTGTCCACAAAACGCTTTTTTTCCACTCTGGGCGGCTATTTTCCATTCATTCTCTATGTAGTCCAGCGTTTACAGCGCTGAGCGCCCTCGGTGCTGAAATGCTCTCGGTGGTGGCCGTTTTTTGTCACGGTGCTCAGAGCGCTTAGAGTTGAAAAAAATTCAACTTTTCATAGACTGCAGCTGAGCTCGTCAATGTCAGACCTAAGCAGTCAATCAGAACTGCTGCGTGGGCGGGACATAGGACGCTGGCGCTAGTCTGTACTCAGACTCCTGGTTTCCGTGTCATCATATTTCACATCCAGAGCCGCTAAAACACGTTTCCTGTCCATTGTTATTTAGACGCTGCTATTAAAACATCAGTAGAAAGTCTGGTCGTAGGAAAGCAGAAGTGCTGAGCTGAGAGTAACGAGCCGTTGCAGGGATACAGGGCACAGACTCCCCCCCCCCCCCCCCACAGCACAGCGTACAAACACTGAAAAAAAAAATGCTCAGGGCGGTTGGGTGACAAAAAATGCATTTTGTGCACACACAGCCTAATTTACCTATCCACATATGCACTGTTCAGCCATTAATTACTTATAAGACACTGCTGAAGACACATCTGTTTTCATTGGCGTTTGATTCCAGTAGAGAGTGACAGCTAATTAGCTGACTACATTCTGTGCTGTTTTTTACTCTACTTGTCTCTTTTTCAATCTATTTTATTACAATTCTTAGCTAATTCCGGTGAAGCCAAAAAGAGCTAATGCAATGGCACGTTTGTCATCTGTCTGTCCACATTTCACGAGAATTGCTACTCCTTCTATACCACTGACCTTGACGTTAGGCACATCCTAGATGGGTCTTCTAGGTTGTGCTTAAGGTCGAGGTCAGCGGTCAGGAGATCGGCGCACTCTCAAGGTCATTTTGTCAGAATGACCTGGTTTGTGTATTTTATTTTGTTGTTTGTAGATTTTTAATTTTTATCTGGCTGCACAGCACTTTGGTCATATTTGATGTTTTAAATTTGACTTTGACGCAGCACAGTCTGGATGTTCCAAAAAAAAAAAAAAAAATTCCCCATGGATTTAAAATTTGATTTCAGTATCCTGAAAAAAAAATCTTCAATGGATTGCCACCTTTTCGTAGTGGAGGGTTTTCATGCCCAAGGTCTTCGGTGAAAGGCCAGACCAAGAGGGCTTCCAGTGGATCCCCACAAAAGAATCAACAACAAGAATCTAGTGTACCCCACCCAGCATGTGGTTACTGAGGGAGGGCTTTGTTGCTGGCGCCTGCGAGTGTCTGCCCGAACAATTGACATGGGGCTGCTTCCAGTGGGCTCACCACCTGCAGGACTGATCCTAGGAACAATGGGAATTGACTGGCAGTCTGGGCTTTTGCCATTTTAACTTCTGCCTCCTTGACCCAGATAACTGGTATGGCTATCCTGGAAAAAAAAAAAAAAAGGCAGTTCTCTCTGCTATAAAATGCTGGGGGTGTCATAGCAGACACTGAAACCACACAGCAAGTCTCAGCTGTCAGTGAAATATTAGCTGGCTGCAAACTTCCAAGCTGTCATTCACAGATGTACACATTAAGAATGAAAGCTTCTGTTAAGATATAAGGCTGGGAATGGGTGTAGTCTGAGTTGTAATACGCGCATGGCTATGCACTGTATTTTGCACATCGTTGAAGTTAAATTGTATACTGTGGCGGAGCAGTGACTGGACGAAGAACAGTCACGACAGCTAGGCTAACACCTGCTAGTAGACCAGGGTCCTATTCACAGCTATGGAATTCTATAGAGCGAAGCTTAAAGTTTAGTGAAAAATAAATCACAGAAGGGTGTAGATTGAGCTGTGTTGCATGTATGTGTGGACAGATAATTCAGTGTCTTATCTCTCTTAAATTCCTGGCTGACAGAAGAATCATGAGGGGAAATAACTACCGAGAACAATTGCGGAAAAATGTGATAAACTAGAGTGGGGGTATAATTAATAGCCTGTTCCAGGAGCCTCTGAAATCCCTGTAATTCATGTCCACATCAACTGTGTTCCTCATTAACAAGAAAGTCAATGATGAGAAATCTTTAAAAATTGTTTTAGCAGTCTAACATCACGTTTCAGCATTGAGCAATAAAATTTATAACATTTGTTGCTGAATTCACTTTACACAGAGTGGTGTTTGAAGACTTTTTTATGTTTGCTTGATGTAGAAAAATGGAAGTGACGATGGAGAATTTATCTTCCACACTGGAGTGGAGAACTACATGGATTATGGCCGGGTTGAAACGTGGAGAGGCCAAAAGTAAGTGCCCACAAACGCACTCTCCCCTCCTCTCTTGATTCATAGTGATGAAATATCACTGGGTAACCTTTGGATTATAAAGCCTCTGAAATCTACAGCTTTTTGGCAGTAACACAGGGTCTTTCAGTCTGCTTGCTTGCTGGCCCTGTCTGTTGCCTTTAACACGTAGCACAGGATATCCTGAGACTTGGAATGCTGTAATAATGTTTTCTTACTGAGATTTCTTATCCAAATTTATTGTCTTTCCTCCCCTAGAGTTTTCAGTTACTCCTGGGAAGCTATCTTTTTGAACTGTGACTTTCAGATTAAAATTTGTTTGATCATCAAAACATATCACTAATTTACAGTTATTAAGATGGAACAGATAAAGTTGTTTACGTCGTAAGGAGGTATTCGGAGAACTTTGTGAGCATGTACAGTACATTCCAAAAAGCCGTGTCTGGTTGTGTTTACAGGATGCTGACTTTTTGGACATCGAACCACAGCAACACCATCAATGGATCGGATGGAGGTGCTTTCCATCCGCTGCTGGAAAAGAACGAACGCATTTACATCTTCACCCCAGACTTGTGCAGGTACAGCTCAGCACCACAGAGTCATCCTGCTGCATCACTTCCTATATGGTGTAATTTGTTAATATGGAAATCCCCACGCTCACATCATTGATCTATTTTCATATCAATGTGTAACACCTACGAGGGTTAATTACAGGAAATGGGCTGTATAGTATGTACTAGCATACAACACAGCGTAACAGGACAACGATGATGATAGACCAGTATCAGAGTCACCTAGATTTGACTACAGGAGCAGTAATGAACTTTAGATAAAGAAGAGACCACAGACCAGGAAGTATGTTTAAAATGCCGGCTTATTAAATGGACAAAAGAACAATGACATACAGTAACAGAATAAATCCCTTTTTGTGTTTAAACCTTTTAGTTAGGTTTAAAAGGATTTAATTTAGTCTTATTTTAACAGATTGCAACCTTTAGTTTCTTTTAGTTCAGTTCAAGCTAGTTCTTTAACCTAATTGAGTTATCCATTTTGTTCAAGTTAGTTTAGTTCTATTTCATTTCAAGTTCCTTTCAAGTTTAGTATAGGCACCCTTTAAGTTTAACCATTACCATTGTTTTGTTGTTTACAACCAAACAATTAACTTTGTACTGTAAACAATACCTTTACAGTATAATCGTGTCAGGTCAAATAAAATTGTAAAAGAAAATACAAAACTCAAAACAATTCAGCAAAAGACTGAACAAATCTGTTCCCCACAGAATAAAAGTCTTTTCCTTCCAAATCTACTAATCCTTTAATTCTTCTGAATTAGCAGTCCAGTGTCTCTATCCTGAATCCTCTGTTCTGGTGGAAATGTGGATGGATCATACCATTTCAGATGAAAACCATGCAACATCCAGAAGAGGAGTGGCACGCCCTCTAGCTTCCTGGCTCATGCACAGTTCACACAAGGTCACTTGGGTGGCTCGTCATCACGGTTCAAGCACATGTTCTCCAAATCCAGTCCTAATTCGACATATCTTCATCCCAACCTAAAATGGCCAAGTCCCGATAAACACATGTACACAAATCTCCAGAACCCACGACTGGTTGGAAAACCTAACAATACCGAGTTCTGTTACTTCATGTACAACCAGGACAGGTTAGAAAAAAAAAGACACCTTCTTCAGCGTGCAAAAATAGCTTTTAGGTTAGTTTAGACTTATTTCTCTGATCTATTTTTACTCCCCCCCGCCCCCCACCAGCAGCACTTCGCGTGCTCTGGTAATTCCCTCGTTTTTTTGCACACCTGCAGCAATCTGATTGGCTGTTGCTTGTGGCATGAGCTATGCAGCAACGTATTCTTCAAAACAAGAGTCTAAATGCATTTCACCTATCTTAACCCTTTGTGTGTGTAGAATATATGGCAGAAAAATGTAGAGTTTGACCTCAAATTTTCAAATAACAATAGTGTCATGTTCACTGCATAATTTCGCAGCGAACATATGAAATTGGCAACGAGCCCAAAACGCAGAGTAAGTAACGTGTTTATTTACAGTGAAAAATGTACAGGGTGTCCAAATAACAGTCACAGTGAAACAAAGGGGAAGACACCCGGCTACAAACTAGGTTGGTCAAGGGAATGCCTAACACGCTCCTATCGGGCAGGAGTGGAGAAAAAGGCACAAAAGAAGACTTACAATGGTGTTGGAGCGGAAAGGCTCAGAGGGAACAACACGATTCAGTCCAGGGGGAAACCAACAGATGTGAGCCTGGATGTCCAATGTTGACATAGTTTAAGCTGCCACAACGACTGGTCGTACTGCTCTGCTATTTATACAAAGCCCGTAATGACAGAGAGTGGACCCAGCCGTGTGGCATGAATGAAAATTAGATGAATGTGTGTGAGTGTGTGTGCATCTGAGAGTGTGTGAATGTGTGAGTGTGTGCATGTGGTGATGAGACACCGGTGAATGTCTGGTAAGAGGAGAAGAGGGACGTGGCCGTAGGACTGTCAGAGAGCGAGGCTCAATCTGACAGCTGGAATTAATAAGCAATAATTAGAACCTACAGCCACAAGTCATGGACGGGGTGAACAACCCTGAACATGACAAATAGCTTCAGAACGGTAATAATTTGAGGCAAAGTCCCAATTACAAAAATGTTGCAGAGGAACCCAAGTGTCTGCCAGGTGAACTTGCATCCATGCATTGTGCATAATTGGACCTAGTTTGCATATTGCGACAATCCAAATTTTATAACACTATAGCTTCAGAATGATTATAGTTAGATGCACAGTCCCAATTTCAAAAGTGTTGCAGAAGTACCCAAGTGTCTCCCCGGTGAACTTGCATCCATGCATTGTGCAAAATTGGACCTAATTTGCATATTGTGACAATCCAAATTTTATAACACTATAGCTTCAGAATGGTTATAGTTAGATGCACAGCCCCAATGCAACAATGCATGCAACAGTACATCACATTTGCATGCTGTGACTAGATTTTTTTCATGGAGATCACACTTGCACAATGAGCCAAGCAAACCTTGCAACACCTCTACCCTTGTATGTGCTGATCAAAGCATGTGGTTAGTACACTTGCCTGAAGCACAGGCTATGCAACAATATGTAAGTAAATGCTACAGCGTACATTCACTGTCAAAATTACTAAAATAAAGCAAATAAACCCAGTTTATGCCACGTTTATGCCACAATATGTAAGTAAATGCTACAGCGTACATTCACTGTCAAAATTACTAAAATAAAGCAAATAAACCCAGTTTATGCCACAATATGTAAGTAAATGCTACAGAGTACATTCATTGCCAAAATTACTACAATAAAGCAAATGAAACAGTTCATGCAACAATATGTACCTGTTTGTTTCGTCGGTCAGAAGCCTCCAGAATTCCTCAGTCCAAAAGAGTGACAAAAAATCAATGGCGGGCACAGATGACATGTCCTTCTCTCCACGATATCCAACTGGCTGACAAAATGCTTTCAGCCACGGCTGATAAACTTCTTCATCTTGAAGAAGCTCCCAGCCATTAATGTCCAAACCTCCTGTTGCATCTCCACTGCCTGTAGTTGTTCTGCCACGGCGCGTGCAAGGTGCATGCCAGGACACACCCGCTGTGCGCTCCTGCCCACACAAACTTCGCCCACAGACTGCTCTGGACCTTTTTGCCCCACGGCCACAGTTTGGCAAAGCAGAACAAATCTGCAGACGAGGCTCCTGTGCCATTTTGGGCACGGCTGGACACAGAAAACGCACCTGCAGGGTCGCGCGCAGAGTGGCCATCTCCACTTTCGCCAGAACTGCTTGCGCCATTGTCCGAAGGTACGTAATCAGAGCTGGACTCTTCCTCAGATGACAAACTAGGGCTAAGCTCTTCCTCTGACCCAGGAGTGGTGAACACCAGAGCTAAAACCTCTTCAGTTGAGAGCGTCTTCCTTGCCATCTTGTCTCTTCCGCGTCACGCAGCAGAATGAAAGGCGGCGTGCTTCAAACACTAATTTGACCCACACATTGCAGTGCATCATATCTGGTTTTCGTGGTAAGCGAAAAGCTAGACCTGTCTGCCACCATGTGGTGTTAAAAGGTTTGTACATTTTACACTCTGTTCAGCTGTACAGGCTTTGTTTGGACTGATCAGCTGACAGTCGCAAAAGTGTGACACACACACTCAAACGGTTAAAACGTAAATGACAATGAATTGGCATGTTATAACTTTTTTTTTACTCAAATAAAATGTAGTAACATGAAATATAACTGTAGACACTTTTAGTAATGTTTAACCATATAACCTTATTTATTGGCTTTTTACATTCAAGCATTTATTGCTGTTTTTATTAACAGTTTTTTTTTTATTCTGATAGCTTTATTAAGCTATTAAGATAGCTTTATCTGCCCACGACAGTTCTATCGTAGGCTGGGCCTTCAGAGCCACATCCGCCATCGACATCGATCACAGATGGCAACGTCCTGAAAACTAAGACGAAACCAATGCTCAGACACGAGCTGGAGCCAACGTATAACGTACATTCAAGCATTTATTGCTGTTTTTATTAACAGTTTTTTTTTTATTCTGATAGCTTTATTAATCTCTGGGTTACAAGTGAGTGAAGGCATTTAACTTGTGTCACATAAATAACGTTACCATAAAATTTCCATACTTGGCTGCTAACTTTTACAGCATTGCATATGCAAACATTTACAATTCACAGGTGATAACTTTGGGATGTTTCAAGTTTTAATTTCAAGTTGTGGTATCCTCAAAGACATAAAAGTATTTTAAAAACAAAGACTGCTTTTGTGCTTTACAGCTCAACAGAAAAGCTGTCTGTAAGGCTCTGCTTGAAACAGCTGGATTTCATGTTGCTCTGAACCTAATCCTTAGTTACATGTGGGCCAATCACATGTAACTAAAGCTTTTACCTCAAGGAGCACTGTATGCTGATGAACGTTGCGATTTTTGGATTTGCCAACTTTTCTGATGAATGTTCGCGGACATCATGGTTCACCTCTGTCATTAGCGGTATTTAGCAACAATTGGCAACATTCGCGCCAATGTTTGCGAAAGTGTTTGCAAAAGATACCTGGCAAACATTAGTAACATTTAGTGATGTTTAGCAACAAGTAGAAACATTTGCGTGAATGTTTGCAAAAAACAGTTGGCAAACATTAGCAACTGTTAGCAATGATTAAGAACTATTTGCCACTGTTTGGGAATGTTTTGGATCTTTTGCCAACTCCAGGTAAAGTACCAGGGAATCTCAGGCAAATCTTTGACCCAAGCCTATAAAAAGGGCGAGCAAACCCTTCCCAGCATTCAAATTTCAAAGTTTCGTAAAGGGTCTTAAACCAGGGGTGTCCAATCATGTACCATGGAGGGCCAAGACCCTGCAGGTTTTCTCTTCTACCCAGTCTCTTCAGTAGGTGTTTTCACTTATCAGCAATCAGTGGGAGGAAATTCGGCGAAATCTGCTGTTGAAGACACTGGTTGGAGGTAAAGCCTGCAGGGTCTTGGCCCTGTTCACTACTTGGTGAACCAACTAGAACTGTAGCGACATGTGTTTCAACAGTTTGCAAATGCTTACAACTGTTTTGCAAAAGTTGCAACTGTTTGTGTAAGAAAAGCTGTTTGCAATCTTAAAAACTGTTTGCAAACTGTTTTGTAACCTTCTACAACCCTGACGAAACCCAAAACTCACAACGCTCATTAGTATTCACTGCTCTGTGAGATACAGGCTTAAAGCTCTGCCTGAAACAGAAACCGAACCCTTAGCCCAAGACTTGATTGGATAAAGGTTTTACTTAGTTAGATATGGACCAATTACACATAACTATGACTAACTTGGAGAAATGAAGGGAGGCTTGCTCGTGACATCACAAACTCATGAAAAGTTTAATGAAAAACTTTAATAACACGCACCAAAAAAAGTTTAATAACACGCACTAAAAATAGTGCGTGTTTATTGTGTGAAGAGAGTGTATTGATATTACAATATAAATGGGACCTGTTAGGGCTGGGTGATTTGACGCTAAATCAGTGTCATGGGTAACTGAGCCCTACACATTGTTTTTTTTTTTTTTTTCTTCTCCCTTATAGTTCACTAACAAGGCTTGCAATTAAGCAATACTGCATGAGAGTGCAATACCAATGAATATATCACTGCCATGTTTTGGTAGTAAATGAGCACAATATAATAAAGATTACACCTATTGTCATTTCACACACGTTACTAAATCAAATATTAACCAGTGCATAAGTCAGTATTTATATTTATACTCTTGAGGGTTTGTGGGTCACATGACTTGCACCAGTGGCTAGTTAGTTTGTTAGCTACATCGAGAGAGTCCTTTACGCAGCCATGATTATACAGTATTATCACCACAAAGGGATTACGAATCTCTGATCGGGATGGTAAATCCAACTTTAGCGTGTCCATTTTTGTCGTCCTTCCTTTCCACAGCATGTAGGACACCATCTGGTGTATAGGGGATGCGCCTATCTCCCTTTCTATAACCCTAGGGCACACAGCTACTGTAAGTAGTGAAAGCTACAGTGGTGGGTCAGTCCTCCGATAGCTGTGTGTGTTAACTTTCCCATTCTATTTGTCATCCATTCCCACTGTAAGACTGTTGAGCTGTTGTGGATTGCAGTTAGAGGTTAACAGTGATTCAGCTTCAATGCATTTCCATGTTAGCTCCCTCACCTTGCTTTCTTTTCCTTGACGTATTCAGATGAAATAAATGAGTCAGTCACCAAGTCACTTTGCAAGCCTCTTTAATTTTTCCATCGTATTCTCCTGCTTCCAAACAGCACTCGTGTAATATGACTGCTATGCTGCCCCCATGTATTAAGTTAAGAGTTCCCATTACAGCATTTCATGTAACGGAGTTTGGGTCCCTCTAGTGGTGTAGTGAAAGCATCGTTTTGAACTGTTACACAAGGTGTTGCACATGCGCAGTAATGATATAACCGGAGAACGGGGCAGAGCGTCACTCATTGTACAATCGCTGTGGATGTTGTTAATTATCGGCGCCTTGGACATCATTAGTCCGTGAGTATCTGCATGGTTTGACAGTGTTAACAGCTACAATGAGAACTGCATGGTTGCATTGGTGTATTTTAAGCGATCTGACTCTAGTCCTATCAGTCATTGTTACCAAGCTAAGCTAGAGCTAACACTAACATGTGCTAAGCTAAATACGGTGACCATATCATTGACGGCGTGTATATGTTTACTTTGTTGCAGTTTTACACGGATGTAGGAACAAATGTAAACGGATGTAAAACCCAAAAGACGAGTGTACATCACGTTGAGTTCCTTGTGGGGTAGCTTCAATAAACGAGATAAAAGGAAACATCTTGTCATCATTGAGGCCTGTACCACACGTGTTAGCTTGCTGCTTACTAGTCGAAAACTGGGAAACTCGATGGGAGAGCAGTAAAACTGCACTACTTCTGGGCTGTGGTGTTATGTGACCACACCTGCATGAGATGTTTTAAAGGGGAAGTACATGAAAATTCTCCACAAACTCATAAAACACTATTTTTGCAGTTACTGGGTCTTTTAAGCAATATGATACAAGAGGGAACACTTTACCATGAATATGAGCTGTAGGTCAAATTATTACATCCACCAAGGAGTTTTGGGGGGTTTTTTGCCTTTGTTTGTGTGTGGTTAGCATAATTTATAAAGCTTTCACTTTGACAAATTTGTACTTGTTGCGCTCAACTCTGGTGGCTGTACTCATACAAGTAGAGCAGCGTGAAATTTCACTCCATGTCCAGTGTAAATTAGGAGTTGCGGGGAGGGGACTCGATGCATCATAATATTGTGATACTTTGTGGTGGTGATACTGTATCAATTCAGAGACACCAGTATCGTGATACTTTATTAATAGCTACCAGAGTAATAAAAAACAATTGAATTTTCAGACCACTAGATGGTGCTAAATACACACTGTCTGGTTAGGTCAGCGCAGAAAAGAAGTGACTCGAGATCTATTCGGAAATTGAACAAAACAGAGATCAGGATGGGAAACCACAATATATCAGGGGTCCTTAAACGTTTTTGCCAGGGGTCCGCATTTGTGTTTTCCAGTGGGCGGAGGTCCGGAGCAGTGCTAACATGGTGCATGGGCAGATATTTCCTTCTGCTGTTGGGAGGGACAATAAACAGAGCATTTTCTGCAGAGTAAATATTGAGGGGTCATTAAAAGTATTATTGTAGTCGGTCACAAATTTATGAAAAATAATATACAAACATACACTTATGAGAAAAAAAGCTGTAAATTTACAAGAAACTGTTACAGATTTTCAAAAAGTCAAGTTTACTAGAAAAAAGCTGCAAATTCATGAGAAAAATGTATAAATTTACAAGAAAAAACTCAAATCTATTAGAAAAAGTTTACAAATTTACAAGGGGGAAAAACTCAAATTTATTAGAAAAAGGTTAGAAATTTATAAGAAAAAAATTGCAGATTTAAGATGCAAAAACATCAGATTTATGAGGAAAAAGTTGCAAATTTACCAAAAAATGGCAAATTTATAAGAAAAAGTTAAAATGCAAAAAGCTGATTTACAAGAAAAAGTTTTACATTTACAAATAAATGTAATAAATTAATGAGAAAATATTACAGATTTATGAGAAAAGCTGCAAATTTTAAAGAAAAAATTGCCCCCCTTCCCCCCGGATCCCCTTGATTTACGTCTGTGTCACCAACCGCTCCTGCTGTAGGAGTAGCTGGGTGAATGCAGCAACTTTCAGCGGCAGTTTGCGGAACATCAGTGCACGTAATTGTACGGTGATGGGCACGCCCTCACACGGGCAGCAGTAGCGGTCAGTCTGCTACGTTTGGAACGGCGTGAACGCAAGCACAGGTGCTGCGCAAAGCACGTACACAACACTGATTTAGTCACACATAAAATAAACAAGTAGCGTAGTTCTGTAGTCAGAAATACACAGAATTTCTTTTATTAGAGTTCCAGTCTCACAGTTTGAGGTCTGTGTCTGTGATTTTTTTTTATTCTTAAATGAAAATCAAATGGGAGTGAGTCCAGGACCCAGGACTCGGTGGAGAGACTATGTCTCCCAGCTGGTCTGGGAACGCCTTGGTATCCCCTCTGAAGAGCTGGAGCAGGTGGCTGGGGAGAGGGAAGTCTGGGCTTCTCTGCTTGAACTGCTGCCTCCGCGACCCGGACCTCCGGAAAAGCGGTAGAAGGTGGATGGATGGATGGAAAATCAAATGGAATCAAACCTATGCAGTGAACTTCTGCAGATGTCAGCTGTTGCAAAGAAAGGCCCTAATCTTGTTTTAAAGTTCTTCGCTAAGGTGAACTAGAAACTGAAATGAAAAACTTCCACCACCAGAAATCTTGTCTCTTGCCTCCAGATTGCTCATACCCAGTTGCAGGATGTGTCTATAGATATTGTATGTGGAATAATGTGCCGTCACACATAAGTAGACCGAAGAGAGCTCCACGTCCTGCTTTAAATGGGAATGGCAGGGTCATGATTGATGTCTATTTCTGGAACATTACCGCCAGACTGGGGTGGAGACCTTCACATCTGGTATGGAAATAATGTCCACACACTTTGGATCCCATGGATTCTTATCATAACATCCACAGTGCTTACAAACAGCACACTAGGTGACCTGTGTTTACTGCTGACTTTGAATGCTGTAACTGCCATTTCAAAAAAAAAAAAACAAAACATGCAAAGGCTTACTTGATGAAGAATGTTGGGGTGGTGTCGCGGTCCACGACCTCAGCTATGGAAAGAGCTGTTTTGAGCTATTTTTGGTGGTTCCATTTGTAACTACAGCCCTTTGCTCATCAGAGGCCATTGCTGAATACAAATCAACATTTCTTTCAAAGGAGCTGTATTCTGATTATTATAATAATATGTAGGCATTTTGTGAGAAAAGTTAATAGTGCCAGGTGAGACATGTACAGTATTTATGAACCTGAAAATGAAGCTAAAATAGAAGAGACATAAGTATAAACTGACTTGTCAGTATTAAGTAAATATGATTTTTTTTTCCTGTAAATTTGCATGACCTTTTTCTTGCAAATTTGTGGTGTTTTTTTCTCAGATATGCAGCTTTTAACACTTATTTTTTTTCCTCTGGAATTTGTCTGGTTTTCCTCATAAATGTGCAACTTTCACTATAACCCTTGAGACTAAATTTGTTACTTTTCTTACACAAGTTTTAATGTTTTATTCTACATAAATGTACTATTTTTCCTATAAAGATTCTTTACTTTTAGGTTTTTCCCATCAGGACTTTGTTTGGTTTCCTTTGCAAGTGGGCAATTTTCTTTATAAATTTGATACATTTTTCATATAAATGTTTGGCTTTTTGACACATATTTAACTTTTTTTCTTATGAATTAATAGGGCTGAGATAATTGTGTTAATTTTTTTGATTAATGTGGGCCAGTTACTGCATAAAAAATAAATTGACATTGTCAGGTCATTCCCTAAGGTGGTGTCAGCAGTGGTGACTGGTTGTCTCAACAGCTGGCTCAGCTTAAAATAAGTTTAGGTCTTGTTTTTTTGTGTTTAAATTTACACCACACTAAACTGATCCTCCGGTACTCAGGGTGACCTCACTGATATGTGCACAAACCCCACTTAAAGCACACACACACACACATATGCACACACAGACACCTGCTGTAGTGTCATTGATTGGGGCTGCTCACTTAAAAGTCTGAAAAGAGGTAGAGCTTCTGCAGAATGATTTGAGAAAAGCTTTTAACTCACCATTAAAGTCAGGAGCTCTGGGAATTAAGAATTGCTCTTGTTGTTTGTACTTGTAAGGGTTGAGATAATTAGGAAAATTACCTTAAGTGGAAACAATGAGGCCCTGTGATGGACTGGCGATCTGTCCAGGGTGTATGCTGCCTCTCGCCAAGAGATGCTGGGATAGGCTCCAGGCCCCCACGGCCCAAAAAAGATTAAGCGGTAGAAGATGGATGGATGGATGGAAGCACTGACTTCCTCTTTGACTGTTTCAAAATAGAGGAGGAAATTTTACAATAATATTAAAAATTACAGTTTTAAAGAGAAATTGGCTGTCTTTATAATGAACTGAAAAAGAATATTACAAATAGCTATCATAACTTGTAAAATTTTTAATTGAATATACGTTCATGATTATCGGATGTTCTGTTGCTCCAGCAATATTTTGTTGAATATGAGACAAGTATTTTAGGTGAAAGAAAATGTAATTAAAAGTTGCTAAAGGATGCTTATTTTCATTCATTCTTTTTTTGTAAGTTTAGCAGTTAATCACAATTAATTATAGAAAGATGTGCAATTAATTAGTTACATTTTTGTAATCAATACACAGCCTTATAAATTACATTTTTTTCCTACAGAAGTTTTGAGGCTTTTATTTTAACTTTGCAGTTTTCTTCATAAATTTGAGACTCTTATTTTGAAACTCAATTTCCTCATAAATTTGACTCTTATATCACTAATCTACACTTCTTTCTGATAATAGATTTTTTTCCCAGAAATTTTTTAGCTTTTCCCTGTAAGTTGGTAATTTATGAGACTTTTTGTTGTAAATTTCTGACTTGCTTTTCTGCAAATTTGTGACTTTTATTTCCACTTAAATTTACCTCTTTTTTTCTTAATAATCTGACTTAGTTTTTTTCCCTAAAAAATTGTGATCGTTCTCTTGTGGAGTTGGCTGACTAAAGGGTAGGACCTTTTAATCTGATTTCATAAATCCTTGCTTGTTGCAAAATATAATCCCCATATGTTCGGTGATAGCAACCTTGAGTCACAATCATCTTCGGACATCTTCCCCTTTTTGTTGTGTGTTATGACCTTTATTTCTGACTGGACGCGTGTCAAAAACCTCTCTCCCAAATATTTACAGTCAACTTTCACCTACTTGTTAATGGCCCGCCGATATCATGGTTCCAGCTGTGCTATTGTAACTAAATGTAACAGTCCCTCCCCAATTTCCCGTACTTTTTTCTGTAATTGAGAGGAGGAAATGTCCCGTAATGCGGTTGGTGTTGACCTTTCACACAGAGAACACGGAGCATGTGTAACACACTGCCCACGTGTTTAGATGAGGGACATCTGGGACTGATCTGTAGGTTTAAAACAAGAACTAGAACTTCCATCTGCAGGCGGATCGGGCATTGAACTCTGGTCCGGTAACTGGCAGCTGAAGAGCAAAAACGTCACGATTGTGATGAATTGAGGACAGGTGTCATTATTCAAATACCAGCTTACCTTTGTTCACACCGTAAAACAGATTAGAAGTAATAAAAGAAACATTTTCATCTATGCATATTTGCATGTATTTTAAGAAAGCAAAGTAGGGCTGAGCAACCTTTACTACAGAAAGAGCAATTTAGAGTAATTTTTGGTCAGCAATAATCTGCATGCAGCAATAAAATATATTTGAACCTTAAAATGTAGATAAAATATTTGAAACAGAAGTGTAGACTGACTTTTTGAAGTTAGTAATAGGACAGTTTTATACAGTTTTTTTCTCTTCCATTTTTATTTTTTTCTTAAATTACTTCTTGTAAATGTATTATACATTTATGACTTTTTGACATTAAAAAGGGTACTGCTTCATGCTCCATTTCCCTCTAGTCTGCTGTGGTCCGCGTACGCTTTGAATGAGTCCAACACACACGTGGCGCTGCTCATGCTCACTTTTTTCATCTACCTAGGTCAAGCGGTTGACGCATGCGCACAACCATCATTTGTAGTTTCACTCCCGTAGGTAGCGCCAAGGCACTGACGCGCCAGGATTTTCACCAATGAAGAAACAGCGGACTTCTTCACAAGTTTCTCTTCAAATATAGAGTCCATTTCTGCTGTTTGACTTCCCGGTTTTCACTCCTTTTCCACGAAGATGCTGCTGCCACTGTGAATGAAAGTATGTATGTATGATTCATGTATATTTTTATTCTCGTTTTCCGCCTCCTTGTTCTTCTTTTAGATTTGATTGGTGGTTGGTAACCAGCTTACAGGTGCATTACTGCCATGTACTTCACTCTATATCGTCAATATCTGGTCAGGAGCTGTAGTCCTCAAATCCTCTTTGTTGTCTTCTTCATCTACTGACATATGCTATGTCGATATCGCCTCCTCTTCTTCTTCTTCTTAAGATTTGATTGGCGGTTGGCAACCAGCTTACAGGTGCATTACCACCACATACTTCACTTTATATCACTCTTCTTCCTACTTCTTCCTCTTCTTCCTCTTTTAGATGTGATTGGCAGTTGGCAACCAGCTTACAGGTGCATTACCGCCACTGACTTGATTATGTTTTCCTCTTAGCTTTGTGACGTTGTCCTCATGGCCTTGTGACGTTTTCCTCATCGCTTTGTGATGATTTCCTCATAGCTTTGTGACGTCTTCCTCATAGCTTTGTGACGTAATCCCCATAGCTTTGTGGCTTTGTGACGACGTCTTCCTCAAAGCTTTGTGACGTTTTGACCAAGATTCGGGATTCATCCAGGTTTTGTTGTCGTCACCCGCGTCACTGCTTATATCACTCTTCTCCTTCTTCTTCTAGATCTGATTGCCGGCTGGCAACCAGCCCACAGGTGCACCATCGAGAATGGAAGGGGCAAAAAAAAAAAACTAAATTCTTTTGATTAATCCAGTTGCACTTAAATATCTAAGTAGAGCTACATATATTTCTTTGACTGAGGTTCCAAACATGTTTTCCAAACCAAAACTTAAAATTATCCCTTTCCATTACTGCAATCACATGTTTCCTTTGTTCCCGGTATCCCTGACATTCCAGCAAAACATGCTAAACTGTTTCCGGAGAACCACATTGTTCACAGCTGCCTGTTGGGTGTTTACCTATTCTATGTAGCGTGTCCAGCAAAAGCTAGCGGTATTCAAATACTTTGCAAGCAGTTTCATGAAATGGTCAGTCAGAGAGCAACTCACACCGGCTCGGACGTCACCCAGGTTAACAAGGTCAGGAGTTCCTGGCAGCGGAAGGCGAATTACAGAGCTGCGTGGAGGAATCTGGTCAGACCTAAATGAAACAGCCATTTTCGCCCCCAACAGACTGCTATGATGATGATGATGATGTAGTGTCTGGTTCAAAGTAGTATGTCCTATTCTCAATCGGATGAGGAGTGTCTCCTCTTTCCCGTTTCTGCCAAGTCCCATTCCAGAGACCACCCGCTTTTGAATGTCATAAAGAGATCTTCCTCTTATCTATTGAGTCCCAATATTCTTGCCACTTTTGCACTATATACTTGTTAATTATCGATTTGCCTTCTGCCTTACTGAGTGAGATGTCCAGATCCACTGCCTTAAATTTCAATGATTGTTTCGCTAATAAGTCCACATCCTCATTACCCTCTATTCCAACATGGGCTGGAACCCAAAGAAAGCTTACTGACTGGCCTTTACTGTAAAGATTGTAAATTTTAAGGAGTGGATTTCTACAGTTAGGTCCTGCCTACACGACAGCAGTGACTGAACACTCTTGAGAGGTGCCCAACTATCTGAAGCAATAACAGCATTATTCCTATAATTTATCTCCAATCACTGTAGAGGTAATATAATGGCAACTAGCTCAACTGTGTATACTGATAAGTGATTGCTGGTTCTTTTATTGATCAATATTTTACACTGAGGAATGTATACCGCAGCTCCACTATGACCAGTTGTAGGGTCCTTGGAACCATCAGTAAGTGCTATCAGCATGTTTCTGAAGTTCTGTCCAATATATTTATGCGCTATATAATCTGTTGGTGATTGCTTATGTTGCCTCCTCAGTTGCTGTACTTCAAAATCTACTAGTGGCATCTTAAACAGCCATGGAGGCATAACAGACCACAGGACCGCTGGGCTAAAATCTACGTGTTTTAATCCTGCCTGCTCAGCAATGGCATCACTTATCCATCCAAAGCTACTAATGTTGGACTCATTCTGTTCCCAGCAATCATTAAGAATAGCTTTTGCAGGATGTGACGTCTGATGCCCCTTCAGGTTGATCCAGTATGCCAGCATTAATTTGGTTCTTCTTAATCTTAGAGCAGACGGACAGAAGAAAATTCAATATTGCTAATTCATATCTGAAATTGTTGTCTGAGACGAGCTAAAGCGAACTGCACATGTTTTGGTCTCAACAAATGTCGCATATGGTGACAATGTGCTCTTGAAAGTATGCTGCCCTGGACAGCCAAGCGATCAGCGTCTAAGATGGCCACTGACTGTGTGACGTCACAGCCGGCAAACACACGCACACTGTCGCGGCCACTGCTGTGTTTTGCTTCATGCAACACTTGATGTTTACGTTTTAAAATCGGCGATTACGGATATTTCTCGGAATTACCAAATATTTTCATGATCATAAGAACGGTTAGGGGGAAAAAACATGCTGAAGAAAGACAGTTTAACTCACCGGTTACTTATATTGGAAGTCCATCCTCCTGTGTTTTTTAGAAGCAAAGTTCTCAATTACAGAGACATACAGTGTTCCCTATTGCTTCAGCTTCTGTATTAAAGCAGACTCCAGTGAAATAGTACCCAGGTTTGTCAGTCTTTCTTGTCCACATATATTTTGCAGGTGTCACGGCTCGCCGCTCTCAGGCATCTGCCTCAGCTGCGCGCACACCTGCTCCTCGTCAGCGCCCTACATGTGCAGACATTTTGTTTACAGCGATTTCGAGAATAAGATGCAATTTGAAATGAAATTTGCAAAAAGACTGGTGATAAAGAAAACGGCTATTCCAACTATATATCCCTCGATTCCCCAGTCTGACTCTGAGACAAGTGTCAGTGACAGTGGTGTGAAAAGCAAGGGTGATCTACCGAGGCGATCAGCTGTCAGAAAACGAGAAGTAAACCGGGTAAGTTTTGTATTTTTAATATTCACTGCAAATGTTTACTAAACATTTTAAATGAATTCCAAGCAATGGATGATTTTCAAAATCAAATTATTTCTGGGAAATAATGCGGCGGCGGACAGGTGCCCGTGTCAGGTTTTGCAGCGTCGCGCAAACAGAGGCACGCTGGCAGGCCCAGGCCACCAGTGTTTTGCGTGTGCTTTTGTGCCTAAAACGTTGAAAAACGCGGAGTTTGTGTTGGTCAGATTTCTGCCAAATAATGCGGCAGCAGACAGGTGCCCGTGTCAGGTTTTGCAGCGTCGCGCAAACAGAGGCACAAAAGCACGCGCAAAACACTGGTGGCCTGGGCCCGCCAGTGTTTTGCGCGTGCTTTTGTGCCTAAAACGTTGAAGAACGCGGAGTTGACAAACAGACAAACAAACCCCGGCAAAAACATAACCTCCTCCTGGCCTTTTCGGCCTGGCGGAGGTAATTACCAATGACAGTTCAGCTTTCAATTTTTAGGGAAGCAACATATTTGCTAAGAAAAATAAATATAAGCCTAAGATTGTAAGAGAAATGTGCTTTTAAAAATGGAACCCCAATTTTCTACCATAAAATGGTGCCCATTATAACTGTGAAATGTTATTTATTGGAATGTAATAATTGCTATATCTGGAAACTAGTTATTTTCTTAATCTGTAGTGATACTCCATTGATTTTTGTATTTCTTTGTATATTTCTGCTGTGTTTTCAAACGTTCATACAAAGGTGGTATAGTATGTAATATTTCTTTTCAAATTGAGAAGAATTTAGTGTGTTCAAATTATTCAAATGTATATGACATGCGACTTTGATGAATGCTGAACTATGAGAATTATAACATTGACATGAACATTAATAAACTCAATATATGATTTTACAAAACTTTATTTACATATCATTGTTCACAAATCTAATCTTGGTAGGCAAAATCCCTTGTAGTGATCAGATGGGAATGTTTCTCTGATGAGGCTCACTGCACAGGCAGGCAACATAACCCTCACTTCTTTCCCACAAATAAGGCTGAATACCCCCTCAGCACCACCCAAAACTACTTCATCATCCGATTCCTCATTTTCAATGTCATCATTTATATTGAGGTCGTCAAACTCGAGAAAATAATCGCTGTCCGAATCACTTTGCTCTCGTTCTGCCATTTACTATGTATTGCTGTTGTGACGTCACCAATGCCCGCACCTATCGAGAGATGGCGGTACTGCAGCCTCACTAAGTGAAGGCTGAGCTATGAGCAAATAAGGTCATTTATGGAAGCTGGTGACACATATTAAATTGCGGGAATAGACAGAATAGAATATTTTCATACAATCTGTTGATTGGTTCAATAAAAAAATGTCACTGTCCGTCTGCTTTAAGAGCATTTCACCCGTTTCTACTTGGATTGCTGATACTGGAGAAATTTTAAATGCACCACAACATATTCTAAGAGCCTTTGTCTGCTCTATGTCCAGAAGGTTCAGGTGACAGTCAGCAGCCGACATGAATGCAACACATCCATAGTCTAGTGTCGCTCTCATTAGTCCTCAATATACCCTCAACAGAGAGGTCCTATAGGCCCCCCAATCCTGTCCTGCCAGACATCTCAAAATATTATTTATTTTCTTACATTTTCCTAACTAAAGGAAAATGTAAGAAGTGGGGTAAAAAAAAGTATTTAGTCAGCCACCAATTGTGCAAGTTCTCCCACGTAAAAGATGAGAGAGGTCTCCAATTTTCATCATTGGTCTACCTCAACTATGAGAGACAAGAAAAAGAGAGAGAGATAAGAAAAAAAAATCCAGAAAAAAAAAATCCAGAAAATCACATTGAAGGATTTTTAATGAATTAATTGGTAAATTCCTCAGTGAAATAAGTATTTGGTCAATAACAAAAGTTCATCTCAATACTTTGTTATATACCCTTTGTTGGCAATGACAGAGGTCAAACGTTTTCTGTAAGTTTTCACAAGGTTTTCACACACTGTTGCTGGTATTTTGGCCCATTCCTCCATGCAGATCTCCTCTAGAGCAGTGATGTTTTGGGGCTGTCGCTGGGCAACACAGACTTTCAACTCCCTCCAAAGATTTTCTATGGGGTTGAGATCTGGAGACTGGCTAGGCCACTCCAGGACCTTGAAATGCTTCTTACGAAGTCACTCCTTCGTTGCCCGGGCGATGTGTTTGGGATCATTGTCATGCTGAAAGACCCAGCCACGTTTCATCTTCAATGCCCTTGCTGGTGGAAGGAGGTTTTCACTCAAAATCTCACGATACATGGCCCCATTCATTCTTTCCTTTACATGGATCAGTCGTCCTGGTCCCTTTGCAGAAAAACAGCCCCAAAGTATGATGTTTCCACCCCCATGCTTCACAGTAGGTATGGTGTTCTTTCTCCTCCAAACACGACAAGTTGAGTTTTTACCAAAAAGTTCTATTTTGGTTTCATCTGACCATATGACATTCTCCCAATCCTCTTCTGGATCATCCAAATACTCTCTAGCAAACTTCAGACGGGCCTGGACATGTACTGGCTTAAGCAGGGGGACACGTCTGGCACTGAAGGATTTGAGTCCCTGGCGGCGTAGTGTGTTTCTGATGTAGCCTTTGTTACTTTGGTCCCAGCTCTCTGCAGGTCATTCACTAGGTCCCCCCATGTGGTTCTGGGATTTTTGCTCACCGTTCTCGTGATAATTTTGACCCCACGGGGTGAGATCTTGCGTGGAGCCCTAGATCGAGGGAGATTATCAGTGGTCTCGTATGTCTTCTGTTACACCTCGCTCTCACCAGTCATCAGCGCCAGCGGCGCGCACACCTGCACCTTATCAGCCTCGGCCCATATAAACCCCTCTGCTTCGGCCTGGAGTCGTCTGCTCGACAACGCTCCCAAAACCTCCAGCGCCCGTCCGGTTCGTTACCGACCAGCGCATCTCTCTCCAAGCACGTAAGCTGCACTTTTCGTCTTACCTTCTCTCCAGCTTCTCCCCTGTGCACAGGTGGACCTCCAGGGCAGCGGAATTCCTCCTCCTCGCCTCTCCTCAGCCACACTCTCACCAGCACGTCGAGAGCGCGCAGCCGCGCTGTCCTCCAGGCTACAGCTGCATCGCCAACGCCAGCCACCTTCTCGCCTGCACATAAGAAGTACATTGTGGTTATTTTCCCACGGGGCGTGTGACTGTAGCTAACTCCCTGCTCTGCTCTGTCCTCAGGGTTACCTGGCTGCACAGCGAGCTGTTCCGCCCTTGACGCACGCTGTTCACCCACACCACATCCACACTTCCATTCACGCACTCAAACACCACCAGCTGTTTGAATAAAAGCCTTATATCTTCCCGAGCCTGTGTGTGTGTTCCCTGAGCCCATCATTATGTCAGTACGACTCCAGCAAAGTGGCTCAGCGGACAGCGGGCTCGCACGCCGATTTTCCACCCTCAAGGCTCGGGTGGATTTAATCGCTTATCAGCAACAGGTGATTTTCAATCAATTTACCCAAACTGTCCAATGATTAGACCGCCTGGATCCTCCACAGGCCTTCCCTCCGGCATCTTTCGGTGGGCCAGCTTCGGTTCCCTCCTCAGCTAGCTCAGCTAGCTCGGGACCGCCGAACCGACTCACTCCCATTCCAACTCCCGCGCGCTTCAGCGGGAAACTCAGTGAGGCGCGCAGGTTTCTCCTGCAGTGTGAGTCGGTGTTTCAGCGCGTTCCTGGGGACTTTCCTTCAGATCATAGCCGAATTGGGTATGTGGCTAACCTTCTGGAAGGGCGAGCGGTAGCTTGGGCTTATGCCGTCATGGCCAGGCCCAGCTACGCGAACCTGACCTACGCCCAATTCGTGCATGCTTTTAAGGAAGTGTTTGATCACTCGGACCGAGATAACGTCTTAACCACCCGGCTGCTTAACCTCCGCCAGGGTAGCCGGTCGGCCGCCGACTACGCTGTCGACTTCCGAGTGGTTGCGACGGAAGTCGGGTGGGGCGAAGCTGCGCTCAGCAGCATCTTCGTCCGCAGTCTAAATTCATCCTTAAAGGACGAACTGGCCTCCCAGGATATGCCAGACCGGTTATCCGATCTAATTTCCCTTACCATAAATTTGGATAATAGGCTGAGGGAACGGGCCGCCGAGTGGAGGGCTTCCGGCCGCTCGAGCAGAACTTCCGCCCGGGTCCCTCAGTCTCGCCCCCTGGTGTTACCCGCTCCGGGGTCCGCCGACGACATTGAGGCAATGCTGGTCAGTCGGGCTAGACTGCCACCAGTGGAAAGACAGTGCCGCCGAGAGTTGGGCCTCTGCATGTATTGCGGGGGTGACCAGCACTCTGTGGAGAACTGCCCTATTCAGCCAAAAGGGGACGTCCGCGAGTCACTGTAGGGGGCCTCGCGGACGCGTCCCATTCAAATCCCCTCACTAAGTGCCTCCTCCCGGTTAGATTCTGTCATAACTCCACAGGTCACGTCACACACGCACTGGTGGACTCGGGGGCGGAACAGAGTTTTATTTCACAAAGCCTGGTAACCCGCTTGGGCATCCCCTGCCAAGCGCTGCCAGCCCCTATTAACCTGGTCACTCTCGCCCATACACCTTTAGTGAGAGTCACCCACAGAACCAAACCGGTCCCAGTTATCATCTCCGGCAACCATAGGGAGGACCTCAACCTGGTTGTATTACCCACCTCAGCTTCTCCTGTCATCCTGGGTTACCCCTGGCTGTGGCTCCATAATCCCACCTTCGACTGGCAGTCCGGCAGCGTCCTCTCCTGGAGCACCTTTTGCATGAGCACCTGTGTCCAATCCGCTGCTTGTGCTCCGTCGTTGCCGCTCCCAGCTCCTGACTTGCCGCCTCCGGACCTCTCCTTGGTACCCCCGGAGTTCCACGACCTGGGCCCAGTTTTCAGTAAGTCAAAAGCACTGTCTCTTCCCCCCCACCACCCCTACGACTGCACCATTAACCTCCGCCCGGGGGCGCCGTTACCATCTGGCCGCCTCTACAGCCTGTCTGCCCCAGAGCGTGAGGCCATGGACGCTTATATTAAAGAGTCGCTCAGCACAGGCATCATCCGGCCATCCTTGTCCCTGGTTGGAGCCGGTTTCTTCTTCGTGGGCAAGAAGGACGGGTCCCTGCAGCCGTGTATCGACTTCCGGGCGCTCAACGACATCACAATAAGGGACAAGTACACGCTGCCCCTGATGGACTCGGCCTTCAGCTCCCTCCAGGGGGCCACCTGGTTCACCAAACTGGACCTGCGCAGTGCGTACCACCTCGTTCGGATCCGGGAGGGTGATGAATGGAAGACGGGGTTCCGGACGCCCAGCGGCCATTTTGAGTATCTGGTCATGCCGTTTGGGCTCACCAACGCTCCGGCCGTCTTCCAACGCCTCATCAACGACATTCTTCGGGATTTCCTGGGGGTCTTCGTGTTCGTATATCTGGACGACATCTTGATCTTCTCCCGGACTACAGAGGAGCGTCAGGTCCATGTGAGGCGGGTTCTTCAGTGCCTTCTGGAGAACAGGCTGTACGTTAAAGCGGAGAAGTGTGAGTTTTACACCAACCAGACCTCCTTCTTGGGTTTCGTCATCGCTCACAATCAAGTTCTCCCTGACCCGGCCAAGGTCAAAGCGGTGGTGGAGTGGCCCACCCCCTCCTCCAGGAAGCAGGTGCAACAGTTCCTTGGCTTCGCCAACTTCTACTGCCGCTTCGTGCCAAAGTACAGCTCCATCGCCCTCCCCTGACCCGCCTCACCTCTCCCAAGGTACTGTTCCAGTGGACCAAGGATGCTGCATCGGCCTTCAAGATCCTGAAGACAGAGTTTGCTTCCTCCCGGGTCCTCACCCAGGTGGACCCGGCACTCCAGTGCCTGGTCAAGGTGGACGCATCCGACACGGGGGTGGGGGCAGTGCTGTCCCAGCGCTCACCTGTGGATGGGCAGGTGCGTCCCTGAGCCTTCTTCTCCCAACGCCTCTCCTCTGCTGAACGGAATTACGACATCGGGGATAGGGAGCTCCTAGCGGTGAAGCTAGCTCTTCAGGAGTGGCGCCATTGGCTGGAGGGAGCAGCCCAGCCATTTGTGGTCTGGACCGATCACAAGAATTTGGAGTACCTGAGAACGGCCAAGCGCCTGAATGCCTGCCAGGCGCGTTGGTCGTTGTTTTTTGGTCGCTTCAAGTTCATCATCACTTACCGCCCCGGGTCCAAGAATGGGAAACCGGATGCACTGTCCAGACAGTTCGGGCCCGAAGACCCAGAGGATCGAGAACACACCATCCTGCTCACCTCGTGTGTCGTGGGGGCCGTCTCATGGGGGATTAAGGCCAAGGTCCGGAAGGCACACGAGGCTGAACCCAACCCTGGTGGCGGTCCGGTCGGGAGACTATTCGTTCCATCTTAGGTCCAGGGCGACGTCATCCACTGGGCTCACACAGCTAAGTTCGCCTGTCACCCCGGTATCTCCCGGCTGGTGGAGCTCCTCCAACGGTCCTTTTGGTGGCCTGGCCTTAGGAGTGACGTCACCAACTACGTCCGTGCCTGTCCCCAGTGCGCAACGGGTAAGACCTCCACGTCCCCTCCAGCGGGTCTCCTCCGTCCACTACCGATCCCCGGGAGGCCCTGGTCCCATGTGGCTCTGAACTTCGTCACCGGTCTCCCCAAGTCCAACTCTTATGACACCATCCTGACCATCGTCGACCGGTTCTCCAAGGCGGCCCATTTCATGCCTCTCCATGGGCTCCCTTTGGCACGAGAGACGGCCGACTTATTGATCCAACACGTTGTCAGGTTGCATGGGATCCCGGTAGATGTCGTCTCGGATCGGGGTCCTCAGTTTGTGTCCAAGGTGTGGAAGTCCTTCTGCAACGCACTGGGGGCCATGGTGAGTCTGTCCTCCGGTCATCATCCCCAAACTAACGGCCAGTGTGAGTGCACTAACCAGGAGTTGGAGGCAGCCCTGTGCTGCGTCACCTCTTCTAGCCCCTCTTCATGGAGCGCCTGCCTACCCTGGGTTGAGTACGCCCATAACTCTACCTTATCCTCAGCCATCGGTATGTCCTCCTTCCCGGTGTCCCTGGGGTATGAGCCGCCTTTGTTCCCTGAGGAGGAAGGTGAGGTGGCGGTCCCATCTGTCCAGGCTCATCTGAGGCGCTGCCGGCGTATTTGGACCAAGACGCGCCAGGCACTTTTACCCACGACGGAGCGCAATTCTCGGGTCGCCAGTCACCGCAGGAGGGCCGCTCCCGAGTATCAGGTGGGTCAACGAGTTTGGCTGTCTACTAAAGACATTAAACTGAAGGCTGAGAGGAGGAAGCTGGTGCAGTGCTTCATCGGACCTTTTCCTATTACTAAGATAATCAATCCGGTGGCTGTGCGTTTGGCTCTCCCCCCTTCCCTCCGGGTCTGCCCGACGTTTCACGTCTCTCATATTAAACCTGTGGTGTCTGACCCTCTTTGTCCTCCTCCCAGAACCCCTCCTCCCCCCAGGATGATCGACGGTGATCCGGCATGGGGTGTCACGGCCATCCTGGATGCCCGCTGCCGTGGCCGCGGTCTCCAGTACTTGGTGGATTGGGAAGGGTATGGCCCTGAGTGCAGATCCTGGGTGCCCCCGTCCTGGGTGCTGGATAAGAACCTCATCGAGGAGTTCCACCGGGCGCACCCAAGTAACCCAGCGCTGGGAAGGGAGTACTGTTACACCTCGCTCTCGCCAGTCATCAGCGCCAGCGGCGCGCACACCTGCGCCTCATCGGCCTCGGCCCATATAAACCCCTCTGCTTTGGCCTGGAGTCGTCTGCTCGACAACGCTCCCAAAACCTCCAGCGCCCGTCCGGTTTGTTACCGACCAGCGCATCTCTCTCCAAGCACGTAAGCTGCACTTTTCGTCTTACCTTCTCTCCTTCTTCTCCCCTGTGCACAGGTGGACCTCCAGGGCGGTAGAATTCCTCCTCCCCGCCTCTCCTCAGCCTCACTCTCACCAGCACGTCGAGAGCGCGCAGCCGCGCTGTCCTCCAGGCTACAGCTGCATCGCCAACGCCAGCCACCTTCTCGCCTGCACGTAAGAAGTACATTGTGGTTATTTTCCCACGGGGCGTGTGACTGTAGCTAACTCCCTGCTCTGCTCTGTCCTCAGGGTTGCATGGCTGTACGGCGAGCTGTTCCGCCCTTGACGCACGCTGTTCACCCACACCACATCCACACTTCCATTCACGCACTCAAACACCACCAGTTGTTTGAATAAAAGCCTTAAATCTTCCCGAGCCTGTGTGTGTGTTCCCTGAGCCCATCATTATGTCATCTTCTATTTTCTAATAATTGCTCCCACAGTTGATTTCTTCACACCAAGCTGCTTACTTATTGCAGATTCAGTCTTCCCAGCCTGGTGCAGGTCTACAATTTTGTTTCTTGTGTCCTTTGACAGCTCTTTGGTCTTGGCCATAGTGGAGTTTGGAGTCTGACTATTTGAGGTTGTGGACAGGTGTCTTTTATACTGATAACGAGTTCAAACAGGTGCCATTAATACAGGTAACGAGTGGAGGACAGAGGAGCCTCTTAAAGAAGAAGTTACAGGTCTGTGAGAGCCAGAAATTGTGCTTGTTTGTAGGTGACCAAATACTTATTTTACTGAGGAATTTACCAATTAATCCATTAAAAATCCTTCAATGTGATTTTCTGGATTTTTTTTTTCTCATTTTGTCTGTCATAGTTGAGGTATACCTATGATGAAAATTGGAGACCTCTCTCGTTTTTTAAGTGGGAGAACTTGCACAATTGGTGGCTGACTAAATACTTTTTTACCCCACTGTATGTGGAGGTATGTGCCCTATGAGTACTTTTCTAGTTTCAAATTTGATTTTTTTATTTCTCAAATTGGTAAGTTTTTTTTCCCTTTTCTTGTAAATTTTTTTCTTTTTTCTTTTTTATATGACATAAATTTGATACATGAAAAATGGTACATTTATAAGAAAAAAGTAGCTTTTTGTGCATTTGTGTTTTGTTGCAAGTTTGTGGATTTTTTTCTTTGTATTTTTTTTAGTAAATTTGTGGCTCTTTATGCATAAAATTGCCACTTTTTCCCCATATAAATGTGCTATTTTTACCTCCGCCAAGGAGGTTATGTTTTTACCGGGGTTTGTTTGTTTGTCTGTCTGTCTGTTGCCAACATAACTCAAAAAGTTATCAGCAGATTTTGACGAAATTTTCAGGACAAGTCTGAAATGGGACAAGGAAGAAATGATTAGATTTTGGGAGTGATCCGGATCACCGTCTGGATCCAGGAATTTTTTAAAGGATTCTTTATTATTGCGAGATAGGGCCATTTTGAACATATGTGTATATAACTCCACAATAAATGGTCAGGACGCTTGCCAAAAAAATATGGGATAAGATCCCAATAGGTTCTAGGAAATATCAAAGACTGATCCAGATCCTGCAAAAAATCCGGATACTGTGATCCAGAACAGGAAATAATAGGGGATCTTTGGAATTTTCATCACTGTAAGGTAACAAATTAAGATATAAACATACAACAAACACCAAAATATAGCCAAAACACTGAGGAATCAGTAGTGTGCCAGTGGATTTGTTGTATCTTCAAAAGCTATGGAGCTATATCCAGAAGAAAACCACCATTACCCAAAAAGTGATTTTTGTCAATAACTACTGAACTAATAAAGATATCAATGTGAATCCAATTGCTAAAGGTATGTTTTGATGGTCAAGGAATGTGAAAATATAGATAAAATAAATGTAGGACTATTATTTTTGGGGAAAATCCCAATATTAGGGGGAACTGAGGTACTTGGCGGAGGTCTGTGCTCTCCGAGTGCTTTTCTAGTTTCTTTTAAATTTGATTTTTTTAATTTCTCAAAAATTTTTGAGTTTTCCCTCATGAATTTTCAACTTTGTCCAGGAATTTTACTTTTTTCATGTAAATTTGATTTTTTTTTTCTTGTGCTTATGACGTTTTGACACTAATTTGATGCAAAAAAGGTACATTTATGAGGAAAAAAAATCATTTTTTGTACATTTACACATCTTGCAAGTCTGTGGATTTTTGTCTGTTGTTTGTATTTTTCTTTATAAATTTCCATTTTATGTATTATTTTGCCATTCTACGTACTATTTCCCATGAAATTACTATTTATTTTCTTATAAATTTTATTTTTTTTGTCAAACTTGTAAGGTGTCCTCATACATTTTTTTACTATACATACTTTCATAAATGTTTTTGCTTGTAAATTTTTAAATCATTTTTTTTTCCACAATAATTTATAGCTTTTGTCATGTAAATTTGCATCTTTGTTGTAACTTGTAACCTGTCCCCAAGAAGTCGTCACCATTGGACCTAAATGACTATCGACCACTTGCCCTCACATCTCATGTGATGAAGGTCCTGGAGAGACTGGTCTTAGCCCACCTGAAGCTGCAGGTGAAGATGTGGCTGGACCCTCTGCAGTTTGCATATTAACCCCATTTAGCAGCTGAAGATGCTGTCATCTGCCTGCTGCAAAGAACCCATTTGCACCTGGATGGCGGAGGAGACACTGTGAGAATCACGCTCTTTGATTTCTCCAGTGCATTTAACACCATCCAGCCGCTGCTGCTGGGTGAGAAGCTGTGGGGGATGGGGGTTGACAGCTCTGTAATCTCCTGGATTACTGACTACCTGACAGGCAGACCACAGTTTGTCCAGCTGGGCAGTGTCTTGCCTAATGTGGTGGTTAGTGATACAGGAGCTCCACAGGGGATTGTGCTTTCTCCTTCTCTTTTGACCTTATACACCACTGACTTTCAGTACAACTCCAAGTCATGCCACCTGCAGAAATTCTCTGATGACTCAGCTGTTGTGGGATGTATAAGAGGGGGAGAGGAGGGGGAGTACAGGGCACTGGTAGACAGATTTGTGGAGTGGACCGAGCAGAATCACCTGAGGCTGAACGTCAGCAAGACCAGAGAGATGGTGATTAACTTCAAGAAGAAGAGGATGCCTTCACAGACATTGCGGATTGGGGGGAAGATATGGAGGTAGTGGAGGACTACAGATACCTGGGTGTCGTGATCAGCAACGGTCTGGACTGGAAATCTAACGCCAATGTTGTGTACAAGTAGGAGTTGAGCAGACTACTTTCTGAGGAAGCTGAGATCCTTCAATGTGTGCAACAAGATGCTGGAGCTTTTCTATCAGACCGTTGTTGCCAGCGACATCTTCTTTGCGGCTGTCAGTTGGGGTAGCAGTATCAGAGCCAGCGACACCAGCAGACTTGACAAGATTATCAAGAAGCCTGGTTCTGTGATTGGTCTCAGGCTGGAGGCTTTTGAGAATGTGATAGAGAGGAGGACACTAAATAAACGGTTATCCATGATGGACAACCCTGGTCACCCCCTCCACCACACACTGGACAGACAGTGGGAAATCTTTTCTGCCACATGCCATTTCAGTGTACAATAACTCACTCTAATGTTGAATTCTGGTCATAACAATTCTGCGATACTGCACCTTGCAGTCTAATTGGTACCTCATATTTCACCCTACGCCCGATAGTCCTGCATTGTACAGTGAGTACGATTCATGTATCCACACGGGTCATCATCTGCGATGTATAAAGTTATCTAGGCAGTTTTACTTTCTGTGGATAATTCCTTTTTATATTATCCTGTGTGTGTTTCTATCATTTTGTTTGTCTACTGTCATGCTGCTGTTACACTGTAATTTCCCAGTTTGGGATCAATAAAGTACATCTATCTATCTGTCGTCAAAGCCACTGCTTATGTTCAAAAGAGTAGGACTTGACTCTGGAGCCATAGGTTGTAAACCCTCAGTTTCACAGGATAAGAACCATCTCTTTGCTGAGTTCAGCTGAGGTGAATTCCTGTGGTAACTCTCATTCCCAGCTGCACCAGGCAGAGGCGTTCAGTCTTGTTTTAGTATAGAGACACATAAGGATTCTTTACTTGGCTTCTCTCACAAAGGTCAAGGGAAAGGTCTGTACAGTATTGTTGCTCCATTGGTGGGCTGCACAGCAAAAGGCTACTCCCTCTCAGCCAGTTGGCAGGCTTTGTATAGAGTTCTTTGTTCTCGCAAGGAATCATCGGGATTCCCTCAACAGGACACAATTGCAGATGAGATGTTCACAATAAAGCAATTCTCCTGGAAGCTGTGAAAACATAATTAAAGATTTGCATTTTCCCAGTGAAAGAGGAAGGTCAGCATCACAAAGCAAAATAGACATATTTTTGACATACAAATGACTCGGCTTCTCTTAAAATTCGTTGTTAGTCAATATTTTTCACAGTAACAATATACTGCTAATGTTTTTATCTTGCTTTGTTAAATTCTATTGTTAATAACTAACTATTTAGCCTATCAAGACACCTTTTGAACACACTGTTTTCATAAGGTTGTGTATGCATGAGACGATTTTCAGGTCTTACCGATTTTTAAAATGTTGGAGTAGGATTAGATGCTCGTTTGTTATTACAACAATGAGCATTTTTGAGACAATTGCTTATGAAACACTTAATACAGACTTCCATCTGCTGACTGAGTGTCAGAACTGCATCTTAGTGGAAGACCGGAAAAAAATCTCAATACTTTTTTTGTTTTTTGAACATTTGGCCATCCAAGGTCTATTCAAAATTGGATGGCAGGAACAAACAATACAAAACAAACAAAAAAACCCAACTAATTCCCTCTTGAATTTCCCACAATGCCTCAAGTCACGGGATGTGACCGACATAACGAGGCCTCGTTTGCTACGGTCACGTGACTGTGGGCGTGCTGAAACGGTGCTCCATGGACTGCTCATGACACTTCCGCTTTATATTGCTCGAATCAGTGTCGAGCGTAACATCACTATTGCTAAAGGATGTAGCTACATATAACAGGTCAAGCTGAACAGTTAGCTAACATGCAGATTTATTCAGCCAGTCAGTAGAAGTACTAAAATAGAAGCTAATGTAGGCTGAGTTTACAAACATGCTAACTGGAAATATAACTTACTGGTTGAGCTAGCACTGCTACCTTGGAGTCTGTTGCTCCCTTTGAAGATTGTGTGTTGCTGTTAAAATGTCGGATCTCCACTACAATGGCCCTTACAATACTTCAAGCTAACCTACGGTACTTTTTTTGAATATTTCCCCTGATCAGCTGAGTAGTCAGCTTAGTTAGTTTGAGCCACAAAATTTAGAAGTAACATTTAACTTTTACTTTTAGCATTTTTTTTGTTTTTAGTTTTTTAAGTATTGCTGTAAATGTTATTTTAGAAAGGGTTACTTGGGGGGAAAAAATCAGGTTTTTATTAGTGTTAAAAGCTAAATGTTGAAAAAAGGTGTATGTAATTTTCACATGTATCACTTAAGCAGCACCCCAGGTATGAGGAGGTTGTGCTTTTGCCGGTGTTTATTTTTTTCGTGTGTGTGTGTGTGTTAAAACGTAACTCAAAAAAGCATTTACAGATTGTGACAAAGTTTTCAGAGCGGTTGTTAATGGACCAAGGAGCAATCTATTAGATTTTGGGCGTAATCTGAAGACCTATCAGCCTCCAGGGATTTTTTTTAAAGAAGCGGGGGAAATGAATGAATGAATGCAGTGCCCTGTCAGATGTTTTGATGGTCACCAGCAGAGGGAGGGACTAAAACATGGTAGAGAAAATTGGCTGCCTTGGTGGAGGTTTGCACTCTGCATATACTTTCTAGTTGCGTATTTACTTGTACTTTTATACTTTGCTTTTATCTCCAGGACAATCTACATGGACTTTGAGAAAGAGGTAGAGGTGAAAGGAATCCCAGCCTACCGCTTCACACCCCCACGCTCCGTTTTGGCCAGCAAAGAGGAGAACCCAGACAACGAAGGTTACTGCATCAGTAAGAAGGAGTGCCTGGGAACCGGTCTCCTCAAAATCAGCAATTGTCGGAAAGGTAACCGTCAGTTGTGGCAGCACTTTTTTTTTTTTTTTACCCACACTTTGATCTTCAACATACCACTCCCACGGTCCTGCAGCTGGAAAATCATAGTGCCCACTGGAACATTTTTCTGTTCTCTTTTGTGCAGATCTATCAGAAAGACAGACTCAGGCTTAACTTTCAGACATTTGAATTTTGTTGCCTTGCTCTTCTCCTTTCTACAGTCTCCATTCAGCTTTAAAATTTCAGTACCTAACTAAACGCAGTTCAAAAGTAATTCTTATAAAACCAAAATACTCAGTTTTTTCCTTCTTATCATCACCAACAGGGTCTGGCATTAGCATTTGACAGTGACTTTCATTCTCAACATATTCTGTTATATTCATATTCTGTTATATTCATTCATTCATTCATTCATTCATTCATTCATATAGCCTCCACACAAGTCATTTTGCATAATAAACCCACTGGATTTATATTAAGAGTCAGTACTGTATATGATAATCACTATCAGGGAAAAATCACAAAAAATATCAATAAGTTACAATAGAGGTGTTCAGACCATTTGAGAGGCTGTTGCTGTAATATGAAGCAAAGACAAAAAGGAAAAAAAAAATATTTTATCCACCTTATTCCTAGGCCCCTTGATGCCTTGCGTGAATTATGGTAGCAACTTCCGGTACTAGTTTAGAACGTATTGTTGTCACTGAAACGGGACACTTTTCCTTGTTAAAAAAACAATGACTTCAGTATCAAAAATGTGGGAACACAGCCTTTTGCACCTCAAAAACAGTAATATAATCATATCACGTCCCACGACTATCTAGGAAGATGACCTTAAAAAGTGGCCTGGCAGACAGTAGCTCCATTTGCTAGCACCGCTGCTAATATGCTAATACTGTAAACAAATAAAAGCTCTGAGATAATCAATGTCTCCACCGCAATAAAGTCAGCTGCATTTTATTAAAATATGTTGGACATAATCAGATTTACCTCAGAGCAGATATAGAATCTAGTGAGAGCCATAATTGCTCTGCTGTCATAGTTGCTACCATAATTCACGCAAGGCATCATGGGGCCTAGGAATAAGGTGGATAATACAATATAAATGTAATTATACAACATTTAGTTCTGACCGAGCAATTTGATTGGACAATAGGGCTTCCAGAAGTTACTATAATCCACAATTACACTCCAATGTTTCACCAGATATGTATCACTCCGCTTCAGAGGTGTTCATGTAACTGTTAATTACTAACACTAATTTACTGTCAACTAACTTTGCGACAGTTGCAATACTTTTTTGTGAATACCTTAATTTCCACAGCGAGGTACTGTTTGAAAAGATTTCTTACCTGACCCAGAAGTCCCACCCTTTTGAAAAAAAGCTTTCCTCAGATTACAGTCTGCCCTTGTATAACACAACATAACAAAAATAATTTTTTTGTAAGTTGTCTGTGTTTTTTCAACTGATTTAAGACAATTTTGCACCGCTGAATCCGAAAATGACATCTGTTTCTCTCGATCAGGTCAGGTTTTTGTGCTAAGTTGTAAGCAGTTGTACAGCAGTTGTACAGTTGTACTGTAAATTGAGTAGTAGACACTGATAAAGGTAAGTACATGTAAATTGAGTGTTACATCATCAATGTTCAAAATTCAGAGAATTTCAAGAAATAAAAAAGAATTTTGCATCATATAAAGCGAAAATACCCATACATGTATGTCATGGATGGCCCTCACGAGCCATCATAAGACGCCACTCAGCCGGTGAGTTTGCACAGTTTTATTAAAGGAAAGGAAAAGGACACAAAATAACGAGCCACAGGGGGCTAAAACACACTACAATGAGAACTCAGGCTATGACAAAGGAGAACAGGGTTCCCAATGGAATAAACTTACGATCATAGAAGAAGAGTTGTCACGTCTGAACAGAGGGATGCTCGATAATGTCAGACAAGGGGAAGTTTTTGACGAGACTGCCGCACATTTCGCTCTCAGCTGCCCTCTTAAGTAGGGAGCCGCTGATGAGGCGAAATGCCGCTCAGCTGTCAACTGACAGCCGGAAGCCCCTCCGAGCGCTGTGACAATAAAAGCTCGGAGAGCAGAAAGGGGCACACACACGTCAGATGGGAGAAAATAGTGCATAGCCCAAGCGCGGACGAGATCGGCGCTCGAACCATGACAGTACCTCCCCCCCGAGGTGGCGAACTACGAGCGCCGTATGACACCCAAGCCCCCCCCACACTCCCCCCAGGGTGGGCGGATGGGGGAAAAAGGCCTGGAGGGCGAGAACCAGAAAGAGCAAAAAAAAAAAAACAAACACCATGACGATGACAGGGAACAGATGAAGCAATTACAGAGTATGGTAAAAAGAAAAACACAATACTCCATAACGCACAGATGGTACATAGAACAGGGCAAAAAATGCAAATGACAGTCGGAGACCTAAAACTGAACACACAGGCCTGTAAGACATGATGTGACAGATGCAAATCATCCCTCAGACAGGGAAGGGGAGGAAAAAAAACACACTAAGCAGCAGTAAATACACAGATCAGAGTAGTGCTAATAACCCACCAGAGTGACCACAATATTTATAGGAATGAGAACACACAGGGATGACGGCAGGCAAAGTCCGGTGAGAGGAAAAATAACAAGTTCAGGCGGTCTGCCTGTGTCCAATGTCCAGATAGAGAATAGGGGGGAAAAGGAGCGTTCGGGCGGCCTACCCCAGTCCCAGGCCCGGGAAAACAGGATCTCTGGTGGCTGGACCAGGTCGCCAAGCAAACAGTCCAGTTGGTCGGGCGGCCATCCCAGAACGCCAAATGGGCGAGGCAGTCTTTCAGGCGGCCGACCCGCATCGCTCAGCCACCAGGACCACAGGGGAGAGAACGACAACGGCTTCCCTGTAGCGGGGAACAGCGAGGGTGAGCTGGACCGAAGCTTGAGAACCTCAACGGCCCCTGGTGGAGACAAGCTGGGAAGATGATGACGATGACGACGAGAAAGATGATGACAATGAGGATGATGATGACGATGAGCCAGTCCAGTGTCAGGCGGCAGAGGATCTGCAGCTCCCTCACCGACCTTGAACCAAACCAGCGCTGCGCCCCCGCTGAACCCTGATCGGGTCAGCGTTGCACCCATGACGGACCCCGATTGGGCCGGAGTAGCACCCGCGATGGACTCCGATTAGGTCTCGGCTGCACCCGCGATGGACCCCGACTGGGTCGGCGCAGCACCAGTAATGACCTCCAACCCCAAACCCGGAACCTCCAGCACAGCGACCGGGTGACCGCGATCACTCCACACCGGTGACCCTGGGAGAAGGCTCAGGAGAAGGAAAAAAACCGGGATCAGGATCACCGGTAGCGACAGAGCCCAGCGAGACGAGCTCAGGTGCAGCGGACGGCTGCCCCTGGCTCGTCTCCCCGAGAGACAGGCAAAAATGCTCCAAAATAGAAAGAAGGAAAACAAAGTAGTGCATTTGCCTGCACTCGAGTTCTGTCGCCGTCCAGGACTTTGACGATCCGGGCTCAGGACGAAGAAGGTCGTCGTCTGGCTCCCACTCGGCTACGGCGGGCTCCGCAGCCAGCATGATGGTCTCCGCAGCCTGAGGACCCTCCGGTGCTGACGTCCACGCCGATGACCCGCACGGCGTGGTGGCAGGGGACCCTCAACCCGCTGGATCGAACCGCTCATCGGTGGAGACCCGGGGACGTTTCGTCGTCGGTGCAGGCTCCACGCTGCAGTCCGCTCTCCTCCTCTGCCCATGACGTGGCTGCAGGGCTGGAACCAGGCTCTCCAGAACTGCAGGCCCCCTCCTTGTCTGGCGACGTAGGCCTGGCGTCGTGGACCACTCAGTGGAGGGAGATACAGAGGCAGTAGGTTTAATGTCAGAAGCTACAGCAGGTGGTGGGAGCTCGGGGGACTGCGAACCCCGAACTCCACCCCCAGGAGTTAGACAAGGCAGTTCACAACTACGAGGAGAAGAATGAACTTGCACTTGCCTGTTTCCCGGAGGATGGATGGTGCCTGTTGTAGCGGACGTTGTTCCTCCCTTTCCCCGCTGGATGGTGATGGAGGGCCCCCTTGGAGGACAAAGAGGAGGACGTTGAGGAGGAGGGGATGACAGCCGAGGCGATCCGGGCACGAGGAGCTGACGGAACAGCAGGGAGAGGAGACCCGGGGAGAGAGGCTGCGGGGATTCCCTCCTGGCGAGACGTAGGAGTGGCAGCTGTCAGAGAGGTGGAGTCTCTCCAACGACCCGGAACAGGATCCGGACGGGGTTCTTGCTAAGGTTTCCTGTTGGTGTGACGACGGTTACCGGCAGAGGGCGAGGCGAAGGAGAGGTTCGGGCCTCTTCGGGGATCACCCCTGGGCAGTGCGACCTCCTGGCCTGGAGCGGAGACAGGAATGGGATCCCGAAGCGAGGAGCAAGGATGCCTCCTCTTTGGCTTCCTGCCAGAGTTTCCCTCCAGCCCACGGAGTATCTCCCATTGTGCGGCGATGTCTGCCTTCCTCGCAGCGACTTCAAGGTGGTCGGAGTAGCGAGGAAGGCGATTAAGTATGTCCTCAGCGAGGTCCAGGTGCTGGCGTACATTGCTGGGAGAGTCATAGAGGGTAGCGGTGACAAGAGTTCCATCTACGTGGTCCAGGGCCTCCGCCAGCTCGTAGCCCAGGCTCCGAACGCGGCCCCTGAATGATGACATGACCTCCCAACGCACGGGCACCCAGACGGGGAAAAACAAGTCCAATTTTGGCAAAACTCACAGCAACAGGCGTCTCAGTCTGGCGGCAGTCTACTGTCATGGATGGTCCTCACGAGCCATTATAAGACGCCACTCAGCCGGTGAGTTTGCACAGTTTTATTAAAGGAAAGGAAAAGGACACAAAATAACGAGCCATGGGGGGCTGAAACACACTACAGTGAGAACTCAGGCTATGACAAAGGAGAACAGGTTCCCAATGGAATAAACTTACGATCACAGAAGAAGAGTCGTCATGTCTGAACAGAGGGATGCTTGATAACATCAGACAAGGGGAAGTTTTTGACGAGACTGCCGCACATTTCGCTCTCAGCTGCCCTCTTAAGTAGGGAGCCGCTGATGAGGCGAAATGCCGCTCAGCTGTCAACTCTGACAGCCGGAAGCCCCTCCGAGCGCTGTCACAATAAAAGCTCGGAGAGCAAAAAGGGGCACACACATGTCAGATGGGAGAAAATAGTGCATGGCCTGAGCGCAGACGAGATCGGCACTCGAACCATGACAATGTAAACAAAAACGTAAAAACCATGTGGCCATAGTTCAAAAAGTTGACCTGATTGAGCAAAGCCAATGTGATTTTTGGATTCAACACATAAAAATTGTCCTAAATCAGCTAAAAAAACTTAGACAATAAATTTGGTGTTGACCGGTGTAAGCATCGTGAAGCTATTTCACGTTTGTTTAAAATATAGGCAGTGCTAGAGTTGGATTTATTGTCTCAGTTAACAAACCACAATACCTTTGTGGTGATGGACTCTTTCATTTGAAAATGTGAAGAAAAGCGAGTAAAGTGTGCCAGTGTGCATGATAACTACTAGCCACCGACTAGCTACCGGCATTGGCTACGTTTTGATCTCGGGTCTTCTGCAGTACCAACTCAACAGGTATGTTTTATAAACACTTGACAATATTTAATTTATTTACGTGTGTGAAATGACAAACGACATCTTCATGCTGATTGAGATGTTTAGCAACAGTTACTGGCTACATTTAGAAAAGACTATTTTTTTCTGAGCTGCGCAAAATAACTGGTTAAACAAACCCATCATAATATTTTGTCCAGTATTGCTGTCATTTAATAAATTGTGCTTGTGGAACTTTTGTATAAAAGCAATATTACACTCGAGGTCGTTATGGTATCATGACCCACAGTTACTATATTCATTGATACCGTACTCCCTCTCCTGTAATATTGCTTAAGAATAAAGTCTCAAAGTTGAATGAAAAAATTATGAGATAAGCAAGAAAAAAACTGTTAATTTACTAGCATAACGTGACATGTTTATGAAAAAAATTCACAACAGTCTGTTTAACATTATTATTTTTCCAATTTGGAGGGGAAGCTCAGACAAAGATGGCAAATGGGCTGTTGTCCAGGCAACAATAGCCCATAAATATCATTTTGAAAGGGGACACATGATTAATTAAAAAAAAACACTTTTTCAGTGCTTTTCTGCATCTGTTAGGTATCTGGGGTGGTTAGCAATGAGAAGACTGTGAAAAAACACTACCCTGTCACCTTGTTAGGGTCAGCTTTATTCTCAGTGCCTCTCTGAGTGGTTTTGACTTCACTCTGGCTGTAACATGAGAACTGGAGCTCACTGGAGTAATAGCCACCCTCCTAGCTTCAGCTTCACCCATTTTGACGATGGGAGGATCCCCTTGAAAATCCAAACCCACACTGGTAGAACTATTATGGCTGCTAGCCTACTATGAGTTAGCTTGGCAACTGCGGTTTATATTAAGATTTTCTAGTCACCCCACTAGACATTCCTGTTCCCACTAGGTTCATTAATCCACAGTCATTAATATATTTTGCATCATTCTGGCTTATTTTGTTACATTTTTAGATGTATTAGGCCGACATAGTTGATATCTAGCATCTGGCAAGTCTCAGAATTGGTTTTGGCAGGGAGAAGCCAGTGGATGACCCACCTAGTACTAGGTTAGCTGTCAGATTGAGGTTGGGTCTTAAAGTTCTTTTTTTAGACGTTCTCTCTACTCTCACTAGACATCTGTGTTTTGACCTGGTTCACTCATTCACAGTTGATAATATATCTTGCGTCATTCTGGCTTATTACCTCCGCCAAGGGGGTTATGTTTTTGTCGGCATTAGCTTATTTATTTGTTAATCTGTCTGTCTCTCTGTTAACAAAAGAACTAAAAAAGTTATGAATGGATTTGGATGAAATTTTCAGGAAAGGTGTGTAATGGCACGCTGAACAGATGATTAGATTTTGGTGATGACCTGAGAGTGCATACCTTCACCAAGGGCTTTGTTTGTATTTGTGCAGCAGGATTACACAAACACTACTGGATGGATTTGGATGACATTTTCACCAGAACTGGCTCTAGGCCTACACACAAACCCATTACATTTTGGAGGTGATCCATGAGGGACAGAAGGAGCCTTGGCGGAGGTATGCGCTCTCTGAATGCTACTCTAATTTTGTTATAGTTTGGTCGTAATAGTCCGGCTGATCGGCCCACTAGCACCTTAGCTAGTCGGCCGTGGATGATACATTAGCTTGCCTTGTGTTAGCGGACTTAGCCATTCATTTAGGGTTTTTTCTGTGTTTATTGTATGCCAGGGACCACTCATATCCTATTGACCACTCACACCACACACCTCTGTCCCAGATATTTGGGTTTTTGCATTCAGCCGTTATTTAGCTCAGCCTGTCTTTGCCATCCAGAGCTAACACCAGCCAGCTAGCATTAGCCTCAAAATGGCGCCTGCCCCGCCTCAACCAAACTTCTGGTGGTGTTGAAAGAGGAAGGGTGCGGTGAACTGGGGCTCTTAAAGAAACATCAGGGGTGGGAATCATCACAGGCTGCACAGTATGATACAATCCCAATACTTGGACCATGACGTGATTTTGTTATGATCTTCTGATGCGCTGAGTGCTGCGACATCTTATATTGTGATTTCCCATCCCGATCTTTGTCTTGTTCAACTTCCGTCTTGTTCAACTTCCAACTAGATCTCAGGAGCCTCTCCTTTGCTGTGCTGACCTAACCAGATAGTGAGTGTTTAGCACCACCTAGTGGATTGAAAAGGTCAACTGGTTTTTATTACTCTGGTACTTGAATAGGTAAGTTTGTATTTGGGATGATTTATATTAAGAACTCCTTATACAAAGATACAGAGTTTGGATCTTGGCCGTGGCAAGATGTGTAGAGTAATGATATAGAGTGAAGTACGAGGAGACGAAGAAAAGTGATGTCTGAAGATAGAGTTGAGGTTCGATTGGACACAGCAATGATGATAGAAGGACTACAGCTCCTGACCGGATGGGGTGATGATGTGGAGTGAAGTGCAAGGGGACGAGAAGGAGTGATGTCTGGGGATGGAGCTGAGGTTTGATTGGACACGGCAATGATCAAAGAGGGACTGCAGCTCCTGACCAGATAGAGTGATGATATAGAGTGAAGTACGTGGCGGTGATGCACCTGTGAGCTGGTTGCCAACCGCCAATCAAATCTAAAAGAAGAAGAAGAAGAAGATTTTACCAGACGAAGGCCTCTTGAGAGGAGGAGACACCGCCGAGAGGACACAGTCCAAGGATGGGTAATTTTTTCACACGAGGAGTTGTTCAAAACTCCTTATAACTCCTTGTACAAAGATATAGAGAGAGAGAGTGATGTGAGGTGTAAAATATGAAAACGAGACAAAGAATGATATAGAGTGAAGTACGTGACGGTAATGCACCTGTGGGCTGGTTGCCAACCACCAATCAAATCTAAAAGAAGAAGTTTGTATTTGCCACATTTATTGACTTAAAGGAGTCAATCTGAGGAAGTCTGTTAAAATGGTTAAAAATGTATTTTGACAAAAACATGTCACAGACATTTCATTAAGACCTCTGGGAACGGTGTCAACATGTGGAAAAAGTGCATCGATTGTTAAAACTGGCTCTTTCCATTGTACAGGTTGCCAGTTTCTTGGCTAGGGAAAGCTGCAAAAGTTACCTTAGAGCCCTGACCACCGGTATTCCTAGCATCCCCTGAATGACCCATGTGACGCAGCTCTGCAGATTTCTCCACATCTCAGGCGCCATCTGACCATGACTGACCCAGTAGCTGACGGGGGGCAGTAAGCCCTGTCACCTGCTTTTGTCCTTGAATGTGACCGGGTGTTACATTAGTGCCTCTGTCTCCTTGTTCTTTGTGTTGTTTTTGGATCTTTTATGTTCTGTGTCACTGGTTTGAATATGTTTTACAAAGTTTTGGCCAAACTTTATACTGTATTATAAATCAGCTTTTAAATGTTTGTGGGCAAAGCTACATTTACTCCAAAAATGTACTCAAAAAAGTTATACTTCAGCTGAATAGTTTTAGTGCAAGATACTTTTTACTCTTGTTTGAGGACATTTTTGAAGAAGAACAAATTTTTACTCAAGTACATTCTGTCATAATCTTTGAGTTATTTTTTTTCCACTGATTTGAAAACTGGTTAAAAATGTTCTCATTTGTAATGTAATAACCAAGAAAGACTGCATCTTCAGTCATTTTAGTGAGGGGTTTTTTTTTTCAGTTCAGTTCAATTTAGTGCATATTCACAACAACAATTGTCTCAGCATTTTCAATCCTTGTGGGCAGATCCACAATTGCAGAAAAGACCCCCACAGTCAAGCGATCCCCTGTGAGCAAGCAATTATGTTTTTGAATTATGTTAAAGGGTACATATGGGCATTTTATTTCTCTCACACTTTCGTACATATTTAAACAAAATCCTTAACATTTACAGAAAAAGTCGCAAATTTAAAGGAAAAACGTTGCAAATTTCCAAGAAAAATGCAACCGATTTATGAGGAAAAAAGCCTCACAAATACATGAGAATAAAGTCTCAAATGTACAAGAAAAAAATGCCACAGATTTGAAAAGCATCAGTGAAAATTTATGAGAAAAAAGTTTCAAATTTATTGGAAAAAGACTGAAAAAATTAGAAGGAAATAGTGCAGTTGTACATTTTCAAGAAAGCAGTCACAAATTTAAGAGAAAAACCTTAGAAATTGTAAAGAGTACTCACTATTCAATAAACTTTTTTAGCGGGTACTTTCTTACTCTTACTCCTGCAATTTTTTGTTGCTTTTTATACTTTTTATACTTTTATACTTTCACATTCATTAGAAAAATTATAGATTTATAAGGAAAAAGTTGCAGGTTCACAAGACAAAGTCACAATTTTATGGGAAAATTTGCAAATTAACATGTAAGAAATGACAAGTTGAGCAAAAAAAAAAAGATAAATAAAACAAATCATGAAAAAGACCCAAATTGGCCTGGAAACAATTTCAGATTGGTTAGGACGGAGCAACAAATTTAAGGGAAAAATGCACGAACTTCTGTGTTATAAGATATTTAGCAAGAAAATTACACATTTATGATGAAACTAGAGGGCACTCAGAGAGCACATATATCTGCCAAGGTTTGTCCATCTTTCTGTGTGTTTAGGCAAAAACTATTGGATGGATTTTGATGAATTTTTCCTCAGCGATGGCTCTTGGGGGTATGGATAAACCCATTAGATTAGGAGGTGATCCGGGTCAGATTGTCAAATCTGAATCACTTTTTCACTTTCCTTAACATAGCAAGCAGATATGGCTTTGGCGGCGGTGTGTCCTCTTGGATCACCTCCAAAATTTAATGGGTTCATCGGTACGTCAATGGCCACCACTGTTGAAAATTTCACGAAAATATGTTGAGTAGTTTTTCTATAATCCTGCTAACAAGCAGACAAACAAGAGGGCACTCAGAAAGTGCATACCTCTGCCAAGGCTCCTTCTGTCTGTTTGCCTCTGTAGATTTGTTCATACCTCCAAATTCATCCCATAGTTTTTGAGTAATCCTGCTGACAGACGGACTATCACATTACATTGCGAGATAGGGCCTTGGCAGAGGTATGCACTCATGGATCACATCCAAAATGTAATGGGTTCATCCGTAGCCCAAGGGCCACCTCTGCTGAAAATTTCATCAAAATCCATACAGTAGTTTTTGCATAATTCTGCTGGTGATCCAGTATGGGTGCTTGTATAAAGAAGGGCCTTCTTCCTGTGTATTTAAAAAAATTAATTAGCTTAAGGAACATAAAATGCAGCAACATTTACTGAAGAATGATTAGAAAACTATGAAATTTCATTCTGCTTTAAATTTCAGAATTCAGATTACCCCAAAATTTTACATATTCTACCTTTAATACCAAATATAACGCAAAACTAGAAAGCACTCAGAGAGCGCAGACCTCTGCCAAGGCTCCTTCCATCCCTCATGGATCACCTCCAAAATGTAAAGGGTTTGTGTGTAGGCCAAGAGCCACTCCTGGTGAAAATTGCATCAAAGCCTGTCCATTAGTTTTGGAGTATTGTTGCTAACACACTGTGAGAAGATAAGAGCCTTGGCGGAGGTATGCATTGTCAGATCATCACCAAAATGTAATGGATTCGTCTGTAGCCCAACAACCACCTCTGGTGAAAATTTCATCCAAATCCATACAGTAGTTTTTGCATAATTCTGCTAACCAGCAGACAGACAAACCACCCCGATCACTTTACCTGCTTGGCAGAGGTAAAAATACAGATTCAGAAGAAAAAAGAATGTACTGTAAATGCTAGTGCAGCTCAAAAAATAATAATAGTGTGAAAATGTCAATTATGTTTATTAATTCAGTTTAAAAAAGTTAAACTTTAGTGTGCTATTTAACACCTTTTTTTTAATTTCATGATTATGAATCGTGACATTCTATTTTTTGAGATACAATAGTTTAGTACCATCTCAGCCTGTAACAACAAGAATGTAAGCCCCGGATTGCAGAAAATAATATATGTTTGGTTTGAAAATGGTGAGTTGCTTTGTCAGAGAATGCTATAAATGTTCAGTGAGATGAAAAATTGTTTGAAAAAAGCTTTTCAGTCTTCACAAAACTCTGCACTTTGCATTCACGTGTGCAGCAAATGGGGAAGCCACAGTTGGTATGAATTAAGCTGACCGTAGCGCAGCAGTTTGGGAATGAGCACGGCGTTTAATGGAACACAGAAGCATAACAAATCCAGTGCATGTGTGCGTTTGCATTGCACTTGAGTGACCTTGGTGGTCGTCATGTGAACGGGCTCTCAGGTGACTGCGGGTGGACTTTGTTTTTGTCAAACGTCTGTTGCCAAACACAAGAGCTGGAAAACTGTCACCTCTGCCCCACTTCATCATCACCTCTGCTAACGCATACTCACATGCACACACGCACACAGAACCTGTAGTCAAGTAAAGACAGCGTCACTTTATACTAATACACTATACTAATTACTTAAGTATAGATAAAGGCAGTCACAAAAATAAAGGAAATAAAGTAAGTGTCTTATAAAAAAGTAACTTGAGTAGTGAGAAACGGCTTTACTCTCACTCAGGGCCAGGGAAAGAGTTCAGACCCTTTAAAACAGGAAAAAAAAATCAAATAAATTAAAAAAACAACAAATTACCCCATGTAATTATCATGAGCAAAAAATAAACAGTTACATAGATTAAAACTTTAACCAGCATTCATATGAACATTGTAAATTTGCAAGAAAAAGCCACAAATAAAAAGCCACAAAAGTTGAAAATTTGCAAGAAAATGTAGGAAATTTACAAGTACAAAGTTACAGATTATGAGAAAAAAATTGCAAATTTCCAAGAAAAAAGTCAGTTTGATTTTGCTCCAGCTGTGACATCAGAACTGGAGCTCACTGGAATGATACCACCTTCGCAACCTCACCTTCACCCATTTTAACGACAATGGGAGGATCCACGTGAATGTCCACACCCACTCTGACGGTGCTACTGTGGCTGCAGGCCTGCTACGGAGTAGCTTGGCGGCCATGATTTTAGTGCTTTTTTTTTCTCTCTAGTTACTCCTGTAGGCATCTCTGTTCATACAGTACCTGGTTCAGTAATCCACAATTGATAATATATCTTGCATCATTCTGGCTTATTTTGTTATACCGGAGTGGTGGCTTCGTTGGTAGAGCATCTGCCCCACACCCAGGAGGCTGGGGTTCGAATCCCACCCGGGTCATGCCAAAGACCATATAAAAGTGGAACTTCCTGCCGTCCAGCTTGGTGCTCAGCAATAATGGAATGGAGGAGGGAAATTTGTGGCGGCGCCTTGTATGGCAGCAACCCCTCTGATTCTAGATGTGATTAACATTGTAGATAAGAGAGACGTAATTTCGTTCTACTGTACACGATTGGCTGTATGGATTGAATGACAATAAAGTTGGCTTTACCTATATTTTGGATATAATAGGCCAGCATATTGGCCTGCTAGCACCTTAGTTAGTTAAAGTTTATTTTGAACTTGTGAAAAACAATAAAGGAAAAAGAAGACAAAGCAGGTGGGCATTCCACCACAGACAGACACAACAAAATAGACAACAAAAAAACAATATTAGCACATGCAATGTTTCCATTTCATGTTCAAAAAGGAGTGGGAGGAAGTCATAGACTTGTTTAGTCCCACTCCTTTCTCCATCATGGCAAAATTGATCTATTTCTATATTTAGCTTCCTGCTTAGCTTCCTGATAGATATATATATATATATATATATATATACTGTGTATATATATATATATATATATATATATATATATATATATATACACAGTATCTCACAAAAGTGAGTACACCCTTCACATTTTTGTACATATTTTATTATATCTTTTCATGGGACAACACTGAAGATATGACACTTTGATTCAATGTGAAGTAGTCAGTGTACAGCTTATTTAACAGTGTAAATTTGCTGTCCCCTCAAAATAACTCAACACAGCCATTAATGTCTAAACCACTGGCAACAAAAGTGAGTACACCCCAAGTGAAAATGTCCAAATTGTGCCCAATTAGCCATTTTCCCTCCCCGGTGTCATCTGACTCATTAGTGTTACAAGGTCTCAGGTGTGAATGGGGAGCAACTGTGTTAAATTTGGTGTTATCGCTCTCACACTCTCTCATATTGGTCACCGAAAGTTCAACATGGCACTTGATGGCAAAGAACTCTCTGAGGATCTGAAAAAAAAAAAAAACTGTTGTTCTACATAAAGATGGCCTAAGCGATAAGAAGACTGCCAACATCCTGAAACTGAGCTGCAGCACGGTGGCCAAGACCATAGAGCAGTTTAACAGGACAGCTTCCACTCAGAACAGGCCTCGCCATGGTCAACCAAAGAAGTTGAGTGCATGTGCTCAGCGTCATATCCAGAGGTTGTCTTTTGAAAATAGCTGTATGAGTGCTGCCAGCATTGCTGCAGAGGTTGAAGGGGTGGGGGGTCAGCCCCCGGACCCCCCGGCTGCACGGTGGCGCAGTGGTTAGCACTGCGGCAGCACAATTTACCCTTGGCCGGGGGATTGTGGGGATCGTGGGGTCGTGGGTTCGATCCCAGCCCCCGACCAACAGTGATCTGTGTGGAGTTTGCATGTTCTCCCCGTGTTGCGTGGGTTTACTCCGGGATTTCTCCGGTTTCCTCCCACATGCCAAAAACATGCATGTTAGGTTAATTGGCTGTTCTAAATTGTCCCTAGATATTTGTTTCCTATAGGCCCTTAGAATAGAGGGTTAGTATTAATGAAAGCGCTTTGAGTGGTCTTTGTGACTAGAAAAGCGCTATATAAGTGCAGGTTAGTTAGTTAGTTAGTTAGCCTGTCAGTGCTCAGACCATACGCAGCAGACTGCATCAAATTGGTCTGCATGGCTGCTGTCCCAGAAGTAAGCCCCTTTTAAAGATGATGCACAAGAAAGCTTGCAAACAACTTGCTGAATACAAGCAGACTAAGGACATGGATTACTGGAACCATGTCCTGTGGTCTGATGAGACCGAGATAAACTTATTTGGTTCAAATGGTGTCAAGCATGTGTGGCAACAACAAGGTGAGGAGTACAAAGACAAGTGTGTCTTGCCTACAGTCAAGCATGGTGGTGGGAGTGTCATGGTTTGGGGCTGCATGAGTGCTGCCGCCACTGGGGAGCTACAGTTCATTGAGGGAACCATGAATGTCAACATGTACTGTGGCATACTGAAGCAGAGCATGATCCCCTCCCTTTGGAAACTGGGCCGCAGGGCAGTATTCCAACATGATAATGACCCCAAACACACCTCCAAGGCGACCACTGCCGTGCTAAAGAAACTGAGGGCAAAGGTGATGAACTGGCCAAGCATGTCTTCAGACCTAAACCCTTTTGAGCATCTGTGGGGCATCCTCAAATGGAAGGTGGAGGAGCGCAGGTTCTTTAACATCCACCAGCTCCGTGAAGTCGTCATGGAGGAGTGGAAGAGGATTCCAGTGGCAACCTATGAAGCTCTAGTGACTCCATGTGCAAGAGAGTTAAAGCAGTGCTGGAAAATAATGGTGGCCACACAAAATAGTGACACTTTGGGCACAATTTGGACATTTTCACTTAGGGGTGTACTCACTTTTGTTGCCAGCGGTTTAGACATTAATGGCTGTGTGTTGAGTGATTTTGATGGGACAGCAAACTTACACTCTTATACAAGCTGTACACTGACTACTTTACATTGTATCAAAGTGTCATATCTTCAGTGTTGTCCCATGAAAAGATATAATAAAATATTTACAAAAATGTGAGGGGTGTACTCACTTTTGTGAGATAATATGTGTATATATATATATATATATATATATATATATATATATATATATACACACACACACACACACACACACACACTTATTTTTGTTTTAGTGGTGTTGGCATAATTGCATTAATCTCCCATTAATGCTGCGCCCCCGTTAATGGCTACAAATTTTGTGATCGCGGTTAATGGCAGTAAACGGCAGCAAGTGTGTACAGTACATTTTTTGGCCTTGCGGCGCTCTGTATGACTTAGCTCTGTAGCCGTCAACACTGGCCACACCATACAGACATTGTGAAGTCAAACAGGCTGGATTACAGCGATGGAAATCCCCAAAATGCTGTCCTGTTTAAGTTTACAAAGTTATCTGTTGGAACTCTCACCTGGATAATTGTCACAGTCTCCTCTTAAACGTCTTCTTTGGAAGCAAGCTAGCGAGCTAGCAGCTATGTGTAACAGCTACGTGCCTTGTAGCTAGCTGACAGAGAAACACCTCAGCTTTGGGTCCAACTGTCGGCAGGTCAGTACCATACTACCAGTCTAAAATTCTCAAGCTGTGTCCGTAATGTCCGTTTACTCCCACACCCTGTTTTTGCGGCGCAGTGGGGATGTCACGGGCGAGATAGTTTGTTCATGTTTACAATTTTTCTGCTAAAGGGGAAATTGTGTCTATTGTGACACACAAGGTCCATTGTTTTGTGTTGAGCTGCTTAAAAGCCGTGGATATGGCTGAGGTTAGCTGTTGGATCACGGTCGGGTCTTAAAGTTTTTTTTTATATATTCGATGTACTCTCACTAGACATCTACGTTCACACTTGGTTCACAGTCGATAATATATTTCACATCATTCTGGCTTATTTTGTTATATTTTGGATGTAATAAGCTGGCATTGTGGAGAAAGGAGGCAGGCGAGGCAACGAGCTGGACGACACAGAAACTTTAATCTTTCTCAAAAATAACTTACAGCAAAAGAGAATCCCTGGTCTCTGTGCATTCCTCTTTTTTTGTCTTTATTTCCATGCATCGAGACCCGGAACTTCCGACCATAACACGTTGTTTGAACAAAGCAATGTGTGGCACATTAACATGACATAACACCCGCGCCGCTCCAGTACCCTTCTTCTCTCAGCAACTCCAGCAGCTCTTACTCTCCCCAAAGGATATGTCCTTTTGACCACTCAAACCACACACCCCTGTTTTTGGTAATGCATTATTTGGGCTTTTATATATTTACATTCAGCCATTAATTATGTTAATCAGCTCAGTCTGTCTTCATCATCTAAAGCTAGCTGCTAACAAGCTAATATAAGCCTCTAAATTGCGCCTGCCCGCCTCAGCCTAACTTCTTACAGTGACAAAAGAGGGAGGGTGCGGTGAACTGGGGCTCATGAGGACTTAAAGAAACATGCACTGAAATGGTCTGTGGAAACCTGATGAAATGGGTTGAAAATGTTGCTGAAATAATTGACAGCTGATATTTTTTTGACCAAACCATGACCACTAGGAATGGTGTCATGTGGAAAAACTGCATCATACAATATGTCCCCTTCATTTTGTATATGTAACTAGTTTCTACTCACCTCTGGACACATGAGGCATTTGCAAACTTCCATCTTTTTTTCTGGCTAAATAATATTGTAGACGTGATTATTGGATAATTCACAGGCATAACCTCACCAAAAATGTTTAACTCAGCTTGTTTGGTTCCCAAGTTGGACAAAGACGAGGCTGCAGGAGCACAATGACTCCTGATGACAATGCTAGGAAGGAACTCTGCTAGAGTAGCACGGCTCTTTATCTGGACATCAGTTACTGCCATTAATTACTTCAGCAACCGTTCGTAGACATGTATTGTTTGTTTTTCTTGAGAGAATTTCCCTCATTTAACACACTGTGTCCTGGACAGATTGTATCACATCACTATGTCCTTAGAAGTATTTCTGTTTAATTGTTTGTTGTTGCCCGATTTGATCAAGCAGAAGGAAGTTTGACATTAAAATATTTTCCATGTTGCGGCTTTAATTACTAATGGAAAAAGGCTTTCATATGTTTGCATTGTGCAACGGCAAGGCCACATGAGGTTCCTTTGTCTATAACTAGTGGCTGCCTGCACATTTGCATTAATATATTTTTAAAAGGACATAAAATATACTGCAATATGTGGCAAATTTAAGATAGCAGACTTAAGAATTTAAGAAAAAAATATGCTTATCAATACAAAAACCTAAGAAATCTTTGAGGAAAAAAACATTGCAAAATGGGGAAATGTGACAAACTGCAAGATAAAATGTTGCAAACTTACTTGAACAGATTCACACAAAAAAAAAAGGCTTACATCAGTCCCATTAATTTCTCCTCCTTTCCTCTGACAGGAGCCCCAGTGGTCGCCTCCTTTCCTCATTTCTACCTGGGAGACACCAAATACGTGGACGCCATTAAAGGAATGTCCCCTCAGCACGAGCATCATCAGACGTTCCTAGACCTCAACCCTGTAAGTCTTCATGGAGTTCATCAGACAAAACTGCACTTTATGCTTCAGATCTGTGATACAAAACTGTATTTGCATGTATGTGGAAGTGGCATATTTAGTAAAGCGTGTAAAAGTAAATTCTATTCTGTAATATGTGCTGCCACGCCTACTGGCGTTGAAGTAGTAATGAAAGGTGTAGAGTAGCCAGAAATAGTACTCAAGTACCTTGTGATATTAATTACACAAGTACAAATATGAGTAGTCGCAAGTTCACACAAGTTTTTTCACGCAAATGTTTCCTCATAAATTTGCAACTTTTTTCCTTGTTCATTTGTGAGTTCATCTCACCAACTTGTGAAGATATTGTTGATGTATTAGTCTGACTAATAACCAACTAGCCACATGTATCTTCTAATATATGTAATTACTAGCATTGATGCTCGTTGACTATGGCATGCGGTGTTAAGGGTGGTGGGACTATAATGGCAATAGCAAGCAAGTTTTGTCCACATACATACAGACATACACCAGTGACACAATGCATCTGGCATGCATTAAGCATAATGATACAAAAAGAGCAATAGCAAGGTTATCATATAGAAAGCTGCTTCACCAATGAACATTTTAGACATCTGCTGAGATATTAAGTGGCTAATTTATACACACTCACTTCAGTCATTCCCATTTTAATCAGTTGCCCGACAGAACGGTCCATGGGATCCCATGAAATCTCGTGAAATCTTTTTTCTATTGTTGGATCAGTGATTTTATAACATTGTGTTCTGAGTTTTGGACGCCAACGTTATGGAAAGGTGAAGGGGAAAAAACTAAACTAAAGCTGGGAAATGTGGCATTTATAAATTATAGCACAACCCATCATAATCACAGTAGGCCAAAAGAAAGGGAAAATTATGTAAAGTAGCAATAAAATACTAATAGTATGTAAGAACATGCATGATGGCTGTTGTATAGTTATTTACAGTGTTATTGTTCTTAGGCTTTTATTTGTGAGGCACGGTGTAGTGGCTCTGACTTCCGGTCTCGCCACCACCCGTGCTTATAAAGGGCAGCAGGCTGGAGGGACGGGCCTCTTTACCATCTCCTCTGCCTGGCGATCGTAGTGTGGTGTGCGTGCTACCAGTTTAATAAATGTTCGTCCTGTTCTACACCTGGCCTTGTCCTTTGGGTCCACATCCAGACATAACAACAGCCACCAGATGTCACTGTTCTTCGTTAGAACGAAGCCTGTAAGCTTTGAAAGCCTCAGAGCTTCAGTGAGGCTTCAGCTGGTCATCACTACTGAAGAGCTGTAGCATTTATTGTTGCTTAAAAGCAGCCTAGCATGTACATTTACTACTGTTTACAGCCTGTTAATATGCTTACTTTACTCCTGCGCCGATCAACACAGACTCCGGTGCACACCGCTCCCTCACTTGCTGTCTTGCTCAACCAGTTGCACAAAGTGTCACCTAGGTTTTGATTAGCGCTCCCTCTGCTGGCAGACACTATAATTGCATTTAAGAATGAAGTTTGAAACACGATCAGATGTGATGTAAATAAATAATAGATTTTTGGAAATGGACTGGCAGGCCACACTGAATGAGGGTGGAGCCAGCAGTTGCCCATCCCTGGCCTGTTGTGAACACATGGAGCATAAGCTTCACAGAGGGGCTTAAATCAGGGTTTACCTGCTGTCCACCCGGCTGCTGTCCAGTCAAGGTACGCATGATTCCTCCAGCACCATACACGTCCATTTCTCCATCCGAAGAGGCTCCACAGTGAGTGTATTATGGAGAGAAAGCAGCGCAGTCTCTCTCCATTTCCCTGTGCGACAACAGTCCAGCACCGGTGTAAAGAGAGCAGTGAAGTGCGCGAGATTGGATCCGGGGTGCGTTTGATTCCTCACATGGCGTACACTTCTAGGGGGTTATTTGAGCGGATTAATAAAGAAAATGAATATGGGTAAATGTAAATATAGTTTTGGTGTCCCAGCACCAAATGGTAACCTGTACCTACGTCACCCTGTCAGTCCACAACGTCTGTATTTTGGAGAGAGACTCGTATGGCAAGCCGTTTTAACATTTAATAGCTAGCCTGGATATGTATTGTAGATATCAATAATTCAGTTTTTCCTAGTAAAAATGGACATTTCAGATATCCACAATGAAATTCTTCCTCTCTATAATGATTATTTCAGATATCTATGACATCATTCTTCTGAGGAGAAAGACGTCACTTTTCCCCATTCGTGTGTATTGGGTTTTCACTTCCAGATGTCTACAATTACAGTCTTCCTATCTAGAATGAACATTCTGGATATCTGAAATAGAATTCTTACTAGGAGAAACTCTTATTTCAGATATCTACAATCCAATTGTTACTCATCATAATTTTCATTTTGGATAATTGGAATGTTTTTTCTTTGTGGAAAAATGAAATTTTTATTCATTATTTTATTTATTTATTATTTACATGGAGTGACTAACACGTCGTGAGAGTGCTGAAAATAATGGCAGGCTAACGGCACAGATGACAATACTATGGACCAGCAGTGCGTGACTGGCAAACAGCCACTAAGTACACGCACTGCTGGTGATGGTGTGATGAGAAGCACCTGGGCGAGGACCGGGAAACATGATCAGTGGGAGTTTGAATCAGCTGGTGATAATTATAGAGGGGACGTGGCCGGACCGGCAAGCGTCAGCATGTGATCACAGAAAGTAGGTCAAAGCTGTGCGTAAATCCATTAATCCTTCCCCTCTTCGTGTGCTCCTCCTGCGTAAATGCGCACGACGAGTATTATGACAGTTGTAGCTGAAGCGTGTGATGTGGTTTTTCACAGCCTGCTGTTTATCTAAGCCTGCGACACAACGCGAAGGCATAGCTGTAAAATTAAAACAAGAAACCAGAGAAACTGTGAGCTACAAAGCTGCTGTCATTCCAGTCAGCAACACCAGCATCCATTCTATTGCTTACGTCATGGTGTGGCCGCCCTTCATTCGGTGGGCGGCACCACAGTCCAGTCAGTGGCTGCGTTTTTTTCATGATAACTAGTTTATGCAGGCGCGGTTTTAAATATTATATTGATCATTGACAATGACTTTTGGGTTTACACAACAGGCTAAAAAATGTCAAAATCATGTCATCAGACCTTTAAGGCAACTTTCCTAATTATCTCAGCATGTGAAATCACAAACAAGTGGAGTAATTCACTGATTTCCAGAGAACATGGAGTAATCCTGACCTTAATGGTGAGTTAGATGCCTTTAATCTTTTTTAGGCAATATCAGAGTGAGTCGTCTGCTGGAGTTGGTGTTTTCCTCCACTCATGCTGACAGAAATTTTCCCTCTTCTCATACTATTGAGCAAGCTACACCAATCAATGAGCTACCTCAGGTGTGTGGGCTTGAAGCGGGGTGTGCACACAGGATGAAGTAACACACTTCAGGTGCCATGAGTGCCCCAGAGGATCGGTTTAGTGTTGTGTAAACATTGCAAATTTAAACCCTGAAAAACAAGATCTGCTCTCATTTTCAGCTGAGCCAGCTGCTGAGACAAACCAGTCACAACTTCACAAGTGTCAACACCACCTCAGAAGGTGACCTGACATTAAAATGTTAACATGATAAATATCCCAGCTCTATTATTTACTTATAATTGTATGAAGAAATAGAAATGATTCAAATATTATCTGACCCAGAATGAAAAAACAGTGATTTCAGATTTAATGGGAAGAAAAACAAACCGTGCTCACTTCAAATAGTTAAACTCCATATGTAGTTGACTAAAAATACAGACTTTTCTTCAAAAATGTTCTCGAGTATGAATAAAGACATATCCTGTGATAAAACTACTGATGAAAGTACATTTATTTGTTTACTGTATGCTTACAGACCACTGGAGTGATTGTGCGTGCCAGCAAGAGGGCACAAGTTAATGTCTTGATCAACAGAATCACCGGTTTCCCGTGAGTGTCTCCAATAAAACACTGACTAAATTCTCTCCATTTTGTAATTTTCTTAAGGGTAATATGCATCTCTGTTTGATTGTTCTCATAACAGTTCAACTAGAGGGGTGAACGAGACTGTCTTTCCCGTCATGTTTCTCAATGAGGTAAGTGTAGTGGTAGTTTGACTCATATGTATCTGGGTTTTAGATTTAAAGTAGCGACTCAGAACAACAGGAGACAGATATCCTTGCTCTGAGGCATTAACCTACAACATGGAGGACTCAGAAAGTAACTGTTCCTGTTCAGAAAATAGCCCAAACTCATAACACGAAAAGGCTAACTATAGCAGGATTATTCCAATAAAATAGCTTTATACTGTAACATTGGACTGTGATAAGGGGCGGGGGATTCTCCTGGCATGCTTTGCGCTGCAGAGTATTCAAAGACGATTGTAATTCTTGTGTTCTGAGCGTTATTGTTGCACTGTTATAATTGTGTTATAAGTGTGATTGTGATAGTGTTGTTTTCCCTGCATGTGAAAGATTACATGTCTGTCACCCTGAGTGAGGTGAGTGTGTGTGTGGATGACCTCCACTCTGTTCTACGTAATTGGTGAGTGAAGAAATAAATGCCTGTTTCATTCCAAATCCTCTCTCATTATTGTGTGAACCCTTGAAACATCACACTGGTATCAGAAGTGGGATATTTGAGAGATGGAAGCAAGGATCAAGGCAGAGATTCAACAGCTCGAACAGCTCACCGCCCAGATGGAGATGGGCAGCAGAGCAGGCACGCCCGTCCCCAGAGCTGTTCACCGCAAAGAATGGGGAAGCAGGCTGGACGGAGGAAGCGCGTCCCGTGTCGTGCCATTTTCAAGGCGGGATGGGGCACGCCGGCGGGAAAACTATGAGCCAGCAATCCCACTGCAGCCGAGGGCAATGATCAGCATGGAGGGTACCTTCCTAACCCCAGTACCACCGACCCGCCAACCGGCCAAGCTTCTCCGCTTTGGTGGTGAAACCTCACTGGACAACTACCTCGTCCAGGTTGAATTGGCCGCCACGTTCAACAGCTGGACACCTGAAGAGACAGCTGTGCAGGTTGCACTGGCTCTGGAGGGTGGAGCTCTCTGCACACTGTCCAATCTCCGGCCTGAGGAACATCACAGCTGGTCACCGCTAGAGGGAGCACTTCAGAGGCGGTTTGGGAGGGCAACTCACGCCGACCATGCCCGGCAACAGTTGGCCAGCCGCTGGCAATGCGACTGAGAGAGCCTGGGGGCTTATGCAACAGATGTCCGGCTGCTGACACAGCGCGGCTACCCAGACTTTGAGCTGTAGGCAGTGAAGAAGCTCGCCTTGCAGAGCTTCATCCAAGGGCTCCGCCTGGCCCGGCTCCAAAAACACGTCTGGATTCACATCGCAAGCAGCTGGGAGACAGCCGTGGCAGAGGCAGAGTGGGTGGAGCCAATGCTGGAGCGCACGGCTGACATTTCATCACCAAGGTAAAGAGCTTTCCAGGCCATGGCTGAGAGTGAGGACGAGGAGGAGCTGTGCCAGACCACAGCTGCACGGCCGGCGAGACTACGGTGGTGGTGCAAGGAGGGATGCTTCTGCTGCAGGGAGCCAGCCCAGGTCGTGCGCCACTGCCCTGCACCTACCCCGCGACAACCAGCCCCCTCACCAGCTTTAAACTAGAGTGAGGCTGCACAGATGGGGACCTTCCGCCTCTCAGACATTTTCCCCAGTGAACTCTCACCATGTCTGGGCCAACTTGGCCACGGGTCAAGGCTATACCTGCAATGCAGCCTGGACAGCACTCCAATCCGGGCCCTGATCGACACCGGTTCCACCATCTCCCTGGTCCAACTCGGGGCGCTGCCCGGGACAGATGGACTCAGACTGCAGCGGTGGGAACCCACCAGGCGCTGCTTCACTACAGCCACCAGTGAGCACGCCAGATTGGGATGGCGATGAGTCCTTGTCGTGGAACTGGCCAGTCAGAACATGAACCACCCATTCTAGCTGGCTGACATCCAAGATCCCTGCATCATCGGACTGGATCTGCTTGCAGCATGGGGTGCAAAGATCGACACACCACCTCTTTTCTCTTTCTGGGGGCTAATACCATCATGCTCTGTGGCAAGAACCAGACGGGGAACCAGGGGACCCACGCAATCGAGGGGCCGTCAGTGCAGGCCGAACTGAGGGGATCGCCGCCAGAGCCGACCACTGCAGCACCACCAGCGCAACCAGAGGGATCGTCATCGCCGCTAGAGACAGCAGCAGGGGCCCGCCTGCGGAGCGAATCGCCACATCATTAGAAACCCAGCAGGCGGTCGAGGAGCTATTCCAGCGGAGCTGCAGGGGGTCAGAGTCGGGCCAGAGACGCCAGCTGCGGGAGCTGACTGGCATCTGCAGCTCTCGTAAGTCCTGCCTCGCCGGACATAGGAAAACTGCAGTGCTTCCTCGGATTGGCCTCCTATTATAGGAGGGTTGTGAAGGATTTCGCCACACAGAAGGGCCACACATTCGAGTGGAACAAGGATTGTGCTGCTGCTTTTTCCCGGCTCCGCTCGGCACTCATCTGAGCCCCTGTGCTGCGGTTTCCCGACCTGAACCGCCCCTTCATTGTGGACACAGACGCTAGCAACCAGGGCATTGGGGCAGTACTATCCCAGGAGGGAGAACACGGAGAGCAGGCGGTCGCTTTTTTCAGCCGCACTCTCAGCAGAGCCAAAAGGAATTATTGTATCACCTGCCGAGAGCTGCTGCCAGTTATCCAAGGGTTTCGCCATTACTGCTCATACGTTTACGGGGGGAGGTTTCAGCCCAGGACAGATCATGCTTTCCTGGCCTGGCTACTGAACTTTAAAGAGCTGGATGGACAGTTAGCGAGATGGCTGGAGGCACTGCAGGATTATGACTTTCAGATTGTACATCAAGCAGGCCGCCTCCATGCCAACGCTGACGCGCTGTCCCGGCACCCCTATGCTGTGGAGGCCTGTCGGCACTGCCGGCAAGCAGAGGATCATGACCCAGCAGTCTCACGTGCTGCTGCTCTCCAGACCGCTGTGGCCGGGGATAGCACAGTGGCTCACAGCGCGTCCTCAGATCATCAGCAAGCTCTACCCAGCGATGACATCACAGAGGCCCTCGGCGCGCAGCAGCTTTGGATCGAGCAGGATGGAGATCCTGTCATCTCCCAGGTCTGGCAGTGGCTGGACACGGACCAACGGGCCCGCCTGGGAGGGTGTATCTGCGCTGGACCCAGAGACCCAAGGCCCTACATTCCCAGTGGTCCAACCTCTGCTGTCGTGAGGGTTTCATCTACTGGCGGTGGCAGTCTCCAACTGGGCAGTGTCACGTCTGGGAGCTACTGGTCCCATGACGGTTTTGCTCCAAGGTGCTCCAGTTGGTTCCACGGGTCGGTGGAGGTGGACCACTTTGGGGTGACAAAGACACTGCAGCATCTTCGCGCCCAGTTCTACTGGCCGGGGTGTCATCAGGACGTGGCGCTACATGTCCATCGCTGTGACAGCTGCACAGCTCAGAAAGGGCCGACTCAGCAATCCTATGCCCCCTTGCAGCAATACCGGGTAGGGGCACCCATGGAGCATGTGGGAGTGGACATTCTGGGTCCTTTTCTGACCATGGATCGGGGGAACCATTAGGTTCTGGTCACAATGGGTTACTTCACCAAGTGGCAAGAGGTGTACACGGTCCCTGATCAGAGTGCCACCACCACAGCACCAAAACTGGTGGATGAGATGTTTTGTCGGTTTGACACACCGGAGGAGCTGCACAGCGACCAGGGATGGAATTTCATGGCAGAGGTCTTTGGGGAGGACTGCAGGTGGCTGGGCATCCGGAAGACCCAGACCACCCCACTGCACCCACAGAGCGACAGCCTGGTCAAATGCTTTAATCAGACCCTGACCTCTCAGCTCGCTGTCTTAGTGGACCAGCAACAGCAAGACTGGGATCTGCACCTGCCCCTGGTCCTGTGGGCATACCGGACAGCAGTTCAGGAATCCACCCGGTGCAGCCCTGCAGTGCTGATGTTTGGACGCAAGCTGTTCACCCCGGTGGACTTGGTGTTCTGCCCTCCCCTGGAGCCGGAGATGGAGGGCAAACCAGCATTGGATTATTTGTTTTGCTTGTGAGAACATCTTCACTCAGTACACAAATTGGCTCGTGAGGCCCTGGTAGCGACGGGGAGTCGACAGAAGTGAGTGTATGACTCCCACTGCCAGGGGAGAGACTTTGCACCCAAGGATCAAGTCTGGGTTTTCTCCCCAGAGTGGAGGAAAGGGACTGTCACCAAAGCTGATGAGCCATTGGTCCTGACCGTGCGTAGTCCAACAGAGACTGTCAGATGCACTGTACAGGGTGAGGCTGCAGAAGAGGAACTGGGTTGTGTTGTTTCACTGCGACTGCCTTGCCCCGTACCAGCCAGCTGCCCCGCGGGTGGCCAAGCCAGAGGCCCCACCCTGACCGGAGACCCCAGCAGAGGCTCGGACAAACACTAATGGGCCCATGCGTGCTAGCTTCCGACAATGGCGGGTGCCCCGATGCCTGGACAAGTTCGTATTGGACTTTTGAGTTGAACTTATATTGTTCTGGGGACAGAAACCAGTCCGGGGGGGCAGTGTAACGTCGGGGCTGTGATAAGTGGCGGGGGATTCTCCCGGCATGCTTTGCGCTGCGGGGTATTCAAAGACTGTTACAATTCTTGTGTTCTGAGCATTATTGTTGTACCACTATAATTGTGTTATACGTCTGGTTGTGTCATGATTAGCTGACAGCTCACGTGCACGATGCTAGCACAAGACGGAACCACACAAGGGGGGAACGTTCAATAATTTATTAAATGTAGAAAACAGCGCTTCGTTAGAGAAACAGCCACTCGCCAGAAGATTCAATCCACCTGCGAAGAGAAAAGCGAGAGCTGTCAGCGGAGAAGCAGAGAAGGGAAAATGGGCGAGCCAAATTGCCACTTACTCAGGACTCCGAGACAGGACTGGCAGGACTCCAGCGGGGAATAGACGAACCAGTAGGGAAGGGGGAATGAGCTTGAAGTGCCTGACCGGGCGAAGATCTGTTGCTGGGAAAACGATGAGGTGGCAGGAGAGCGCACGCAGTCCCGAGACACACCCGCTCAATGGCAGCAACCTGAAACAATAGAAGAGAGCACAGTTTAGACGACGTGTCTAAAGCTTAGCAAAAAACCTGCTTGCCTGAATTTAGGGCATTATACCCAGACGAGCCAGCGTCGACTGCGCGGAGGAGGCTTCCTTAAGTACGCTGGCTGACGAGAGGGCGCAGGTGTGTCCTCTGCCTCAGGTGCAGTGATGAATTGGTGAACGTGCGGCAGGAGAGGAGGGGCGCGCTCTTGCTGTCCATGACAGGTTGTGATAGTGTTGTTTTCCCTGCGTGTGAGAGATTACGTGTCCGTGTCACCCTGAGTGAGGTGAGTGTGTGTGGATGACCTCCTCTCTGTTCTGCGTAATTGGTGAGTGAAGAAATAAATACATGTTTTGTTCCAAATTGTCTCTCATTATTGTGTGAACCCTTGAAAATGTCACAATACTGTAGCTATTGTTGTTCCAAGTATATCCAAGTATCTGAGAGTCCGAAGGATGTGATTTCCTAATGCCTGCATTGTTGGGCAATTCTGGTTCACTCTGGTCGGGGTAGCACAAGCCATTGTTAGCTAAAATAGCTAAGAACAAGGCAGTATGTGGTAATTTTTATATAAAAACATTGTTGCCACATGGTCAGAGATATAAGTATTGTATTTACGACTGACTGCAAGAAACATATAAGTGCTAATAAATAATACATTTTACACAGCCTAGTAAGTCAGTCTCAGGTATGGGTGCTAACATATTGATGCGTTAGCAGGTATGACAAGAGCTGCCTGACTTAAACGCTCATTGACTGCATTTTTTCCACATGGTCTTTATGAAATGTTTGTGATATATTTTGATCAAATTTTCCTTATTCATTTAACTATTGCCGAGTAGTTGCAACATAATTAGTGTGTATTCTATGAATGGTCTCTGAAAACAGAAATGATCATCAGAAAGTGAGCTAATGGAAGATGGGAGTGTAGTTTAGTTTACCATTTTTATTTAACGCTAAAGTCACATTTGACCGCAAGAGATTTTGAGAGATGTCTTCTAAGGCTGGGGACAAACCTAGCAGACATCTCTGACATAGCCTGATAATCAACATCTTTTGTTGAGTTTGTTGGTGTAAAAAAGGTTGCACTTGCACACACCAGGAAGACTACGATTCAAAATGATTCAGTAAAAAAATAAATAAATATAAATACAGATGAGGTTTGCTTTGTGCTGACTGTGCTGGACACACCAGACAGATGAGGTTCACTGATGCCCCGAACTTGGCAGATGGCCATTTATTGGCTTGGTGTCTCCAGTATATGACCTTGGTTGCCAGCTCCACCTACTTTCAGAATGTAGCATGTAAAATTGGGAAGCAATTGGGTGTGTTATTTTTTAAACTGTGGTGACAAAATAGACAAAAGCTGACCTCACAAAGCATGCAAGTGTATGGGGCAAGAACCATGTTGTTGCTGACTTTACAGTTTCTGTATAGTTTTATAGTATTTGTTATAAACATACATTTTTTTATGTGTGGAGTTGAGTGCGAAACACATAGTTGCTGATTGGCAAAACATTATTAGATGTAGTATTTAATATCTTTAATGGTTATTTCATCATTTTTGGTTACTGTCTCTTTAAGAGAGTGGACATTTGGTATTTTTCTCTTCGGAGTGTGTGGCTCAGATCAATGTAAAGTTTATACAAGCTGTGGAGTCGCACAGTTTTCATACCGTGTCCTTATCTTTGTATAGGAACTTTTTCACTGTGACACCTTTGGAATAAATGTTGGGTTTTTAAATCTTACAACAGCCTATGGATTATTCCTGATGGCCAGATGAGGCTTTCTTGAAGGCTTGAAGCTTTTCATCAAATTGGTTCATATGGACGAAGCCTCATTTGAAACTTCATTTGCTCTCCTAGTGTCATGAGCCGAGCACTGGAGGTTTCCGCCAGGCTCGGTCTCATGGCTTTTTCCTTATGTGTACATAATTGTTGTATTTTGTGCTTTTTGGGTTTCTGTAATTCTTGTACTGTTTGCTATTTTCCTGTTTATGTTTTAGTTTTGTTACACTCTTATTTTGCATTAATTTACATTTATATTTCAGTCTGCATTTGTTGATATTTTACTCTTTAGTTCTTTACTGTTGGTTGATGGCTGTCAAGGGCATTTCCGGGTTTTGTGCTTCATGTGGACGTCAGCTGTCAGCTTCAGCCGCTCTCCTCTCATTGCCTCAACTGGCCCTATTATGTATCATTGGTTTCTTCTGTCCACTCATGTGACCCACACCTGTCGGTACTTATGTAAATTGTTTTTGACCCTATTTAAGGGCAGTTATTTTTATTTCTGATTGCCGCTGTCTTGAGGAAGTTTCTCTTCGTTTCCACCAGAGCCCTGTCCCTGCTCTGGTGCGCTGTATTAGTAAGTTTACCCATTGTTTGTATTTTCCGTTAGAGCACTGTGTGGACTTTATGTTTGTTTTTTCAATAAATCTCCCAAACTCACAGCTCAGCGTATGGGTCTCACCTTTCTGCCCTGAAGGGCAATTCATGACAGAAGACAACGGCCAGTAGCGACCCAGCTGCTGTGAGTTTGTGGATTTTTGGTGATTTTTTTTGGGTTTTCACTCACCTGTCTTCTTGTGGAGCTCATCATGTCCCCAGCACGTCGGTCTCTGACAATCAAGATTCAAAGGCTTTATTATCATGTGCACAGTTAAGAAATGCTACATTTCCTGAGCAATGAAATTCTTACTTTGCTCTCCGAACGAATGCCAAGGTAAAAGGTACAGAAACAACAATTCTAATAGGTCATGACACGCTAACACAGTAACTCAATCCTAATACTAATGGATGCTAGTAACACACACACCAACACACAATTAGGCAGTAGAAGAATGAAATTGAAAATTCACTGGATGACTTAAGTGATAGTGGTATATTGATATCAGAGATGATGTGAACCTGAGATGGCATGAACCCATGTACAGTGTGCAAATGAGCATTGTGCAACTTGATGAGAACCTGAGATGGCATAGACATATGTGCATTGTGCAACGAGCAGTGTATAATTACAAATTATTTCTGTAACGATAGTACCAGTAGACTGTGCATGATAACTAGCAGCAGAAATGATATGGACATCAGATGGGTGATACTATATCTACTGTACAGATGAGCAGTGTGCACATTTAGCAGCCGGTGTGAGAGTTCCTATATGCAAAGCTGTGTTACGGAGTCGGCAGCGGGATGTCCGAGTGTGGAGGAGGAATGGGCTGCCAAATTTATCCAGTAATTCGTGGATGAAGCCCTCGCCTCCTGCAGCCCAAAGAAGATCTGGGAAAAGGTGGATTCGGTGACTGCCATTGTCGAGGCCCATCTGGGGTTGTGGAAGCATGCCCAGTTCACTGACTTGTTGGCTACGCTCTCCGTCCTCCAGCAATCCTTCCCTGGGCTGAGATGGGGACTGCCTCCAGCGAGTCCAAGGACGACGCCGAATCGCACTCCGCGGCAGACGCCCTGCTCCATCTCCCAATTCGCCCATTCCTGCTCCCGCTCCATCAGCTCCATGACAACACCGTCATCCTACTCCATACCACCGGAGGAACACTCCCGCCTCTCAGGCAGCAACTTCCCTTTCGCTGAGGCAGAAGCCTCCCTCAGCAGTGCTTTTTCTCTCCGGCCGTATTGCCAGCCTCTTCCCTCTCTGCAGCTGCTGTCTCCTACTTCTCCTCGGCGCTCTCTTCCGCTGCCGAGAGGTTGTGTGATTTTCCTCCAGCTCCCCCCACCTCCGTGTCCACAGGGGCTGCTCCTCCACGATCCTCTGAGGGGCCCATGTCCACCGTAGCCACAGAGAAGGATGACACTACACCTGCTGCAGCAGGAAACATCGAGCCCCAGGAACACAGGCAAGTGTCATTTCATTCTCCCGCATTTTATGATGATATGCCTTGCCTGATCAGGGTTTTCAGTCTCATGAGCCCTCACCGCCTGTTGCAGCCATTAATTTCTCACCTGCCCTCTCCATATCTCCTCCTATCCTCCCCGAGAGTCTACCAACTACAGGGTTGAGCCGCCAGGCCTGCGGTTATGGAGGACCTAGTCCCAGCCTCGCAGCCACCGTCTGGACAGAGGGAGAGCGCTGGTACCGAGCTGACATCTGCACCGATGATGAAGCGTCCCCAGGCCTCAGCTGAGCAGGATCCAGCACCGATGGGAAATCGACCTCCTGTCATCACGCAGGACGAGCCACCTGCGTGGGTCACATCACTGGGTGTCCCAGGACTGCATCGACCATCATGCCTGCTGCTGGGGCTGCCACAGCAGAGTTTGAGCTGGACCTCCAGAGGACCGGACCCAAAACGTCGTCACCTGGATCGACGGAGTCCTGGACGGTGGTGGCGCTCGAGCTCAGGCAAGTGCTCTCATTTGTTTTCATTGTGTCAATTCTGGAGAGATCTTGTCAGGCTCTTGGTGGGGAGAGCCAAGTGCAGCCATCAACTGCACCTGAGCTCACCTTGCCGGGCTTCACTGCTGCCGGTGACCCTGACCCTGTTTCTCTGTCTCTCTCACCTGAGCTTTCCCCCAGGGTCACCAAGGATTGTCCAGCTAAGCCAGAAGACTCTGTGGGTTCCGGCTCGCCGCCCGAGATCCCCATAGGTCAAGCTCCTCCCGCTGAGGTCATCACAGGCACTCCGTCCCAGCCCGGGGCCTCCGTGGGTGCTGCTCCGCCTCCAGATGAAGTCTTTGCGGGTGCTCCGTCTCAGCCCGGGACCTTCAAGAGTGCTGCTTCCCCTCCGGTTGAGGTCGTCGCTGGCACTCCATCCCAGCCCAGGACCTCCGTGGGTGCTGCTCCCCCTCCGGATGAGGTCTTCACGGGTGCCCCGTCCCAGCCCGGGACCTCCATGGGTGCAGCTCCTCCTCTGTCCAGGTCTCTGTGGGTGCTATGTCCCAGTCGGGGACCGTCGTGGGTGCTGCGCCCCAGCCTAAAACCAACTTGGGTGCTGCACTCCAGTGTGGGCCTGCCGTGGGCGTTATGCTCCAGCCCAGGGGCCACCGTGGGTGCAGCTATGGCCCAGTCCAGGCCCTCCGCAGGTGCAGCTGTGTTCCAACCCGGAGCCACCGCAGGTGCAGCTCCACTCCATCCCGAAGCCACCGTGGGTGCTGCAATGTCCCAGTCCGGGATCACCAAGGGTGCTACAGGCCTGCCTGACACCGTCGCAGTCCCCCCTCCTCTGCCTGATGCCGTCGAGGTCCCCCCTCCTCTGCCTGACGCTGTCAAGGTCCCCCCTCCTCTGCCTGACTCTGTCGTGGTTCCCCTTCCTCTGCCAGATGCCGTCGTGGTTCCCTCTCCTCCACCTGACATCGTCTTGGTCCCGCCAACTCCTCCATTGGGCCCACTATTTGCCCTTCCCATCAGGCAACCGCCTCCTGGACCACCTCTTCTGTTCAGGTGGTTGAAAAACTTTGGCAGACCACCCAACAGACTGTGCCGCAGAGTTGGGCAGCCCACGTTCTCTGGGAGGCCACCCGACTCGTTCCATCGTGCCATCTGGCGGGCCTGGGACTCCGGTCGCCTGCCTGAACTGTCCAGCTCCTCGGTCCAGGGGGCTTAGGGGAGTTGAGGATTTTCCCTGGTGTGGGTCCTGAGTGGGGTTTTGTTTCATTCCCTCCTAGCCTGTTCCCCCCACCACCCTCTCGGGGTGGGTTATTGTTGTGCTCCTATTGGGGGGAAGGGTCTTTCTTTTTGTTTTTGATGTTACCCTGGGGTGTCTGGTATCCACCCCTTGAGAGGGGGGCTGTGTCATGAGCCGAGCACTGGAGGTTTCCGCCAGGCTCGGTCTCATGGCTTTTTCCTTATGTGTACATATTTGTTGTATTTTGTGCTTTTGGGGTTTCTGTAATTCTTGTACTGTTTGTTATTTTCCTGTTTATGTTTTAGTTTTGTTACACTCTTATTTTGTATTAATTTACATTTATATTTCAGTCTGCATTTGTTGATATTTTATTCTTTCATTCTTTACCGTTGGGTTGACAGCTGTCAAGGGCATTTCAGGGTTTTGTGCTTCGTGTGGGCATCGCCCCTGTCAGCTGTCAACTTCAGCCACTCTCCTCTCATTGCCCCCAGCTGGTCCTATTATGTATCATTGGTTTCTTCTGCCCGCTCATGTGACCTACACCTGTCGCTACTTATGTAAATTGATTTTGACCCTATTTAAGGGCAGTTATTTTCATTTCTGATTGCCGCTGTCTTGAGGAAGTTTTTGTTAATTTCCACCAGAGCCCTGTCCCTGCTCTGGTGCGCTGTATTAGTAAGTTTACCCATTGTTTGCATTTTCTGTTAGAACACTGTGTGGACTGTTTGTTGTTTTTTCAATAAATCTCGCAGACTCGCAGTTCAGCATGTGGGTCTTACCTTTCTGCCCCGAAGGACACAATTCATGACACCTAGTCTATCTACTGGACAAAAAGTATACAACATGCAGATTTTTACAAGGGCATAACTGGTTTAATGTGTATTTTTTCCATTTCAATAAATGTACTGTCTTTTAAGAAATATCAATGATCATAAGGGAAAAAAGAAATAATAAAACTGGGGTAACTACAGTGAATATGCTTGTGCTACTTATCCATTTTTATTAAGAAATAATGCGTTTGCAACAGTCTTTGGACTAAGGCAATTTCTTTTTTTTTTTTTTCTTTTTTTTTTCGAGATTATTTCAGCAGCTTTGGAGAATACTCTCTCACAGGGCACAGAGGATGCAGGTGTGCAAAGGAAGGCGACTGCAAGTTTTTACAGTGTAGGGTAGACATGTTTCTTTCTCAGTACATTCACTTCTGTTGTCCTTATTCTCATGCAGGGCACCATAGTGCCTCAACATAATGATGTGTTATCGTTGTATCCAAACTCTTTGAAACACAACAGACACTTCACCTTGTAAATAAAAATAAGTCTAAAATAAATTACATGAATTGCATGACCCAGCTGGGACTTGAACCCTGGCCTCCCAGTTGTGGGGCAGATGCTCTACTCTAGGCCACCGCTCCAGATACAAGAAATATCCACTATTTGTGAAAATTGCATCAGCTTAATAACTGTAAATACCTTATTGGGAGAAATGAGATCAAAATGTTTCCAAACGGGAGAAGTCCATCTTTTTAGTGCTGGCTCCATCGGAAAATGAAGATTGGCTGACAGGTTCTTTACACAGTCAAAGCTCTAACAATACAAAACATGAGGAACAGGGATTTCCATTGTGTATTGCTGCTCACTTTACTTTATGTTGCATGCAAAATCATTAACCACTTTCTGACCCAGTTATGTGGTACGACCAGCTGACGAGGCTTCCGGCGTCATCACTGCATGCCTCGAAACACACTTCACCAAATATTTCCTGGATTACTCAGTGCACACTCTGAAGCTCCGGCACCAGAAATCCTATCACTATGGATTATTGCTTCAGATACAGCAAAGGGGGACACGTGTATGCCAGGATCCCAGCTGGAATAGCATACCACCTGCAATCAGAGAATATGTACCACACTTAACACTTTTAAGACGCATTGTAAAAATTGGCTTTTAAACAACCCAAAACTGTACTCATAACTAGTGGTTGCTCTGTGGCATACGCATATACACAGTAATGTGAAAAAGTGTTTGCCCCCTTCATGATTTCTTTTTTTTTTTTTTTGTATGTTTGTCACACTTAAGTGTTTCAGATCATCACACAAATTTAAATATTAGACAAAGATAACACAAGTAAACACAAAATGCAGTTTTTAAATGAAGGTGTTTATTATTAAGGGTAAAAAAAAATCCAAACCTGCATGGCCCTGTGTGAAAAAGTGATTGCCCCCCTGTTAAAACATAAATTAACTGTAGTGTGTCACATCTTTGGAAAGCTGAGTTCAATTTCTCTAGCTACACCAAGGCCTGATTACTGCCACACCTGTTCTCAATCAAGAAATCACTTAAATAGGACCTGCCTGACAAAGTGAAGTAGACCAAAAGATCCTCAAAAGTTAGACATCATTGCTGTGATCAAAAGAAATTCAGGAACAAATGAGAAACAAAGTAATTAAGATCTATCAATTTGGAAAAGGTTATAAAGCCATTTCTAAAGCTTTGGGACTCCAGCGAACCACAGCGAGAGCCATTATCCACAAGTGGCAAAAACATGGAACAGTGGTGAACCTTCCCAGGAGTGGCCAGCTGACCAAAATTACCCCAAGAGCGCAGCGATGACTCATCCAAGAGGTCACAAAAGACCCCACAACAACATCCAAAGAACTGCAGGCCTCACTTACCTCAGTTAAGGTCAGTGTTCATGACTCCACAGAAGAAAGAGACTGGGCAAAAATGGCCTGCATGGCAGAGTTCCAAGACGAAAACCACTGCTGAGATAAAAGAACATTAAGACTCGTCTCAGTTTTGCCAGAAAATATCTTGATGATCCCCAAGACTTTTGGGAAAATACCTTGTGGACTGACGAGACAAAAGTTGAACTTTTTGGATGGTGTGTGTCGCATTACATCCGGCATAAAAGTACCACAGCGTTTCAGAAAAGGAACATCATACCAACAGTAAAATATGGTGGTAGTAGTGTGATGGTCTGGAGTTGTTTCACTGCTTCAGGACGTGGAAGACTTGCTGTGGTAAATGGAACCATGAATTCTGCTGTCTACCAAAAAATCCTTAAGGAGAATGTCTGGCCATCTGTTTGTGACCTCAAGCTGAAGTGCACTTGGGTTCGGCAGCAGGACAATGATCCAAAACACACCAGCAAGACCACCTCTGAATGGCTTAAGAAAAACGAAATAAGACTTTGGAGTGGCCTAGTCAAAGTCCTGACCTGCTGTGGCATGACCTTAAAAAGGCGATTCATGCTCAAAAACCCTCCAATGTAGCTGAAATACAACAATTCTGCAAAGATGAGTGGGCCAAAATTCCTCCACAGCGCTGTAAAAGACTCATTGCCAGTTATCGCAAATGCTTGATTGCAGTTGTTGCTGCTAAGGGTGGCCCAACCAGTTATTAGGTTTAGGGGCAATCACTTTTTCACACAGGGCCATGTAGGTTTGGATTTTTTTTAACCCTTAATAATAAACACCTTCATTTAAAAACTGCATTTTGTGTTTACTTGTGTTATCTTTGTCTAATATTAAAATTTGTTTGATAATCTGAAACATTTCAGTGTGACAAACATACAAAAAAATGAGAAATCAGAAAGGGGGCAAACACTTTTTCACACCACTGTACATATGCGCCCGTGCTTCACACACATATGCTCCGCCTCTTGTTTGTTGCTGTCTCTTGTTGCTATGAGGTGCTTGGGTGCATGTGTGTGTACGCATACCCAGTGCTTCACTCATGTGACATTAGAATGTCTTGTTTTGTAACACCTTGACTCTTGCACTTTAGCTTATCCACTTTGTACAGTTTTATTGCAGTTGTTCTTCTTGTGTATAATTGTTTTTTTGTGTGTTTTTGTGACCCACTGGGGAGCTACAGATGCAAATTAGCAGTATTGCTAAATCTGGCATACTTACATTTGTATTAATGCTCATTAGTATGTATCGTCCATTTCAAATAAACATTAAACTAGAAAACAGTTTTGTCATTAACAGTTAGTGTACTGGGTTAATGAGTGGAAAAAGTGCAAGTCATATTATGTGGATTTGTTTTACTTGTTTGTTCCCAAAATCTGTCAAAATTGATCGGTACTCTGGTTGTTATTGGAATCCTTTGGTGTGTGGTGTGTTGTTTTGATCACATCGCTGCACTCCACACACTAAAGGAACAAAACTGTTAAAGCTGTGATTTTTGTTCTCCCTCACTATCTCTTAACACAGAGCGTGGTGATCGATGATGTGTCTGCAGCCAGAGTACAGAAGCTGCTGCTGATCGTGAAGTTAGTGCCCAACTTCCCGATCGTTATTGTGGGACTGGGTGGTATTCTGCTCGTAGTCTTCATCATCCTTCTAGTACGGGCCCGGAAAGAGAAGGTTAGTCAGCCCTTTCTTATCACGCTGCATTCTAACAACTTACCATTTGCTTGCTCCTAATAAAAGTTAATTCTGCAGAATTCAGTGAACTTTCATAACCACAAACTAACTACAACACTGTGCATGTTTTTATCACTGTGCAGAATGAAGTTAAGCGCATTGTGTTTACAAAGCCACTCTATGCTGTAAGTCTTTTTAATTATTTTGCTGCTTTTTGCTTCATTCTCTTTTACTCTTGTTATTAATGCCAGGGTGCATCTTTAACTTAAGGTGGCTTTAACCTAAATCAGGGGTTTGCAAATGGTGGCTCAGGAGTTGCATGCAGTGTTTTGACCCATAGTGGTACAATTGTGAGGAAAAGTTACAAATGCAGATGGGGGGGAGGGGGAGTATCCACTGAGCTTTTTTTGTGCTGGGAGTATCTGTTTTCTGTTTATTGTCTATGTAGTCAAGCATTTAATGTACCTAATGCCCTTAGCAGTTACCGTTTTTTGTCGCTATCCCCAGAGCGCTGAAAGTTGAAAAAAGTTTAACTTTTGGAACGCTGCGTTGCTCATCAGTGGCACAGCTCTCTAACCAGCCAATCAGAACTAGATTAAAATGATACGATGATTGATATTTAAAAGAAAGAGCTTGGGCGGATGCGGGTTTTCTTACCAGTTTGTTGTGGTATAGTGTAACAAGTAGAGTCTCAGTGCAAAATGCTGAAACAGAGCTGTGAGTGACAAGTCAGGCTGTTGATGTGATACAAGGAGGAGACCTTTTTTTGAGTGCTTGTGAAGCACCCTGAAAAATAGGTCTAGAGTGCTTTCTGTGAGAAAAATGCTTTCTGCGGACATGCAGCTTTACAGTAAGTTCCACATGAGGAAAAATACTAAGAGGTTTCAAATTTGCAAGAAAAAAATCTACAAATTTCAAAAAAAATTGTGCATTCAGGAGAAAAAAATCTGGGAAAAAAATAGCTACTTTTAGCTCCTCCTAGGCAATTCTCCTCCTCATAGGCAATTGCCCTGATTCTCAACACATTCATCCATGACCCCCAGGTCGGTCTGCATCCAAGTTATGCTCAGAGTTGAAGTCAAAGGTCAGGAAATCTGGGTGCTTGTGTATAGGTTTTTGCAAAAATTGCTACTCTCCCTGTGCAATTGCCCTGATTCTCAACAGACTCAAACACATTGATCCTCGGGTTGGTCTACATCCAGGTTGAGCTCAAGTTCAAATTCAGGGTCAAAGGTCAGGGGATCTGAGCACTCTTGGGCTGATTTCATCAAGCTGGAATGAGCTACCTCGCTACTGATGGTCTGGTTTTAAAAAGATCAAATTAATATAATAAAGAATAACTGGGGAAAATCGCTAATTAAACAAAAAATTATTTGCAAAAAGTTCTACATTTTAATTTATTGTTCTCATTTTTACGACAAAAGTTGCATTTTAAAGAAAATGAATGTCGTAATGACAAGTTGTTTTTTTTAAACTTGACTGTTTTGTCATCATTATAAGGCTCAAATATGTGTAAGGCCTTTTCCTATAGTATGAATCCGATCCCACTCTAAACTGGAGCATTTCTGTTAATGTAAACTAAACATGTAGACTGGTTTAAGCATGGAAACATAATATAGGATATAGAGGTTCCTGTGTAAGGGCTTTAAAAACGTTTTAAGTGGCAGTAAAAGAAGACTTGCTTCAGGATAGTGGAGCTTTTGCTCATTACGTTTATTAGTCTGTATAAAGCAAAAAGTTGAAGGTAGAGTGTGGAAATTTTGAAAATAGGAGCTTTAGAGACGCTTTGGTCCCACAGCGAACTGCAGCTCCATTCGCTCCATTTATTTTGCAGTAGGACTTCAACCTGCTGTCCAACATTTCACCTTTAAATCTAATACATGCATTTATTTATTCAGTGTAATAGTTTTCTCCTAATCTCTTTCTGCAGTCCTCTTCTGAAGATGACACCGCTTACTCTCCAGTCAGTACGAAGGAAAAGGACGATCCCCAAAATGGAAACTATATTGGTTTGAGCAGTAAAGAAGACCCAAAAGATTGAGGAGAAGGGAGGGAGTGGAGCTTTGTTTCACGGAGGAGGGTGCTTTTGGTTGGTTGCTTTTGTTTTGTTTTAAGTCTGAGACACACTTTACTGTGTTCTTAGTTGTTCTTCTGGAGAGCCACAGGTTAGTGCCAGACAAATGTTGGCATTGTGTTTAGAACGCTACTTACCAGCGGACACTTCCTGCTGCTTTAAAATTAGTGAAAACAGACTGCAGTTTTCTGATAATGAGTGGAGGTGGGCGATGCAGTCTGCAGTGATTAAAAAACAAACACAAGGATAAATTATGGAGGACCGCAACCGCCAAAATAAGAAAGGAATCATAAAGGAATAAGTGACTTTTGCATGGCATAAAATACATCAAAAATAGTATAAAATGAATAATAACAGTTTTAAAAATATATTTTTACCTCCACCTAGAGGTTTTGGATTTGTAAGACTTATTTGTTTGTGTGTTTGTGTTAACAGCGTAACGCAAAATGTTATTCATGGATGTTGATAAAATTTTCACGAGAGGTTGGAAATTGATCAGGGACCAATGGATTATAGTTTGGGAGTGATCTGACTCACTGTCAGCCTCCAGGAATTTTTGAGTTTCCCAACAGGTTAATTTAATGCAGTGCCTTACCTGATGTCACCAGCAGATGGTGCTGTTTGATTAAATTAAGATATAGGGGCAATAGCTGCCTTGGTGGCAGTTTGCACTCTCTGAGTGCTTTCTAATTTCTTTATTTATCATTGCATTGTTTCTCAGTGGATTTCATTTACGATTTAATTTTCCAATTTTTATTGATTAAATAACTTGAATTTGAATAAATTAAATTTTATTGGAACAATGTAATTCAGCAATATCTTGACAAGGGGAGTCATTTTTTTTGTGATTGGTTGGCGGAATGTTTTGATGGATTTATTGAATATCATTTACCTAATTTAGCCATTTTTTCTGTATTTATTTTTATTTTGACAATTGTCGCCCTCCGTTCATAAATCTAGAGTGCAGGGTGTAGTTATAATCCCGTAGCCTTATCTTCCTTTGAGCTGCAAACTGACACCTTTATAAAAAAAAAAAAAATGCCACAGAGAGAGTCATTTATGGAGCAGTGTGATAAAATCCATGAAGTTTTTTTTTTTTTTTTGGCTATCATTTGTCACTCTCAGGGCGTTTCTGCTTAGGTTAAAAGCAGAGGACAGATGAGTAAAGCACACTTCAGTGTTACCAAGTCTTTTCCATTTCATCCCATTTTTTATGTTACAAAACACTTTCACAGCTCATCATAATTTTCTGGTTGCATACTATATGTAGAGGAATACCTGAGCAGATACAGTACTTATATGGAATGAATCTGGGGTCAATAATAGTTTGAAACTGTAAAATAATATTCAATCTTGTTATTTTTTTAAAATATTATTTGATTTTGTTATTATTTTTAACCCACTTTAACTTGTTTATTGTTATTCATACTGTGAAGAAAAAAAGTTATATTTGTAACTTCAGAGCAGGGACGTGCACAGACATTTTGAGGGGCACATACAGTATAGTACAGTTACAGTCACTGAAAGTATATAAGAAAACAGCTGTATTTATAGGGCTGTGCTTCAATTTAAACATTTTTAAACTAATCTGTTGCACATTTTTCTATAATTAAATGTGATTGAGTCCAAGAATCAATGAAAAAGTATACTTTAGCAACTTAAATTACATTTTATTTCATTAAACATACTTGTGACTCTCATGTTCAACAAAAATCCTGCTAGAGCAACATAAAACACTTAATAATCATGAATGTATGTATATTCAGTTAATGTCATGAGTCTGAGCTCTGTTTTCCCCTCTGAGCTGAGACTCAAATTTGTTTTCTGAGTTCTGTATGTCTGTTATTAGTATGTTGTCAGTTCTTTGTATATATTTTGGTTTGTTTTTCACTCAGAGCTCTTCCTCTTGCCCAGACACTTCCACCAACTACTCACGCTGTCTCCCTGCCATCTCAAGCTGTGAGTAGTTGATTAATCAGGTCACCGGTCCGCTCCTGTTCCCCGTACCTGTTCCTCATTGTGCCATCTCACCCTTCAGTATTTAAGCCTGCCTGTTCATTTTGTCCTTGTGGTTATATTGAATGTTCCAAGACTGATTTCGCCTCTGGACATTTATCCTGTGACCTTGTTATCCTCATCTCCTCCTAAGCAAGGCGGCTCAGGAGTGCATTTCTCTGTAAGTTGTTCTTGTTTTTGCATTTTGTGTTTTCTGCACTATTTTTTGGACTTGCGTTATTTTTAGTTAATAAATGTCACAAATGCCATTCAGTGCTTGGGTTTGTCTCTCTGCTGCATAGGGGCTGGGGCAGCTCCTCCACAGTCCACTGAGGGGCCCAGAATTACCATAGCTACAGAGAGGGACGACCTTCTACCTACTGCAGCAGGGAACATCAGACACTGGGAGAGCAGGCAAGTGTCATTATTTCTTCTTCCATTAATGATGATATGTCTTGCCTGACTCCTGGTGATGAGGCTCAGGGTATGCAGTCCCCTGAGTCCTCACCACCTGCTGCAGCCACCCATAACTCACCAGCCCTCTCCGTGTCCCCTTCTTTTCCTCTTGAATGTCTGTCGGCCTTGGATCTGAGCCCCCAGATGCAGGAGGAGCCTGAAGCCTTGGAGAGTCCTACTCCAGTGGTGAGCAAACCCCCAGCTGCCACACCGGAAGTGCCACCAGCGTGAGTCATGTCGCTGGGGGAAACTAAGACTGCAACCACCACCGTGCCTGCTGTGGAGGCCACCACAGCAGAGTTTGAAGCCGAGCTGGACCTCCATAGGGCCGAACCCGAAGAACCATCATCGCCTGGATCATCGGAGTCCTGGTCGGCGGTGGAGCTCGAGCTCAGACAACTGCTCTCCTTTGTTTTTCTCTTGTCTGTACTAGAGCAATCTTGCCTGGCTCTTGGTGAGGAGAGCCGGGTGCAGTTGCTCGCTGCACCTGAGCTCGCCTCGTCGGGCTCCTCCGCTACCGGTGACCCTGAACCCCCTTCTATGTGTTTGTCTGAGCTTTCTCCCAGGGTCGTCGGGAATATTCCACCACAGCCAGATGTCTCCGTAGATCCAGGCTCACCGCCCAAGGTCGTTGGGGGTCCAGCTTCCCCCACTGAGGTCGTCGTGGACCTACCTCCTTCACTCTTGTCCGGTATCCCATTGGTGGACCGCCTCCATGGCCTGGTGCTCTCGCAGATCGGCCTGTTCACCGTGGGTGCAGCATTGGCCCAGTCCAGGTCCACCGAGGATGCAGCATTGCTCCAGCCCGGAGCCACTGCGGGTGCAGCGTTGCTGCAGCTCGGAGCCATCGTGGGTGCTGCAGTGCTCCAGTCTGGAACCACTAAGGGCATCGGGGCCTCCTCTCCTTTACCTGGCACCATAGTGGTTCCCTCACCACGGCCTAACCCCGCCGTGGGTCCTCCCATGGGGAGGCTGCCTCCTGGGTCATCCCTGCGGTCCTGGTGGCTAAAGAACTCAGGCCGGCCACCCAACAGACTGAGCCACAGGGTTGGGTGGCCTATATTCTCTGGCAGGCTGCCCGACTCATTTCACCTTACCGTCTGCTTGGCCTGGGACTTTGGCTGGCCACCTGAACAGCGGGGTTCTTTGGCCTAGGGGGCCCAGGGGCGTCATGTTTGTCTGACAATGAGGAAGAGAAGTTCACCAGCGACACTGCTGTTGTGGACAGGTAAGTGTTATAAGCTAAATTATTCTTTATCCCTGAAAATTGTAATCAAAATGACTTTTGACCGATCGGTAAATTACAACTGTGCGTCATCGCAACATGACGGACCGGTCCGTGCGCCTCGTCCGGACCGTGAACCTCCCCCCCCCCGCGCTACTCTTCTGTAGCGGATTGCAGATATTATTGCAGATATTTTAGTACAACTGTGTGTTGCAGACCGCGGCGCACCGTCACCGCGGTCCGTCATGTAGCGATGGGCGATGTTCGTCCTCTTTATGGGGGGGGGGGAGTTGTTATCTTCTACATTACAGATATTTTAGGATAATTTTTAGTGCACTGTAGGTTATTTTTTCTTGTTAAAAAAAAAAAAGCCACACATTTTTTACGTGGCATGCTTCTTTGTGTGTGGGGGCTTGTTTGTTCATTCATTCATTCATTCATGAATAAACAACCCCCCCCCACACACACACACACAGCCCTGAGTGTCACCTTTCATTAGAGCCCAAGATCAAGCTTCTATATTGAATCATTCAAAAGTTACAGACGTTTTTTCCAAACTGTGCCATTTGGCACAATTTGGCACAGTTCAGAAATGCCTGGGAACAACCTGACAAAAAAAGCTGTGTAATATATTCATTTTTTGTGGTATTGTTACAAAATTTTGACCTCAGCTGGATAACACTTGGTTCTACTTTTCTGTTGCATTTTCCAGCCTGGATCTGACAGCTGTGTGTTATTTGCAAGCATTTGTATCCAAAAAAACACCCAGGCGAACTTTATTTTCTTCAAGTTCAGTATGTTTAGATGACTGTTACTCAGTGGCAGGAGCACTTAGAGAGATTATGACTGTTTTGCCAAAAAATTCAAAGTGTTTTCTTTTAAAAGAGACCAACCCCATGAAGATGCTGCAAAGGGTTGAAGAACAGCTTTTGATTTACTTTGGGTACATTATTTTTAGGCGTTTTTAGGGAAATTGACCAGAGTGCAAGGGGTTAATAAATGTCACAAATGCCATTCAGCACTTGGGTTTGTCTCTGTCCCATGGGGCGAACATGACAATTAAAACATTTTATAATAGCAATTTGTGATATTCCTTTTCAGTTCATATAAAGAGGGAGTCCATTTCTCTGCAAAACTACCATTTTTAATACTGTTGTCATTTTCCTGCTTTATTTTGAAACGATCAAAGAGGAAGTCAGTGCTTCTGCTCAAGGTAACTTTTCAAATTATCTCAAAAGTACAAGCAAATGAAGCAGTTCTTAATTAATTTAAAGAGCTCCTGACTTTAATGCTGAGTAAGAAGCTTTTTTCACTTTGTATTGGAGTGTGTGTGTTTTTCTCCACTCACTCTGACAGAAATGCCTCTTTTCATACTTTTTCCCCCAGAGCTGAATATGTGCCTGCTTTAAGCATAGTGTGTTCGTGCAGGATGAGGTCGCCCTGTGCACCAAAGGATCAGTTTAGTGTGGTGTAAATTTAACTCCTGAAAAACAAGTCCTATTTTCATTTTTAAGCTGAGACAAACCAGTCACCACTGCTGACACCACCTCAGTGACCTGAGAGCATCATTTTTTAATGCATTAATTGGCCCACATTAATTAAAAAAAAAGTTAAGTCATTAATTTTGCCAGCCCTAGTTTCTTTAAAAAAATGCACTGAATTTATGAGGAAAAAAAATATTTTTGAGAAAATGTCACAAAATTGCATGAGAAAAATGACACCTTTAAAAGAAAAAATCTAAAATTTTAGAGAAAAAAATGTAAAGATGTATAAAGGAAAATGTTGAGGACGAGTTGCAAAGTTGAAAGAAGAAAGATTTAAATTTATGACAAAGTCAAATTCAAGGAAAAAAATGTGAATTTTTTGGAACGAGCCTAAAATTTTCATAAAATATCTAAATTATGTGGGGGGAAAAAACTTTTAATTACAAGAAAAACAGAAGAAAAACAATTTCAAACATAACAAAATAATGCAGCCATTTTATGAGAATGTTTCAAGATCACAAAAATTCAGGATTTACAATGAAAAACCTAATTTTAAAAAAACATGCAAATTTCAGAGCAAAAAAAGCCACAGATTTATAATTTAAAAATTCCAGATCTGCTATAATACAGAGCAAATATGAGAATAAAATTTCAAAGTTAAATGAAAAAAATATGAGTGACGCAAGAAAAAACTGCAAATTTATTAGTATAAAGAGATAGGTTTATGAAAAACATAAGGTGCATGTGTCATTCTTTTATAATTATTAATGGGGGGGCTTCTGCTCTAGAGGGGAAGCTCAGACAAAGGAGCAAATAGGCGGTTGCCCAGGCAACAACAGCCCATACCTGTGCACGTCCCCACTTCAAACTTTGTAACTAACACAGTTTTCACAGATTCATTTTTTTTACGGGGCAGCAAAGCTTGATTTACAGCTACAAATTCTGGTTAAAAGTTTCAGTCTTATTTTACATTTTCAAAATATTGACCCCAGATTCCCTCCCTATACTTCACTAAATATGAAAAACTTTGTACTGTATAATATGATACATACAGTGTGAGATGTGCTGAACTGCTCACGTTCCTCCCATTGTATGATGGGGTTGGATGTCGGACAAAACGCTGTATATTTTGGATACCTTAATTTTTGTAAATCATTTGTAAATGTTAATGTAGAAGTGATGAATGAAGAACATTTAAAGTCTGAGCTTCACGTGTCATCTAGTGCCTAGGGAGTTTGTCAGCAGTATTTTTGTCCTGTATTACTGCTTGTACTAACTGATATTAGAGTATCAAAACGTTTTAAATGCTGTGCCTTAAAAGGATCAATGTTACTGGATCTGTGGTTCCTTTTAAAGTTTTGTTTGTTTGTGTCATGTCAGCAAATCTGCTTTCAAGTTGTTGCTTTTTTCTAGCTAACAATCAAAAACTGATCAGAAAGCTGTTTGAAATGTCTTTTTTTTTGGGGGGGGGGGGTCACCAGCAGGGTCAAGCAGCACCATGAAAAACCTCAGTGCTGGGGATGAAAATGTTGGATTTCAAGTGCCATTTAATGTGAAAATGCTTCCACTTTCTTTAGTTTCAACTGTGACGAGCCCGGCTCTCAACGCTCTGTTGTAGTCGTTTAATACATGAGTTCCTTCTCAGCAGCTCATTTTATGCACTGTGATCGTAAATATGTCAAGACAATAGTGGAGACACTTCTCTGTCATTTGATTTTATGAAATCTGTTAAATGCATCTGTTAATCTGAGTGTATATGCATGATGTAGAAGGTGACTGAAGGGATGAATCTAAATCCTGATGAAACATGCACACTACCATACTATGTCAACACAGGTGTGACTGAAATGTACATTATTTTGTTACGTTTTTAAAACCAAAACAAGGAAAGCACACTGAGCTACGATGTGACACTGATTATAAATTATCTCTGAAATTATTGTTACTGCTATAACCACATATTCTAACTGTGTTTGGAAACATGGCTGTTTTTACTATGTCCACAAAAATAAAAGATTGTTTCAGTACATGTGTTTTTCTCATCTATTTATGTTCTTAAATTCCACTTCTTAATTCTTTTCAGTGGTAGGAAGGGCAATCTATACTTAAAACTGCTCTATGTAACCGAAAAGACTACGATTGGGATGTATTACAGCCTGAATTTCAATAGCCAGTCACAGGGTGCTTTGTTAGTGGGCGGCTAAACACAGGCCCTGTGATTGGCGAATGGAGCACGGGCCATAAAACGTGTATTGCTTCTCCAACAGCAAAGTTGGTACATAGTGCTGTTACGAGGTGATGCAAGCCCACTCAGGCTATGATGGAAGTGACATTCAACTGGTTAATTACCATAAAAAATGATTTTGGAAACATTATTTAAAGGTGAAAATCTTACGTAGTATTGCTTTATACTTCTCCGTTAAACCCTGTGTTAAGATGTTACGATGTTTCTAATGCAAGTGACCTATGCTGTTGTCAGTATTTATACTTGCGCGCTGTTTTTTCCTGTGTTGTTCTGCAATTGCACCATCAAAATGCTAGGCTTGTGAAAGTTATACCACTGTATACATTTTGTTGCAGTGTCATACTTAACATATGTTCTAAACCAGTGTTTTCCATGGAAACCTGGAACATTTTCTAATTTCACTTCTTAATTGGTCCAAAAAATTGCAAATAATTCGCCACATGCATGAATGCCTAAAGAACCCATGCACAACAATGACAAATAATAGAAGCCAGCTGTCTGCAACCTGCAGCGCCAGATCACTAGCATGGGCAGAAAAGAGACTCTGGGTGTGTCTCATGAAACCCAGATGTGCCATATTTATGTTTTTCTATATTTTTTTTTCTATTCAGGCAAAGGTTGAGCAGTGATTAATATGTGTACACATATCACTTGTTAGTCAATGTAATCACAGTAAAATCATTTCCATATTACCATGATTTTGCATTATATTTGGTATTAAAGGTAGAATATGTAAAAATTTGGGGTAATCTGAATTCTGAAATTTAATGCAGAATGAAATTTTATTGTTCTCTAATCATTCTTAAGTAAAAGTTGCTGCATTTTATGTACTTTAAGATGTTTTAACCCCCAGGTTGGGGTGCTGTGGCTGCAGTGGTGGGCGTGACTGCGTGTCAGAGTTGTGGGGCCGGGGGAGGTTCAGCGGGTGGAGGTCTTCCAGGGATTGACATGTGCGGGGACTGCGAGGGGGGTGCCGGCTGAGGAGATGGGGGTGGAATCTGGCGGGGGTGGGGGGGTGCAGACTTGAGGTGCATGTGGTGGAGATGGGGAGGATGCTCTGGTTTTGAAGGAGGATGGTTTTGTCTTGTTTGTGGTGGGCTGCGCTGCACGGACTTCCGGGAGGGCAAAGGGGGTCGGGATCAGCAGCAGGGGAGTGTCTTGGCATTGGGGGGCTGCGTTGTTAGGCGGTTGGGGACTTGTTGGGTGGGGGATCTTTGGGTTTGTGGGCATTGTGGGCTGGTGGATTGGCCACTGGTTGGGTCTGGGGAGGGGGAGGAGGGGTGGGGTGGGGCACGGGTGCGGACTGCAGCTGGGGGGGATGATGGGATCTTCTTCTTCTTCTTTTAGATTTGATTGGTTGGCAGCAGTTGGCAACAAGCTTACAGGTGCATGTACAGCCACATACTTCACTCTATATCACTATCTGGTCAGGAGCTGTAGTCCTTCTATCATCATTGCTGTGTCCAATCAAACCTCAACTCTGTCTTCAGACATCACTCTTTGATGGGATGCAGATGCGAGAATAAAGAAGAACGTCACAAAGCTATGAGGTAAACGTCACAAAGCTATTAGAGCAGTTGCTTGTGCTGCCGAGGACACAGTCCAAGGATGGATAATTTTTTCACACGAGTTGTTCTGAACTCCTTATAAGAAATCCTTATACAAAGATATAGAGTGATGATTGTCAAGTCATTGGCTGTAATGCACCTGTAAGCTGGTTGCCAACCGCCAATCAAATCTAAAAGAAGAAGCAGCTATGAGGAAAGTCAGACACACAGACAGACTAGCCGCACCTGAAGAGCTGGTCGATACCGCCGAGTGACAAGGTCTTTCAGAAGACTCCACAGCAGACAGCCACAGAGGAGAAGCACTGGTGATGTACATGGCGGAGGAGAAGAAGACGGATTTCGACGGCATTTACGTCTGTGTTCGGCTGGCGGTAGGACTGATTTATTTGTGGTGGATAGCAAAAACTGTACACTGACTGTAACATTATGGCAGCTAGCTCTGACGGGCTCGATAGAGATGACATGGAGTGGATACTACCTGGGTCTGGGAGGCGGAAAAGACCAGCTGGGGGGGGCGCCAAGAGGTAGAATCAGGTCAGATGAGAGTGACGCGGGAGGAAGTAACAATGCGAAGAAATCACGAACTAGCCAACATGGATGGCAGTTTGATGGTGTAGGGAATGAGTGGAAGGTTGTCATTGAGTTCAATCAGGGTAGGGGGAACTTTCACCCTGTTAAGCTAACAAAAGCAATTGAGAAAGAAATTGGGAGAGTTAAGTTTGCAAAGTTCTTGAATAATAACTGGCTGTTAATTCATGCATCAAGTAAACAACAGCAAGAGAAAATACTGGCAATGACATGTCTAAATGGAGCACAAATGAAGGCGCATGTTCCTGGCACAACAGCTAACTTGAGGGGAGTTATATCAGGTGTCCCTTTGAGCATGTCTATGGAAGAAGTGAAAAACGAGATCCAAGGAGGAAAGGTGAAGGATGTGAAATAAGCTAAAGAGTAAAAGAGAAGGTTCACTGAAGGATACATTGTCAGTAATGATTCAGTTTGAGGAAACACTCCCTAAATCAGTCCAAATAGGATACCTGTATTACAGTGTCAGACAATACGTCCCAAAGTTACTCAGGTGTTACAAATGTCAAAGGATGGGTCACACTGTTCAGCAATGTAAGGGAAAGTTAAGATATGCTAGATGTGGAGGGGAGCACGAATATAGTAAATGTGAAAAGGATGCCAAAGTAAAGTGTTGCAACTGTAGGAGTGACCACAGTGCTGCATATGGCGGATGTGTTGTGCAGAGGGAAGCTAGACAAGCCCAGGAAATCAGAATAAGTAAGAAAATCTCGTATGCGGAAGCTCTAAAGACAGAGAGGCAGGAATGGTCAGAAACACAACAGGCCTTCCTCAAAGAAGTTCAGTTCAAAGGGAATCCCGGCCATTAACAAATCCCACACAAGCACAAGATCATGCTGCTACAAGGAATTTTTGTGTTCACAAGTGCAAAATGGATGATGACACATTGATAGTTAAGAGGACAAACTTTATAGCTTTTATCTGCCACACCATTAATGTTGCAGCACAGCTACAGAAGAAAAGTGACAGAATCAAAACCATTGTGGAAGCAGCAGGAAGATTCCTAGAGGTGAAAGATATCAAAGCCGACCAGATACATGGCATACCGACAGCTCAAACTGGGGAGCATGCACATGTTGAAACTTAATATCTGAGTTATGGTACTACACATACTGCAGTGGAATGCGAGGAGTCCTATAGCAAACAGAGAAGAACTCAAGAAGTATCTTTACGAACTACAAGTTGTTCCAGAGGTAGTGTGTGTACAGGAGTCATGGCTTCAACCTCACTTAGATTTTGTTATTCCTGGATATAGTTCAATCAGACAGGATAGAATTAACAGTGTAAATGGAGGAAGATGTGCCACTTTCTTTAAAGATGGCTGGCATATAGGGTGATTTCCTCCCCTGAGGATATAGAGTGTAATATTATTGAAATATATAGGCCAAATGGACAAGGAAATATTAAGCTGATTAATTATTACAGCCCATGTAGGAAGTTAACAGCAGATATTTTCAGCGTTATGGCAAGGGAAGGGCATATGAAAGAGGTATGGTGTGGAGACATTAATGCCCATAATAGCTTGTGGGGAAGCACACATACAGATAACAATGGAAATGTTGTGGAAGAGATGTTAGATGAAAGATCGTTAATTTGTCTCAACAGTGGTGAAGGTAGCAGGGTGGATGCGCATAGGGGCACATCATCATGTATTGACCTGATTCTAGTATTTGATTCTTTAGTGAGCATCTGTGAATGGACGGTTATGAACAGTACAACTATGGGAAGTGATCACTTCCCAATACTTAGTCATTAAAACTGAAGTATGTATATAAGAGGGAAGATGTTTTGCAAGATGGTGTTTTGACAAGGCAGATTGGGGAAAATTTAGGCAATACTGTGTACAATCATGTCATTTGGTAACATTAGAAGGTGGCATAGAAGAGTGTCTAAGTCAGGTAACCAATCATATTCTGAATGCTGCAATAGCAAGTATACCTAAGAAAACAACACAGGGTAGGAAGAAGGTTGTACCCTGGTGGAATGAGGAATGTAGTATTGCAGTAAAAGAGCGAAACAAGGCATTCAGAGAACTGAGGAAGAATATGAATAGTGAAAATTTAATAGATTATAAAAAGAAAAGGGCAGTAGCTCAAAGGATTATTAAAAACAGGAAAAGGTCAACATGGATAGAATTTTGTTCCACCCTTGGTAGGAAAGCGGAACTAAGTGATGTCTGGGGTATGTTTTAAAAAATGAGTGGGAAAAGGGTATCATTTAAAGTCCCAGCTCTAGTGGATGGGGACAAGATGGCTGTATCAGACAAAGAAAAGGCAGAAGTCCTAGGTAGAGCATTTGCAGCAGTGCATAGAGGAGAACATCTTGGTGAGAGTCATAGACAGCAAAGGGAGCATAAACTCAGAGAAAATGCTGTAGCCACACATGTGCCTTGCATAATGCCTCACATCTTAGATAAAAACAAAGTGTAGAGTTTCCTTGGAGATAACAGGAAGCTGTGAAATGTGATCTTTTGTATGTCAGAGACGGTGTGGAGTTTCCTTTGTATGCCAGAGTCTGTGAGGGGGATGTGTAAGGATTAAGGAAGTGCATGCAAAGTGACCTTTTATGTGAATGCATTGTGACCTTTTGATATGCAGAAGGACCTGAGTATATAAGTGAAGAGTTCTGTTTGAGAGGTCCTCTTTTCTACTATGCTCATGAGAGAGAATGTGTAATAAACTGTTTGAGATCAGCTGGCCTCATCATTTACACATTCTACACTGGTGACCCAAGACGAAGCATGCAACACGAGGAGAATTCCCCGGACCCAGCCTCGTTGGGAGCCCCCAGCCAAACGTATGCCGTTACGGTCCAGCTACCGGACTTTTGGCAGCACAACCCGCGCTCCTGGTTCCACCTGGTTGAGGCACAGTTCGCTCTCCGGGGAATATCGGTAGATGACACGAAATTCTACCATGTAATCGCAAAGCTCGATAACCACACGGCTCAGCATGTGGAGAGCCTTCTGGAACAGCCACCAGCCAGCGACAAATACGGCGCGTTGAAGGCTGCACTCATCCAGCACTACACGCTCTCGGTTGAGGAGAGAGCAGAGAGACTCCTGGTGCTGACCGAGTTGGGAGATGGCACGCCCGTTGACCTGATGGAAAAGATGCTGAGGTTGAAAGGCTCGGACGATGACCACTTAATCTTTACCCACATTTTCCTCAGGACCCTACCGTCAGAGACGAGGGCAACCCTGGCCAGTTCGCCGTTGTTGACCCAGCGGGACTACCGCGCACTGGCCCGGGAGGCACATCGGATTGTCAACGCCAGCAGACAGTCCGCGGCCACGGTGGCAGCGACGAGCTCGGCGCGATGGCCGGAGATGGCAGGGAACCAGGGACAGCGGTAGCAGAACCACCGACGACGGCAGCGGCGGGGGCCAAGGAACGCGGAGGAGACACCCTTTGTTTCTACCACCGCCGCTTTGCAGAGAAGGCACGCAAATGTATACCACCGTGCCAGTTCAAAGCGCTCGGGAAACGCCAAGACCGGGGGTCGGTAGCAGCTGCGACCCTCGGGGAGGAGAACAAGCTGCTCTACTTGACGGACGCACGCTCGGGGAGGCATTTCCTCGTGGACACAGGCGCCCAGTTGAGTTTCATCACGCCTTCCTCCGCTGACCGGCTGGCAGGTTCCAGCGGTCCCGAGATGGCAGCAGCGAACGGCTCGAGGATTAAGACCTTTGGTGAGAGGACTCTGCTTCTGTCTCTACACGGCCGTACATTTGAGTGGACTTTTGTCATAGCAGCATTGAATTTCAGTATACTGGGGGCTGATTTTTTGTGCTCACATGGTTTGTTGGTTGATGTCGCTAACAGGTGCCTGGTTAATGCACTTTCTTTTGATTCTATTCCCTGTACAGCTAGAGCGTCCCGGCCAACAGCACAAGCCAACGTCACAGCTGCAAGCGGTAAGTTCCACACTCTGCTCACTCAGTTCCCAGCACTCACGGTCCCCACATTTTCGGCAACCGTCGCTAAACACGGGGTGGAACATTTTATTACCACTACCGGACCGCCCGTTTTTGCAAAAGCTCGGCGCTTGGACGCAGCTAAACTGGCCATAGCACGCGAGGAGTTCGCCAACCTGGAGAGGTTGGGCATCATCAGGCGTTCAAACAGCCCATGGGCTTCCCCGCTACACATGGTTCCTAAGGCTGACGGTTCGTGGCGACCTTGCGGGGATTTCCGCAGGTTAAACAATGCCACAGCTCACGACCGCTACCCAATCCCTCACATCCGAGATTTTTCCGTTCATTTGGCAGGAGCGCGCGTTTTTTCTAAAATAGACTTGGTCCGCGGTTACCACCAAGTCCCAGTGCGCGCTGAGGACATACCCAAAACAGCGGTGATAACTCCTTTTGGTCTATTCGAGTTTTTGCGCATGCCATTCGGGCTTAAGGGGGCTGCGCAGACATTCCAACACATGATGGATGCGGTGCTGCGCGATCTCCCTTTCGTATTCGTCTACCTGGACGATATTTTGGTAGCCAGCGCGTCCGAAGACGAACACGAAGCCCACCTCACGGCGGTTTTCCGGAGGTTGGGAGAGCACGGTTTAATAATCAACCTGGTGAAGTGTCAGTTCGGGGTGACGCAGATTGATTTTTTGGGGCACCGCGTCTCTCCCGAAGGAGCGGTTCCGCTGCCTGACAAAGTGCGCGCGGTAGCAGATTTTCCCCGACCACAAACGGTCAGGGCATTACAGGAGGTTTTGGGAATGATGAATTTTTATAACCGTTTCCTCCCCCGCGCAGCACAGCTCATGCAACCACTGTACGCCGCGCTCAAAAAGCAGAAACCCGCGAATAAGATCGAATGGTCCCCAGAGCGAGAGCAGGCGTTCTCGGAAGTCAAGGCAGCCCTGGCAAACGCTGCGTTGCTGGCACATCCAGACCCAACGGCCCGCATAGCGCTCACTACTGACGCGTCAGATGTGGCCATAGGGGCGGTCGTGGAGCAGCGTGTAGCCAGTGCTTGGCAACCGCTCGCCTTTTTCAGCAGGACTTTGCGCGATAGTGAACGTAAATACAGCGCGTTTGACAGGGAGTTGCTGGCTCTCCATTTGGCTATTTGCCACTTCCAGTTCTGGCTGGAAGGGCGCCGTTTCACCATGTTCGTTGACCACAAGCCACTAACATTCGCGATGGCCAAGGTTTCAGAACCTTGGTCGGGTCGGCAGCAGAGACAGCTGGCCGCGATCTCAGAGTTTACTACCAATATTCAGCATGTCTCGGGTAAACTGAATGTAGTGGCAGACTGCCTCTCACACGCCGTGGCGTCCCCGGTCCACGTGGGGATAGATTACGCAGCCATGGCCGCGGAGCAGGTTAGTGACGCGGATGTGCGCGCGCTCCAGTCTGGACCAACAGGGTTAAGGCAGGAGAGCAGGGTGCTGCAAGACGGTATGCCCCCTCTAATCTGCGATGTCTCCACGGGGCGACCGCGTCCTGTGGTACCGGCCGCGTGGCGCCGCCGCGTTTTTGACTCGGTTCATTCTTTAGCGCACCCGGGAGTGAGCGCGTCAATCAAGATGGTAGAAGAGAAATTTGTGTGGCCGAGTCTTCGCAAACAGGTGAAAGAGTGGGCAGCAGCCTGCATGGCGTGCCAAAGAGCCAAAGTACACAGACACACGAGGGCTCCCTTGGAGCCGTTTCACATCCCGGCTAAGAGGTTCAACCATGTTCACGTGGACCTCGTGGGCCCCCTCCCGCCATCACAGGGGTGCACGCACCTTCTGACAATGGTGGACCGCACCACGCGATGGCTGGAGGTGGTTCCACTGGCGTCAACCACAGCCGAGGAGGTAGCGCGCGCGTTTTTAACAGCATGGGTGGCGCGTTTTGGAGTCCCGTCAGACATTACGTCCGACAGAGGCCCTCAATTTGTTTCCGAACTTTGGTCAGCAATGGCTCGCAGCCTGGGTGTCACAACTCACCGCACAACCGCGTACAATCCTCAGGCTAACGGGTTATGTGAACGTTTTCATAGGTCATTGAAAGCGGCTCTCAGGGCATCACTGACGGATGCAAATTGGGTAGACAAGTTACCGTGGGTTTTATTAGGGTTGCGTTCTGCGCCTAAAGAAGACTTAGAAGCTTCCCCAGCTGAACTCGTTTTTGCACAGCCACTTCGGCTGCCTGGGGAGTTTCTCCCGGATAATCCTGCGCCAGGCAGCTCCCCGTCTCAGCTGTTGCAGCGTAGCATTGACACAGGCATGCTGCCGGGCCCCGTTCATCACAGTTTTCCACGCGTTTTTGTGCCTAAAACTTTGAAAAACGCGGAGTTTGTTTTTGTCAGACATGACGCACATCGACCCCCCCATTGCGACCACCTTATGATGGACCGTTCAGAGTGTTGGAAACAGGGGACAAGCATTTTTTACTAGATTTGGGGGGTAGGAGGGAAAAGATTGGCATAAACAGACTCAAACCCGCTTTTGTGGTGGCGGACGAGCAAGTGCTGTTGGCAAGGGCCCCTCCGCACGGAAGACCCCCACGGGGTGCTTCCCAGAGTAGAATTTCCCCAGAACACCCGCAGGGACAGACAAAAGGTTTTCACCCCCAGACAGCAGCTCCCCAGCATGACAGCGCTGCGGAGGCGGAGAATCCTGGTTACAGCAGATACGGGAGAAGACTGAAGCCCAAGCAGCATGTGGACTGATGTGTAATGATTCTATCACAACATGCAGACTATGTTTTGGGGGGGGGGGGTAGTGTAGCCACACATGTGCCTTGCATAATGCCTCACATCTTAGATAAGAACAAAGTGTAGAGTTTCCTTGGAGATAACAGGAAGCTGTGAAATGTGATCTTTTGTATGTCAGAGACGGTGTGGAGTTTCCTTTGTATGCCAGAGTCTGTGAGGGAGATGTGTAAGGATTAAGGAAGTGCATGCAAAGTGACCTTTTATGTGAATGCATTGTGACCTTTTGATATGCAGAAGGACCTGAGTATATAAGTGAAGAGTTCTGTTTGAGAGGTCCTCTTTTCTACTATGCTCATGAGAGAGAATGTGTAATAAACTGTTTGAGATCAGCTGGCCTTATCATTTACACATTCTACAATGCAAACTTAAAAAAGGAAGTGAAAGAAGATACGACTGCATTAGGCCTCAAGCTCACAATGTCAGAGCTTAAGAGAGCTTTGCAAGATAGTGGATACACAGCTCCAGGATATGATCAGTTAAGCTATGCTATGTTCCAGCAGTTGCCTATGCAATCAATGCAACTGGTGCTGAAATTGTTTAACAGAATATGGAAGGAGGCGGTTATCCCAAGAGGGTGGAAAAAGGCTGTAATTTTACCATTTAATAAGCCAGGGAAGGGTCCAGCACATCCAGGCAACTACAGGCCAATAGCATTAACATCACACTGAGGGAGATGGATGGAGAAGGTGTTAGTTTAAGGACTGTCATATGTACTAGAGCAAGGACAATTAATAAACAACTATCAGAATGGTTTTAGAAGAGAAAGATCTACAGTGGATGCTCTAGTTAGGGTAAGTAATGATATTGAAAAGACTCAAAATGAAAGAAGTAATGGTTATAGTTTATCTGGATATTGAAAAGGCTTATGACTCACTGTGGAGGGATGGACTTCTTATCAAATTGAATAAAATGGGCATTGGTGGTAGGGTGTATAATTGGATAATGGATTTTTTAACACACAGGACAATTAGGGTTAAAGTAAGATCAGAAGTTTCTAATGACTTTGACATAGAAAATGGTGTTCCTCAGGGGAGTGGGATAAGCCCAGTTTTATTCAACATAATGATTAATGACATGTTTGAGGATCAAGAGGGATTCATCAAAACAGCACTATATGCAGATGATGGAGCCATATGGACGAGGGGAAGAAATGAGAAATTTGTGTTCAAAAATATCAGGAAAGCAATAGAGAAAGTGGAAAAGTGGTTACATGAGTGGGGATTTAAATTTTCAAACAGTAAAATCTGCTATATGATTTTCACAAAAAACAAAACAAAACGCAGAACTGGTACAGAACCATTAACATTATATAATCAACCAACAGAGAAAGTGAGTGAGTTCAAATATCTAGGATTGTGGTTTGATAGTGCTTACACATGGAGAGTTCATGTTGAAAATCTGGAGGTAAAGTGCAAAAAAGTCATTAATCTCATAAAAGCTGTAGCTGGCCACGAATGGGGTGCAGATAAACAGGCATTAATTGACATTTATAGAGCACTAATGAGATCGACAATGGACTATGGATGCATGATTTATGGAGCAGCAGCAAAGACGACTCTGGAAAAAATAGAATGCAGCATAGAGTGCTTCGCCTGTGTATTGGAGCCGTCAAAACAACACCAAACAATGCAGTTTTAATAGAAGCAGGAGAAATGCCAATGGATTTGAGAAGAGATAAATTTGCATCATCATACTGGGTAAAGATGAAAGGAAGTGAGGAAGCAAATATTTCAAAAACAACACTACGATACTGCTGGGAATATTCTAACTTCCAGGGACACGGGTTTGGGTGGACAATTGAAAGAAAAGCTAGAATGTATGGGCTAGGCACTATTGATATCGCTAACACCAGTCCAAGTGAGTAATGTTTCCCCTTGGCTGTTTCTGGGAAAAGAAGTAGACATTAGTCTGCTAATGAGGAAAAAGGATTGGCATATGAGTGAAGTTGGTGTTAAAACAAGCATTTTCCTCAGGAACAATTACTATAACTACTTACAGCTCTATACTGATGTTTCAAAGAACAAAGAGGGTTCTGTTGGAGTTGGAGTATACATTCCAGAGTTGAAAGTGACCATCTCAAAAAGACTGTCCAACAATACATCTGTGTTTACAGCAGAGATGGTGGCAATAATTATTGGTTTGCAGTGGGTGGAGGAGGTCAGACTGGACTGGGTGATGATGTGCACAGATTCACTTGCAGCTTTAAAAACCATACAGACACTAAAATCTACAAGAGAAGACTTGGTGATTGAGCTATGTCACAGTTTATTTAGGGTACACAGGGGTGATGGAGAAGTTCAGTTTTGTTGGGTTCCTGCACACAAAGGGTTGAAAGGGAATGACTGTGCAGACAAAAAAGCAGCAAAAAAAAAAAAAAAGCAAAAAGTGTACTTGGGAAAGAAATAACTATACGTCTATTAGTAAGATCAACTAATAAACTGTTTGAGCATAAAAAATCAGCACCTAACATGTTGTTGCTAACTGCAGCTACGACGAAAGTCAACTCGAAGGTGCGCCCGTGGAAGAATAGAAGGAGTGTCTTCTCCCCATAGGTTTTGATCGTCGAGCCATTTGCCGCTAGCACCAGGGGTCCGCTGGAAGGCGCCAGCAGGTCCGCGTAGGAAGGCTTGACAAAATTCAGCTGGGAGTCTGTGTCCACCAGGAAATCCTTCCCTGAATTCGCGTCCGTCACGAAAAGCAGCTTGTTCTTCGCGCCGAGAGCAGTAGCTGCTACCGACTCTCGGTCTTGGCGTTTCCCTGGCGCTTGTATCAGCACGGTGGGATGCATCTGCGTGCCCTCTCGGCGAAACGTCGATGGTAAAAGCAGAGGGTGCCGTCCGCCCCGCTTCTCCTGGTCTCTGCCGCTGCTGATGTCAGTGGGTCCGGTGCTGCGGCCTCTGGTCTCCCCTCGTCTCGCGGGGGGGTGCGTTCAGCTCCTTTGCCGCCGTCGTGGCTGCTTGTCGTCTATGGGCGTCGACGAGCCGCTGCGCCTCCTGGCCCAGCCCGTGGTAGTCGCGGTCGTTGAGCAGCTGTGAGCTGGCCAGGGTGACTCTCACTGCTGGCGGTAGTTTTCTGAGAAAGAGGTGGGCGAAGATAAAACTGTCATCATCTTCGCCTCTCAGGTTCATCATCCTCGCCATCAGATCTGCCGGCCTGTCTGCTTCCCCTTCTGTCAGCGCCAGAAGTCTCTCTGCTCGCTCTCCCTGCGAGGGAGTGAAAGCTCGAATGAGGGCGGCTTTCAGTGCGCCATACTTGTCGTCCTGGGGCGGGTGGTTGGTCAGGCTCTCCACCCGCTGCACTGTGGGGCTGTCCAGCTTCGCGACGACATGGTAGAACCTCGTTGCGTCCGCTGAGATTCCCCGAAGGTGGAACTGCGCCTCCACAGTGGTAAACCAGGAGCGCGGGTTATGTTGCCAGAAATCGGGCAGCTGTAGTGTGGTAGCTGCGTTAACCCGGTTGGCTCCTGAAGAGTCCGGTGCGGGAAGATCGTCGCCACCGGCCATAGTTTGTCGTAGGTCACCAGTGTAGAGGATGCCTTTCACAAACGAGACTGAGTTTATTTCTCAGGGTTGGTTTATTGAGAGGTCACATCCTCCAACAAGAACAGAATCTCAGAAAAGAGGTAGAACAATCATCCTTCACAGTTCTTATACCCTCCAAAGACACAAAACCCCCAACATCAAATAACACACCCCCAACCCACAGTCCTTGAGTAAACATACAGCCCCCGAGGCTCCTTGGCGTCTCCATTGTCTCTCTCATCCTTCTAGCCTCCGGGGCTCCTGCTGGGACATTCTCTCCCACTTCCCGTCTCCTAAAAGACCAACTTCACACCTCCCGTAGGTCTCTGCAGGGTCAGGTCCTCTTTGGCCATTGAGACGTGAAGCTTTTCAGAATATGCACCGTCATGCCTACTAGGTATATGTGGGGGAATAGGAATGCCATATATGTGCCCTAAATATGCGCCATAATACCATTGTCTCTTGGAAAAGGTGAAGGGAAAGCAGTAATCAAGAAAAAAGGAATTGAGGTATGGCAGAAAAGATGGGATAAAGATCATAAAGGTAGATTGTATTACAAGATACAAAAATCTATTGCAATAAAGAATTATAAAACAACAAACAGGAGGGAAGACATTATTATGGCAAGTCTCAGACTGGATCATACAGGTTTAAACGGCACTTTATTCACCATGGGGACCAGCAAAAGTGACAAATGTAGAGAATGTGGAGTAAAAGAAAATGTTGAGCTATGGCGGCACATGGGGAGAGCATAATTGTGTAACATCTCAGACAAGAACAAAGAGCAGAGGTTCCCTGGTGAGATAACAGGGAGGTGTGAAGGATGAATGAAGTGAATGCAATTGAATGAAGTGAATGCAATGTGACCTTTTGTGTGTTAGAAGCTTCTGGAGGAATGCCATGTTATTTAAGAGAAGAGTCTCTGCTGAGATGTCATTCTGTCTATGCTTCTTGTGTGAGATGTGTAATAAATCGTCTGAGCCAAATTTACACGCTCCACAGAGCACATCTTATTACACTGTCACAAGTATGGAAATGAAAGAGAGAGAATGAAAAATGAAGTTCGAGAGGCCGGTAGGGAATGGGATTTAACTGGCATTCTGGGAACAGATGGAGATGGAGAGGCGCTAAGAATCACGAGAAGAGCTCTTTCCTCTTTTTTAAATAACACAGGATTAAGTCACAGAATTTAGGGGTCGGGTTCAAATGACATAATGTTACACACTCTTGTACAGTAGGTGGCGGTATGCACCTTTCAGTTGTTTGCTATCCGCCAGTAACGAGAGAAGAAGAAGAAGAACGCACCTGTAAGTTGGTTGCCAACCGCCAATCAAATCTAAAAGAAGAAGTTCGCCATCTGAAAAATCACCTTGCTACAGCCGCAGCAGCAGCTATAATTTGGTGTGGACAGCAGGTGGCGCTAACTGTGTATCAGATATCAAATAAGTCGAAGAAGAAGTGGTGACTGACTGCAGTAGCAGTTAACATGGCGTTCAGTTTTGGCGGAGCCATGAGTAACCCAGCTGCAAGTATGGCTCTTTTTCGCTTTATTTTGTCATTTTATATTGGGACTGACCGTTTCTTGCATATTTAGCATTACTTTGGAAATGTTACACGAGCGATTTTAATATTCTTAAAACCGGCTGTGGTAACGACAGTCGGACCATCTCTGTGAGTCGGTCAGTGAGGCTAACAACAACTTTATCTGAGTGTGAATACTGGAAATTGTTTAACTCTTGTTTGTTTTTGTTGCGATGATTTTGTAGTTAGAAATGTGGTCCGTCGGTTCAAGGCTAGAACTGGCTTCAGTAAAATAGCACGTAATTCAAATATAGCGTTTGGTTTCTCTTAGTCTAGCTAGCATGTGCATCTAGCTAACATTACTGTTGTATAGTGTGTCGTATTGGGGCCATTTGAGTCAAAAGAAAATAATGAAAAGCTTTGAGGGTTTTCGAGGGAGAACGATGTCAAATTTACGAGAAAAAAAAGGCAAATAGTTGGCAAATTTGTTGTAAATTTTCGGGGGGGGGGTGCAATTTTTTTCAGAAAAAATTGGAATATCGTAAAGGACAAAATCATGAATTTTCAACCAAAGAAACTCACGGATTTTTTTATTTATTTATTTATTTTTTTGTGGATAAGTCCACAAAATACTTTTCCCTTGGGGTTTTTTTTTAAGAAAATTATTCTATTTTTAGGTTTTATTAATCCTCTAATTTGTCACTTTTTTTCCTTTCAAAAATTTACCACTTTTCTCACAAATTATACCTTTTTCTTGATGATTTTACCAAATTTTCCCTCAGAAATCTGCCACCTTTTCCATAATTATAAATATAATCCATTATTATTATTATTGTGACACTGTTCTCAGAGTTGGCCCCCCAGCTATTTTTTTCTTAAAGGGCCTATATCATGCAAAGTCGACTTTTTTTGTAGCTTTTAAGCATATTATAATGTTAATTCCTCACCAAAAACACCCCCAAAGTGGTATTTTCCATTCATGCATCTCTGAGTATTCCTCCTCAACCCTGCTCTCTGAGCTGCTGCTCCGCCCTGTCCCTGATAATGACTGGGTCCCCACAGTCGCCCACTCCTGGAAGTGCCTGAGCTGCCAGCTCCGCCCCCAGGCTAATGCACACACCCACTTTCTCCGCGCAGCTAACGGAGCGGTGATCGGCAAAACTCTTTCACTTCCTGTAAACGTCTTCGGGGTCACTGTGGTATCTCATGCACCTCAAATTCCCGATTGGACTCTGGGTCAAGAGTGTAAGGCTCCAGGCGACGTCCCACCGGGAGATTCGAACTCACGCCTCCCGCTCCGGAGTCCCGCACCCTACCTGTGTCGCCAATAGGGTCAACCCACTTGGCAAGCCAAGTAGGGTGCTCATATTGAGTTCGCTACACTCCACAACATGCTCATCCATCTTTTCTAAAGTTTACTGTAGATGTTGTTTTCGTGGGCGGAACCCAGTGACACGCTGCAGCAGCCGGCTCAGGAGTTACGTCATGAAATGGGCGGCAGCCACAAGAAGGAGAGGCGGTGCCTTAGAGATCGAGGCATCTTACTTCCGGGTTGGAAAAGTAGCTCGCGAAAATAACTCATATTTCATAAGAAATTCATTCTCCAGTGTACCAAAGATAATATACTATCACATACATTCATATAGTTTACTCTGAAAGGCTTAAAATAGCATGATATAGGCCCTTTAACACTTCACTCTATATATAATTCAAGAAATCTCTGTGTGTCACGATCATAGGACTTTGTGTTGCCATATTCCAGCAAACCAAAATCCTTCTTATTTTTTTAACCTCTAAGATGGCCCAATGTACCATTGTTCCTACTACATTTGAGTTTGCTGTGTATTCATTACATGGCGCTCACTCTCTGTGCTTTTGTAAAGGCACCTCTGGGTTTTCCTTTGGGTCTTTTGGAGCCAAGACCACTGCACCGACAGCCTTTGGTTTCGGCACTGCCACCACCACCACCGCCTCATCCGGATTTGGCAGTAAGTTCTCATGGTGTGAACATGTATTTTAAAAAGCAGTGCCATAAGATTTGTAGAGTGTCCTGTAAAACCTAGAGTAAAGGAGTTGAGACTGCAACTTCCAGTGTGAAAAGTTTTGGTAAAAAAAAAATCCCCATGGGGCATCAAAAAAAAGAGAACTTTGCTGTCACTACAGTTCTTAGAAATTATATGCAGATTTCGTATGTAAAGTTTTACATCTTTATAAATTGTAAATGCATCTTTATAAATCACCAGATGGCGGCAGTGCGCACGGACGCAGCGGCCCCTCTTGGCATCAGCGAGTGTGAGAGTTTTGAGTGTTTTGATCTTCCCAGACGTACATTCTGTAAAACTTACAACCGTGAGACCTTATTAAACATCAAGTTACTGCACGCTGCAAGAATCGCGGCGATCTGTTGTGACTTGGACATTCTACGCCAGCATGGAATTCTGGCGGAGTCCCCGCTGGAAGCTACCCGAGAGAGGAGGAGGCGTAAGCGGAGCGAACGCAAGCAAAAGCGTGGATAAAGGGCCGGGAGCCATGCTAGGCTAAAGGCTAACCCCTCCAGACCAGCGGTACCGTCGCTCATTCTCTCTAACGTCCGCTCCCTCGAAAACAAGCTGGTCGAGCTGCATCTGCGGAGAGAAACCCGGAGAGAGTGAAGAGACTGCTGTGTGCTTGCGTTCACTGAGACATGGCTCCACGGCAACATTCCTGACGAGGCCATTCAACTGGAAGATATGGCGATGTTCCGTGCCGACAGGGAAACGGCGAGCTCCGGTAAGAGCCGGGGGGGTGGGCTATGCATCTATGTTAACAAGAACTGGTGCGTCAATGCCACGTTAGTGTCTAAACACTGCTGTCCGTTGGCGGAGTTCCTAATTGTAAATTGTCGGCCATATTATTTGCCGAGGGAATTCAGCAACGTGTTTGTAGCTGGTGTTTACATAGCGCTAACGCTAAAGCTAATGCTAAGAAGGCACTCGGGGAACTGCACAATGCGATTAGTGAAATCCAAACTTCACACCCGGACAGTTTTGTGGTGGTTGTGGGGGATTTTAACCACACCTGCTTAAAGACTGTGCTCCCCAAGTTTAAACAATCTGTAGACTTTAAGACCAGAGGAGAGAATATGTTGGACTTAGTGTACACAAACACACATGCATATAAGGCGATACCCCGCCCCCATCTTGGCCTTTCTGATCACATATCCGTGATGCTGCTGCCTGCCTACAAACCTTTATTGAAGCGCAGCAGGCCAGCAGTGAAACAAATCAGAATTTGGCCAGAGACCGCAACCTCTGCACTGAAAGACTGTTTTCTGCACAGACTGGGAGGTCTTCAAAATAGCAGCATCCCAGGAAGACAAGACGGATGTGGAGGAGTATGCTGAAACGGTCACCAGCTACATCGCGAAGTGCACAGAGGATGTCACTACAGTGAAGACCATCACTATGCGGGGTAACCATAAGACCTGGATGACTGCAGAGGTGCGCTCGCTGCTTACAGCCAGGGATGCAGCCTTCAGAGCGAAGGACAGGATCGCCCTCTGCTCAGCCAGGTCTGCGCTCTCAAAGGGAATTAAGGCGGCAAAGCGCGCCTATGCGGAGAAAATCCAGGGACACCTCTGTGACACTAGGAACACCAAGCAGATGTGGCAGGGAGTTCGGATACTGATGGGCTGTAAGTCTAGGCAGGGGGTCGATGATGACGACGCTTCGCTTCCAGACAGGCTTAACGACTTCTTTGCACGTTTTGAAGCATCAAACTCGACAATTAGAGGGAGGGCTGGCCCACCCCCACCATCGGTTGGACCAACTTTTACCATCAACACAGTGGACACACGGAGGACCCTAACCAGAGTCAACCAACGCAAAGCTGCAGGTCCGGACGACATCCCAGGACGTGTGCTCTGAGACTGCGTGAGCGAGTTGGCGGATGTCCTGACTGACATTTATAACATCTCCCTGAGTCAGGCCATCGTTTCCAGATGCTTCAAGACCTCTATCATTGTACCGGTGGCAAAGAAACCAGTTGTGTCCTGTTTGAATGACTATCGTCCTGTTGCACTGACACCAATTGTGATGAAGTGTTTTGATCGGCTTGTCAAACCACACATTACAGCCTGCCTCCCTGCATCACACGACCCGCTCCAGTTTGCATATCGTTCAAACCGCTCCACGGAGGATGCTATAGTCACCACCCTACACTCTGTCATCACCCACCTGGACCAGAAAGACACCTACACCAGACTCCTGTACATTGATTTCAGTTCAGCATTCAACACCATTATTCCCCAGAGACTGATGGAGAAATTACTCCTTCTCGGTCTGAACACCACCACATGTCTCTGGATCCTGGATTTCCTGACTGAGAGACCTCAATCTGTCCGGGTTGGAAACAACATTTCCAACTCTGTCACGCTGAGCATCGGATCCCCTCAAGGCTGTGTACTCAGTCCACTGTTGTTTACACTTCTAACACATGACTGTGTATCCAGACACGAGGGGAACCAGATTATTAAGTTTGCAGATGACACCACGGTGGTGGGACTTATCCAGAGGGATGAGGAATCGGTGTACAGGGAAGAAGTGAGAGACCTGGAGGGCTGGTGCAGGGAGAACAATCTGGTGCTCAACGTGGACAAAACGAAGGAGATGATTATCGACTTTCGGCGGTCACAGCCTGAGCACGTCCCCCTCAGCATCGGCGGCCGTTTAGTGGAGAGAGTGGAGAACATCAAGTTCCTCGGAGTGCAGATCTCGCAGGACCTGACCTGGAGCAAGAATTCCTTGGGGATCAGGAAGCGGGCTCAGCAGAGACTGCACTTCTTGAGGAAACTCAAACAGGCCTCTCTCCCCATCTGCATCCTCAGGACCTTCTACAGAGGTGTGGTGGAGAGTGTTCTGACGTACTGCATTGCTACATGGTACTCCAGCTGCAGTATGTCAGACAAAAAAGCCCTGCAGAGGATAGTCAAGGGTGGCTGAGAGGGTAATTGGAGTCTCCCTCCCCTCTGTCCAAGAACTTTTTCAGAACCATTGTAGGAGCAGGGCACTGAACATTGTCAAGGACCGTTCTCACCCTCTGCATAAACACTTTGAACTTCTTCCATCTGGTAAACGATTCCGGAGCATCAGAGGCAGAACCACCAGACTGATCAACAGCTTCCTTCCACAAGCTGTCAGGATGCTGAACAGTTGATCCGGAATCTCTCATACATACTACTGCACCTACGGACATTTTGTATATTATTTGTATATTATAGTTAGTTAGGTTTTTCCCAAGTATGTCTCAGGGATGTGTGAATGGATGGGGGGGTGGGGGTGGGGTGAAGCTATGTGTGAGTGTGTCTTAAATCATGCTGCTTCTATTTTTATGGATGCCGAGAGAAACACAATTTCATCTTGCCTGCACTACAGTTGTATGTACAGCAATATGACAATAAAGTTTGATTTGATTTGAATTGTGTGAAACCATAATTTTCTTGATTTGGCCCACACTGATGTCAATTTGACCCTGAGCTTCTTGACAGTTCAAATATTTTAAATTATTTTTTAAGAAAGCATTTCCGTATTAGACCATTCTCTTTTGTTATACCCATTGTTTGTTTCTCTCTGTTCATTAGTGTCTTCTTTCCTGCTTTGACTTTGTAGCTCTTACAGCTCCTGGTTTTGGGGCAGCTGCCACCACCACTGCTGCTCCAGCCACAGGATTCAGTTTTGGCTCCACCAACACTGGTAAGATAAATTGCAGTGCACCTTTCTTTCTTTGTTTAAGCGTTGACATTGTTTTACAGTAAATGAGCCCGTGCTCAGTTTGGCATTTTGTCATTTATTTAACTCCTTCATGTCATTCTCTCTTTCTCGCTGCCTGCCTGCTTTGGCTGCAGGATTTGGGGGGCTAGGAGCTGGAAGCACCACGGCTGGTGGGTTTAGTTTTGGGGGGTTTGGTTTAAATGCCAACCCGGCAGCAGTCAACTTTAATGTGGGGTGCTTTGGTACAGCAACCACCACTGGTACTGTTTTCAATTTTGGTAATAGCCTGGCTAGCACAGGTAGATGACCTTTGATTCGGTCCATTCTTTGTGTGTAAACTTGCATCTTCATCTGCCTTTCATATCCGTGTGGTGTAGGGAGTTCTGTTCTTCCATCTCGCCCGTGTATTCATTTCACAAAACATGAAGCACGGCTTCTTCTTTTTTTTTTCAAATGCATGAAAAGACAAATGTTGCCACATAAACTCATCTCATTTGGTTGCTGTGAAAAGTTGTCTAAGTCAAAAGAACAACTCTTCACTGAGGTATCATAAAACCAGATAGCCTGGCCGTGGTTTGATTTCATTCTTTGATTCACTAAACTCTTTTTGTCATGTTGTTATCGCTTCTGTTCACAATGCTCTTTTTCTCAGGAACATTTGGTGGCTTTGGGACGACGACGACAACCGCCGCTGCACCGGGGTCCACATTTAGCTTTGCAGCCCCATCTAACCCCACAGGTCAGGAACAGAGCTGCTCATACTACTGTCAAAAACATTCCATGACAAAGCTGTATATTGTGTATAACTTGTAGACAGTGGCTCTCATTCATTAAAGCATCTCACACACTGCCAGTGCTGACAAACGTACATGAGACGTGTGCGTGTAGAAGATGGGTCTACATTGGGGCTCCACAGTGTATCAGAATTTTATCATTATCGTGCTATAATATGCGGTATGCATATTACAGAACAGCTTGAATAATGATAATGGTACATTTTTCAGGTGGTTATGCATTTACGCTCCACCCTTTTAAAGTATAAATGCACATTATTCTACAAATAAGGTGGTGGCAATGCACCTTAACACAGAAGAAGAAGGAAGCAGTTATAGCGCATGGAGTGTGGTGAGCATTGTGATAGCTGAAGGGACGGAGACGGGAGAGGAAAATGTGGTCGAAGGGGGCTCACGGCTAAATCAGAGACATTAACATAATATTCTTTAGTATACTATTAAAGTCACAAATTTGCATGAAAAATTGCACATTTACAAGTTAGCAATTAAGTGATAAATCCAATCAATAGAGGCAGATGAGCGTTCTCATGTGGGCCTTGGTTCTGCCTGAGGTTTCTTTCTGGTCAATAGGGAGGTTTTTTTTCTCACCTCTGTCACTAGAATGCTCACTGGGTCTCTGTAAATTAACAGAGCATGGTTGAGACGTGACTTGAGATGGCACCAGGTGTGATTTGGTGCTATATAAATAAAGTTGCATTGGAAAAAATCACAAATTTATGAGAAAAAGCGGCAAAATTTACATGAACAGCTCACGGATCTACATGAACAAAGTCACAGATTTATTGGAAAAAAGCAGAAAGTTTTATATGGAAAAAGTTTCATTTGAGGTAAAAAGCAGCGAATTTTATGTGGGGAAAACAATCATGTTTCTCTCCAGCATGTTCTGGGTCTGCCTGGGGTCTCCGCTCAGTGGGATGTGCCTGAATCAGATGCCCAGACCAACTCAACTGACTCCTCCTTTCAAATTAATTAAATGTATGAGGGGAAAAAGTAACAAATTTTAATTGGGGGGAAAGTCACAAATTTTTGAGACAAAAAAAAATCTACTTTTATGTGGAAAAAGTTGCTCAGTTATTAGAAAAAAGCTGCAAAATTTACATGAAAAAGTCATAAATCTGTGATTGGAAAAAAGCAGCAAATTTTATCTGGAAAAGTTATGAATTTGTGTGAAAAAGTAGCAAATTATATGTTTAAAAATGTTGCACATTTATATGTAAAAAAACAACAAAAAAAACCCAAATTTTGAGAAGTATTCATTTAGATGTCATATCGTTATCACAATACTAATGACAATATTGTATATGACATCTTTTCCTAATATCGTGCAGCCCGAGTCTAAATCCATTGAAGGTTCTTGATGGCCTCTGGGTGGGTTCATCAGGGTGGGAGTAGCTACTCTTGTCTTTGATGGTCTGGTTTTTGCTCCTTTTGCATACAGCAGTTTTTGCTGAAGAACAAAAATAATCACAACACCGCAGCTAACTTTTGATGAGCTCAAGTTTTGGCCGAATTGACGTGTTCGATCTGTAGTGCAATGTTTTCTGTTGCATTTGATCAGATCAACCTAGAGTCAATGATGAGTTTTAGACGAGTCCCAGTGTGGAGGCCTAGGTGAATAATTGGAATAAAAGGTAACTGATAATGACATATATTTAAAAACATGAACAAAATGTTTTAAGTGTTAAGTAAGGCTAGGTAAGAAGTGATGATTAAAAAAAGACAAAAGGAAAAGGTGTGATACGTTCTGTATTCGACTTTAAATGCCATCCCTTACCCTACCACAAGATGCCCCCCTCACTTCATAAATCCCGATTTTCATTCCTGCACTGATTCTTCTGCAAAGCTGTCAGCATGTTTTTCAACGCTGCAGACTTAATTTATTATTTGTAGCTTTCAGGTATTTCATACATTCTCACCCTGCTGGCACATTCTTGTGTTTTTAGGAGGCCTGTTTGGTAACACGCAGAACAAAGGGTTTGGGTTCTCATCTGGTCTTGGTGCTGGGGCCTCCACTGGCACATCAGGATTTGGAAGTGGATTAGGAACAGCTAGCCTGAGTGGGTTTGGAGGCTTTAGTATCCAGCCAACTCAGCAGCAGCAAGGTGAATTTCCATTTGCACATAGCTGTTACTGTCTCCATGCAAAGTTTAAAAAAAAAAAAAAAGCAGACATTGCATGACTTTTGGTAACTTTCCCTCGGCAGGAGGCTTGTTCAGCCAGCAGGCCCAGCAGCAGGCTCAGACCCAGTCCACCCAGCTTTACCAGCAGGCCACCGCTCTGTCGGCCCCCACCTTGTTGGGAGACGAACGTGACTCCATACTAGCCAAATGGAACCAGCTGCAGGCCTACTGGGGAACGGGGAAGGGTTACTACAGCAACAACAACCAACCTGTGGACTTCACCCAGGAGAACCCCTTCTGCAGGTTTAAGGTAACTCAGATAGGTATTTCACTGGAGTAGTTTGATTAAGAAAAAATTGAGTATTAAATTATACTTGGCTGTTTGTGTTTGTTTGTTTTTTTTATTCTAGGCTGTGGGTTATAGCTGTGTCCCCATGAGCAAGGACGAGGACGGTTTCGTGGTCTTGATTCTCAACAAAAAGGAAGCTGATGTCAGAGCGCAGCAACAACAGCTGGTTGAGTCCATGCACAAAATCCTGGGGAGTAACCAGACTCTGACCGTCAACGTAGAAGGCGTCAAATCCCTGCCAAATGATCAGTAAGTTTCCCTGGAGACGTGATACTCACACGCAGGGTTATTTGTAACCCAATTACTCTGAAACACACATGGACTCTTCTCTTTTAGGACCGAGGTGATCATTTACGTGGTGGAGCGTTCTCCTAACGGCACCTCTAAGCGCATCCCAGCCACAACGCTCTTTGGCTACTTGGAGCAGGCCAACATTAAGGCCCAACTTACACAGATCGGCGTCACCATGTCGGTCACGCGCACGGAGCTGTCCCCGGCACAGCTCAAACAGCTGCTGCAAAATGCACCTGCAGGTGTACAGAAAATCTTATGAAATTTATTGAAACTTCAATACAGTCGGGTTGAGTATTTGCTAAAATTGTTGTTTGTACTCACCAGGAGTGGATCCTATAATTTGGGAGCAGGCAAAAGTGGACAATCCTGACCCAGAGAAGTAAGTTCTGAAAATGTCTGAACAGAAAGAGAGAGAAGAGTAATCACATAATGGGACAGGGTATAGAGTTCTCTATGGTAAAATAACCAGAAATGTTCTTTTTCCCACACCAAAAAATGAGGTTACTTCCTCTGCCTAGCGGGACCTTTTAACAAATGATTGATTCTCTTTGCAATGTATAGTTGGTTTTTTTTTTTTAATTTAATATTTAAGAAAACCTAAATTAAGCTATTGCTTGCTTTGTTCCATGATTCATTTCCCACCCGATTTCTGTCCAGGTTGATCCCAGTTCCCATGGTGGGATTTAAGGAGCTTCTCCGCCGGCTGCAGATCCAAGAGCAGATGACCAAACAGCACCAGACCAGACTGGATGTGAGTGTTGACAGGGAGACTTCTAAATCTCCACTGATGTGTAGAAATATAATTAACACAGGGTCACCTGATAGGTCTTTTTCTCATACACGAGTTTTGAAATTAGATGGTAAGTTACGAAGCCGAACCGCTTGAGGGATTTTCGGAGCATTACGGTAGTCAGGAGCCTCGTGGAGTAATATGTGCTTCAACATAATTGCTGGATGGCTTTTTCCACAAATCTCCATCCCTATTGATCTGCCACTCCATGCGCGCCCATCTCACTGATACTGTCAAAACCCAAGTGAAGCAAACTAATTCGGAGCTTGCCATCATTCCGGGTGGATTAACCAAAGAACTCCAACCGCTATATTGGTGTCAACAGGTCGTTCAAAGTTAAATTGCTAACGAGTTACGCCACTATCTGCCAATGGATCGTGGATCGAAACTGCTCCTGTTTAGCTGTAATTAATATTCAAAAATGATATTTTCGGGACGAAAGAATTCAAACGTCATTTGTTTGCATTGTTTACTTCTCGAGGCTGCTGCCGGAAAGCGAGCCGTATCGATTACCAAGCAAGTATCCTGTCGATGTAAACAGCCACGGACCAAAAACGTACATTTGCTCATGGAGCAGGTCATTCACACTGGCAGACAATCGCGCTATATGTGTCTATAATGACTATAGAGAGGATTTTCTTTCCATGCACGCAAAAAAAATAAAATAAAATTCCCAGATCCAGCTACCTCGCGAGGTAGTCGATACCCAGAAGCCGATGGTGTATAGAACACGTATAGTAGGATTTGTATGTGAAATTTCGGCATCGAAACTGCTCCCAAACGGGAGCAGTAAATACGGCTATAAATACGTATTTACGGCTGTAAATACGGCTCGCTCTCCGGCAGAAAGCGAGCCGTATTGGTATCGTACTCGGTATCGAGTGTCGAGCGATATTCTGGCCAATATGGTGATGTAAACAGCCACGGACTAAAAACGTTCCGCTTCTCATGGTCCCGTTTAGCTGTAAACGGGAGCAGTAAATACAGCTGTAAATACGTATTTACGGCTGTAAATACGGCTCGCTCTCCGGCAGAGAGCGAGCCGTATCGGTATCGTACTCGGTATCGAGTGCCGAGCGATATTCTGGCCAACATGGCAATGTAAACAGCCACAGACTAAAAACGTTCCACCTGCTCATGAAGCAGGTCATTCATACTCGCAATCGCGCTATATGTGTCTATGATGACTATAGATAGGATTTTCTTTCCATGCACGCAAAAAAAAATAAAAAAATTCCCAGATCCGATACCCAAAAGCCAATGGTGTATAGAACACGTATATTAGGATTTGTATGTGAAATTTCAGCATCGGGAAACTGCTCCCGTTTAGCTGTAAATGGGAGCAGTAAATACGGCTGTAAATACGTATTTACCGCTGTAAATACAGCTCGCTCTCTGCCGGAGAGCGAGCTGTATCGAGTACCGAGCGATATTCTGGCCAATATGGTGATGTAAACAGCCACGGACTAAAAACGTTCCGCCTGCTCATGGAGCAGGTCATTCAACACTCGCAGACAATCGCGCTATATGTGTCTATAATGACTATAGAGAGGATTTTCTTTCCATGCATGCAAAAAAAAATAAAAAAATTCCCAGATCCGACTACCTCGCGAGGTAGTCGATACCCAAAAGCCAATGGTGTATAGAACACGTATATTAGGATTTGTATGTGAAATTTCGGCATCGGGAAACTGCTCCCGTTTAGCTGTAAATGGGAGCAGTAAATACGGCTGTAAATACGTATTTACCGCTGTATCGAGTACCGAGCGATATTCTGGCCAATATGGTGATGTAAACAGCCACGGACTAAAAACGTTCCGCCTGCTCATGGAGCAGGTCATTCAACACTCGCAGACAATCGCGCTATATGTGTCTATAATGACTATAGAGAGGATTTTCTTTCCATGCACGCAAAAAAAATTTTTCCCCGGCTCCGACTACCTCGTTTTAATGCGCCTTATAATCCGGTGCGCCTTATGTATGAAATTAGACCATCAAATAGACTGTTCATTGATAGTGCGCCTTATAGTCCCAAAAATACGGTACTTTCTACCAAACTCATGAAATTAGACAATTACTGCCCAGATTAAACTACACCAGTATTTTTTTTTCTTTTGTATTTAAAGCGTACCTGTGGTGGTCGTGAAGACGCATTTGACTTGAAAACATTATGAAAAAGTATTTCTTATTTTGGTAAATAATTTTTGCCAGCCATATACCACCAGACATATATTCAAATAGGACCTTGGCCATGGGCAGCCAATGAAAACTGTGGGCGCAGCCATGACACATGCGGATGTGACGTCACTTCGTTGATACTCAACAGTCAATGCTCCGCCTGTATGAGAGACTAGGGTGCTGTTGTGAGTGTTTTTATTCTATTATGGCTGAATTGTCGGACTCTGAGGAAGAATTTGTCCAACATGGCTACATGTTTGAGCCAGAAAGGTCTTCTGAGGGTTAAAGTGACGAAGTGGTCCTCACACACAACGCAATTTCGTCTGAAATTATTCATCTGTGCCCTGTTTCCGCTCCGATCTTCTGACAAGGTGAGCTGGGTTTGGGTACACAAAAAAAGTGTTTTTGTTTTTTTTCGCTTATTATTCAGACATCCAAAGGCTTTACATTCCGCCATGTTGCGATATCCATATCGCATTGTATGTTTTTGTTTTTCCAAGAGCACCCAGTGTCTGCTGCTCTGTATATAGTTGTAGAATCATCTTCCGTGTTGCGGCAGTTACGAGATCAAATGAGACAAGCAGCTGAATTTAAGCATTTATTTATTTTCTACTCGTTTCAGTTCAGCATTTAATATGAACCCTGAGTTTGAAATAAACGTTTGAATTTTGGTCCTCATACAACGCAACGCACTGTCTGCCGCTCTTTATAGCGGCAAGGGAAGAGCCGAATTAATCTGCCGTTTTGCGGCTGTTAACGACCTCAGATCAGACAATAGGAGCCGCCGAATTTAAGCATTTATTTATTTATTTTCTACTTGTTTCAGTTCTGCATTTAATATGAACCCTGAGTTTGAAATAAACGTTTGAATTTTGGTCCTCATACAACGCAACGCACTGTCTGCCGCTCTTTATAGCGGCGAGGGAAGAGCCGAATTATTCTGCCGTTTTGCGGCTGTTAACGACCTCAGATCAGACGAGACGACCCGCCGAATTTAAGCATTTATTTATTTTCTACTCATTTCAGTTCTGCATTTAATATGAACCCTGAGTTTGAAATAAACGTTTGAATTTGAATTAGAATATCCCCAAAGCCGCTGCACATCCGGGTACTCGAGGCTCAGCCAATACTGATCCAGATCGCGGTAGCCTCGAAATTACGTCACAGGAAGCGTCCTGGAAGTCCATGTAGCCGCTAGTATGGCTGTACCCATGTTTTGCTGACATAGCTGAACCAGCACATCAGCAGTGGATTTATATCAAATTGCTTTGAACGTGAATTTCAACTTAAACTTGAACTAGAACGTGAGACAGGGGCTCAATATAATATCTTTTTTTTCACGACCACCACAGGTACACTTTAATGGGACCTCAGGAAGACCCATTTCTGCGGCCAGTCGGGTGTTGATACAGAGACCAAATCTAAAATCCAGACAGTACAGATCTTGATTGAAGTGCCTTTTGTGTTTTGTATCTAAATGTTTTCTTCTCACCTGTGGACTCTCAGATAATCTCCAATGATATCAGCGAACTGCAGAAGAACCAGGCGACCACAGTGGCCAAGATCGCCCAATATAAGAGGAAGCTGATGGATCTTTCCCACCGGGTGCTGCAGGTAGCTGGCTCATGTCTGTAAAAGTCCTCCTTTCAGTTTTTCCTTCATTAGGGAAGTGGTTTGTTTTTACATTTTATATTGTCTGTAAGTGATGTATAAACTCAGGTACGTGTAGGCATTTGAGCTGATATTTGTTCACAAGAAGACCACTCCTCCTTAATTACTTCTGTATCTGAATATACAGTGGGGTAAAAAAGTATTTAGTCAGCCACCAATTGTGCAAGTTCTCCCACTTAAAAGATGAGAGAGGTCTCCAATTTTCATCATAGGTATACCTCAACTATGGGAGACAAAATGAGAAAAAAAAATCCAGAAAATCACATTGAAGGATTTTTAATGAATTAATTGGTAAATTCCTCGGTAAAATAAGTATTTGGTCAATAACAAAAGTTCATCTCAATACTTTGTTATATACCCTTTGTTGGCAATGACAGAGGTCAAACGTTTTCTGTAAGTCTTCACAAGGTTTTCACACACTGTTGCTGGTATTTTTGCCCATTCCTCCATGCAGATCTCCTCTAGAGCAGTGATGTTTTGGGGCTGTTGCTGGGCAACACAGACTTTCAACTCCCTTCAAAGATTTTCTATGGGGTTGAGATCTGGAAACTGGCTAGGCCACTCCAGGACCTTGAAATGATTCTTGCAAAGCCACTCCTTCACTGCCCGGGCGGTGTGTTTGGGATCATTGTCATGATGAAAGACCCAGCCACGTTTCATCTTCAATGCCCTTGCTGATGGAAGGAGGTTTTCACTCAAAATCTCACGATACATGGCCCCATTCATTCTTTCCTTTACACGGATCAGTCGTCCTGGTCCCTTTGCAGAAAAACAGCCCCAAAGTATGATGTTTGCACTCCCATGCTTCACAGTAGGTATGGAGTTCTTTCTCCTCCAAACACGACAAGTTGAGTTTTTACCAAAAAGTTCCATTTTGGTTTCATCTGACCATATGACATTCTCCCAATCCTCTTCTGGATCATCCAAATGCTCTCTAGCAAACTTCAGACGGGCCTGGACATGTACTGGCTCAAGCAGGGGGACACATCTGGCACTGCAGGATTTGAGTCCCTGGCGGCGTAGTGTGTTTCTGATGTAGCCTTTGTTACTTTGGTCCCAGCTCTCTGCAGGTCATTCACTAGGTCCCCCCATGTGGTTCTGGGATTTTTGCTCACCGTTCTCGTGATAATTTTGACCCCACGGGGTGAGATCTTGCGTGCAGCCCCAGATCGAGGGAGATTATCAGTGGCCTTGTATGTCTTCCATTTTCTAATAATTGCTCCCACAGTTGATTTCTTCACACCAAGCTGCTTACCTATTGCAGATTCAGTCTTCCCAGCCTGGTGCAGGTCTACAATTTTGTTTCTGGTGTCCTTTGACAGCTCTTTTGTCTTGGCCATAGTGGAGTTTGGAGTGTGACTGTTTGAGGTTGTGGACAAGTGTCTTTTATACTGATAACGAGTTCAAACAGCTGCCATTAATACAGGTAACGAGTGGAGGACAGAGGAGCCTCTTAAAGAAGTTGTTACAGGTCTGTGAGAGCCAGAAATCTTGCTTGTTTGTAGGTGACCAAATACTTATTTTACTGAGGAATTTACCAATTAATTCATTAAAAATCCTTCAATGTGATTTTCTGGATTTTTTTTTTCTCATTTTGTCTCTCATAGTTGAGGTATACCTATGATGAAAATTGGAGACACTCTCTCATCTTTTAAGTGGGAGAACTTGCACAATTGGTGGCTGACTAAATACTTTTTTGCCCCACTGTATTCATGTTCTCATAATCTGGAACAGGTATCTTCAGCCTGCAGCTTAATCCCTTATCTTACTGGGCTGTGATTAGTTAGATACAAAATTGCGAGAAAATGTGCAGATTGGTGACAATTTTCACTTATAATCAAATTGAAATGGTGCTTGTGACACATCTTGGTGTCCATCCTTCCAGGGATGCTGCCTGTCCCCTTCAGTTGCAGCTGTCTTCTTTCTTTTCTTCTTCTCCTGGACTGGGGCATGCTGAGAGGCTGAGAAAACCCTCCTCATCATTCACAGCAGATGCCGGACCGGCTCTGCTTCCTCTGTTAGGGGCTCGTGGGGCGGGGACATCAGCCCCCCTACCCCTAGCCTTACCTTTCTTTGGTGGCATGGTAAAACTGTCAGTCGCAGATGTGTCAACGTGCGTTCTAGAAAATCATCGTCCAGGGTTGTTTGCACCCGTTTCACACCCAGAGTGTCCGATTCTCATTTTTGTCTCCAATCAGTCACGATTTAGTTTCATAGGTCCTCAACTCCTCACAAAGTTGTCTCACATTTCTGGCACTTTTTGACTCAAGGAAACTAAATTGAGAAGGGTTCGGGGCGGGGTCGGACACCTGCGATGACTCTGAATATTTTGAGAGAAAATTTGTTGCATAAATTTTTTGAACATGTTCAAAATTCCAGTGACACAAGAGCAAGGCTCTTTGACTCACACAGGAAATTGAGAACCCTCATGAACATTTGAGGCATTTTGGAACGTCCCTCACAAGTGCCATTAGCAATTTGTCACCCGCAGTTGCACGCAAAACTAAACTTGATGAGATGGGGGGCACGCTTTTTTTTTTTTTTTTTTTTTTTTTTTTTTTTTTGTCCAGTTGTTGACCTGCTGCAAAACACTGAAAAAATGAAAGCACCCAGGTGCTGTGCCTCAGTGCCTGTGGAGGTGCTGTGCCTCAGTGCCTGTGGCATGGTAGCATGGGGGGCTGTAAAAAAAAAAAAAAAAAAAAAAAGTGGCACTCCGACATCTACTGGCCCGGGATAGTTATTATAATACCGCTTTTTGTGGCTGCATTGACAGAAATGGTGAGTAAAATTTGTTTATTTTGAAAACAAATGCTTATCTCGAAATTCTGGCAAATTAAAAGTCGATAAAATGATGTAAGCCTTTATTTCCACTTAATTTTGACCGGGTGAGCTGAAAAGCTGGTAACGGACAGATACACACACATATAGACACGTTGAGTGATTACCGTATGCTTCTGTTGTACCGAGGCATAAATGTGAGAAGTAGGAAATTGAACATAAAATGATTGCAAATTTATAATAAGAAAAATGAACCACATTTGATAATCAAGTGACAAATGTAAAAGAAAAGTCGCAAATTAAGTAGAAGAATGTTGAGTGTTTAGGATGGGGGGGGGGAGAAACTACTAATGCTGACAGGTCAGTTTGTACTCCAAACTTGACTGCCCTTTATTATTTTAAAGCTCCACCATGTTTTGTGACTCTTTCCACAGTAGTGCTCGGTTATTGTGGGTTTGTCAAGGCTGATACAGACTATGGATGGCCCAGGAGGTTGATAAATGATATTTGTAATAGATATTCAGTTAGAGTAAAACTTAAAGTCTTAAAAGTCTTGATATCAAAATTATTAATACACTACCAGTTCAAGAAAGGTTGGGATGCTGTGTGAAATCTAAATAAAAACAGAATGCAGTTCTGAAACTATTAATATAACAGAGAAAACATTTTGAAAATGAGGGATTTTATATATGAATATATTCTGTAATTTCCCAGCTTGGGATCAATAAAGTATATCTATCTATGTATCTATGATTTGATGTCAGCACCACATTTCAGAATACTGTAGGTGGGACAGAGGCAACAAAGTGCTGTAAAACTGTGTAGCAAGTAGTGATGCACCAGTTTAGCAGCCTAACATCAATATTGGCATATATTCAGCTTGTGGCATATATTGGCATTTTTTTCAAATGCGCCAAGATTCATTATGCCTCGGTGAGAGGCAGTACTATAGTCAGTTGGTGCGTCTGCGTCTGTGTGTATGTGTCCGTCCACCTCTCTGTTTCAGCGCGCCTGGTCAAAATCAAATGGAACTAAAGGTTTGTATCATTGTATCACCATATTTTCTCGACTTTTAATTTGCCAGAATTTTGAATTGACGCTTTGTTTTTGAAATAAACACAAAAATAGCTCACCTTTACTGTCAATGGAATGGTACTGCGCATGCACCCGGAAACTCCCACCAGAGGAAAGTACTCAGCAATCCGCTAATACTGGGTGAACAAATGTCTGTCTGTTTTCTTCATCTACCACTCAACAGCAAAAGCTCCTGTTCGTCTTGATTGTCATTCTATTCACGTACCTCCATCACTTCCGCCATTTAAAACGTCTGCCATCACACTCTTCTTCTGTGCTTGCAGCTGTTCAGTTCAGTTTGGTGGCTCTTGGCTGCCACCGACAGTACGGGCATGTGAACTGTAGATTATTTTCACTGCGCATGCGTGTACTCCAAAACTGCTAGATGGATTTGGATGAAATTTTTACCTGAGGTAGTCCTTGGGCTCGAGAGGAACCCATAACATTTTGGTGATGATCGGAGAATGCATACCTCAGCCAAGGCTCTGGCACGAGGCATCAGCACCCTGGTGCTTTCATTGATATCAGCGGCCGATTCTTATCCGCTGTGTTTCAGTCATGTGGCATTGATTTTCTTCCCTGAAACACATTAGCCTACAACGGCAAACTCAGAAAACATTTGTATCTTTCATTTTTGTGATGCATCTTCCAGTGTTTCTCAGGCATCATGGGGGCATATATGACAACAAAAACAGATAAAACTATCAGCATACATCCAAGATTTAAAATTTGTGCAGCTCCCCTTCCAATCTATATGATAGTTCTCTAGCAAGGCTGCTGCTCGTATTCCCAGGGTGCACAGAAGCAGCTTCATCAGAACCAAGAAAAAAAACTTGGAAATTGGGCATCACTACCAAGTGGCAAAAAAATGTCAAATATCAGCACGAGCCGGATTAGTGTGTATTCTGTAATTATCAATATAAAAAATGTGAATATCATCCCCAATAATGTGTAAGTGATGAACTTTTAAGCATCAGTGGTGCATATTCTAGCTTAGCTTAGTGAAAACACATTTGTGGCTCTCGCTGCTGTTTTCCAGGAATAATGAAACAGACTGTGATGAATCACATTTGATTGAAGTCCCTGGAACTGCCAGCATCTTTTTCATCTTCATCCTTGGCCCTGTAGTAATTCTTCAATGTTTGTCCCTCCTCTCCAAGGTGCTGATCAAACAGGAGATTCAGAGGAAAAGTGGTTACGCCATCCAAGTGGATGAGGAGCACCTCAGAGTGCAGCTGGACACCATTCAGTCAGAACTGAATGCCCCCACACAGTTCAAGGCAAGTGTATCTGCATTCCCCGGTGCTGACCAGATTACACATTTTATTCATTAAGTGGAAGAACTAGTGTGGAAAATGGAGTGGGAAGGCTTCAGTGCTTAGATTACTATTATCTTTACATTGCCAAATATGTACCAATCCTTGTTGTGAAAGGTCTTGTTGTATTTTTTTAAAAAAATACCTCATAACAAGATTATTTTATATACACTAGGGCTGTCCCGAATACCACTTTTGGGGCTTTGAATATTTGGTAACAATCCACAGTGAATAGCTGAATATTCTGTAGTCCTTTTTCTCACTTAGTAAACTGCTTCAACATCATTGTTAAGCCTGAGATTATTTTATGTAAATTTTCAACTTTTTTCATAAATTTGCATCTTCACTCATAAATTTTGAGATCTATTTCCTTGTAAATTAAACATTTTCTTTAATATCGCAGCTTTTCTTGCACGTTTTAGGACTTTTTTCTCAAAAATTTTTGATAGTCACATGAATTTGTGTCTTTTTTCTTACATTTGCAAATGTGTTTATGAAATATGGGATCTGTTTGGTAAATTTGTGGATTTATCATCTAGTTGCTATTTTTTTCTTGTATATTTGTGAGATTTATCTAATAACTTTACACACTATAAATTAAATCAGAACTGTAATTTTCAAACCTAAGTTCTCCATTCAGACAGGAATTGTCAGCTTTGGAGTACTCATGTTTTTGTGTGCGTTTGCTTTTGGCAGATGATGGGGGAATCTACTTCCTTTTTTTTTTACGGTATTTGTGTTGTCTTTCAGGGTCGGTTGAATGAATTAATGTCCCAAATTCGGATGCAGAACCATTTTGGAGCTGTGAGGTCAGAAGAGCGCTACAGTGTTGATGCAGACCTTCTTAGAGAAATCAAACAGGTGAGCGTTATTAAATATGCTTTCAGACATTAGCTCTAGGGTCTAGTGTTTATCATGTGCTACTCTGTATCATGCTGGAACTCAGTCTGAGTCTAAACACACTCCCAACTAGGAGGACTTATGGGCTTGATTAGAACTGTCACCATGTTCATAATTTGCTTATTCCTTGATTAGAGTGCCTGCCAGAATAATCTCTTGTCACACAGCTGCGTTTGGCCTGTTACAAAAAAGGTCAATTGTGAAATAATGTTTCTTCCTTACAAGGTCAGAGCACCAAACTGTTGAAGATTCCTAGGTAGTTCTTCCAAACATTGGAAGTTGTTGGATCTTTACAGTTAATAAAAAGTGTTTTGAATAATGCATAGCTGTAGCAGTGTTGACCAGGGGTGTGCACACAATACCTGGGGTAAAAGTGAATATTGCTTCATTCTGACTTGGCTGCTGTTGACATTACAGTATTACCCTACTAACTATAGCTTATGTGCTACATGGCAAAATATAGCAAACATGGGGAAGAAGAGTGCAACAACTCTACAGTTAAGAGGATGTACTTTGGTAGTGTGGAAATATGTAGGTTTTAAGCCTGTTTTACACTACTGCAATGCAAAAATACGGTACAGCAGTGTGGAAAAGCCGTCAGCTAATTGTTCTGCACGCCAACTATTCACACCGCTCCAGTGCTAAAGTTATGGAGAGTTCTGTTTTTGTTCTGTTGGCCACTTCAGGCAGTTGATTTTGCTGACAGTGGAGCACTTTGAGCATGCTAGCTTTTTCACACATTTTAACAGCTCACACGTCTTAATTAAATGTTGGTGACATATTTTGTTCAAATTTTCTTTAATTATTGCAGCAAATTTGTTTTATTTTTCCAGCCTTTCTGAGAACGCTTGGTTTTTCAGCCCATGTCTCTTTAAAATCTCTGACTGCATTCTACTCCACCCTCCCTCTTACGTCACTGTTGCTAACATTAGCTGCCCATCGCTGTCTAGCTCAGAGCCAACTAACCTAAATGTGTCTCAAAGAATTAATGAAATAATGCAACCTAGCCGCAGGGGGTGCAAAAGCCAGTGTACTCCTAGTGCCGGTCCCAAGCCCAGGTAAATGTGGAGGGTTGTGTTGGGAAGGGCATCCAATGTAAAACCTTGGCCAAATCAAACATGCAGATCATGACGAATGAGACTTTGATACCAGATTGGTCGAGGCCTGGGTTAACAACGACCCAGATTTTGGTCGACTGCCGTCTTACATTTGTGATCTGATTGCATTGCGAAGTATTAGTCGCTATGCTTTTTGTTCACAGGATTATATGTTGCTTTCTGTTCTGTATGCCCACACCGAAATAGGTAAAAGGGCTTTTGTCTGTTTTGCACCAATTACATGGAACATGAAACAGGCGCACAGTAATGGCACATTTACTGGATGCTGCAAATTCCTTTTTCCCTGTAAACGGCACACTGTGAGTCCTGGCCGCTTTAATATCTAAAATGTAAAGTTAATACCGACATGACTGTGGAGCGGAATGGCCAGATACGGGAATACAAGGACCCACAGGGGAGAGGGGGCTGTGGTACCTTCTCCTTCCTGTGCGGAACCGGTGTTATGCCACTGGTACTAGCCACGCTGTTTAGGGCCTCGAGCCACTGACGTCAGAGTTCTGTCCCCCTCAATCGTTGGGGGTTCATATTTACTAATGTAAACACAATGCTGTGTCTGACATTACGATTTCTTCTGTGCATGCGGGTCACTTCATAGCTGTAGACCATTCACACTGGAGTCTGATGGGGGTCGCATTTAAATTATAATGTGAATGCCCACACAAAAAAATTGGATCTCAGCAAAAAATCGGAATTGAGCATTAAGGCGTGCAATGTGAACGTAGCCTAAGAGTGCTGATGGAGAAGTATAGAGGTCAAAAGGAGTTGCACAGTGTCTTTGTGGATCTAAAGAAAGCATATGATGGGGTGCCAAGTGAGGAAGTGTGGTACTGTATGAGGAAGTCAGGAGTGACAGAGAAGTATGTGAGAGTGATGCAGGACATGTATGAGGACAGCGAGGCGGTGGTGAAGTGCGCTGTAGGAGTGACAGATGGATTCAAGGTGGGAGTGGGATTACATCAGGGATCAGCTCAGAGCCCCTTCTTGCTTGCCATGGTGATGGACAGGCTGACAAAGGAGGTCAGACAGGAGTCTCTGTGGACCATGATGTTTGGAGATGACATTGTGATCCGTAGTGGGAAAAGGGAGCATGTGGAAGAGAACCTGGAGAGGTGGAGGTACCTGTATGCTCTGGAGAGAAGAGGAATGAAAGTCGGTAGAAGCAAGACAGAATACACGAGTGTGAATGAGAGGGAGGCAGGTGCAACGGTGAAGATGGAAGGAGTAGAGGGCGTGAAAGATGAGTTTAAATACCTGGGGTCAAATCAAATCAAACTTTATTGTCATATTGCTGTACATACAACTGTAGTGCAGGCAAGATGAAATTGCGTTTCTCTCGGCATCCATATAAGAAGCAGCATGATTAAGACACACTCCCACATAGCTCCCACCCCCCCCCATCCATTCACACATCCCTGAGACATACTTGGGGAAAAAGAATAACTAACTATAATATACAAAATGTCCATAGGTGCAGTAGTGTGTATGTGAGATTCCGGGTCAGCTGTTCAGCATCCTGACAGCTTGTGGGAGGAAGCTGTTGATCAGTCTGGTGGTTCTGCCTCTGATGCTCCGGAATCGTTTACCAGATGGAAGAAGTTCAAAGTGTTTATGCAGAGGGTGAGAACGGTCCTTGACAATGTTCAGTGCCCTGCTCCTACAACGGTTCTGAAAAAGTTCTTGGCGTCAACCATCCAAAGCAGTGAACAATGCACAAGAGAGGTGAAGAACAGAGTGCAGGCAGGGTGGAGTGGGTGGAGACGAGTGTCAGGAGTGATTTGTGACAGAAGGGTAGCAGCAAGAGTGAAAGGGAAGATTTGCAAGACAGTAGTGAGACCTGCTATGATGTATGGTTTGGAGACGGTGGCGTTGGCAAAAAGATGGGAGATGGCGTTGGAGGTGGTAGAGTTGAAGATGCTAAGATTTTCAGTGGGAGTGACTAGGAGGGACAAGGTTAGAAATGAGTATCAGAGGGACAGCTGAGGTTGAGCAGTTTGGAGGCAAAGTAAGAGAGGCAAGGCTGAGATGGTTTGGACATGTGCAGAGGAGGGATAGTGGATATATTGGAGACAGGATGTTGAAGATGGAGCTGCCAGGCAGGAGGAAAAGAGGAAGACCACAGAAAAGATTCATGGATGTAGTGAAGGAAGACATGGAGAGTTTTCTTTCTTTTTTTTTTTTTTTTAAGAGAAGTGTTTTGATGTTTTGTTTTTGTTTTTTTCAATAATCGCATAACCAACAGATACATTTCTGAAGGCTAAAACCTATAAAAACATAATTTTTCAATGATCCCTTTAATTAAAAATGAAAAAAAATGGTATATTACACTGGTCAACACCAAATTCATTGTCTAAGTTTTTTTTAGCTGATTTAGGACAATTTTGATGTGCTGAATCCAAAAATCACATTGGTTTTGCTCAATCAGGTCAACTTTTTGAATTATGGCCACATGTTGTTTTATACATTTTTGTTTACATGTACGGATATTTTCACTTTATGTGATGCAAAATTCTTTGTCTTGAAATTCTCTGAATTTTGAACAATGATGACGTAACATTCCATTTACATGTACTTACCTTTACATAAAGGAAAGTACATGCACAGTACTAAGTAAGTACAGGTTTTTACTTAGCACCTGATCAAGAGAAACGGATGTCATTTTTGGATTCAGCGGTGCAAAATTATCTTAAATCAGTTGAAAAAAAACACAGACAACTTACAAAAAAAAATAATTTTTGTAACCCTGTTTTATCAGTAACATTGCTGTCATGAAAATTCACTGAAATATTGTGACATCATGTTTGGGTCTCATCACCCACCCCTAGTATAGACTTTTCTTTCATACTTAAATATTGTTTTCTCCCCCCCTCCCCCCTTCACTTTCAGCACTTAAAACAGCAGCAAGATGGTTTAAGTCATTTGATCAGCGTCATCAAAGACGACCTGGAAGACATCAAACTTATCGAGCACGGCCTGAGCGACAGTGGTCACATGAGAGGAGGCATCCTAAGCTGAGTCATGCCAACAGCTGTTAATACCTCCAGTCTCAGTCTCGGAGACGGTGCCGTTTTTCCTCACTCTGTTCAGTTTGTTTCATGATGATGGGAGGGACACAGCTGCTTTGATTGCTATATACAGTGCATCACCATTTAGCAGCTTTACAATTTTCCCCGGTCTGTTCCTGGAAAAAAGGACGTAATTTGGCTTGGACTAAGGCAAGAAAAACAGGTTCTTCTGCTGATTGGCTTATTTTCAGACCGTTAATAAACAAGTGTTCTTTTTTGATCAAAAAAGTCAAATCAGAATATTGTCTGTCACCACTGAGAGCCTAAATAATCTTCGCAAATTTTGGAAAGTTGTTAAGTCAGTATCTGTAAGTCAATTGTCATGCTCTCTACCTGCCTATATATTAAATAATTCTGATCCTGTCTATAACAAAATGGAAATACTGAATTCTTTCAGCAGGCATTTTATAGCTTCTGGTTCTTTATTTCATTCTTTTCTGTCTGTTTCTGAGAAACCTTGTATAGACCTCCCAAGGTACTCAGGACAGCCTTTTAATTTTGTACCTTTCAGTGCTCAAGAAGTGCATATGGCACTGAGAGTGCCATATGCACTTTATCAGTTAATCAGTTGCACTTGATAAAAAAAAAAAAACAACATTGTGCATCACGTTTTATTGATTTTATTGGCATTTTTATTCTCATCACCCACCCCTAGTATAGACTTTTCTTTCATACTTAAATATTGCTTTCTTCCACCACCACCTTTTCACTTTCAGCACTTAAAACAGCAGCAAGAGGGTTTAAGTCAATTGATCAGCGTCATCAAAGATAACCCAGAAGACATCAAACTTACCGAGTTTATCAGAGACTGTGCCATTTTTCCTCACTCTGTTCAGTTTAATGATGACGATGGGAGGGACACAGCCACTTTCATTACTATATACAGCATGTCACCATTAGCAGCTTTACAATTTGCCCCTGTCTGTACCAGGAAAAAATGACTGGTTAATCCATGCTTTCTAATCTGATGCAGACGGCTTATTGTCAACATTGTCTAATAATAGCTGGCTTTGCCTGTGTTAAATCAGATTATGCATCTGAGACTATGAATATGACTGGCATGTAAACAAGATGTCAAACTGAGTGTGTCAAGTCTAAAACACTGTACATAGCAATTTGTATTTCTTTTTTTTTGTTCCTTTAGAATATTAATAAATTTAATGTAAATTGAAAACATGTTCTTTTCATCTCTTTAAATATACAACAGTCTGTAATGTGTGTTTAATTATGCTATATTTGTGTCTAGCGCAACTTTCTTCAGTATCTAAATAAGGGATGCATTGATCGTGAAATTTTGGGTTGATAACCAACTGATGTACTTGTCTAAATATTTATTCTGTTTTGATCTGATGGCGTCAGATACTCGTGTTTGTAACCTGTGACACCTTGCACTCCTCGTTTCTACCTCCCCGTGCTATCCCTTTCCAGCATCTCATCAAAGTAAGCCTTGAGTTGATAGGATTCATGTCACATCCCTGCAGGGATGAGGGGCTGACTGGCAGTTGAACTGATCAGGCAGCTTTTGAACAGATTATATAGTAGGTAACCCACATCCCATGTATGTGAATTAGTGTTATTCATAGTGTAGGTAGAAGTTGGAGGTGAATGAAATCTTTTTATTTTTCTTATATTCAAAACTGTACACTACTTTTATTCTACGAAACAAAGATGATTCACCTTTTATATATTCATTCACCCTGTAACAGGCAGTCATTTAAAAACTTTTTACAGTATAAAAAAGCCCCACTTCTTTGAGGTAGAAAGGATCTGTTTTGTGCAGATAAACTATTCAAGATTTTCTTAGCAACTGACTTTCCAGAGATACGCAAACAAGCTGACTCACTACATTTGTTGACTCTATGTAATACATACTCTGTGGACAAAAGTATTGGGCCAGCTACACATTACTTCTATAACATGCCATTCTAAATCCATAGGCATATATAATATTGAGTTGGTCCCCTCCTTTGGAGCGATATCAGCTTCCACCCTATTCCATTCTGTTCTGGATCATCTCAAAGTTGTTGGATGGGGCTGAGGTCAGTCAAGCTCTTCCACACCAGACTGATCTATCTGTGCCTTTATAGACCTTGCTTTGAGCACAGGGGTATATTCATGCATGCCAGAACAGAAAAGGGCCTAGCGTAAAGTTGGAAGTAAGATTTCCCTGGAGCTAAACACCTGAATTCAATGATTTTGTGATATGGCTCAATACTTTTATCCATATAGACGAGGGATAGACAAGAACTGAGCTACACGGGGTGCACAAGCCTGTTTACTCCTAGTGCTGGTCCCAAGCCCGGGTAAATGGGGAGGGTTGTGTCGGGAAGGGCATCCGACGTAAAACCTTTGCCAAATCAAACATGCAGATCATGACGAATGAGACTTTGATACCGGATTGGTCGAGGCCAGGATTAACGACAGCCACCGGTGCTGTTGACTGACAGGGTGCCGGTGGAAATTGGGCTACTGTTGGCTGAAGGTCGAGGAGGAGGAGAGGGGGAAGGCGTGTTAGGAGGGAGAGAGAAAAGAAAAGGTAGAAGTATGGAGGTGAGAGTAGGGACATTAAATGTAGGGGGAGAGAGAAAAGGAAAGGTAGGAGTGTGGAGGTAAGAGTAGGAATGATAAATATAGGGACTACAGGGATGGCAATTTTCCGCCGATTTATTTTCAAATTGATAATTTCTGTGAATCATCTAAATCCATTGAGAAAAATTTAGGGGGGGGGTAAGGTACCTTATTGTTACCGATTTTAGCGAAAATTAACACAATTACATAAGCGCTCGGTGCTTCCCCGGGTCAAGTCTCCCGCGATAACCCGGATGTTTTGTACTCAAGCCACTGCTGTATTGTAAACAGCCCTGTGATTGGATAGTTGCAAACGATTGGCCCAATCAAATGGCTCATTGTATGCTTTGTCAAAAATTCATGGCGGCGTGTTCGTCAGGGATGTGATTTTTCTGCTAATTCGCAGAATTCCGCTTTTTTTTTATCTTCCAGGAAGATTAAGTACGTTAGCGGCTTGTGGTCCACGAACGCAGTGAAGGTGCGCCCTTTCAGCCAGAACTGGAAGTGGCGTATGGCCAGGTGGAGAGTCAGTAACTCTCTGTCAAACACGCTGTATTTACGCTCACTGTCGTGCAAAGACCTGCTAAAAAAAGGTGAGCGGTTGCCAAGAACCGACAACGCATTGCTCCACGACGGCCCCTATGGCATTGTCCGAAGCGTCGGTAGTGAGCGCTATCTGAGCTGCTGGGTCTGGGTGCGCCAGTAGTGTGGCGTTTGCCAGAGCTGTTTTAACCTCAGAGAACGCCTGCTCCCGCTCAGGAGTCCAGTCGACTCTGTCCGCCGGTTTCCGTTTCTTGAGTGCGGCGTACAACAGCTGTATGAACTGGGCTGTGCGGGGGAGGAAACGGTTATAAAATTTAACCATCCCCAAAAACTCCTGCAGCGCCCTGACATTGATGTTGAGGAGAAAAAAATAGCAAAACAATTTAGTTAGATTACTTTTATGATTCCAAACAGTTTGAAATTGACAGTGCACAGTGGACATTGACTCATAACTTTTGAATATTTCTAAGACTTGGCTATATCAGTGATTGTGCAAAATGAACTTCTCAAGACTCAATGGAGATTGAAACTGGTGATCTGAAATGAATGCTGAAATGATAAAAAGTAATGGTATAAAATTAACTGATTTTGATTTGATCAAGTGTTAAAGCATGTGATGGATAATGCTTGTTGGAATATTTTAGGAATGCTATCTTCTTGGAACATAAGTCAATATTATACAGTAATAAATGGCATTCAGCTGTTTGTTTTACAGTATGTCATTTAAGCACAGTTCTGGTACTTAAAAATCATAAAAACCCAGGAGCTTCGGGGGGCTTTGTCCCCTCTTGCCCCCCCCCCCCCCCCCCACACCGGGACTCTGCCCCGGACCCCGCTGGGGAACTGCGTCCCCCAGACCCCCTGCTAAATTTTCAGATAATTTCCCCAACCCCAAATCACATCCCTGGTTCATGTTGGAATTCTGAGCTTTCGGTATCGTTTTCAGTGGAATTATGAGATGCTAGAAATAGACAAAAGTGTCAAAAATATGTTCCGATGGAATTGGCTTGAGAGAAAAGTGACGGTAAAGGTGAAAATTGGCTCAAAGTTCGACGAGGTAACAGAAACACTCGAACAATTTCTGAAGAAACCAGAAAAGGAGATGAAGTTCAAAGTTCAGAGACTGACACAGCTTGCTGCCAAAAGGAAGAAAATTTCACATTAGAAGTGACTTGGTGACCAGTGTAAATAGTGTAATAAACTCTTATAGAACTGTTAAATATGTTGGACTAAAGACAGTGAGACAACATTGAAGAAAAAGTAAGTTAACTTTTCATTAAATTTAATGATTTATCTAAGTCTAGTATTTCATTTTTTTAATCATTTTTTTTCAGTCTAAATTACTTCTGTTTTACTGAAAACCTCTCAGCTTCAGGGGGGCTGCGCCCCCCTGGCCCCCCCATAAGTCAATCAACCAAATTAGATTTCAGCTGAAATCAGAATTTCCTGTTGCCATCCCTGGGACTATGACTGGTAAAGACAGAGAGTTGATTGATATGATGGGGAGAAGACAGGTAGATGTACTGTGCTCAAGAAACCAGATGGAAGGGAAGCAAGGCTAGCAGCATTGGAGGGGGATTTAAACTGTTCTACCATGGTGTGAATAGGAAGAGAAATGGAGTAGGCGTAATCTTGAAGGAAGAGTGTTCAGGGGGTAAAGAGAGAGTCCGACAAAATCATGGGTTTGAAGCTAGAAGTCAAAGGTGTGATGTTGAATGTTATCAGTGTGTATACCCCACAAGTTGCATGTCCGGTACAAGAGAATGAGGAATTCTGGAGTAAGTTGGATGAAGTGGTAGAGAGTGTTCCCGGGGGGAGAGAGAGGTGATTGGAGCAGACTTTAATGGATATGTAGGTGAAGGGAACAGGTGATGAGGAGATCCTGGGTACACTACCGTTCAAAAGTTTGGAGTCACTTAGAAATTTCCTTATTTTTGAAAGAAAAGCACTTTTTTTCAATGAAGATAACTTTAAACTAATCAGAAATACACTCTATACATTGCTAATGTGGTAAATGACTATTATAGCTGCAAATGTCTGGTTTTTGGTGCAATATCTACATAGGTGTATAGAGGCCCATTTCCAGCAACTATCACTCCGGTGTTCTAATGGTACAATGTGTTTGCTCATTGCATCAGAAGGCTAATGGATGATTAGAAAACCCTTGTGCAATCATGTTAGGTCTGCAATGCTGGAATTGCTGCAAATGGAGGATTCTTTGACAAAAGCAAAGTTTGAAGGAAAAAAAAATATTTCAAATACAAATCATTATTTCTAACCTTGTCAATGTCTTGACTATATTTTCTATTCATTTTACAACTCATGGTGGTAAATAAGTGTGACTTTTCATGGAAAACACAAAATAATTGTCTGGGTGACCCCAAACTTTTGAACGGTAGTGTAGGTATGGTCTTAAGGAGAGAAATGTGGAAGGACAGATGGTTGTGGATTTTGCTAAAAGGATGGAAATTATTGTGAACACATTTGAAGAAGAGTGAGGAACACAGGGTGACTTGAGTGGAGGAAGGTGCACACAGGTGGGCTACATCTTATGGCGAAAGAGAAATCTGAAAGAGATGGGAGACTGCAAGGTGGTGGCAGGGGAGAATAGCTAGACAATATTGGATGGTAGTCTGTAGGATGACTGGAATGCAAGAAGAGGAAAACAGTGAAGGTAAAGCCAAAAATTAAGTGGGGGAAGTTACAGAAGGAAGAAGGTCGCACAGAGTTCAGGAAGGAGTTGATACAGGCTCTGGGTGGTAGGGAAGAATTACCAGATGACTGGGAAACGGTGGTGGACCATGTATTTTACAACTAGGCCTTCAGTGGTGATCTACCCTATTTAAGCAGCTGCCCTGGCCTTGGATGCGCTCTGCAGAGCGTGCCCAAATGCCAAGTCACGTTTCGTTACCATGTGTAATGACAATAAAGTTGAATCTCCCCTCATCTCAAGTGCCATTCATGCCAAGCACCAAAAAACAGTCCCTCCAGGATTTTGCGATGTTGCGATTGCATCAATTCACACGAAATCAGCCAATCAGTGCAACTATTGTGCAACCTTGCAATTTTGTCCAATCACCATAACTTTCCCGCAATTTTGGCCAATCCTCGTCAACGTTCGGCAATTTCACCAGTCAAATTTGTCTCAGACTGGCGCTGAAACGCTCAGTCTAACCAATCAAATGCATCGCTGCACTGCGTTTACTTCCGTGTTTACAATGAATATTAACGGAACACATCAGCAAACAAAGTGTGTGATTTTAAAAAAAAACACCCGCAAGGTTTCCAACACCGTCCCTTCCTCTGTCTCCCCCAGCCTGCTGGTGGACGTCTCGCCACACCTCCGTCCTGACTGCGTGTACGAAGCGCTGGGTTTGTGTTGAAAAACGTCCGCCTGCCCCAAAAGCACCCCGTTGCGGGACCGCGCATGAGGAGAGACACCAAACACAGTGAGCAAATCTAACACTACAGCCAGTGTTTGAACATTTTATACATCTTTAGAGGTAAAATCATTACTACGTCTGGTCAATGAGCTTTAAAGCTATGGATCTCCATCTGGACGGACAAATGCACCACCCCCCACCCCCGTCCCACCGTAAATGAAAGATGTGTATGTGTCAAGACCGACGTTCAGCAGACAGGCAGGTAGGAGTTAGGCACGGAAAGAGAGAGAATATCGTGTTATTTATTTTTTTTCCCAGAAAAACAGACTCCTATAGACAATACAGAGCAACAGATTTTTTCCTCTCCACTCGGTACCGAGTGGTTGGGGACCATAGGGAGTTTTCAAATGAAGGTGCTGCCAATAATTTCCAAATCTATACTCTTTAACATGCATTAAATGCAATTTAGCTGTTGTAATGGATATTGTGTTAATGTTTGTATTTGCTGTTGCACAAGAGTTTTTCTGCATAGCAGAAGTTTCTACTTAATTTACAAATCACTATAATAGGACATTTTTTGACAATCCTGTGCTTTCCTTGTATTGTTATATAGAATATCACTGCAGTAAACTGGAAAAGAAAAACATCTGCTGTAAAATTTGTAATTATTCCCACAACTTTTAGTGCAAAAAAAAAAAAAAAACCTCTCAAAACATTGCAACTTTTTTAAAAACCTCCCACAAATTCAGGCTTTTTGGGCTGCAGCAATCATAAAAACATCCCACGAAATCCTGGAGGGACTGATAAAAAATAACCTATAGGGCTGTCCACACAAAGCATGTTAAAGATAACTTCAACTATAAAAGTATTGTTTTAAATAGGGCTGTCGCGTAGAGGAATTTCCCCTGCGGTGACGGTGGATAGCTCAACACCGCGGTATGCGGTATTATTGCAAATGTTTTTAGAACCCTGTGGTCTTGTAATTTAAACAGGGTTCATAACTTGTGTGGCAAACGATGGAAGCTGTGAGAAACTCGCTGCAGCTCCGTCCTCAACTTTATGTGTGTGTGTGTGACAATTGTGCGGCGCTCCGGTCTTTCTAGGCATGAACTGCTGATCCTGTTAAAAAAAAAAATATATTGTGGTGACTCACAACACTCTACAGGAACATTCCTCACACTCAGCATATGTCTGCAGGAAGCAGAGGACAATTTGCATACGGACAGAGAGCCCCTGGGGGACAACCAGAACAATGGACTATTGTTTAGACATCCCCGGATTAAGGAGAGGACGTCCGGGGCGCCAGTTGGTCATGCTAATCATGTGTATTGACTGATATGTATACCAATATGCAAATGTACCATGCATTCTCTCTGTCTGTATAAAAGAGCTTACTATACATGCCTCAGCAGCACAGTAACACAGTAGCTCAGAGCTACGATGTTGTGGCTCATTCTGATGGAGGAAATAAAACTCTGCAACCTTCCAGCTTGTCGCATCACGCCTGATCCTATTCCTCCACAATATATCATTTTCATAAAGCAGCGACAGGAACTCCAGTATTTAACTATGGCGTGTGTGTGAACTGGAGACTGCAGCGACATTCAGCTTATTTAAACACTGGACAGTCTCTGTACAGGACCCTGCATGGCTCTTGTCTCTGTGATTTTTGCCGCTGTCTGAAAAATCACGTTCAAACAAGCAATGCACTATGCAGCGGTTGTTTGGCTCTCGGAGCCCAATGTCAGGATCATACACACTCCGCTCAGAAGGAAATAACAGGCTTTGTGCCCTTTCGGTGCTCACTGTCACGGCTGTGTTTAGCAAGGAGTCCAAATGCTTCCACAACTGCCTGCTGGAGTCCATGTGGAAAGGGAGAGCCCCACATGTTACTGACGCCGCCAGCACCATTGTCTACAGGTGCTATGCCGAGAATTGCTCACTTGCTGAGAATTGCATCCCATCGTTGCAAGCAGGTGTTTAGTCAAAGCCAGTACAACAATATACCTTGAAAATACTTTGAAAAAGTGATTACCTTTTTTACTGACATTGCATAAATGCAAATTCTCGACTTTAAAGATTATAAAACGTGGAGTTGGATCACTATGAGTTCTAACCCTCTTTGAAACGTTAAAATATCTGGTGAATAAACATAATTTAAATATAATTTACAAGAGATTACAATTTTTTCTTCTAAAAATGTATAATGGGTACTCCTAAGAATGCACAATTGGTTAAAAGCCTGGCTGTAGTGTTATATTTTGTAGTTTTGGCAGATGGGATGCAGTTTTCGGGAAGCGAGCAATTCTCGGCATAACACCGGGTGCTGCTGCCATCAGTACCTGGTGCAGACATGCTGATAGCAATAAAAATACACTTTCCATGTATTTTAACGATATGTAAAGTACACTTTACATATCGTTGCTCGTAAGTGAACAATGAGATTTAGCCACACACACAAAAAAGTGAACACCGCAGTTGTTGCGGTTGCTCGTTATCCTCCGCAGTACGCTTGTCCATAGCATGTTATTACATAATTGCAGTTATCGCGACAGCCCTAGTTTTAAAAATCTTTACCTTTTCGTTGTAGAGCTCCAGTTCCCTGCACAATTGTTCATTGAGCTGCAGATCTGCTTGTTTCCCCAAAAGTTTAAAAGTACTGTTGCTTGTAAGTGTCCGGCTGGTGGCTATGCTTTGGTGTCTCGCTGCTGCCTTGTTAAGGCCCTGTCACACCAAGGCAGCGTTTGCAAAACGTATGGAAAAATTTGGAGAATACTGTACACTGGCATACGTCGAATCAGTTATAGCCACGTTTTGTCAAAGTTAAGAGCACACTGAAGCACGCTGGTATACGGGGTTGTTCGCCAAGCTTATCTGAAAATTAATTTTCAGCATGCTGAAAATTTTCCAACATATCTAACGTATGGCTAATACGTCCTGCATTCGCGGAGCAAATGGCATATTTGCAGCATTGGTTCACAGGAAAACCCGTACAGAGCTCTGCCTGCAGCGCATACACACATGTATTTGTTCATATAACGGGACCTGTCGGGGGTTTTCCATTTGACTGGTCTGTGCCATCAGCTGTCCGGTGTTGTTCTGACAGATATGCCAAAATGTCAGAACACCGGAGGAGGAGGATCCAATCAGCTGATCACCTGAAGCACAGAGCACAGCTGTTTACTTTGCTGTTGGCTGTGCCTCCCAGCAAAAGCACACTCCATGCATTATCTTTTTTTCACTTCATTGAAAGTAAACTTTTTTATCGCCATCAGTTCGCGTGCCTTTGAGCCAGGTTGTGACAACTGTTATCTGATGTTCCTGACGTGTCACATCAGCTGTTTCAGGCTTGACTGACCTGACAGATTTGACAGCTCTGCCAGGTCGGTCACGCCCCCATCCGTGGTCTTTGAAGGGGAGAATCATCTCGGTTGAACAGAGATGATCTCTCACACACCTAGAATTCATGGATTGGGAGGCAACAGCAGTTGGGCATGACTGCGCTACGCAGAAGTTAGACTATTGTTGAGCATAAGTTGGGAATGTCGGAAACATGCTAAGCATTAATTGGTTTAAGTTACTTTATAAGTTATGGAAATATTCTATATAAGTTACTAATACATTATGTATATGTCCAAGTCGTTATGGATACGCGATGCATATGGCCAAAAGTGAAAATTTTGATGTATCCCACCATTTCAGACCAAATTTTATGTTTGGTGAACACTGCCTGTCTGTCTGGCTCCAAGTAGCTACTCGATCAGTTGCAAACAACAGGCATTCCCAGTAAGATAATTTGCAGCGCTCCTCGGAGCCTGTAATCCAAGGATACCGCTTGTTGCTAAAATGGAAGTGACAGACAAATCCTTCCCCTGGCTGAGACGGGCCTGCTAGTTTCGAGGTTGGCTGACCTCTGTTCACAATGATCAGCTTTTCTTGAAAAGTCCATCTGGAAAATTGATTTTTTTTAAAATATCAGCAACCAAATCATGTTTCTCTCCCGTGTCAGCCATTGTGGGTGGAAAAACAGCTATTATATTTAAACAGATACAGTATGTGTAGCTGCTTAAGCAAGTCCTTGCACTGGCGTTTTGCTAGCTAGGATCCTCTGCATTGTGTCTGGAAGAGTCTAACCAGCCAATTAAAAGATGTGAAAATGCCGACGTTCTTGGATGCCTTCAATGCGTACCCGTGGATGAACAGAAGGCATCTGACTGGTTAAAGCAACAGGATAAGTTTAACAGTTAATTTAACCTGCAGAGCGCACCGTTAATTCCTAAAGGCCCAAGGCAGATTTGCTTGACCCCGGCAACAGAAATGGCTGAAATATGATTGGACAAAAAACTCTAACATGCATTACGCTACTGGAAGGAGTGCAACCAAGAGAAAAGCTACAAAATGAAGAGAATAGACTATTGGGAAAAATTTAATACATCCTCATGGAACAAATATAAGAAGGTAGGTTGTAAATGTAATTCTGATGGTGTTTAGGCCAGCAGAGAAGGCTTTGCTGACTCTGAGGGTCCACCACTGCTGGGAAAGTACAGCAAAAGTATTGAGGGAAACGGGTAGGAAGGTATGTGATGTATCCAGTGGACAGAGGAAGGAAGACAAGGAGACTTGGTGGTGGAATGAGGAGGTACTGGAAAGTATCCAAAGGAAGAGGTTAGCAAAGAAAAAGTGGAATAGTCAGGGAGATGAAGAAAGTAGAGAGGAGTATTTGGAATATAGGCACATGGCAAAGAGAGAGGTGGCAAAGGCATATAGTGAATTGTATGAGAGGCTGGAGACTAAGGAAGGAGAAAAGGAGCTGTATCGACTGGCTAGACAGAGAGCTCGAGCTGGAAAGGATGTACAGCAGTTTTTTTGTTTTTTTTTTTGTTACTTATTTGTACCCGTAGGTAGATTTGGTTTGCAGTCTGGTGACAAGCCACCGGCTGCTGGTCGCTGCGTGCGCGAGCGCCCTAAACCTACATGTTTTTGGTGTGTGGGAGGAAACCGGAGAAATCCCGGAGTAAACCCACGCAACACGGGGAGAACATGCAAACTCCACACAGCTCACTGTTGGTCAGGGGCTGGGATCGAACCCACGATCTCATGATCCCCGCGATCCCCCGGCCGAGGGTAAAACTGTGCTGCCACAGTGTTAAACCACTGCGCCACCGTGCAGCCAGGTGCAGCCAGCCAGCAGGTTTGGTTGATTAAGGACAGAAATGGTAATGTAATGGTAATGTAATGGTAATGTAAATGACGAGAGTGTGTTGAGAAGGTGGAAGGAGTACTTTGAAGAGCTGATGAATGAAGAAAATGAGAGAGAGAGGATGGATGAAGGAAAGATGGTGAACAAGGAAGTCCGGAGGATTAGCAAGGTGGAAGCGAGGGCAGCTTTGAAGAGAATGAAGAATGGAAAGGTGGTTGGTCCAGATGACATACCTGTGGAGGTATGGAGATGTTTAGGAGAGATGGCAGTGGACTGTTTAACCAGATTGTTTAACACAATCTTGGAGAGTGAGAGGATGCCCGAGGAGTGAAGAAAAAGTGTTTTGGTACCAGTTTTCAAGAACAAAGGTGATGCTCAGAGCTGTAGTAACTACAGAGGCATAAAATTGATCAGCCACACTATGAAGATATGGAAAAGAGTTGTTGAAGCCAGGTTAAGAGGAGAAGTGACAATCAGTGAGCAGCAGTATGGTTTCATGCCAAGAAAGAGTACTACAGATGCAATGTTTGCTCTAGGAGTCCTGATGGAGAAGTATAGAGAAGGTCAGAAGGAGTTGCACTGGGTCTTTGTGGATCTAGAGAAAGCATACAGTATGATAGGGTGCCAAGAGAGGAAGTGTGGTACTGTATGAGAAACTCAGGAGTGGCAGAGAAGTATGTGAGGGTGGAGCAGGACATGTATGAGGACAGTGAGACAGTGGTGAGGTGCACTGTAGGAGTGACGGATGGATTCAAGGTGGGGGCAGGATTACATCAGGGATCGGCTCTGAAGCCCTTCTTGTTTGCCATGGTGATGGACAAGCTGACAGACGAGGTCAGGCAGGAGTCTCCGTGGACCATGGTGTTTGCAGACGATATTGTGATCTGCAGTGAGAGTAGGAAGCAGGTGGAAGAGAACCTGGAGAGGTGGAGGTATGCTCTGGAGAGAAGAGGAATGAAAGCCAATAGAAGCAAGACAGAATACATGAGTGTGAATGAGAGGGAGGCAAGCGCAACGGTGAAGATGGAAGGAGTAGCAGCAGTGAAAGTAGATGAGTTTAAATACCTGGAGTCGGGGAAGAAAAGAGAGGAACAAACAGTCTAACAACTGAAACAAACAGAAGATAAACTGTTTCTTCTACTGAAAAAGTCTCATTACGAGTCTGGTATCTGCACCTGTTAAAGGGGAGGTGTGTGTGTGTGTGTGTGCGTGCACACGTATGAGAGTGCATGCAAAGTAAGTATGTACATGTGAGTGGTTTGCCAGGGAAACACAGCAAAGCCCCCCCCCCCCGGAAACCCTGAGCAAGCAAGACAGTGCCACCAATCCCCACAGAGCACAAATGTCCCAAGGACAACAAGCCCCAGGACAAGCAGGCATCTGCCCCATGAGGGACGGCTGAGGGAGGCCCGAACCTTCAAGCAGCCCCCCCCCCCCCCCATATGTACTGTATAAAGCTCCTTTTGGCAAAGTAAATCTGTTTGGCACAATAAGGGAAGCAGATTTCTGTTCCGCTCACCTAGCTGCTTGACAGGACTAGGGGAAAGAAAAAAGAAAAAAAATACCTTGGGTCAACCATCCAAAGCAATGGAAAATCCACAAGAGAGATGAAGAAGAGAGTGCAGGCAGGGTGGAGTGGGTGGAGACGAGCGTCAGGGGTGATTTGTGACAGAAAATTAGCTGCAAGAGTGAAAGGGAAGATTTACAAGATGGTAGTGAGACCTGCTATGATGTATGGTTTGGTCAAAAGTTTCACAATTAAAAGTGAAAATGAAAAGAAAAGCTACTCAGTGTTTTATCATATTAGAATTAAAATTACTGATAAAATTATATCTGCCCTGCAGTGGACTAGTGATCTGTCCAGGGTGTACCGTGCCCCAAAGATACTGGGTTGCACCCCCCCCACCCCCAGCACAACCAAAAAGGATTAAGCAGTAGAAGATGGATGAATGGATAAAATTATATTATGACCTCATTTCTAAAACTCTCTCCATCAAAATGATGAGAAAAGAGAAATTCCAGATGATAATTAACAAAAAAAGCCAAGAAGAAAAGGAGATATGAGAAGGCTTCGCTTGCTCTTGGATTCATTGTGGGTGTGGAGGGGCAGCGAAATAGCTGTGTGTAGGTGCACTTGGTAATCATCTGGCTCCCCAAAATGGGGAATTAAAAAAAGTTTAAAAGAGCCACTGGTATAAATGAACAAAAAAGTCAGCAGATTAAAACATCCACAGTCTGAACTTTTATTGCTGACGAAGGATTAAAACAGTGTCAGTGCTTCAGTCGTGCTCTTTAGAAAGAAACCTCAACGCTTTGAATCTTTTTCTGCACAATTAGAAGGAAAACCTTCAAGCTCCATGACACTTCACTTGCCAAACAAGAATGAATGCTTGGGAGCTGTAGCATTTATTCTTGTTTAAAAGCAGCCTGCTTTGTACATTTACTGCTGTTTACACCCTATTAATGCAGTCTTAGCATGCAACACATACAACACGTCTCTGGTGCACACTGCTCCCTCAGTATCTCTGTGGCTCCCTCACTCTTGCTCTCTCGCTGGCACAGAGCGGCACCAAGGTTTCAGTTAGCGCTCCCTCTGCTAGTGGACTGTATAATTGCATTTAAGAATGCAATTCCAAAAACGGTCAAACATGATATAAATAAATAATTGATTTTTGGAAATGGCAACATAGTAAGAAGGTCACGGGATCGATTCCACCACTGACCATCATGGGTTCTATCCCACCCCCTGACCATCGGTGACCCTTCTGTGTGGAGTTTGCATGTTCTCCCCGAGTCTGCGTGGGTTTTCTCTGGGTACTCCGGTTTCCTCCCACAGGCCAAAGACATGCAGGTTAGGTTAACTGGCATCAACTGGGGATTCTAAACTGTCCTTAGGTATGTATGTATGTATGTATGTGAGAGTGAATGGTTGTTTTTCTCTCTGTGTTGGCCCTGCGATGGACTGGTGATCTGTCCAGGGTGTACCCTGCCTCTCGCCCAAAGATACTGGGATAAGTTCCAGTCCCCCTGCGACCCAAAAAGGATTAAGCGGTAGAAGATGGATGGATGGATGGATTTTTGGAAATGGACTGGTGGGCTGCAGTGGATGAGGGGGTGGGTCGCCAGTTGCCCATCCCTGATATAGACTATCGGGATCATTTAAAACAGTGCAGCTTTTGGTCCAGCCTCTTAGGCATGTGCGGAGAGGTCCACCAAACGGAAAGCCTCCATGAACTCGTTGATATCAATGCTCCCGTCTTTGTTGAAATCGATGCTCTGTGCCAGGTCTGAGATGGTCTTGTCGCTGATCTCCATCTTGAGATGAGAGCTCAGGAGTTTCCAGGTTTGACGAAACTCCTCTAAGGAGATCAAACCTGGAGGGCAGTATGAAGGAAGAAGGTGTTGGCTTGTGAATTAATGGGCAAACTTATAAGGTGCCAGAATGGACAAAAGCGGAGCCAAGAAGACACATAAAGAGACTGAAATGGGGAAGAGAGGTTTGAAACTAAACTTTATAGTCAGTGTTACAAAAAGCAATGCTATGAATTAGGGCTTGGGTATTTAATGTATTAGCTTTTTGGATTAATGTGGGCTGATAAATGCATTAAAAAAAATTTACGCTGAGGTGGTGTTGGCAGTTGTGATTGGTTTGTCTCAGTAGCTGGCTCAGCTTAAAAGAAGAGTAGGTCTTGTTTATTAGGGTGCAAATGTGCAAAGGTTATATCAAACTAAACTGATCCTCTTGGGCACCTGAAGTGCATTGTCTCAGCCTGCACGTACACCCCCACTTTAAACCTACACACCTGATGTAGTTCTCATTGATTGGCACTGCTCACTCAAATGTATGAGGAAAATGTAGAGCTTCTGTCAGAGGAAGCAGAGGAAAATACACTTCAGCAGATGTAACCTATAAAATGAGTAAAAGCTTCTAACACACCACTGAGATCAGAAATGCGCATGTTCTCTGGAAATCAATAGAAAATACTTTGTTGAGATAATTAGGAAAGTTACCTTAAGTAAAAGCACTGACTTCCTCTTTGACCATTTCAAAATAAGAGGAAATTAAAAATAGTAGTTTGAAAACTATTTGAGGGCTCCTGCTCTAGAAGTATTTTTGTTGAATATGAGTCACAGGTTTATTCAAGAAATAAAATGCAATTAAAAGTTGCTAAAGTATATTTCTGTTTCATTGATTCTTTCTCTCAAATTTAGCAATTAATCACAATTAATTACAGAAAAAAGTGTGATTAATTAGTTACAATTTTTGAAAATCTGTGAACAGCCCTACTAAGAATTGCACAGTACATTAGAATTAGAATATTCATTTAATAAATTGCATTTTTGTTTTGTAATCAACTACCATAATTTACCTTTCAAAATAAAACTTTGCAATTTCTGTGCATTCCAATGATGTTAATTAAGCTTTATTTCAGTCTCTTTCACAAACTTTGTCTTTGTCACAAGTATTTTTGGAGCAACTTTTTCCAATTTTGGCACCAGACACAAACTGTCTATTAGGAGAAAAGTGGATAGTTTAGCTGCTAACTGACCTGAGTGATCTGTGTCTATGATTCTGAAGATGGTTTCCAAGTTGGAGTGGTTTTTGTACATGGTCTCCAAGATGCTGGTATCGGATATCTGTCAGGACAGATCCACAAAAAGTGTTTAGATTTGGTCATTATTTTGGTACTATTTGAAAGGAGGAGACTGACCTCTAGTTTGGGCTCCGTGATAGAGAGTTCCCTGATCCACTGCTGGTAGTCCACCATGCCGTCACGGGTGCTACTGACCAGCTGAGGACGTAGCACCCTCCAGGGCAGACCCAACTTCAACACGCTCTCTGTGGCGCTTGCCCAGTGGCTGAGAGAGATCATCCCTGAGGCAGAGTAGATTTTTAACTCAAGACACTACACAGCACCACATATTGGTGTAGAATTGGTGGGATAAAACATTGTTCTAAAGTTGTACCAGTTCTGTTTGGATCAAACTCCTGGAAGGCACTGATGAGGTTTGACTTATGTACAAACAGCTGTGTCCTCAGAGCTTGCAAAGCTGATCTCTCTGTCCACCCAACACTGACAAATAAAACAGATATAAATTATTCCTCAGTGGTGGGTTTTTGGGTTTTTTTTTTTTTTTTGCTCTACTGCTTATGCCCTTTAAGTATTTCTTTACTATGATTGCCAGAATTAGTACCCCCAGATAGGTAATGTAACTTGTAAAGTGACGAAGCTAGGGTCACCAAATTTCTACACAGCCTGATTTTGGGACTGTCCCTGTGCTTTTGGGGTCAAAATGTCAAGGTCACAAGTTCTTAAAAAGCTCAAAATCAGTTTTGTTCTGTAATCAATTTATTATAAGAACTTTAGTGACCAAACTTGCTGCGCCAGTTGACCTGGGGACCCCCACCTGTGGCTATGGTTTTGGCGTCAAAGGTCAAAGTTACAAGGTCACCTGTAATATAACTAAAACTAATGAGCCTTTTCAATTTAATTCAATTATACTCATATAGCGCCTAATCACAGCAAAAAATATTCTCGAGCTAGGGTCACCAAACTTGAGGCCCTCATGTGGCAATGGTTTTGGGGTCAAAAGGTCAAAGTCACAAGGTCATCTGTACTAACCCGAAAACAAATGAAGCTTGGTGCACAGGTTAACCTTGGGGCCTTCATTTCAGGTTATGATTTTGGGTCAAAATGTCAAAGCTCAAGGTTGCAGGCTCGTTTGTACTCTAAATTGAGAACTGAAGCTACGGTCACCAATTTTGATACAAGAGGTGACTTTGGGGTCCTCACCTGTGCCTATGGTTTTATGATCAACAGAACAAAGTCTCAAGGTCCAACATGAACATATAGTCTTTCATTGATGCACATCCTTGCATTATGTACAACCCCAATTCCGGTGAAGTTGGAATGTTGTGTAAAACAAATAAAAACAGAATACAATTATTTAAAAGTCATTTTCAACCTATAGTTAATTGAATACACTACAAAGACAAGATATTTAATGTTCAAATTGATAAACTTTTATTGTTTTGTTGCAACTATGTTTACTCATTTTGAAATTGATTCCGGCAACAAAAAACAAAAAGGCTGGGACAGGGGAAAAAAAGACTGTGAAAGTTGAGAAATACTCAAAAAACACACCTTTTTGGAACATTCCACAGGTGAACAGGTTAATTGGAAACAGGTGAGAGCTGCATCAGCTCATCTGAGATGGACCGACGCAAAGTCGAAAAGTGTGTTTGTCTGGAGTCCACATTTCAAATTGTTTTTTGGAAATAATGGACATCGTGTCCCCGGGCTAGAGAGAGAAACAACCATCCAGATTGTTAGTTAGACTGAAGTTCAAAATCCAGCATCTGTATGGTATGGGGGTGTGTTAGTGCCCATGGCATGGGTAACTTGCACATCTGTGAAGGCACCATTAATGGTGAATGGAACATACAGGTTTTGGAGCAACATATGCTGCCATCCAAGCAATGTCTTTTTCAGGGATGTCCCTGCTTATTTCAGCAAGACAATGCCAAGTCACATTCTGCAGGTGTTACAACAGTGTGGCTTCATAGTAAAAGAGTGCAGGTACTAGACTGGCCTGCCTGCAGTCCAGGCCTGACTCCCTTTGAAAATGTGTGGTGCATTATGAAGCACAAAATATGACAAAGATTTCAGAATGTTGAACAATTGAAGTCGTGGGAAAGAATTCCACCTACAAAGCTTCAACAATTAGTTCCTAAATGCTTACTGAATGTTGTTTAAAGGAAAGGTAATGCAACACAGTGGTAAACATGCCCCTGTCCCAGCTTTTCTGGAACGTGTTACAGGCATAAAATTCAAAATAAGTTAATATTTGAAAAAAAACAACAACAACAAAAAAACAATTTTGACAATGTCTGTGTCTTCTTCAGACACAGACATTGTTAAAACATTAGTCTTTGCACCAATAAAGACTGTAAATTGGACAGGGTGCTCCAGACTCTCTTTCCTTATTAAATATCTTGTCTTTGTAGTGTATTCAATTGAATATACGTTGAAAAGGATTTTTTAAATCATTGTATTTTGTTTCTATTTGTTTTCTACAACATCCTGTCATGTACGAGCGGAGGACTTACCGTGACTGCAGCGGCGGTGTGCGACGAGACTACCCGAAGCGATTGCTAAGCTAACGCTAGTTAGCTTAATGCTGGCGCCAGTCATTCCACCTTACACCAGCCTGAATCGAAGCCCAGCTGCGAGGCCCAGCGGAGATACTACCAGGCAAGCGGCTATTTGTTGACGGGGCTCAGCAGAGATTTCACCCAGGCAGACGACGGTAGGTGGCGGTGCCTAGCGGAGGATTTACCGTGACCTCAGCGGAGCTCGGTGGCAGCGGCGGTGTGTGACGAGACTCGGTTGGAGGAGCGGGACGGGAGACCAGTTACGGCGACTATGAGCAACGAGACCAGCAACGGAAGGGGCTAGTTGGCTAGCTGAGGCCCAGCTGGATTCGAGGACGATCGGATCAGATTCTGGCGATATAAGCAGAATTTATTTTACTATCCACAGATTTTCCTTTTCCTTCTTTCCAAGAAGGACTGAAGATGGCTGCCACCGGATTAAAAAGTGGGCTGATGGGCACCACTAATAAGCCTTCTCTACTTATCTACTTCCTCTTCGTTTTGTCTTTGTGTGTCTGGACCTGCAACAAGAAGGATTTTCCGACAAACTCAACCAAAGGTGAAGTTAAAAAGTTTTATCTGTATGGATTTGGGCTTGGACATCTCACCCTACACTCTATGTGGTCTTTAAAAGCCCTGAGCAAAAACTTCCAAATTAAGGCAAACATGGCTGTTAAGCAAAAATCACAATATGGCAGAGGATATACAGTTAAAGTTCTGTTAGTTCTGCTACTTCTGGCAGGAGATATTCACCTTAACCCTGGACCTGCCACTATTAAACAGCAGACCACTGGGTTAGCACAAAACCGAGCTGTACAAAAGCAAAAACAACATTTATTTTTCCAAACTGTTAATCATGCACGAGTTCTTTGGGACACCAAGGCTAAACCAAAGGGGATCCTCGGCGGTCATTTAAACATACGGAGCATAATCCCCAAAAGAGATGAGATTTCGGTGTTGCTGTTGGACTCAAATCTGGACTACCTTTGTCTCTCAGAAAGCTGGCTACACAGTAACATAGACACTAATATGATTGATATTGTGGGCTACCAGTGTTTTAGAAAAGACAGGCAGGTAGGGAGGGGAGGAGGTGTTTTAATTTACATCAAAGAGAAATATAAATGTCAACTGGTTGATTTGAATACTTCACTTGAATGTTTAGCTGTTAATGTATGTCTCTCTCCGGTAATGAATTTCAACATTGCAGTAGTGTACAACCCACCGTCACACAACTCTTCCTTTTATAATGAATTAAGTGATCTGGTTAAACAACTTGAGAAGAACAGAGAAACAATAATTCATGGTGACTTTAATATCAACTGGTCTGATAAAAAAGACAAACAAAAACTGAAAAGCCTCATGACTAAATTTAATTACCAGCAAATCATCAAAGGACCCACCAGGATAACCAAACAATCCAGAACACTTATTGACATGGTATTTACTAATAAACCAGAACGAATAACCAGAACCTATAATCTTGTAACTGGTCTCTCAGATCATAACATGGTTCTTGCTGTCAGGAAACTTACTAAAAAGCGACTACAGTATTTGGGGGGAGTCGATATTGACAAATCAAATTTTATTATCCCCAAATCAAAAAATGAGGAGTTTGAACATTACTTAGAGAATCAAAATTGGGAGCAGCTCATGGCAACATGTGAAGTAGATGATTGTTGTAATTTTATAACTGCAACAATCACAAAGTCTATAGAAAAATTTTCAAAGCAAATTAAAAGTAGACAACAGAAGATTAGCCTACCATGGTTAAATAATGAAATAAGAAAACTTATGAAGAGGCGAGACTATGCACTGAAAACATCACTAACCTCCAAACTACAAAATGATCACCTTGTGTACAAAAGTTTAAGAAATAAAGTGGTACATGAGCTGCGAAAATCAAAAATATCTTATTACAATAAACTGATAGATCATGCAAAGGGTAACAACAGTTCCCTATGGAGGCATTTAAATAACTTAACTAATAAAAAAAACGATCAGAAGGGGGTAAAGGAACTTAGAATCAATGGCAAGACCGTCAGTGACAAGGCTACTTTGGCAAATGAATTTAATTCACACTTTGTGGGCTCTGTGGAAGACTTAACAAAAATTTTTGTGCTGCCAAATGTGCTCAACAACACAAATTCCATACTCCCAACAGATACTTTTCACATCGATGAGGTAAATGAGAAGTTAATTGCTGGTATTGTTAAAACACTGTCAAACTCAAAAACTAGTGATATCTACAATATGAGCACCTCCTTTCTCAAAATGCACAGCAAAATATTAATCAAACCACTGACTCATCTCATTAATCTCTCCATTAGGTCTAGTACATTTCCATCTGGCTGGAAAAAAGCTGTCGTCATACCAGTTCATAAATCAGGCAGTAAAGACGATATATGCAATTACCGCCCAATCTCTATCTTACCAGTCCTATCTAAGGTTCTTGAAAAAGTTGTAGCTACACAGCTGATAGACTACTTACAAGACAGTCAACTTCTTCATCCACATCAATTTGGTTTTAGACCAGGATACTCAACAGAAACAGCAAATTGTTGCCTTATTGAAAACGTCAAACAGTCCTTGGACAGGGGTAATGTGGTAGGAGCTGTTTTTCTAGATCTCAAAAAGGCTTTCGATACTGTAAACCACAGTTTGCTTTTATCCAAAATGGTATCTTTTAACTTCTCCCCAAATACATTAGAATGGTTTGCATCTTATCTCCAGAATAGAGAACAGTGTGTAAAAGTTCACCAGGATAAATCCTCATTTTTAAACAACCGCATGGGTATCCCACAAGGGTCCATTCTTGGTCCTTTACTTTTCAGCATTTTTATTAATGACTTGCCATTACACTGCTCAGCTGCAACATGCCAACTTTATGCAGATGATGCAGTTATTTACACAGCTGCCAAGACTCCAGCACAGGCTGCAGATGTACTGTCTACAAGTATGGTTGATGTCCAAGAGTGGCTCCTCAAGAACCATCTATTGCTGAACCTTCAGAAAACAGTCTCAATGTGCTTTTCAATCAAAAAATGTAACCTGCAACATTTTAAAGTTAATATACATGATCATGACATCAGTTTAGCTACAGAATTCAAATACCTTGGCATTGTACTAGATCCTCAACTCAAATTTAATCTTCATATAAAGAAAATTTCAAAAACAGTAAAAAAAAATCTGAACTGCTTTAAATTAATTAGATATTACATACCTTACGAAGCAGCTGCACTGTATATGCATTCTATGGTTTTTTCTCATATATCATACTGTTTGACAGTCTGGGCTCAAGCAGCCCCTTCCACAATAAGACATATAGGTTCATTATATAATCAAACCCTAAAAATCTTGGACAAAAAGCCCATTAGGTGGCATCACTGTAATGTTTTAAAAAAATACAACCTATTGAGTTTTGAGAGCTTCATTGACCTCTGTCTTCTGAAATTAACGTTCAAATGTTTCCATAAATCAGCACCCGAGCCACTTGCTGGTTTTGTCCAAAGACAGGACAGCAGCAGAGCCACCAGGAGTTCTGTTAACAATAACTGTAAAATATTCCACCGCAGAACCACATTTGGACAAACAGCTTTCTCTATAAAGGGCAGTCACATCTGGAACACAATGCCAAATGAAATTAAAATAATAACGGACTTTAAAACATTCACTAAAAATGTTAAAAACTGGCTGAAAAATAAACAAGAATGTACTCATGTATGAATTATTTGTCTGCAAAGTGAGAGTGAATGAAGGGAAGGAATAAATGTGTTTGTTTATAGTGAGTGACGGAGGGAGGAAGGCCTGAAATAGGCAAATGTGAGTTATGTTATATGTGTTAAATGTGAGTCAGGCTGTTATATTTGTGTATTTATAATATTTATGTTAAAGGTGAGTCAGGCTGTTATATTTGTGTATTTATAATATTTATAATATTTATAATTGTGTATTTATAATTTTTCTGCATTGATGTATGTGGTTATTGTGTATATTTTTATCTTGATTCTTTTTTCTAAAGCCCATCCAGGGACAAGAGTTGCAAATTAGCTAATAGCTATACACTCTATGTGCAACACATCAGATTGATTGTCTTTGATTAATTGTCTATGTTTATTGCACTGTCCCTGTCAAATAAACTAATCTACTACTACTACTACTTTATATGGCACACGGAGGAGAAGGAGATGAGCCCATGTGCAAGGTGAAGTGTGTGTTTATTAAACAAAGGTAACAGTACAACAATGTCCAACACAGTCACTTAGGGCTAAGCAGCACAGGATACACTGCTAGGCTAAGAGGGAGAGTTCATGTCACGCTCCAGGACTGGACTGGACCTCTGGAGGAAGAACAACAAAACGTGAACTTGAATAAGAAAAAGGAGACTTACTTAGTGTGTCCCAGAGCCAGGCTGAGCTCTGGAAAATAGCTACACCAATGTAGTCAGGATAGGAATGTGACTATACACAGGAGTACGACCAGAGAATGAACTGACAGAGAATAAATACAGGGAGAACTAATGATATAGAGTGAATACAGGTGCGTAGCTGCTGCAGGTGCGCTGATTACAGGCTGCTCACCACAGCAGCAGGCTGAGCAGCCAGTGGGGGGGGCAGCCACAGAACAAACCTAGACAATAAACAGACAAAACAGGGAAACAAAATACAACAATAGCCTGTGTCTGGAGTCTGGAATGACATAAGCCCCCAGACACATGACACATCCGAACTTCATTGGAACAGGGGTTGTACGTACTGTATGTCTACTCATATCTTAGAAGAGAGGAGAAAGTTATGGGGGAGCTACTAAGAGCTCTTAGTCTGTATCTCTGTTGAGTGCTATTGTAGTTTAGTGTCTGTGTACCTTTGTCTCAGGGTGAGCTCTCTGCATGTTCTGCTGGCCTGATACTGAATAAAATGAGGGACTAGATCAGGTCCCATTCTGATGTAGGCTCCTCGATTGCTGCCCACTTCGTAGTAGTTGGATGCTGAGAATATTGTCAGCACCTAAATTAAAAAAAGAGAGACAGCTGGTAAACGATTCATTTCTTTTTCTTTAAAACCCATGCCCCTCTTTCAACTCACCCTGCGGTTGTGGCAAAACTCATAGCCATCTTGTTTACACTCATGGGAGCGAATGAGTAGTTGGATGTTGTGTTTTCTAAGGATCTTCTCGGTGACATCGGGTCCCCAGTAGCAGCCTCCACCTCGTACCTCATTGGGAATGCAGCCATTTGGGGGCATGGGGTCACTCCAGAGGAGGTCCACTATCTGGATGGATGGATCAGTCATTGCAATAAACTGTATATGCAAGGAGAATTAATGCTCCAATATCGTCAACTGTCACTTACTTGTTTCCACTCTTGCTCATCTGTCTCTGTTGCTTCTTCACACTCAGGGTCAGAGTCAGAGTCCAACCTCTTCCACTCTCCGTAGGACTGGTCAAACCCGGCTAACCTGCGTCTTCTCTTAAGCTCATCCTCCACCGACAAGTTCAGTTGATGGCTAACAGGCAGGCTGTGCGATGAACGTCGCGGGGGGTCATACTTCCGTCCCCTTTTTGAGCTTTGGTGACCAAGAGAGTACACTCGACGTCGACACTCCGTTTGTTCACTGTCTTCCATGTTCCTGCCGTTCATTGTCTCTTTCTTGCTGCCACTGGAGACCACTTTTGGAGGCCTGAGGGCTGACACATACTGCACACATCCAAAAGCGACCAGAACAGACAGACAAGGATTTTATTTCCTGCAGAATACCCCGTACACACTCAATGAAAAAAAGCTGAACTTCTCACTTACTTTGTGTCGTTTCACTTTTGAGATCATGTTAAGGTCTGTAGTGTCAGAGATCCCACCGTGCACAATCAGCACCTTGTCATTGATAACAGTGGCCAGAGGCAACCAGCTGAAGATCTTCTGGAGAAGCTTAAGTATCTTCTTGCCGTGCACCTAGAGACCAAGTCAAATTTGCTATGACTTACACATAACTAGAGTAAGTATTATTAATCATTCAATGTTTCATGTATGTTGTCACTTTTTACTCTCCCTGTTGTCTGACTGCACCCCAAAGACGCTTTTGCAGTTTGTAAGATTAGATGTGACCTCCACAATGGAAAGCAGCTATTTAGGGTAATTTTAGGAGACCGACATATGCATGGAGAATTAAAACATATGAGACTTAGAAAGAAGGAAAAATGGGTCCAGAGTAAACGGTCTGCTGACATCAGTCGTCGTCTTCTTCTATTGGCTGCTCCCTTTACGGGTTGCTACAGCGGATCATCTGCCTCCATCTCACCCTATATCTTGCATCTTACCTCTGATATACTCATTTCTAATCCTGTCCCTCCTAGTCACACCCAATGAGAATCTTCTCATCTTCAGCTCTGCCACCTCCAGCTCTGCCTCCTGTCTTTTTGTCAGTGCCACCGTCTCCAAACCATACATCATAACAGGTCTCACTACCATCTTGTATATTTTCCCTTTCAGTTAGCTGCTATCCTTCTGTCACAAATCACCCCTGACACTCGTCTCCACCCACTCCATCCTGCCCTCATTCTCTTCTTTACCTCTCTTGTGAATTTTGCATTGATTTTGATGACTGACTCCAGGTATTTAAACTCATCTACCTTCACTACCTCTACTCCTTGTATCTTCACTGTTACACCACTTCCCTCTCATTCACACACATGTATTCTGTCTTGCTTCTACTGACTTTTATTCCTCCTCTCTCCAGAGCATGCCTCCACCTCTCCAGGTTCTCTTCCTCTTCCTCTCCACTTTCAATAAAGGTCATCTGCAAACATCATGGTCCACAGAGACCCCAGCCTGTCCATGACATTAACAAACAAGAAGGGGCTCAGAGCTGACCCCTGATGTAATCCCACTCCCACCTTGAAGCCATCTGTCATTTCTACAGGATACCTCATGACCGTCTCACTGTACAGCTGTGGACAAAATTGTTGGTACCCCTCTGTTAATGAAAGAAAAACCCACAATGGTCACAGAAATAACTTGAATCTGACAAAAGTGGTAATAAATAAAAGTTCTATGAAAATTAACCAATGAAAATCAGACAATGCTTTTGAATTGTGGTTCAACAGAATTACTTTAAAAAAACAAACTCATGAAACAGGCCTGGACAAAAATGATGGTACCCCTAGGAAAGATTGAAAATAATGTGACCACAGGGATATGTTCAACCAAGATGTGTCCTCTAATTAACATCACAGGTGTCTACAAACTTGTAATCAGTCAGTCGGCCTATTTAAAGGGTGACAAGTAGTCACTGTGCTGTTTGGTGACATGGTGTTACCACAGTAAACATGGACCAGAGGAAGCAAAGGAGAGCGTTGTCTCAGGAGATTAGAAAGAAAATTATAGACAAGCATGTTAAAGGTGAAGGCTATAAGACCATCTCCAAGCAGCTTGATGTTCCTGTGACTACAGTTGCACATATTCAGAAATTTAAGATCCACGGGACTGTAGTCAACCTCCCTGGACGTGGCCGCAGGAGGAGACGGATAATACGAATGGTAACAAAAGAGCCCAGAACAACCTCTAAACACATTCATGGTGAACTCCAAGGTCAAGGCACATCAGTGTCAGATCGCACCATCTGTCATTGTTTGAGCCAAAGTGAACTTCATAGGAGACGACCAAGGAGGACACCACTGTTGAAAACAAATTATAAAAAAGCCAGACTGGAATTTGCCAAACTGCATGTTGACAAGCCACAAAGCTTCTGGGAGAATGTCCTATGGACAGACAAGACAAAACTGGGACTTTTTTGGCAAGGCACATCAGCTCTATGTTCACAGACGCAAAAATGAAGCATACCAAGAAAAGAACACTGTCCCTACTGTGGAACATGGAGGAGGTTCTGTTATGTTCTGAGGCTGCTTTGCTGCATCTGGCACAGGTTGTCTTGAATCTGTGCAGGGTACAATGAAATCTCAAGACTATCAAGGTATTCTAGAGAGAAATGTGCTGCCCAGTGTCAGACAGCTTGGTCTCAGTTGCAGGTCATGGGTCTTGCAACAGGATAATGACCCAAAACACACAGCTAAAAACACCCAAGAATGGCTAAGAGCCAAACATTTGGACTATTCTAAAGTGGCCTTCTATGAGCCCTGATCTAAATCCTATTGAACATCTGTGGAAGGAGCTCAAACATGCCGTCTGGAGAAGGCACCCTTCAAACCTGAGACAACTGGAGCAGTTGGCTCATGAGGAGTGGGCCAAAATACCTGCTGAGAGGTGCAGAAGACTCATTGACAGTTACAGAAATTGTTTGATTGCAGTGATTGACTCAAAAGGTTGTGCAACAAAATATTAAGTTAAGGGTACCATCATTTTTGTCCAGGCCTGTTTCATGAGTTTGTTTTTTAAAATAATTCTGTTGAACCACAATTCAAAAGAATTGTCTGATTTTCATTGGTTAATTTTCATAGAATTTTTATTTATTACCACCTTTGTCAGATTCAAGTTATTTCTGTGACCATTGTGGGTTTTTCTTTCATTAACAGAGGGGTACCAACAATTTTGTCCATGTGTGTACATGTCCTGCACCACCCTCACATACTTCTCTGCCACTCCTGCCTTCCTAATAGGAAATTTTTCCTTTAAATACTCATTTTTTTGCAAATAAATAAGAAACTTTTCTTATATTTTCAGCTTTTTCCTGCAAATTTGTGCTTTCTCATAAAATAGTTTCTTGTAATTTCAAGTTTATTCTCATCAAATTTAAATATTTACTTCATGACTTCATGAGTTGTCACCTTTATCTTATTCTTGTAAATTTACTTTTTTCTTATAAATTTTCTTTTTTCAGAAATTTGAGATTTTTCTCCTAAAATTTTCTGTTAATTTGCATTTTTTTTTTCTTGTAAATTTATAAGGGTTTTCCTGTTATATTTGATTTTTTTTCTCTTAATTTTTCAACTGGCTTCTCAAAAACGTGTAACCTTTCCTCAGAATTTATTTATTTATTTATTTTTTTTTGTCAAAGCTACTGGGAGCCAAAAGACAGCAAAAAGACACTCACTGCTATTGATGATAATTATTAGTGATATGTTAAAAAACAACAGAAAAAAAATAATGAATCATGCTGCATAAACAATAACCCAGCATTATGTTTGCATGGATGTGGACTGGTGAGCGGAGGGTTGCGGGTTCGATCCCTGGACCGGCAGGATTAGAGCTGTGTGGGACAGATAACATAGCAGTGTTTGCCCCATCCTCCGTAATCCCACTGCGGTGCCCTTGAGCAAGGCCCTTAACCCCAGCTGCTCCAGTGGAGCTGCTCAGTGGCCACAGGTCAGTCTGTGGTTGTACTGGGCAGCTTCCTGGTGTGAATGTGTAATTGTGTGAGTGTGAACAGGGCGTCCTTGAAAAAGAGAGGTTGCCTCTCAGTGGAACTACCCTGTATAAATAAAGGTCCAATAAAAAAATAAAAATAAAAAAAATGTTTGATATTTCAGGCTAAAATGTAGTTTTTGTTGTCTTTGATGCAGAGTGTGGAGACAATTCCCCAAAAATTGAAGTTAAAAAGGCACATGAAATAGGGAAACACTGATGTAACTAATCACAGTAATTAAGACTAGCTGAAAAACATTATATACATAAAACAAAGTTTTAAGAAGAGAACAGAGTTTTGGACTCTGCATCTTATTTTCTATTACATAATACCTGTAAATGATTTGTCTTCTGCTACATTAAATCTAAAATTCGTTTTTATTAGCTCTTATGTGTTGCTGCTATGAGTGATTAGCACATAGCACTAAGCTATCTCTGTAAGAGTTTAGCATAGCAGCTGATTGAACTCTCTGAGCACAACCTTCTCTATGTATATGTTTGAAATTTGACCTTTATGCTTTTTCTACTACTTTCCCATGTATGACAAATAATAGGTGGAGCAGTTGTCACAAGTGTACAGACCATTCAAGATGTCTTTTCTTCAGTTTTAGCCAGTAAAGTTCTAGTATTTGATTGCTTTGCACAAATTAGCAGTTAGCTGAAGTTAAGTGACAGATGCTGGTCAGTATTTTCTTTTCTTCAGACTTACCTTATATTTCCCTAAAACTTCTTTAGTGAAGCCATATCTGGACAAAACCCATAAAACAGAATCCAGTTAGTGCGACTATAAGCCGTATGTATAAGATAGAAAATACTGTAAAGCAATATATTTACTGTAAACACAGTATTATAACAGAATTATGAGCCCCTTATAAAAATTCCATTTTCTCAAAGTATTTCCCGAGTGCTGTTAAACAGCACAAAGAATTTTCCAAGCTTTCCCAAACATCCTACTTTTATTTAGAAATCATAAATTATTTTACTTTGCATGCAGAAACAAAATTATTTCACAAAACCCCAAACTACCAGGGTCAATATTATATGCCCCCTGATAAACTGACCTTTTTATTGAGCCATAGCACAAACCACTGCTGTGCAATGATGTGTTTTAACTTTGTAATGCTCAAAGCTTGTAAAATCAAGTTATAACATGTTCCAATTTACACACAGTATATAAACTTCAGCAAGGGTTTGAGCTGTCTCTTGAGAAAGCATCATGCCAAAAACAAAATAAATCAGTTTAGACTTGAGAAAAAGAATTGCTGACGTTCACAAAGCAGGAGATGGATATACAAAGTTATCACAGTGTTTCCAGGTGTCAAGAACAAGAGTGAGAAGTACCATCAAGAAATTCAAAGAGAGCCACACAGTTCAGAACAGGCCTGGCAGAGGATGGAAGCGAAAGATTTCAAAGACTCTGGAAAGAAAACTAGTGATAGATGTGTCTAAAGACTCCGGAACAACTACCAAGACACTAAAGAATGCCTTAGCCAAGTCAGGAATTGTAGTCTCCAACAAGACAATGCCTAGAACCCCACACAGGACTGGACTGCAAGGTTGCAGGCCAAGAAAAACTCCACTTCTGCAAAAGAGACGACTTCGAGCCAGGCTGAATATGCTAAGGACAACCTGGAGAAAAATTATGCATACTGGAAATGTGTGTCTTTTGGTCAGATGAGATGAAGCTAGAGCTCTTTGGTCATAAAGACATTGCTGATATTTAGAGAAAAAACAGAGGCGTGCAACCCAAAGAACACCGTCTCCACAGTGAAACACGGTGGTGGGAGTATTATGTTGTGGGCATGCTTCTAAGCGTCTGGAACTGGGAATCTCATCTAGATGGAAGGAATCATTTAGAAAGAAGGATATGTGAAGATTTCGAAATAAATCCTCAATCAGTCAGCAGCAAAACTGGGTCAGGGTCATTGCTTTGTCTTCTAACATGGCAAAGACCCAAAGCATACTTGACTCCTGGTGAAAAACTACCTCAAGAAGACCAAAGGGAACATTACTGACCAGCTTGCATAAAGCTCTGACTTGAATCCCATTGAAAATATGTGGGGGTGGGGGGGTGGGGGGACTGAAGACCAAGGTCCACGCCAGAAGACCATCAAATCTGGAGGAACTTGAGCGACTCGCCAAAGAAGAATGGGCTGAGATTGCTCAACAGACATATGAGAGACTTGTTGAAAACTACAATAAATGAATGCAGGCTGTTATCCAGCAAAAAGGATACACAGTTGACTATTAGCATCAGAGGGGCTCATTGTTTTGACCCTGGTATTTTTTGTTTTTTGTGAAATTATTTTATTTCTGTGTGCAAAGTAAAGTAATTAATACTTTCTAAAGAAAACTAGGATGTTTGGAAAAGCTGTGCTAAAATTTCTTGTGAAATACTTTTTTTTAAATGACATTTTTATAGGGGAGGCTCATAATTCTGTCCTCAAGTGTAACTGGTAAAATAGCAAAATGTGCTTCTACATGGGTTAATATTATTAATAATTATTATTATCAAGGCTTGACATCAGTCACTGAAGATAGTATTTTTCAAAAATTAGTAGTCACCCAGGTACTTATGGGAGTTGTATTTTTATAGTCATGCTTGTAATGGGTATGATAGGAGTCTGCAGTCTGGCTTTGGAGCCACTTGCAGTTGTTTTGCACTTAAACCAATGTGGTTTTTGTGCTTTTTTGACCAAATATTGCTTAAAATGGCTCTGTCCATTGTAAACAACTACTAAACAGAATATCCCACTAACCACCACTGTGGTTAATAAGAATGATTGAGCTACAAAGCACTTCTGAATTTCAGAGTATTTAGCTCATGGGTGTGTACTAATGTCAAGCCCTGATTATTAATATTAATATGTTAGATAGAAAGCAGCCAACTGACTGGCTCACCTAAGGTTAACAATATGGTCCTCATGGTTCCCTCTATTTAGATGGACATCATTGGGGTAGACCAGCAGGAACCCAAACAGGATGAGCAGAATCTCCAAGGACTTTTTGCCTCGGTCAACAAAGTCTCCATTGAAGACATAAGGTTTTTCAGAAGACGGCAAACCATTCTGGAAAGGGTAAATTCAATATTTGTAAAAGGGCGCACTCTGTTAGGATGCTCATTTGTCCAGTACCTAGGGTTGCCAACTTTCTCACAGCCAAATAAGGGACAGAGGGTTTTAACTATTGCTCAGTGCCACAATGTTGTGGACATTAGTGCTGTCATAATACTAGGATTTTATTTTTTTTTTACCTTGATAATACCTTAAAAATACTGGTATTCAATGTTATGTTTAATACTACAAGGGGAAAAAAAAACAATATCACACTATATACCTAGAAATTTCAGATTTTTATTATAAGGCCCATGTGTCAACTTGCTGACAGAAGACACCGGGAAAGGTGCAACTGGTGTCAACATATCTATTGTGAACAAAATGAACACTTCAAATATCTTGAATCAAAATATATTGCTGTTTCAATAGTTTGACAACACTAGTGGATATAGTTTATGAGGTTTTGTGAAGAAAAAAAAAACTAAAAATAAATGTGGACATTTACAGTAAATAAAAAACAAAACCATTTCAAATCCATAAGGCATTATTCACCAAATCTATTTTTTTCATGAATATTTTTTGCTGCTCTTGACTGACTCCAGCAGTCCCTTGTCCTTTTGCTCAGCCAGAGAGAAGTCCTTACATGACAAGCCACAGTTCACAGATATTGCGTGTTGTAGCTGTCTTTTCTTCGTCACAGGTTTATCCATGTTTACAAGTCACAAAACCGAACAAACAGCAACAGGCATCACCCGAATGTTTTGTTTGCTGGTATTTACACTAGATACGAGTGATGCACACTACGGGAACTGTGATTGGTTAATTGTCACCCTTGACCCTAGGGGTAACCGGGGCGTGACAACCGAGTGAAGCCACCTGGCCGCCATATTAGTACACCTAAAACACTCAGCGAGTCAATGGAGAATGAATGGGTTTAGTAGTAAATGGCGGCTCCCGGCCGCATCTGGACTCCCCTCACCGGGCTCTGCCGCTGCCGGCAACCCTAACCGTTCCTCCTCTCCTATCCCTTTCGAGCTCCTTCCTAGGGTCGCCAGAGAGGAGCTGCCACTACCGGGGTTGCCTATGGATGACAATGCAGGGCTGGCGGTCCCAGAGAAGGTCGACGGGGGCACAGCACCGGGTGAACCGACGGAATCCACACACCCCAAGTCACCGGAGTCCTGGATGGCGGTAGAGCCCGAGTTCAGGCAAGTGTGCTCCATTATGTCAGTAATGTCAATGTCGATGTCACACTGCCCAACTCATGGCGAGGAGGGCCCGGGGCAGCTCGTAGTAGCCCTCGGGGCCGCCTCACCGGGCTCTGCCACTGCCGGCAACCCTGACACGGTCTCTTTTTCTCTCCCTCCAGGTTCGGAGCCCCCTACCAGGGTCGCCGGAGAGCAGTGGATCTCACCAGAAGCCGCTGAGGATCAGGGCCCAGCGCCAGGGGTCGTGAGAAGCATTACCTCACTTGCTGGGGAGGCCACCGCTGGTGCAGCAGAGCCCCAGCCGCGGTCCACCGCCGGTACAGCCATGTCCCAGACCCGGACCATGGCGGATGCAACCACACCCCAGACTGGGACCATCATGGGTGCAGCCACGTCCCAGACTAGGACCATCGCGGGTGCTACGGTCCCCCTGGTCCGAGCTTCGGACGGCAGGGGGTTCCTGTCCCTGGGTTTGACCGCCGAGGTCCCTGAGTGTGTAGGCTGCCTCTCCATCTTCCCCTCTGGTTCTGGTGGCTCCACCATGCTAGTTGGCCACCCGAAAGACTTAGCCTTCAGGTCAGGTGGTTCATCGGCCACCGGACGCTATTCTACGGGCCGCCTGCTGGACATGGGACTTGGGCAGGCCACCCGATCAGTCACCCCTCACCATGCTGGGGGTCTGGGACTCTGGTCACCCCCCTGAACTTTGGACTTCTGTGGAGGGGGGATAGTATCCTAGGTGGGGGCTGTTAGGAGGGTCACTGTTCTTGACTTACTTATTTTGTGTTGTATTTGTCAATGGTTGCTTCCCTCCTAACTGGTTTCCCCCCACCTCCCACCCTGGGTAATTGTTTGTTGCTGGGGGGGTTCCCTTGAGGTGTGTTCTTTTTGTTTTCAGCTGATGGTACTGGGGTTTCTGGAATCCACCCCTTGGGGGGGGGGGGGCTGTCATGAATCTGGGTTTGGTGGTTCCAAACCCAGTTCTGACTTATTATTTATTTGCCCTGTTTTCCATCAGGCGCGTCAGGCAGCTGTTGGGTCCTTCACTCCCTGACAACTTGGGCACGCCTCCTCCTCTTGTCAGTGCCATCAGCTGTTTCTCATTACCAGTGCTTTCACACACACACACACACACACACACACACACACACACACACACACACACACACACACACACACACACCATCATCATCGGCGGTCACTCGAAGCGTGTATGACAGTCATTCCTCGTGGGAGCGTCTACTTGTGGGTCTTCAGGTGGGCGTAGAGGCCGATCCGTGACCCACATATTTTGGTGCAATATTGACATGGGAAAATGGTGGTGGGTTGTGGTCGTGCTGGAGCCTTTTTCTGTCTTTCCTTACGGAGCTGTCGTTTTGTTTCTGCGACATGGTGGATTTCCTTCTCATAGTGTGCAGCACCTTCTTGCACCGCTTCCTTCCATCGTTGCCTGTTTAGAGCCATGTGCTCCCAGTCAGGAAATAAGATATTGAATTTTTTAAGGTTTGTTTTAATATTGTCCTTGAACCGTTTCTTTTGCCCTCCTGGAGCCCGCAAACCTCTCTCCAGTTCAGAATAAAGAATTTGTTTTGGGAGACGGGCGTCAGACATGCGAATGAGATGGCCAGTCCATCGTAGTTGGTGTTTTATTATTGTGGTGGAAATGCTGGGCATTTTGGCCTCTTCCAGAACGCTGATGTTTGTGCGTCGGTCCTCCCATTTAATCCTCAGAATCTTTCTCAAAATTCTTTGGTGGAGCTGCTCCAGAGCTCTCAGGTGCCTGCTGTAGATGGTCCATGATTCTGCCTCATACAGCAAGGTGGGGAGAACCACAGCCTTGTAGACCAAGAGCTTGGTATCGATCCTGAGATCTCGATCTTCAAAGACCTTCCTCCTGAGTCTGGCATATGCTCCACTGGCACAGCTCAGATGATGGTTGATCTCAGAGTCAATGTCCACTTTGGAGGAGAGAAGACTGCCGAGGTAGGGGAAGTGGTCAACATTTTCGAGAGGGGTGTTGTCCACTTTTATAATAGGTGAAATAAATGGCTGATTGGGTGGAGGTTGATGTAGCACCTGGGTCTTCTTGATGTTTAAGGTTAGACCCAGGGCTCTATATGCCTTGGCAAAGGCATTCAGGATACCCTGTAGGTCTTCTGCGGAGTGTGGTACTATAGCGTTATCATCTGCATACTGGAGCTCCATAATGGTGGTGTTTCTAACCTTGCTTTTGGCTTTGAACCTAGCAAGGTTAAAGAGCCTACCGTCGGTTCTGTACCGGATCGGAATTCCCTGTGGTAGGTCTTTGCCAATGAGGTGAAGTATGGCAGCAATCCATCCATCCATCCATCCATCCATCCATCCATCCATCCATCTTCTACCGCTTTTCCGGAGGTCCGGGTCGCGGAGGCAGCAGTTCAAGCAGAGAAGCCCAGACTTCCCTCTCCCCCGCCACCTGCTCCAGCTCTTCAGAGAGGATACCAAGGCGTTCCCAGACCAGCTGGGAGACATAGTCTCTCCACCGTGTCCTGGGTCTGCCCCGGGGTCTCCTCCCAGTGGGACGTGCCTGAAACACCTCAAGTGGGAGGCGTCCAGGAGGCATCCTAATCAGATGCCCATACCACCTCAACTGACTCCTTTCAATGTGGAGGAGCAGCGGTTCTACTCTGAGCCTCTCCCGGATGACTGAGCTCCTCACCCTATCTCTGAGGGTGAGTCCAGCAATCCTACGGAGAAAGCTCATTTCAGCCGCTTGTATCCGCAATCTCGTTCTTTCGGTCATTACCCAAAGCTCGTGACCATAGGTGAGAGTAGGAACGTAGATTGACTGGTAAATTGACAGCTTTGCCTTAGAACTCAGCTCCCTCTTCACCACAACAGACCAGTACAACGTCCGCATCACTGCAGATGCTGCTCCAATCCATCTGTCGATCTCTCGCTCCATTTTCCCCTCACTCGTGAACAAGACCCCAAGATACTTAAACTCCTCCACTTGGGGCAGGAGCCTGTCCCCAACCCGGAGAGGACAATCCACCTTTTTCCGGCTGAGGACCATGGACTCGGACTTGGAGGTGCTGATTCTCATCCCAGCCGCTTCACACTCAGTGGAAAACCGTCCCAGCAAGAGCTGCAGGTCATTGCTGGATGAAGCCAACAGGACAACATCATCTGCAAACAACAGAGATGAGATCCTGTGGTCACCAAGCATGACACCCTCCATTCCCTGGCTGCGCCTAGAAATCCTGTCCATAAAAATTATAAACAGGATCGGTGACAAAGGGCAGCCCTGGCGGAGTCCAACTCTCACTGGGAATGACTCCGACCGAGTGTTGGCAATACGAATCAAACTCTCACAACGGTTGTACAGAGACCGAATAGCTCGTAACAACAAGCCCGATACCCCATACTCCCGAAGCACCCCCCATAAAAATCCACGAGGGACGCGGTCAAATGCCTTCTCCAAGTCCACAAAACACATGTAAACTGTTTGGGCAAACTCCCACGAACCCTCAAGAATTCTCGAGAGGGTAAAGAGCTGGTCCGATGTGCCACGGCCAGGACGAAAACCACATTGCTCCTCCTGAATCTGAGGTTCGACCAATGGCCGGACTCTCCTCTCCAGTACCTTGGCATAGACCTTCCCAGGGAGGCTGAGGAGTGTGATCCCTCTAAAGTTGGAGCACACCCTCCGGTCCCCTTTTTTGAAGAGAGGAACCACCACCCCGGTTTGCCATGCCAAAGGCACTGCCCCTGACCTCCACGCAATGTTGCAGAGGCGTGTCAACCATGACAGCCCAACAACATCCAGGGCCTTGAAGTACTCAGGGCGAATCTCGTCCACCCCCGGGGCCTGGCCACCAAGGAGATTTTTAACCACCTTGGCGACCTCAGCCCCTGTGATAGGCGAGTTATCTCCCTCGTCCCCAAACCCTGCTTCCTCTGTGGAAGGTGTATCAGTGGGATTGAGGAGATCCTCGAAGTATTCCTTCCACCGCCCGACGATATCCCCAGTCGAAGTCAACAGTGTCCCATCCGCACCATACACAGTGTGGACGGGGAGCTGCTTTCCCCTCCTGAGCCGCCGGACAGTTTGCCAGAATCTCTTTGAGGCCGACCGAAAGTCTTGTTCCATGGCCTCACCGAACTCCTCCCATACCCGGGTTTTTGCTTCAGCAACCACCCGAGTTGCACTCCGCTTGGCCTGCCGGTACACCTCAGCAGCTTCGGGAGTCCCACAAGCCAACCAAGATTGATAGGACTCCTTCTTCAGCTTAATGGCCCCCCTCACCACTGGTGTCCACCACTTGGTTCGGGGGTTGCCACCATGAGTTGCACCGACCACCTTGTGGCCGCAGCTCTGGGCCGCCGCTTCAACAACAGAGGTGGAGAACATGGCCCATTCAGACTCCATGTCTCCAAACTCCTTCAGAATGTGGTTGAAGTTCTTCCGGAGGTGGGAGTTGAAGACCTCCCGGACAGGGGCCTCAGCCAGATGCTCCCAGCACACCCTCACTATACGTTTGGGTCTACCAGGTCTGAATGGCTTCCTCCCCTGCCATCGGATCCAACTCACCACCAGGTGGTGATCAGTTGACAGCTCTGCACCTCTCTTTACTTGAGTGTCCAAGACATACGGTCGCAGATCTGATGATACGATAACAAAATCGATCATCGACCTGCGACCTAGGGTGTCCTGGTGCCAGGTGCACATATGGACACCCTTATGCTTGAACATGGTGTTTGTTATGGACAGACTATGGTTAGCACAGAAGTCCAATAACTGAACACCACTCGGGTTCAGATCGGGCAGGCCGTTCCTCCCAATCACCCCCCTCCAGGTTTCACTGTCGTTGCCCACGTGCGCATTGAAGTCCCCCAGTAGGACAATGGAGTCTCCAAGAGGAGCACCCTCCAGCACCCCAGTCACAGACTCCAAAAAGGGTGGGTACTCTGAAACATCATTTGGTGCATAGGCACAAATGATGGTCAGGACCCATTTCCCAACCCGAAGGCGCAGGGGAGCAACCCTTTTGTCCACCGGGGAAAACTCCAATATAGAGGCAGCAAGGTGGGGCGATACAAGAATACCCACCCCTGCTCGTCGCCTCTCTCCCGGGGAAACTCCAGAAAAGGCCAAGCTCCAGCCTCTCTCCAGGAGACTGGTTCCGGAACTGGAGCTGTGTGTTGAGGTGAGACGACTATATCTAGCCGGTATCTCTCAACCTCGTACACCAGCTCAGGCTCTTTCCCCACCAGAGAGGTGACATTCCACGTACCAAAAGCCAGTTTAGAAAGCTTGGGATCAGTACGCCAAGGTCTCCGCTTTTGACCGCCACCTAATCCACATAGCACCTCACCCCCATGATCCCTCCTGCAGGTGGTAAGCCCACTGGAGGGCAGACCCATGTAACTCCTTCGGGCTGAGCCCGGCCGGGTCCCATGGGTGGAAACCCGGCCACCAGATGCTAGCCTTCGAGCCCCTCCCCCAGGCCTGGCTCCAGGGTGGGGCCCCGGTAACCCCATACCGGGCGGGGTACACTGAATCCTTGATATACAATTTATCATGAGAGTCTGTTGGATCGTTCTTAGTCTGGCCCCTCACCCAGGACCAGTTTGTCTTGGGAGACCCTATCAGAGGCAAATTGCCCCGGACAACATAGCTCCTGGGGTCACTGGGGCACGCAAACCCCCACCACCACGATAAGGTGACGATCCATGAGGGGTATGGCAGCAATAAAGATAGAAAACAGGGTGGGTGCAATGATGCATCCCTGTTTGACCCCTGTCTCCACAGTGAAAGGCTCAGACATGCAGCTGCTGTTACTTAGCACCATGGCTGTCATTCCATCATGCAGTAGCCTCAGAATCCTGATGTATTTCTCTGGGCAGCCATACCTCAACAGTATGCTCCACAGAGCCTGGCGATCTACTGAGTCAAAGGCCTTTGTCAGGTCTATAAAAGCCATGTAGAATGGCAACTTGTGCTCACGGCATTTCTCCTGAAGTTGGCGGGTAGTGAAGATCATATCTGCTGTGCCTCTAGATGGACGAAAGCCGCACTGTGATTCTGGGAGTATTTCCTCAGAAAGTGGCAGTAAACAGTTAGCGAGAACACGAGCAAGTACCTTGCGAGTTGTTGACAGGAGTGAGATGCCTCTGTAATTTTCACAATCAGCTTTGTCCCCCTTCTTAAATATGGTCATGATCAGAGCATCCCTGAGCTCTGAGGGGAGTTCTTCCTTTTCCCAGACCTTCAGAAGGAGGGCATGGAGACAGCACAGGAGTTCTGGACCACCTTCCTTTAGGACCTCAGCTGGGATCCCATCTGGACTGGTGGCCTTGTTGTTCTTCAGGCTCTTGATGGCATCTTGGACCTCGGATAAGGTGGGAGGTGCCCCTATGTCTTCCCTGATGGGACTCTGAGGGATGTAACAGATGAAATTTGATTGGGTTGCAGTGTTACGGTTGAGGAGTTCCTGAAAGTGCTCTTTCCATCGCTTATTAATAGACTCATTGTCCTTCAGCAGCTCCTGTCCATCCTTTGAGATTAATGGGTTCAAGCCACGACGGCTTGGGCCATAGACAGCCTTAATGGCACTGAAAAAGCCTCTGGTTTCTCCAGAGTCTGGCAGATGCTGGATTTCCATTGCCCTTTCTGTCCACCAGGAGTTCTTAATTTGTCTCACCCGGCTCTGGACGTCAGCCTTGGCTCTAGAGTGAGCCAGTCTCTTGGCCTTGCAGGTAATGTCGTTTTGCCAGGCATGAAAGGCTTCCCTTTTTTTGGAGATGAGCAGTTCTATCTCTGCATCATTTTCATCAAACCAGTCCTGATGTTTTCTAGACTTGTACCCAAGGGTGGTTTGGCAGATGTTAAGGATAGTGGACTTAAGCAGGTTCCAGTGCTCTTTGATGTTCTCTGGATATTCCTGTTTGAGATTTTCTCCAAGAGAAACCTGAAGCTGCTGCTGGATGGTAGTTTCATTAAGGCTTTCAAGGTTTAGTCTCAGCCGGTTCTGCTTATTCTGCAATCTTCTCTTCCTCTTAAGTTTGATGGACATCATGGATCGTATAAGATGGTGGTCTGTCCAGCAATCGTCGGAGTTGATCATGGCCTTAGTGATGTTTACATCGCGCAGATCCCTGGTTCTGACAATGACATAATCAATAAGATGCCACTGTTTAGAATGAGGGTGTCTCCATGAAGCCTTAAATTTGTTCTTCTGGCAAAAGATGGTATTAGTGATGGTAAGATCATACTGAGCACATTTGCCGAGAAGCAGAACTCCATTGGAGTTGATGTTTCCAATGCCTCCCTTGCCAATGGTGCCCTTCCAGAGGTGGTGGTCTCGGCCGACTCTGGCATTGAAATCTCCCAGAAGAATGATCTTATCCTCCTTGGGGATTTTTGACAGTGTCTCATCCAGACAGGCATAGAAGGTCTCTTTCACTTCCTCCTCGGAGACAAGGGTAGGTGCGTAAGCACTCACAACTGTTGCCATCTGGTTGTTGGCAAGCACCAGACAAAGGGTCATCAGACGTTCACTGATTCCCACAGGGAGTTCAGAGAGATGACTGATCAGTTGGTTCCTGATGGCAAACCCAACCCCATGAATCCTGGGCTCATCTGCTGCTTTTCCTTTCCAGAAGAAAGTGTAGCCACCCTTCTCCTCCTTCAGATGGCCTTCCTCTGCCCATCGTGTTTCTGAGAGAGCAGCTATGTCAATCCGGCATCTCCTCAGTTCTCTGGCAATGATGGCGGTTCTCCTCTCCGACCTGTCACTGGTTGCACTGTCCATCAGTGTGCGCACATTCCAGGCTCCAAAATTCATAGTTCTGTGTTTCTGACCGCAAATTGGTGATCCCTCTGAATGCGGTAATCCAGACAGGAGGTTTGAGGCAGGCTATTTTTAGGGCACCTTTTCTAGCCCCTTCCCTATCAAGGGTGAGCAGAGTGGATCCTAAAAAGGACTGTTCAGTCGTGGATGTAGCTACCGAAGGGCTTTTTCTGCCTCGATCCAAGAGCCCAGCGATCATCTGGCATCCACCGCCTGATGTGCCAGCTTGTGACTAGGGGCTTCCAGACTTCACAATCCTGCCCCCGTCACCACTTACTGGTCGCCACAGGACTTAACCCTGATGTTAGGTGGATTCCCATGAAGAAGACACCTGTGCGTGAATTTGTTTAGTGTGGGGAGGCTGGTGCACGTACAGCCACCACACAGACCTTGACAGATCGGGGTCAGGATCCAGTGGCATGGACTCCAAGACGACTGGTGACCTGTTTCTGCTGCAGTCTTCGTCCACCTTCCCAGCCGTTGTGATGTTTCCCAAAGGTCAACCATCATCCTCCGCCTGGTCCACCGTTGAGGTCTTTGCTATTTACCCATAACTGGGGCTGTTTACCCACAACTGGGGCAGTGGTTGACGAGCAGCAGGACGTATCCACATACCAGTGGGCCTGCATGCCGCGACTCTGGGGCCCACTGCTGCTCCGAAATCCCGTACAACTTGGCCTGGAAACCGCAAGGTACCAGTTACCGTGTGTGGCCACGAGGAGGCATGTACGAGTCTTGGCAGTGGAGAGGCTTTGTACTGGCTGAGGAGACTTACATACTCGGCTCCTCTTTTCACCCTCGAAAACAGAGGACTAGCCGGCGATAGTAGCTGAAAGCAGAAAGTAGCAAGCAGAGGCAGCATGCAGCATGCATTAACTACAAGCACTACTACTCCAACACTACTGCACTAACGCATCACACGCCCTGTGCAAAACACTACACACACACACACTCCATTCATTCCCGTTCACACGCTCATACACTCACTCTTTCACACCAGGGATCAATTATGTTCAGCCCACGCATTCACACACCGGCGGCCTCTTCCCTCGTCAGTTTCATCATTACATTAACGCTGCGTTGGCAGGGAGAGGCCGTCAGAGCATTCACCTCCATACATGGCAGCAGGTTCTCCACTTATGTGTCTCACTACCTTCATATATTCAGCCTGACATTTCAAGACGGAGGATTCCTTGACGTTAGCGTCTGACTCAGCCTTACTTCCCCATTCACCAGATGACACGGACAGCCTCAGATCGTTCCAGCCGTAAGTACATTTGCCTTTCTCTGTGTGCCCAGCGTATGTCGGCACTAGGCATTTCTCCAGGCTGTGGAACATCCGGGTAGCTTCCCTGTATGTCTGGTGGCTGTTAATTCACCATTACAACTCTGTATTTTTGTGGTCAACTGGACTGGTTATTTCATTGTGGTTTAAGTTAATAAATGGAACGTTCTACTCCTGCTCTTGAGTTTTTTATCCCCTCCCTCGTGCGCTGCATTATGGCGCACGAGGAATCATGACAAGTTATCTTAGGCTGTGTTTCCCACTGGAGTTACTGGATAACCAGTTAACATAACCCTCACCACAGATCTCAGAAATGTGGAAGGCGGGGTTGCATGAACTGGGGCTCATTAACATTTAAAGAAACAGGTGACTGACTGAAACAGGTAGTTTTGAAGAAGGGTGCTTAAGCTGAGTGTAAAATGGTACTTCAGTATTTGAAACCTGAGGGATTCTGACCAAAGCATGTCATGGACATTTTCTTAATGCCACTGGAAACGTGTCAACATGTAGAAAAAAGTGATATGCCCCCCCATGGCAATATAATGATTTGCATTTTGTGCATACCTTGTAGAAAATCAGCAGCAGATCTTCAAGCTGACCATGCAAGTCTCCTGAAAAAAAAGGGGGGTGGGGGGAGCTTGATACATGTGATAAATTAATTTGACCTTAACTTTTGGCTAATAGTTTTCCATAGTTTTTCAGAATTACTAGCCACTCAAACCTTATACTATTCAAGCAGTCACCATTATTAATAACAGTTTTTTCTCTTTAATTTTCTTTTTTTTTCTTGTAAATACACAATTTTCTTTACTTTCATGTTTTGTCTCATTTTAAGGTAAATTTGGATTTTGAACTTCTAAATTTGCAGCTTTGTCTCCTTTTTGAAAAACTTTCTTTTTCTCACTTTTTCTTGCAAATTAATGGTTTGTCTCTCATAAATTTGCAACCTTTTTACTGTAAGCTTGCAAGATTTTATCATAATGATGAAACTCTTTTAAAATAAACTTGCTACTTTTAACATAAATGTGTTTAGGTTTCTGTCTGTAAATTTGTCACTTGCAAATTTATCACAAATCTGCATCCTTTTTTTTAAAAAAAAAAACCCAAAACATAAATAATCAACTGCGCTTGTAAATTTGTTTTTATTCTTGAAAATTAGTGATTTTTTTTCCTCTTCTCGATTATTGTAAATTTGTCTTTTTTTCTATTAAATTGGTGATTTTATCATAAAGTTACTACTTATATTCATTTGTTGAAGCAGTTATTTTTGTCCTCTGTAAGGCGTTCTACTGAATCTTTCATGGGCAATGAAAGGACTGGATGCCAATTCATGAATTTCTGTTTACCACATATGGTGATCTCCTTGGTATGGCATGCTGACACATGACTGATGTTTGGAAGAATTCTTAGAAGTTTCCAGGTCTCTCCAAGAATCTGCAGAACATATCGTGCATGGAGCTGCTACTGGTAGGAAAAAAAACAGAGATGAATAGATTGAGTGTCTGAGGAAAAATAACAGCTTTCAAGAATTACATTTAAAATTCTTTTTCTCATCCTCATGTGCTGCTTGTGTTATGTCCATAACTCGCAGTCACAATGAGCAGGCCGGAGGTGCAGTCAAATGTAACTTTATTAAAGGAACCAATAATACAATAGGTGCTCTGTACGGCCAAGAGGGTCGACGGCGAAAGAGACCACGTCCCTTCTGCCCTGGCCCTTTATACCCCGGGTGACGCCACCACCGGAAAGGTGGGCCATCACCTCCCACTACACCCAGGGTGCCCCAGCTGCCATCTTCCAACACTACATTTTCCCCCCTATAGAAAAATCCAAGTACACCTATTAGGCCCTCCCAAATTTGCAACCCAACTCACGTGCTAAAACACAGAATATACAATATATACAATCCTATCCATGCGCACAAAATAACTAAACTAGAGGGGCCAGGTGGACTGCTGGCTCACCCCTACACAGCCAGGTGGATTATTCTGCCGCCTTAATCGCCATAGTCCAGAGAAGAAAGAAAAAAATTAGCCGTGTTACTAAAAACTAAATTAATCCTGAACAATATATATATATATAAGATAAGATAAGCCTTTATTAGTCCCACAATGGGGAAATTCCAGGATTGCAACAGCACAGGGATAGCAACACTCAGAGCAAAAATCAGAAGGCAAGAAAAAACAAGAACAGCTAGTAAACATATGTACATATTACTATAAATATATATATATATATATATATATACTGTATATATAGACACACAGTGCGGAGCATTATGGTTGGTGAATGTGCAGCAGAAAGTCTAAGCTCTCTCTCCGCGGATGCGGCGGGCCAGCTGGAAGTCTTTGGGCATGATGGTGATAAATATATATGTATGTGTATATATATATATATATACTGTATATATACACACACACACACACACACACACACACACACACACACATACATATATATATATATATATATATAACAAAGCTGACCAAAACACAACAAACTATTAACAGTCAATATGTACATTCACATACTTATTGGCGGCCCCCCACCCCAACACACCCACCCCACAACCCCGGGCACTTCACAACAATTAAAACAAACAGTGTTGAGGACTTTTCTTTTCTCTCTTCTTATTTTTTTTTTTAAACGCAGGGCAAACACAACAAGTTTATGTGTAACACACTGACAACATGACTCGGGGTACTAAAACTAAAACAAACACATATTGAAAGTCACCCCCAGTCACTTTACTGACCCGGTGGATGGGCCACCCCTTGGATTTCCTTCTGGTGGATCCCGCCCGGAGCACCTCCACTTTTCTGCATGTGCCGCAGCTCGTTGGGGTGTCTCCACGAATCATCAGACAGCTTCAAGTAGCCATCCTCCTGGGTAGCCATCACTTTCAGCCGCCCCTGTCCATCACGTTGTTTTTTGCTTTTCTCATGGGCCCCTCTCAGCCTCTCCTCTCCTCTGGGCCGAACCTCGTCCGTGACCCGTAGTGGAGCACGACTCAGCTTCAAATGCTCCCGACGTCTAATCCGGACTTCTTCTCTGGGTCGCGCCATTCCTCCGACCCGGTCCGAAGCTCCTGTTGGCCTCCAGTGTTGCTGGGTGGCGCGTTGTACTACCGCGCCAGCTAGTCCTGCTCCGCTCTCATTCATTTGACGCATTGGCAAAGCCACTGTAGCTCCTTGCTTCTTGTGATCCTCAGGCTGCACTACGGAAGCAGAGGGGGCTAGCCATTCGGCTCCATCTGTTGTCACAGGCGTACCACCGTGCCATCCAGTTCCCACACCAAGGGCAACATGGACACTGGCACTGGGACCCTCCCGCAACAATCCATGGTGGGTCTCGTCCTGATCCATTTCCAGACTACTAGGCCAGTCAGTGTCTCAAACCGCATCATCGTCCACATACGGGGCAGGTCGGTCCCACAGACCACAGCCTGACCACTCCTCTCTGATGCCACTGGTGATCTTGAAGCCCAGGCCGTAGAACATGTCACACCCCATGATGTCTGACCCTCTAGCTGTTACCACAAATCAGACGTTTGTCATAATTGCCGACTAGTACCAGACCATTAAGTTCAGCGAACCCACAATGTCTAGTTTGTTTCCACCATAGCTGCAGTACGACACCAACAGTTTTCTCATGTGGTAGTACAAGAACAGACTCCTCACAGTGGGCCAGCTCAACACCGAAGCCACCGCTCCCATGTCCACTAACAACGGCACTTCCATGTCGTCCAGCAACACATTACAATAAATGTACCCATCTGTGCTCGGAGAGACGGTATGAACAACCGTAGGAGTCACAGTGGGGGAATCCACTCCACGTCTTCAGTCCTCCTGCTCAAAATTCCTGCAGGCCCTGGTGACCACCCTTGCCACAACGCTTGCCTTTTGCTGGATACTCTCTTGCCTTGTACCGGTGCCTCATGGACCCACAACAATAACATCTTGGCGAACCCGGGGCGGACCTAATTCTTATAGCGGCAGCGTACTCTTCTTCATCCTCGCTGTCTTCGCTATCCGGGTCCACAGCCAGCGCCTTCATCCGTGGTTCCATGTGCCCCAGCGAACTTCTCTCTCCCAAATCCTTTGATAGCTTCTCCGCAGCCTCAAACTGTTGGGCTATCTCAACAGCCGTGGCTAATGTCATCTCACCCGTGCGTGTCAGGAGCCTTGATCGTGCCGCAGAACAGAGGACGTGCTCCTCCAGTTGGTCACGGACCATTTCATTCTCTAACGCTCCTAAATGGCACTCCACCGCCAGCTGATGCAGATCTGCGATGAACCGCTGTACTGACTCTCCAGTCTGCTGGTAGTGCTGCCGAAACCGAATTCTTTTGACTGTGATGTTTTCCGGGGCGTGAAAATAGCGTGCCATTAGCCCCACCACGTCGTCAAAACTATCACTAGTGCCCAGTGTGCTGAGAATCCGCTGACCCTCCATGCCAAGACTATGGACTAGAATGGCTCTCGCACACAGTTTTTCCAACTCACCAAGGTCCAGGGCCACCAGATAGTTTTGGAAGGCCACGTACCACCTCTCTCAAGGAATGGGCGGCTCGCCCGGGACCTCCAGAAACGGCCACAAGCCAGAAAAACCCCTCTCTATACCTTTTACCTCGTTGCCAAGTGTTATGTCCATAACTCGCAATCACAATGAGCAGGCCAGAGGTGCAGTCAAACGTAACTTTATTAAAGGAACCAATAATACAATAGGTGCTCTGTACGGCCAAGAGGGTCGACGGCGAAAGAGACCACGTCCCTTCCGCCCTAGCCCTTTATACCCCGGGTAACACCACCACCGGAAAGGTGAGCCGTCACCTCCCACTACACCCAGGGTGCCACAGCCACCATCTTCATACACTACAGCTTGTACCTACTTGCTTTTGCTGAAAAGCCTCCACAAGCTTTGATACCCCGCAGAAGGTCATGGGGAAGGTGAGGTGGGGGCCGCTGTAGCTGTCAGGCACCTCGATGCTCTTGTAGCAGAAATACCTTTCCCATTCTGCGTCGCGGCAGATTTCGTTCTCACGAAAGATGTGAGATATAAGGTTTCCTTTAGTACAAAGAGATGTGGCAAGAGATGGAAGTGGGTCAGTGCAACAATGAAAAGACACTTGATGTTTCTCAGCAGGAACATACTGGCTGAGCTCTGATTAGTTCTAGAGGACAAATCAGACACTGTAGCAAGACTGTCTTACTTTCACTGCTGGCTGGGGTGAAGTGGTCCATCAAGAAGCCAAAAAAGTTGTACAACTGCAGGAAAGGAAGAGAAGCTTAAAATTAGGAGTTATTTGAAAGGCTTGTGAAATTATCAATAAACAGTATACATTTTACATTCTTTAAAACAGCTCTGAGACTAAAAAGTGGCACTTCTGAGCAGACTGGAGCCCATGACAATTCTGCTTTAAAGTTTATTTATCTGTGTGGTCTTATTTAAATTGCTGCCACACAATATTTGTGACTACCTTTTGGCAGATGCAGGTGCTTCTGTGTTCCCATTGGTTCATTAATCCGATGTCAATTATACATCTCGTGTCATTCTGCCTTATTTTGTTTTATTTTGACTGGGAAAGCCTGGTAGATCAGGTTCGTAGCATCAGAGAAACCCTAATAAAACCTGCTGCTATCGCTATGAGTCAGACAATGCATGGGGATAAACAGGTGCAGGAGCTAGAAGCAGTGCCGCTGTCTGACGGGACCATATCCCAGCGCATCATGGACATGGCCCAGGACATAAAGTGTCAGCTGATTGATAGAGTGAAGAAAGGGAAATATGCTTTGCAGTTAGATGAATCCACAGATACATCAAACTGTGCGCACGTTTTCTTATGTATCAGTCACCTCAGGGGATAGTGGGGGTCGCCAGTCTCTGTAACCGTTATTTCAGGGGTCATGGGCTGAAAAGTTTGGGAACCCCTGAACTACAGGATAAAGATCCAAATCGCTGTTTATCTTGCCCCCATTGGGTTTTTTTTTTTGTTGTTGTTTTTTTGTTTTTGTTTTTTACGTTTGACTGCGGTCTATACCATCAGCCGTCCAGTGTTGTTCTGATAGATATGCCAACTTGTCAGAACACCGGAGGAGGTGGAGCCAATCAGCTGATCGCTGGAAACACAGAGCTCAGCTGTTTTCCATGATAAATCACACTTTGCTGTTGGCTGCGTCTCCTGGCAAAAGCACACTACGTGCATTATCTTGGGTTTTTTTCACTTTATTGGAAATAAACTTTTTTATCGCCATCAGTTAGTGTGCCTTTGAGCCAGGTCGTGTTGGGCCGCTGCTTCTCCTGGCATGTTGTGTGTTGGATACACCCGTGTTCTTTGTCAGACCCGGTCCCCGCTGATGCACCGCCCAGTCTGCCCACGCACCTGGTGTTCTCCACATATGCCGAATTATCCTTTAGACCTATGCAATTATGGCAACTTTATGGTATAATTTTTTAAGCATTAAATCTTTCATATTATCTTTTTCTAGTCAATTTTGTTGTTTTTCACTTCCTTGTTTTGTCCATTGAGCACTGTGGTGACTGACAGGTCATGATGCCACATATTATCCAATCAGCATGGTTGTGATGCCGTGTATCATCCAATCAGCATGGTTGTGATGTTGTGTATCATCCAATCAGCATGGCCGTCATGCCGCATATTATCCAATCAGCACAGAGTCAATCCGAAACCCCGCCCACACTTCCTGAAGCCAGGGCATGAAGAGACAGAGCGGTGGCTAAACTTTTATCGATAAAAATTACATATTTTGACGCCATGGCGACTGCAGCTTAACACTGAAGTTCTCAGACCCAATTCAGGATAACACCTTGAAAATCAAACTTAACGGATTTTTGGAGGAGTGAAAATCAAAAGACAAAATCATCATGTCTAAAGGAAAACAGAAGAAACTGAAATTCTCCAGGCCAGGACACGTATCGGCCGGAGAATCTGAACTGGAAGATCTCCGTTCAGAAGACGAGGAACTGGTGATAGCTAACAAAAGGGTTAGCCTGAAATCACTATTTGAGGAGCTACGACGATTTCGCCGAGATGTTACGGCCGAATTTCGGGAATTCAGAGAAGAATTGAAAAGGACAAACAGCAGAGTGGACCAGGCCGAGAACCGAATCTTGGAAACAGAGGATCGAATAAAAGTGCTCGAAGATTCTGTGCTAGACCTACGCAAAAGACAAGCAGCTATAGAGGCTAAGCTAACCGACCAAGAAGGAAAACAAAGAAGAGACAACATAAGAATTCATGGTCTGATAGAAGGAACCGAAAATGGTTTTAACTCAATGGCAGAATGCGTGGAATCCTTACTAAGAGAGAAATTGGATATTCCACAAACCACCGACTTGAAGATAGAAAAGGCACATCGTTCATTAGCCGCTAGGCCGGCGGCGGAAGCGCCCCCACGTTCGGTGTTGGTAAGATTTTCCAATTTCAAAATAAAACAAGAGGTTGTAAGACTGGCCTGGCAGAAAAAAGGATTTATGCACCAGGAGAGAAAAGTCTACGTGGAACACGATTACGCCCCGGAGGTCCTTAAAAAGCGCAGGGAATACAATGACGCGAAAAAGGTGTTAAGAGAGAAGAAATTGCGCTTTCAGACACCATTTCCTGCGAAGTTAAGGGTCTTCTACGGCGATGAAACGTGTCTCTATAATTCGGCGGAAGAAGCAACAGCTGACATGGCGAAAAGAGGCCTCCCGGTAACGGTATTTAAACCCCCAGCAGACCCGAGTGAGAAGATCAGAGCTCAAACATGGACAACACAAAGACCTTCAAAATCCACGGACCAGCAGCGGGAAACCCAGCACCAGAGCGTCGCGGATAAACTATCCGTTTTCAGGTTGGAATAGCGACCTTTTTTTTTTTTTTTTTTTCTCTTGAATCAATCCGCACATCCAACCCCCCTCATACAAGGTAACAAACATTAAAGGAGATGCATATTCAGCATGTGGTAAAACATTTCATGGAACAATCATATTATTTGAAACAAATAAGTCTTTGTAATAAAAAAAAAAAAAAAACTTGTTAAAATAGAAATGTGACAATAATCCACATGTTCTCCTCATACTAACAAATACTGTTTTTGCGTGAATGTTTGATGTGATGGGGGTGGGAGGGTGCACACAATTTCACAGGGTTTAGGCATAAAAGGAAAAAAAAAAAAAAATCATTACAAGTTTGGATTGGGTTCTGAAACTCACGTTAAAAGCATGGGACTACTTTCAGTGGTAAGAGAGGGCCCTCAACACGTAACAGAGTTTGAGGAATTTCCCTCAGAGCCTTCACTCCATCAAGGCTCTTACAGGGTCTTTAAAAAGACCTCAGCTCAGGAAGTTCTTATGACAGCTTTTTGTTTTAAAGTTTTTTACACTATGTTCTTAATGTTTTTCTTGTTTTTAATGTTCTTTCAGTTTCTGAGTAGCACAAAAGAGGGTCACCACACAGTTATACTAAACAAAACAACACAATGGAGAAACAGGGTGTAACCAAAATAATTTCATATAATGTAAAAGGAATCCTGAATCCAGTTAAAAGATCCAAGATTCTAGGCAAAATGAAAAAAGACAAAGCAGGAATAATACTTTTACAAGAAACCCACCTAACAGACGTGGAACACAATAAACTCAGTAGACAAGGGTTTAAAATGATCTCTTCATCTTCATATAAATCAGGGAGGAGGAGGGGAGTAGCGACATTGATATCAACCAAAATTACATTTGAAAAAAAATCAGAACACAAAGATAAAGAAGGGAGATACAGTTTGGTAACTGGGCGGCTAGAGGGAGAAGATATCACCCTGCTGAATGTGTATGCTCCCCCAGGGGCTAACTGGAAATTTTATAAAAATGTATTCGACCTAATGATAACTAAAGCTCAAGGTTTAGTGATATGTGGTGGGGACTTCAATCTTAGACTGAATCCATACTGGGATGCTTCTGGTAATTCCCCACATCAAAATGAAGACTCGGATGCTACTAAAAGAATTGGGAATCTGTGACGTGTGGAGGGAACTCAACCCCAGTGTAAAAGACTATACATTTTACTCAACTCCACATTCATCTTACTCAAGGATTGACTATTTTTTTATGTTTAATAGAGACATTGGAAGAGTAAAAACATGTAAAATAGGACTGATGGATCTCTCCGACCACAGTCCGATCTACATGGACTTAAATATCCAAAAATACACAAATAATACATTTTCTTGGAGGTTAAATTCAAATGTCCTGAAAGGACCATTGAAAGATGAATTGGAATCAGATATTCTCAGATATTTGGAAGATAACGATAATGGAGAAGTATCCCCTTTAATACTGTGGGATGCATGTAAAGCTGTAATAAGAGGAAAGATTATTGCAAAACTGGCAACCCAAAAGAAACTAAGACAAGAAAAACTATCCACATTAGAGTCAGAACTTAGGAACCTAGAAAAAGAACACAAAGGCAACACTCATTCTACTGACTCGCTCAAGATTAAGGAAATTAAAAACCAAATAAATGAGATCTACACAATAGAAATCCAGAAGAAACTTACATTTCTGAAACAAAAATACTATGAAGCAGGCAGTAAATCGGCAAAATTGCTAGCCTATAAATTGAGGAAACATCAAACAGAAAGAGCAATCTACAATCAGAGACCCAGTATCAAAGGAAATAAAATTCAGAATTCAGGATATTCTTAAAAACTTCGAGAATTACTATAAGAACTTATACTCCCACAAAAAACATAAAAACGCATCCGAGGCATTCCTAAACACATTAAACCTTCCCCAACTTACGGAGTCACAAAATAAAACACTACTGTCAGAAATACATCCTAAAGAATTGGAAAAAGCAATTATGAAACTTAAAGCTAACAAATCCCCAGGAGCTGATGGCTATACAGCAGAGTGGTACAAAACCTTTAAACAGCAACTATCTCCTCTCCTCCTGAAAACATTTAATTATGTCCTCCACACAGGGGAAATCCCCCCCTCCTGGAGAGAAGGGGTCATTGCAGTTATACCTAAACCTGAAAAGGATAAACTAGAGTGCTCCAACTACAGACCAATCAGTGTACTAAATCAGGACTATAAGCTTTTTACCATTATCCTTGCCAAAAGGTTAGAAAATATACTGACAGACCTAATTCATTTAGACCAAACAGGTTTTATAAGACAAAGACAGACACAAGACAACATTCGACGCACTTTACACATAATTCATCATATAAAAAAATATAACTTAAATGCAGTCATATTGGGATTAGATGCTGAAAAAGCATTTGATTCGGTTGACTGGTCTTTTCTATATAGAATCTTATCCAGTTTCAATTTTCATAACAACTTCATTAGAACTATACAGGCATTATATAAAAAACCAACAGCTAAAATAAGGATTAACAGTAATTTATCATCATCTTTTGAACTGGAAAGAGGATGTCGTCAGGGCTGCCCCCTGTCTCCACTGCTCTTTGCAATCTTCATAGAACCTCTGAGCCAATGGATAAGACAAAACCAAAAAATTCAAGGTATTACACTTGGTCAGAAGGAACATAAAATAGCACTCTTTGCTGATGACATTTTAATATACCTAGGGCAGCCGGACACTTCTTTACCAGAACTAACCTCAGTTTTTTCAGAGTATGGAGATTTATCGGGGTACAAATTAAATATGCATAAAACTCAAGTTTTAACATTCAACTATGACCCAAATCATTATTCACTAAGCAAACTCAAAACTAACTGGGAGTCGGAATCTATGAAATATCTGGGGGTCAATATCCCGAAACAACTCAACAAAATTATATCACTAAACTATGATCCACTGGTGACAAAAATAAAATCTGACCTAGCAAGATGGAATATGATACCATTCTTGGGTACTGCACAAAGAATTGAAGCAGTCAAAATGAATATACTTCCACGTCTTCTATACCTTTTCCAAACAATACCGGTAGAACCTCCCAAAAAAACATGGCAGGAGCTGGACAGAAGGATCTCAAGATTCATATGGCAGGGTAAGAGACCTAGAATCAGATATAGAACCCTACAGCTAAACAAAGACAAAGGTGGGCTCGCGCTGCCAAATATCAGGGACTACTTTAAAGCCGCACAAATTAAAACTTTAGTAGAGATATGTAACCCAGTCTACACTGCACAATGGAAGGAGATCGAATGCCAAATAACAAGTGACATCCCCCTACAGGCGATAATAGGGAACAATGTCTTACCTAAGCTTTTGAATAACACTAACCCGTGGATAGAGACCCCGCTAAAAATTTGGTTTAAGATAGTCAGAGAGAATCAAACTAAAGAGCCCTATCGACTTCTGCAATGGATCGCCTATGATCAGGACTTTACTCCTAATAAAACAGACACCAGATTTAAAAAGTGGAAGGAGAAAGGGCTGATAAAATATTACGATTTTTTTAAAGGGCAAATCTTAAGAAGTTTTGAAGATTTGAAAAAACAAGGCCTAATAAATCAAGACCTTTACAGGTTCTTCCAGCTTAGACACCACATAAACAATATACTTAAAAAGGAGGTTTTGGAAAGGGCCCAGTCAGGTGTTCTGAAGGTCTTCTTAATGGCATATAAAGGGATCCCAGGGATCAGATACATTTCTAAAATATACCAAGGTCTTCAAGACTTAAAAGGAGACAACACATCTTATATAAAAGAGAGATGGGAAAAAGAGGGGAATTTCACTTTACAACTGGAAATATGGGAAAAGCTAAATAAACAGCAATGGAAAAGTACCTCATCCCTGCAGTGGAGAGAATTTGGATGGAAAAACTTGGCAAGATTTTTCAGAACACCTGCACAAAACAAATTTACCCATAAGGGATTGAACTGTTGGCGCTTGTGTGGTGAAAAGACTGCAAATCATTTTCATGTGTTTTGGTCATGCCCAGTTATCCACCAATATTGGACCAAGGTACAGACAATATTGGGGAAAATATTCAAAATTACAGTTCCCTTTTCTTTTGTAACTTTGTATTTGGGTTTACTACCGGACTCACTGGAAAGACGAGGAGAAAAATACTTATTCAGTGTTTTAATATTGGCAAGCAAAAAAGCTCTAACTAAAAAATGGATGTTGAAGGACTGTCCTACACCTGAAGATTGGACTAACGTGATCCAAGACATTTACTCGATGGAAAAGTTGACATTCGCACTGAGACAGGACATGGATGTGTTCATGAACTTTTGGCAACCCTGGACCGCATATGTGTCTTCCATTAGATCTAATCTTTGACAAGTACCATTTCAATAATGGTTCCGCTCTTTGTTCCAACACTACTCAGATGCTCTTTTATCTTTATTTACTTACTTTTTCTTTTTGTTTGTTTTTTACTGGTTTGTTTGTTTTTTTTTGTTATTTGTTTCTTGTTTTTTTTTCTCTTTAATTTCACTTTTTCTTTCACTTTAAAAAAAAAAAAAAAAGGGGTGTTGTAAGAATTAATCTTCCAATGTTGTCAGATATCAGAAAATAAGGGAACATGTGATGAAAATGTAAACACTGCATTGCTGTAACGACCTGTATACCCTTTACAAAAACTTAAATAAAAAAAAAATAAATAAATAAAAAAAATAAATTACATATTTTGGCTGAGCAACTCCATACTCGGGAATGCACACCCTCGTAACCTAAGCAAACCACTTATAAAATCTTAGGCCAGTCTGACAAACGGTTTAAAAGATATACATGGAACACACACACACACACAAACAGAGATTCCGTGCATTTATAGATAGATTGTTGCCATTTTATCCACTTCTTTTATCCATTTTATCCATCCTCTGTGATCTTAAATCATAAATTATTGTTGCCATCTTTTATCCATTTCATGTACTACTGCTTGGCCACTTACTGTGACATGCTTGGGCTACACTACATGCTCCCTATGAAACTGTGACAATTTGCGCTAAATGGTTATGTATGTGTGTTTTTATAACTAGGTTCCTTGATATGTTTTATCATATATATATAGTTTTGCTCGTTTATTCTGCTGCAAACTAAATTGCCCTTTTGGGATATTAAATAAATTGAATCTGAATCTGCTAGCTTTAGCATAGTTGAGGAACATGGTAAGCTTTTATGGCAATTTTTCAATATAATCTATTCACCCCACTAGACATCCATATCCCAGCCAGATCAATTACCGACAAGTGATCATATTGTAAAGGAAGTAATCAGACGAAACCACGAGCTCATGAAACCAACTTTATTTCTCCTCCATCAAATATAACAGACTGAATCTGAGTGCCAGAGCGATCTCTCTTATATACTTATTCCCGCCTCTCTGGCACCCAGGGTAAGCACATTAACATACACGCTGTGAAACATGCACACACATACACATATACATTAACATACGTCACAGAGCAGGTCTTGATACAATACATTTGCAACCCTGTGTCCTCAGGTGTGAACCTGGCACACCGGGGGCGGCAGGCACATCTTTCTTTGGCTGATTACCCCCTAGCACTCTGGTGCCCTTAGGCACTCTTCTCACCTTTTCCCATTACCATTTCTGACTATCTGCTCCCCCCACCAACCCCCTGTCCTGGGTGGAGTGCCATAGCCTACTGTGTCCCCCACACAGCGCCCCCACCCCCAACACCCGTAAGGAGTCCTATCCCTCTGGACTTTTGGACTTGAGCAAGCGCCCATAGCGGCTGTAGCGTGGAGCTGCCGGGCCGGTCGAACTGCCTTCTTGTCGAGGTGGGTGGGAAAGGAGGTCAGTCTCTGGAGGGGGAAAGGGTGAGGAGGGAAAAGGGTTAGTCCCGTGAAAACTGTTCTTTGCTGGGGAAACACCAACCTGCGTAGCCACTGCAGGTGAGCGCCCGCACCGGGGAGCTTGTGCCAACACCACCCGTTTGTCTGCTAAAACATAAGCGGGCTTCAGCCTGTCTATGCAGACGGTTTCCTTACCCCCCCCCCCCCCCAAGTCTAACACAAAGTGCTTCTCCCATGTTTCCAACATTCTGAACGGGCCGTCATACGGTGGCCGCAGTGGGGTTCTGTGAGCGTCGTGCCTGATGAAAATGAACTTAGCATTCTCTAAGTGCTTTGGAACAAAAGTGCGGGGAAAACAATGGTGCACCAGGCCCGGAACGCTGGCAGCCCCTGTACCGGGAAAAAGGTGCTTGAGTTGGTGGGTGGGACGGTCCGGGGCACAGGGCTCTCAGGCAAAAATTCTCCCGGGATCCGCAACAGCTGAGAAAAAACGAGTTCTGCTGGGGAAGCTGCCAAATCTTCCTTAGGTGCAGAGCTCAACCTCAATAGAACCCAAGGCAGGCAGTCGGCCCAATTTGCATCTGTTAGTGAGGCCCCAAGTGCTGCTTTAAGCAATCTGTGAAAACGCTCACACAAACTGTTAGCCTGTGGGTTGTATGCGGTGGTGTGGTGGATTTTGACCCCCAGGCTATTGGCCATTGCGGACCAAAGCTCTGAAACAAATTGCGGACCCTTGTCGGAAGTGATGTCCGATGGGGATCTGAACCGTGTGACCCAAGCTGACAAGAATGCACGGGCAACTTCAACAGACGTGGTGGAACTCAACAGAACCACCTCCGGCCAATGCGTAGTACGGTCCACGATTGTTAAAAGGTGTGTGAACCCCTGTGATGGTGGAAGGGGGCCCACTAAATCCACGTGTACGTGGTCAAACCTCCTGCTGAAACGACTCGAGTGGGGCTTTGGTGTGCTTGTGCACTTTAGCCAGCTGGCACGCAACGCACGCTGCAGCCCATTCTTTCACATCCCGACATAGGCAAGGCCAGACAAATTTGGACCCCACCAGTTTAACCGAGGCGCGCATGCCAGGATGTGAATGCTGGGATAGCTCTGTAGCTCAGTGTCAGGAGTTTGTATCCACCCATGTACTCCAATGCTACTGATGTGCTAACGAGGACTAGCAGGCTAGCACTGCAAACAACCACCATCCAGGTGCAGTTCCTGGAGTGACATTTTCTCAAATTTGCTGCCCCACCAGATAATGCTGTAGACCTAAACATGACTGTGTTTTTATGATTTCCACAATAGTAGAAAGCAGCTGCAGGAATTATGAAGGCAACCCTGCCCCTCTGGAAGGCTTAAAAACTTGGGAATTCATGTTTTTACATTGACTTTATGTAATCGTGCAGTGCGTAAAATTTGCACTTCGTGTTTGGTCTGAACATACCTACAGCTATTCACTTATTCATGGTTGTTTCTGTGCTTATTATACCCAAGGGACTTACTCGACCATTTGCACCACACACCCCTGTTCCCGATAATGCTTTATTTGAGCTTTTACTTTCTCACATTTAGGCAGTTTTATATTAGCTAGCTCAGGTATTATTCCAATATGCTCAGTACTCTGACAAATGGAACTAGCATTTTAGCAGTGATGAACAGTAGAGGGTAGCGTGAACTGGGGTCATTAGCATTTAAAGAAACATGCATTGAAATGGGTTGTTTTGAAGAAGACTGCTTAATCTGGATAGAAAATGGTGCTGCAGCATTTAAACCCTGAGGTATTGTGATCAAAGCACATCACAGACATTTCATTAGCACTTCTGGGAACTATGTCAATATGTGGAAAAGAGCATATATATCCACTTTAATGTCTGCTTCTCTTAATTCATAGTGATCAGAAAGTCCAAAAATGTCAACTCCATGAGTCATGTAGAGCAAAAATAAGATCAATGCTTGAATGATCCCCCAGGTACAGGAAAGGTCTACAAAATCAACTCATTTTAGTTTAAATCACAGGCATGTATTCAAAGTGCAAACCTGTGTGGTCTTACCTTGATCTGATCTTGTTCTCCTGCATATTCAATAGACTGGAAGATGTTCCACATGCACCTGCGCCTCATCTCCAGCCGAGCGACATACTGACGGTACCAGCGCTGAATTAACAGAGCTGCTCTGATTGCTAGAGATCAAAGATGAAGGAAGGCCAAAGGGCATTATTGATCATTAAGTTAAATAGCTTTGTTCAGCATCATATTTAAGCCGAAAAACTTACCAGTGGCAGCTTCACAAGATGTATGCAATTTATTTATAGGTTGTGTTTTTAAAAAAAATAACAGACAATACATTTTGAATTTTCTTCAATTAGATTACTTTTAAAGAGTCAAAAGGTAACAAATAAAAATATAATTACCCGGGACTGAGATGCTCACTAGAATAAAACAAAAACAGGCAATGTTATGTTGCATTAATACAAGGCGTTTCTTTAAAAATATAATAAAATAACTCTTAAAAAGGCTGCACCTTTTTCACATTTCTTCATCTGCATTTCTGACTTTCCCATGCCACATCCCATGACCCTTTTCTGTTTTCACTGTCGGAAACAAAGAGAAGGATACTTTCATCTGTGAGCTCCAGCTGACCTTGTGTTTTGCAACATGGGTGTAGTACAACACATTTTCTATTTTCGCTACTCAGTGGATATACGAGACACTAATAATAAACCATATCAATGTTGATAAAAACATGAACTTATTTTAATGTAGGCCTACACTGAGAGGTATTAAAAATGCAACAATGTGTCCATTTCAGAAAGTGGTGTAAGTTGTCACTAAATAAATCACAAATGAAGATACACTTCATAATGTTTCTTAGCTAATGGTTGTTAGTGGATAAATTCAGATCATCTGGACGTACAGATATGCAACAAAACTTAATCCTTAATTATTTCTGTTGATTTTATTTTTCATTAATATCATGTGTGGGACCTCCATTTCCTGCCAGCAGAGCCTCAAGTCTGTGTAGGACTGATGCCACTAAGTTGTCAATTTGGTGTGGAGGAATATGGTTCCACTCGGTGAGCAGCGCCGCCTCAAGCTCAGCATGATTCGTTGGTGCAGGAGCCCGACTGCGTGCACGCTGATCCAGAACATTCCATAAATATTCCGATGGGGAGTGTTATGTGTTAAGATGACAGGGATTATTTTATTGTACATGCATTATCATTGTAAAAAACCCACAATAATAATAGTTTTAAGCCTCATTATAAAGGTATACAGGATTTTGTTTTCTTTGTATTCTGCATTTTTAAAACCAGAGTGCTGGACTAATGGTAGAGCATCTGCCTCACAGCTGGGAGGTTTTGTGTTCAAGCCCCAGCTGGATCATACCAAAGACCATAAAAATGATACTTTCTGCTTCCTAGCTTGGGGCTCAGCATAATAGAATGAGGTATGGAAAGCTGGTTATCCAACCACGAGGGAAACACAAGCTAGTGTACTTCTCATGCCGGTTGCATTACTGGGTAAATGTGGAGGGTTGCATCAGGAATGGCATCCAGAGTAAAATCCTTGCCAAATCAAATATACGGACCTATGATCCGCTGTGGCGACCTCAAATAGGAAGCAGCCAAAAGAAAAGGTATGTTGCATTTTTAATGCATTTTCCGTAAATTTTGTTGTTAAAGTACTGGTTATTTAGGAGCATAATTGTAAAACTGGTTCCAAGGTTGTCATAGCCAGGAGCGGCACTGGGGTTAAGCTCCCAGTGCTCATAAAATGCTCCTTACGGCGTGCGTCTCGAAAAGCCTCTGACAACTAAGTCCAACTCCTAGCCTGCCCGTGTGGTTTAGTCTCTAAGCCCGGCGGAACTGCTTTTACTAATAGGAGAAGGGGCGAGGGCGGATCTCTGGCGCCTTAAATCCAGATGCTTCGGGTAGATGGTGGCTCGTCAACCTGGGAAGGTAGCCCATCTAGGGGAAGGTAAACCCTGATTTCAAACCTCTGCTGCCTTGCGGCACACCCGGTCACGGGAAAGGCTTCGGGAGTCAACCCTGAGGAAAAATCTGGAGTCGGAGCCCCTAAGGCAGTTCTCTGTTGTGCTCAACATCGTTCTGGCAGCTCCTGCGACGGTGCTGGTGCCAAACTATAGCAGCCCTGCTGTTCCTTTGGATTCATCAGTGACGTGGAGAGGGGGGACATGCTGCATGGGCAACATCTTGTCCTCCATATCTTCCTGCCCAGGCTTGAATCCTACCAACGCCCAACGCTGGAAGGTAGAACACCGGTGCGCATCGGCCTGTTCAGCCACAGGCGGTGCTGTTCCAGCAGAGTAGACATTTAGGATTCTCTTCCATGGTCATCATAGACTGACAGAGGCCGACGAATTGTAAAACTATAAATCAAAGAACATGGGGTTTTTTTCGTGACTAAAATTTTATTTGTTAGCAACAGGGTTTGACATTAATTTTGTGCTCAGCAGCCACTGTAGCAGCTAATTTTTAAGTTAGCTCATAGTATGGAAAGAGAGATTTTTTTTTAGCAATTTTTGAAAAATAAAATTGCATGGAGCCACATAAATGGATTTGAGCTTTAAAATCAAGGTAAAACTGCTTTAAATTCATTGTGCTATTTACTAAGTAAATATCACATTACATTATTATAACAATAAACTGGTCTGTCACATTAGTAAAAACTTTTTACTTAAGAGCTTTCTTCTCTTTTAAATTTGCAATTTTCTCTTTGTACTAAATCCGAGAATTTTTACTTTTAAATTTGTAGGGTGTTTTCTTGTAAATTTAGAGCTTTTTTGCAAATATTTGTGCTTTTTTTTCTCATAAATTTGCAGCTTTCTATTGGAAACTTACAACTTTTAAAATTATAAATTAACCTTATTTCTCAAATTCATGTTGCTTTTTTCTGACAAATTTTCTTGTAAAGTTGTGACATGTTTATGGCAAACTATCCATCCATCCATCCATCCATCCATCCATCCATCTTCTTCCGCTTAATCCTTTTTGGGTCGTGGGGGGGCTGGAGCCTATCCCAGCATCTTTGGGCGAGAGGCAGGGTCCACCCTGGACAGATCGCCAGTCTATTGCAGGGCCAACACAGAGAGACAGACAACCATTCACTCTCACAGTCATACCTAAGGACAATTTAGAATCCCCAGTTTGATGCCAATTAACCTAACTTGCATGTTTTTGGCATGTGGGAGGAAACCGGAGAAATCCCGGAGTAAACCCACGCAGACACGGGGAGAACATGCAAACTCCACACAGATCATTGTTGGTCAGGGGCTGGGATCGAACCCAGGATCCCCCAGCCAAGGGTGAGTTGCTGTGCTGCCGCAGTGCTAACCACTCCGCCACCACGCTGCCCCTATGGCAAACTAGTAACTTCTTTTTTTTTTTTGTAATTATTAACCATAAATGTGCTTTTTATTCTTAAAAAGTCATGAGTGGGTTTTTTTTCTCCTGCTAAGTTTGCATCTTGCTTATGGTAAAGTTGCTATTTTTTCTAATATAGTTGGGATTTTATCATAAATATACTTCCTTTTTAAATCAGTGCAGTGGTTTTATTAGTTCAGTAGCCTTTTGTTTAGACTGACCCTGTTTACATGGTCACGAGTAAACTGATTACTGGAGTAAACCGATAAAGGTAATAAACAGCTTATGGTGTTTACATGCACTGAGTAAACGGTTTACTGGGAAAATGAACTAGGAGTGTTAATCTGTTTTCTCATAAACCGTTAATGGCCTTTTGACCCTGTTTACATGGCCACAAGTAAACCGATTACTGGAGTAAACCGATAAAGATAATTGGATTACTCTGTTTACATGACAGTTTGAGTAATCAGGTAACTCCAGAAAGCTGATTATAATCGGTTCACTCGTGACCATGTAAACAGGGTCACTGTAGAGAATCTGCCACCGGCCACATTAACGCCTACTGTACCTACAGGACACCTGCACAATTTCACCGGCATTTGGCTGGCGGGGAGGTGTTACTGTGAAGCCCAGAGACCAAATCAGTTGCAAATCTGGATAAGCCAAAAGAAAAAAAAAAAAAGAAAAAAATCTCATTGCTACACTGGACCGGAGAACACTTACCTAGATGAGTCCCCTTCCTTTCATTAGCTCTTCACTTTGTTATCCATAATAGTTCAGATTTTTTCCATTTACCACAGTCACATAGTGGCTCTAACGTCATACGTGCTTTCTCTCCAGCGCTGGACACTCAGTCGTCACAAACACATGGACTAAATGTGTCTCAGGCAGCCTCCTTTGATCCTTAATCAAAACGAGCTGCAAGTGGATTAGGATTAGGCCTCACTACAGCTGCCATCTCCGCTGAATAAACAGATGACAGCTCTAATAAAGGCACAGACACGTCTTCACTGTGACTCACATACCAAACTATTAGTGTCAGTAATCCTGTCTGTTACGGTTAGTGCTGTTTCTCACTTTTTGTTGGCCCTATCCAAAATTGGTTTTGAATGGGGAAGAGTTCAAGTTCAAGGGAACAGTTCATCATCTAGTTACACCCTGCAAGACCATAGTCTTTGCTAGAATCTCTTCCTAAGTAGATTTTTAATGGGGTTTTTTTTACTATCAGGTAAAATTAATTAGATATAATAAAATGTAAACAGTTATTTTATATGTTGTTTCTTTGTATATAGTGTAAACTTTAAAATGTAATACACTTATTTCTGCAGAATGGAAAGGGCAACAAAGCCTGCCATTATTTCTAATTGCATAATAATTCTGACCCAGCTAGCATGCCCATGTGGCCCCCGCTATAGGTTAAATTTGAGCTGTTTTATGGGTCCCATGTGGGTTTGTCCACAGTTTCCATGTTGGTTGCAGTTTGAATCCCGCTCTCCCCAGCCATCCTGCCGTCGTGTCCCTGGGCAAGACACTTTACCCACCTTGCCTCCAGTGTCCATGACACTGGGCATGAATGTGTATAAATGTTTGGTAGTGGTCGGAGAGGCCGTTGGCGTGGATCGGCAGCCACGTTTCCTCAGTCTGCCCCAGGGCGGCTGTGGCTAACTGGGGCACCAGTGTTACTGAAACCTGCTCACCCACATTAAACCCATGTGGGACCCAAAGGGGGTTAAAGTGGGTAACCTGATTACCTTCTTACCTGTGCCACAGTTAAAGTCCAAGTTGGCAAACATAGTTCAGACCAACGTGGAACCCATGGACAAATCCACATAGGACCCTTAAGGCAGCCCAGATTTAACCTATAGTGGGGCCCACATGGACACACTGGCTGGGGAGGTGATTAATTTATCAGACAAACTGCTTCATTTCCTATTGGTTTTGTAGCATAATTTACAGGTTTTTACCCCTCAGCATCTAAAGGCTGAAGGGGTATTGTCGTCACCCCGCCGGGCGGATGGGCCGCGGCGGTCGCATCAACACCTACCTTGTGAGCACAATAACTAGAGAAAGAAATGACGTGGCCTTTTCAAATTGATATCATGGATGTATCTAAGAAAAATTTCAGACGAGTTCAAATTTGGGTGACATCTGACCTTTAGGTCATGGTAAGAGGTCTATTTTCCCCAAATCTTGTGAACGCAATAACTGCGCAAAGGAACGATGTAGCCTTTTCAGATCGATATCATCATGTCTAAGACAAGTCTTGGATGTGTCAGATCCTGCTCTCTGGCTATGGGCTTAGGGTCAAAAGGTCAAAGGTCAATGTTGACATTCCTTTTGTACTATTACTACAGAACAAGTAAAGCTATGATCACCAAACTTGGTACACAGGTTCACCCAGACCCCCTGACCTCTGACTCTGGGGTTGGGGTCAAAAGGTCATAGGTCACGGTTAGCTTTTCCTATGCCCTATTACTATAGATGAAGTAAAGCTGGAGTCACCAAAGTTTGTACACAGATTCATCCTGCGACTCTGACCTCTGACTCTAGTTTTGGGATTATGAGGTCAAGGTCAAATTACCATTTAAACTATCTCTCAACAACAAAGAAAGCTAGGGTCACCAAATTTGGTGCATGGGTTCATCTTGGGACCCCAACCCACAACTGTGGTTTTGGAGTCAAAAGGTCAAAGGTCACTGATAGCTTCCCCTAAGCCCTACTGTTATAAAACCAGTAGCATTATGGTCACCAAACTTTGTAGACAGGTTCATCCTGTCACCCCGACCTCTGCCTATGGTTTTTGGATTGCAAGGTCAAAGGTCAAGCCCAAAATGCCATATAAACTACATCTCAACAACAAAGAGGCTGAAGGATACTACTGGCACCCGCCAATATTTTTGTTATTAAAACAGGATTTAAGGAAACCATGAGAAATTTATAACAAGCTGACTGAGCCGTGGAGTATTAATATACATTATTTAACTGTCTGTGGCATCTTTACATCTCACAAACAGTTTGTTGAGACATCTTTTCTTTTCGTGCTACAGTGGGAGATATTAGATGTACAGTATATAAACTACAGCAGAACTGCTGGAATTCATCACAGTGTGGGACATGGTCTTCAACTGTTTTTTTTTTATATTAAAATAGGATCCTAAATGAGGACGTCTTATCTCCACTAATTTTACATTTTTGGTATTCAAACAATTTTTTCAAGCTTATTACTCTGAGCCCATCTTTTCCCACAGTCTCACATCTGTCATTGTAGCCATTGAGTCTTGCTACAATAAATCAGGCTAAATTTTTCCTGATGCTACATTGGAATTATATGATTGGTTTATCAGTGTGAAAATAAAGACTCTTTGTAAATCTAGTCAGTAGCAGCTGCATGTGTGTGACTCCCAGCATTCTCATAAGAAGGAAGCAATGGGAGAAGTCTGCTGCTCAAGGACTTTGTTCATTCATGCCGTTCTGTACACCATCCAAATCTGCTGTGTCCCACAGTGACTTCTGGCGTAAGGTGTGTGTTCTTTTTACCCATGCAATTGGCTAAATCTGTGTGCATCATGTGTTCTCATGAATCTAACTTCCAACAGTGGTTGATTTGGAAGTGGTCTGGATCTGACCTAGATTTGGGGTTAAAAAGTCAAGGGTCAAGATTATATGGCCTCTTGGTATAATTTCACATTTGTAATAATTGTCACTGCCATAAGCACCGGGGTCACCAAACTTGGTACAGGGGTTAAACTTGAGGTTCCCTCAACCTGAACTATTTTGGGGGCAAAAGGTCACAAGTTACAATCTGCTCTCTAATTCACGAAAAAATAAGCTAGGGTCACCAGACTCACCAGACTTGGCGCATAGGTTTACCTTGAGAACAATGGTTGCACTTGACTTTCTCGTCGTCTATCATTTTCATGGGCAGGGTTGTAAAAATTCTATCAAAATCGAATATTACCTGTCATTTTAATTTTCATATTGTAAGATATCAAATAGTTTTTGTTTTTCCACACATAATACACCAGGATCCATGCATGTGTGTGTGTGTGTGTGTGTCTTCTCCACTGTACCAGTTCTTATCAGCAACATTACAACTGTTTGGCTGTTTAAATATAGTTTTCACACTGCTGCTCTGATATTTCTGCAACAGTAGCACAGCATAGCCTGTGTGTAGCTGCACAAAAATGGAGAACAGTGTGTTATGTATGAATATGGAGCCAAGGACAAGGCCCGGTGTCGAACTGAACACGGGTTTATTAAAGAGGCTCTTTACAGCACGGCACGACCATTAGGCAGAAGAGGTGGCCAAGAGACCGCCCCTCTTGCCCACTGCCCTATTATAACCCCGGGTGGTGGCGGAATCAGAAGATGGAGCCACCACCCATACCACACAAATAAGAGTCCAAACTATACACAACATTCTACCCCCCCTTCAGAAAAGTCCAAAACACACACATACACACACAATTGAGACCCTCCCCAATTCAGAACCTGAATCACACACTAAGAAAACTAAACTGAGGTTCCTAAAAGGGGTGCCTATCACAGTTACACAAAACAACTAAAAACTAGGGGAGAACAGGTGGATTGCCGTCCCACCCCCACACAGCAAGACAGATTATTCTGCTGTCTATACTAAAAGAAACAGTCCAACTAAAGAAAATAACTGCCGTGTTCCTAAATTAAAAGAAAATGCACAAAATAATCCCCAGAAATATATACAATAAACAATAAAACAATTAAACTATGAACACACAGCATAGGAAGATGACCCCGTGGACCGTCTTTTCAGTAGTCCGACCCTGGGAGCGGACCGCCTCCCGGGCCACAGTAGGTCGCCTCGGTACCAGTGCGCCTCCTCTTCTTCACCCTCAGATGTCTCACTCATCCAGTCTCACCACTCACAGTCTCCTCCACCTGCCGTGGTTTCACCACCCCCCGAGCCCGAATCCGGCTCCCAGAGGGTTTCTGTTTGGCTTGCAGTGTCTCTGCTTGGCACTCGCTCCCTCAGTGCCATTTGGTCCTGCCCCGACCTCTTTTAACTTTGCCGCCGGCATCGCTGTTGTGACCCCATGTTCACCGGTACCTTCCAGCCGAAATCCAGGAACAGATGGAGCCAGCCACTCGGTGCCACCCGCTGTCACAGGCGTCCCACCATGCCGCCCAGTTCCCTCATCTAGGGCTACTTGGGCTCTGGCACAGGAACCATCCTGTGACGGCCCTGGATGGTATTGGTCTTGCTCACTCTCCAGGGTGCCAGGCAGTTCCTCATCCCACACTGCACCGTCTGCCATGCTCAGGATCGCACAGTCCCACATCTTGGCCAATTCACGCCAAGCCGTCAGTTCCAATGTTTCCACCGTGGCCAGCCGTCTTCCACAACCACAAAGCGGCGCCAGGTCCTTCTCAATTCTGGCGTGTGGAGAAAAACATCTCACGGTTGTTCAATCTGGCACGGAGCCCACCGCTCCCGTGTCAGTCCACAACAACACTTCCATCCCGTCCAACTCCATCATACAGTCTGCGTGACCACTGGTGCTCGGAGACACAGCATTAACAACCGTGAGGGCGCGAGAGTCCACTTTGTGCCATGGACCTCCTCGCTCAGATCTGTGGCATGCCCTGGTGACTTGAAGCAAGTAGCCACACGTGCCGCAGCGTTCCGCTCTTGCCGAACAACTCTTAGCCTTGAAACAGTGCTTTGTGGACCCACAGCCCTCACCTTTGGGCTTTCCCGGGGTGGCCCTCACATTCACAGCACTGGCGTCGTCCTCCATGCTTCCCACGCTGACCGGGTCCACTGCATATGTGATCGACGGTGATCCCAGATGTTGGTGTGACAAGCTCTCACTCAGCTCCCATCACAGTTCATCCGCAGCTTCCAGCTGTTGAGCTAACTCAAAGATATTGGGAGCACCAAATTACCCGAAAACTTAAGCAGCTTCGACCCGATCGTAGCGTCGTTGTTATAATCTGCCAACTGGTTGCAAATCATCTCTTTCTCTAATAGTCCAAGCTTGCACCCGCTGACCAGTAGTTCCAAGTCTGTCACGATCCGCTGAATAGACCCGCCTACCCGTTGGGGTCGCTGTCGAAACCGAATTGTGCCAACCATGACATTTTCCAGGGAGTGAAAATAGCACACCATTAGCTCGATCCCTTCATCAAAACTATCACAATCACCCAGTGTGCTTAGAACACACTTTTCCTTCACTGCAAAATTGCGCACCAACGACTCACGTGCCTTCCACTTTCCCAGCTTCCAAAGGTCCAGTGCCACCCTGCACGTCCGGAAAACGACACACCACCCCAGCCATAGGACCGGTGGCGCACCGGGGAGCTCTAAAACCGGCCGAATTTCAAACCCGCACGCTTCCATATCTTGTTGTAATCCACTTTTATCCTCTTTGCCAAATGTTGTGTATGAATATGGAGCCAAGGATGAGGCCAGGTGTCAAAGTGAACACAGGTTTATTGAAGAGGCTCTTTACAACACGGCACGACCATTAGGCAGAAGAGATGGCCAAGAGACCGCCCTTCTTGCTCACTGCCCTCTTATAGCCCCAGGTGGTGGCGGAACCGGAAGATGGAGCCACCACCCATACCAAACAAATAAGAGTCCAAACTATACACAACATAGTGCACTGTAACAAAGACTTAACACACTAAAATTAAATATGAGACAATACTAGATCACTGTTATTTATTATGTACACAGTGGACAAGTGGGAATTACAAGGAAAAGTTAACAATCGATCACCCTCATTGTGTTCTGTGAAAATGATAGACAGCCTTCAAATTTTTCTGTCACTGCTAAAAAAAAATCTGTCAGTGATAGACAATATTCAATTAATACAACCTCTACTTGTGACCTTCATCTGAGCCTATAGTTTTGGCAATTAAAGGTGAAGGTCAACCAACATAGACATATAGGGCCATATTACAAGGACACAGTTGGTCAGTGAGTTGTCACTGACACAGAACGTGTTTATGGGCCTTTCCAGGTTCATTTCCTTATCACAACAGCATAGAAATAAACCTTCCACCGGATGCATGGTGCAAAAGAGGGTGGTTTAATTATTCTGAAGGTGTGTTTTGGATAGTCCAATCCAAAGCACTCCAGTCCATCCCTTTAATGCAAAGAGGTGCATTATCTAAATTGAACTCTGATCATGACATTTTTGTCATGATCAGAGTTTTGCACTGACCAAAGCCCATGTGTGTGAGCCAAAATGCACATGATAGTAATGCTGCTTGGTAATAAGGAAGACATCAATCACAGTTGATGCCCAGTTAGTTATTTTAGAAAGAACAAATGGGGAAGAATGCTGAGCTGAAAAATCAGCTGAATGGTTTAATGTAGCGCGCACGGGTGCAACACACAGACATGAATGAGTTTGAAATTTCAGGAAAAGAGGATGATGCCTGTGCAAACTTTCATAAACTCTCATTAACAATGGCACAGAAGTTACTCCCAGCCCATGGGGAGATGGAGTACTCCCTCTCCTGTTGCTTTGACTGACCGAGTGTCTCCCCCAACTTGTGCGGGGATCTGCTGAGGTTTGCGGCTTTCTGTCCCAATCTCTCCTGGGTGGGAGGGAGGTAAGAAATTGGGTGCAGCTTCCCGTCCGTGGCTGAACCCCATCACGAAGTGAGCCTGCTCTTGGCGGCCTCTGCCGGGGGCCGACGGGTGGCAGTTAGGGAGCTTGCTGGGGGAGAACCACGACCCTGGGCACAGTGTGGGTGGCCTCAGCCCGGCTGGAAACCCGGAGCATGCGGCCGAGGCGGATGTGGACACATCTCCTGTCTCTCTGTGGAATTACAGTGAAAAGTAAAATGCCCCACACTCCTTGTTCATTCATTTATTCCCCTAAAAATAAATGCATTAATGCCTAATAAGTCCGTAATAAAAACAAAAGTGTGGATGAAATAAAAATCTTCTGACTGACACACCTCCCCTGTGTGCCACACATCACCCTGGAACACACACATCCTCCCTGTTCATTCATTCATTCCCCGAAAAAAATCATACATTAATGCCTAATTTATAGACTCCTATGGTAAGTCCGCAATTAAAATGAGTGTGGCTGGAATAAAAAAAAAAAATCTAGTGTGTGATCATCATATAATTAAAATAACGGGCGGTTATATCATGACTGTTACAACTCTCTCCATTAAAATAAAAGAAGATCCCAGCGGATGCCATTTCCTCATGAGCTCCAGAGCTGCGTGACTTCAAAACATGCCACTGAAATAGCATTAAACAATGCACTTCTGACGACAGACCTCCTTTTTCCTGATCAAAAACGAATTGTCATGACATGCACTATAATAGTAATCCACATTAGCTTGCTTGCTGCCACACCTCTTTGAAATGAGCCTCCACCTCTCAGTGCAAAGCGAGGGCATTCTCTACTGATAATTAGATGGTGTGATGCAAAGCATGAAAAACAGAAAATGTGCTGACAGAAACTAACAAAAACTCTGGCGTACGGCAGAAAGTCTGGCGGAAAAGTCCACTGATGATTGTCAAAATAGGGCCCACAGTATGTGACTGATGCATTATGTAGATTTGCTCATATCTTTTGAAGGACAAGAAGGAGATGGGTTTGCCACTGGAGGTGGTTGATTGGACCCAAATGCAATATTCAATGTTCGGTAAGATTTATTTTGAGCACAGCTCAAAGGAAAAGCACAAAATAATCACACATAGCTCGGGAGCTGGAACAAAAACCATACAAAAATCAGGCAGGATCAGGCAGGAAGAACAGGAGTATGTTGTTCATGCTATATGACTTGCGACACACATCAGGAACACAGATCGGGGCTTGACATAAATAGACACAGGAGCAATCAAACATAACACAGAACAGGTGAGCACAATCAGGAACAAATGGAGACAGCCGGGATGATCACAGACACAGGACGGGCGGGGCTGAACAGATAATCACACACAGAGGATGCACAACAGTCAGAGGGGAGACAAGATCGCAGCACATAATGATGATGATGTTATGGATGCCCCTTGCAGGGCACCAATGAGATGGCAGAGACCAAACAGTAAGTTTGCTGATTTATTCACAAAAGACTGGGATAACAAAATAAACAGCCTCGTGGGGCAAAACATGAACATGAACTCTGACACAAGAACTCTTGACACTGGAGGTAGACTAAGAGAGGCAGCGAGGACGGAGCCTACGCTGAACAATAAACACTTACGGGAGGAAGCACAAACGAATCACAGGAGACACTGGAGTTGGGTGTAGGAACTCCAGCCACGTACATGGAGGTGCACGATGTAGTTGTGTAGGTCGCAGCGAGGAGTAAGCCTCAGCTGCTCCCTTAAATGGAGAAACAAAAACCAATCAGGAAAGGGGAAAGTAATTAATGAAATACCATACAGCTGTCCCGGAGCGGCTTGGCTTTGACAGCCGGAAGTCCACCGTGACGCTGTCAAAATAAGAGCCGTGGAGGAGGCCATAAGACAAGGCCTGAAATAGGATAGAACCGGGGAAATACTGGACAACCCGAGCACGGATAGGATCGGCGCTCAGACCATCACAGATGATAATAATCATCATAATATTAGTAATAATTATAATGATAAATTAAGAAGATGACCCATGCAGAAATAAATATACAAAACAGAATAATGATAATGGCAAACCTGGATAAAGATAATAACCTGAGTGAAATACAGAAAATTCCAAAATGAAAACTTAAAGCAAGGGTGAGGGCTGAGGTCCATGCCCTGAAGACAAGATAACACAATAAATTAGGATGAGGGCATGAGGCCTGGCCCACGACCTGACAGTAGCCCCCTCTTAAAGGGTGGCTTCCAGACGACCCCAGGATAACACTAACAAAAGAAAAAAGACCAAAAAACCCTGACAGGGTGGGTGGTTGGGGTACAAGGCCAGGTGGGCTGAAACGAACTGTATCTCCCCCCCCAAAAAAAATACATAGCAATGTCCAAAACAAACAGTTCATGGGCCAAATAAAATCCAAGGCCCCAAGACCCAAACCAAAGTGGGTCAGGTGGTCTACCCAAGTCCATGGATTACCGGACCACAACAAACGTGTCAGGGGTCTACCAAAGTTCATAGGCCCTCGGACTGGAACAATGGCTGCAGAAACACAGAGCTCACCAAACAAACACAGAGGACCCCTGTGCTCTGTGATCGATGACTGCTCCACGCTGACCCCGGCCTCTGGAACAAAAGGTGAATGCATGCCAGCCTCTTGGGCAATGGTTGGAGGCACGCTGGCTTCTTGGGGTACAGGTGGAGCAGACTGCTCAACCTCTTGAACAACGACGGGAGGAGCAGACTGCTCGACCTTCTGGACAATGGGTGGAGTGGACTGCTTGACCTTTTGGACAACAGGTGGAGCAGACTGCTCGACCTCTTGGATGGATGGTGTAGGAGCATCCAGCCCCAACACCTGGAGAACCACTCCCGTTGCAGTGACCTCGGATGGGGGAGAAAGGCAGGGTGAGGCCTCACCAAAAACATCAGGAGCTAGGCAAGTATTGATGTTATAAAAGTAAAGAAAAGCACTTGCCTGAGCTCATGGTCCTCTGCTGCTGGGGTGACCTCCTCAGGATGAGCCGCAGGAGCCGGAGCGTGGACCTCGGGCAGAGCAGGAACCAATGTGTGCACTATGGGAACAGCTGGAGGTGTGGCATGTGCCTCAGGGACAGCGGGAGCCATTGTGTGCACCTTGGAGATGGTTGAAGCCATTGTGTGCACCTCGGAGGCAGCTGGAGCCGTTGTGTGCACCTCAGAGATGGCTGGCACTGTTGTGTGCACCTCGGGGATGGCTGGAGCTGTTGTGTGCACCTTAGGGATGGCTGGAGTTGTCTGAAGAAGAGCCGGAGCTAGTGGTGATGCAGGGAAGTGACGTGGTGCTGGTACTGGAGCTGGGAAGCAACATGGTGCTGGTACTGGAACTGGGGACTGGCGTGGAGCCAGTACTGGATGATCCTCATGCAGCCCAGACACAGCAACAGCAACCATGTGGAACAATAGGTCTGGGGGCAACAGCTACTTGGAACCCCCTCCTGGAGGTAACTGCAGCTGGAAGAGCTTCAGAGGCAGCCAGCTCATCCCAGACCAGTTGAATGCCACCCAGGATAGCCAGTTTCTCACAAAAACCAGAATGAAACACAGGAGATGCAGGTGAGGATGGGTGGATAGACAGGGCAGCAGAGTCAATAGCAGAGAGGGGTGGAGAGAATTCAGCAGTGGGAGGCAGCCGTGGCCGAGTCTCCCCACCGAAAATCAGACAAGTCCCTTCATCCAGTGATGTAAAAAAATGAATGGGTACTTGCCTGTATACCTGCTCTGCTGCCGCTGGCCCGCCCGGCAAGTCCTCCAGGGAATAGCTAGAGCTCATCAGATGGGGGGAGGATGCCTGATGGTGCTGTGCTCGTGGTGGATCGAAGGAGGACATGGAAACCTGGTGCACCTTTGCCGGGAATGAGAAGCCGGGCCACTGTGTCCCACTGCACTGACGACAACCACGCCTTCTCCCGGAAGGATGCAGTCTTTCCTCCATCAGCACCTTTCCAGCAGCCAGGAGCAATTCCATCAGCCCCCGGATGATGATCTGCATGTTTATGCTCTGCTCATGCAGACGGGTGAGCTGAGGGAACCGTCTGAGGGCTGGAAGCGCCTCACTCAACTCCTAGGCCCATTTGAGGCAGAGAAGGGCTTCTCCGATATGTGGGAGGTGCGGGCATCTTCGATGCAGGCCTCAATGTTGGTCGCTTCTCATGGTCCTTCTCATTGAGGCCCAAATGCTGAAACTTTAAATATACCAGATCAATGATGTGTGTTGTACTGTCACAGGAGGTGGTTGATTGGACCCAGATGCAGTATTCAAAGTTCGGTAAAGATTTATTTTGAGCTGGCCAACTGGCGCAGTTCAAAGGAAGAACACAAAATAATCTCACACAGCTCGGAAGCTGGAACAAAAACCACACAAAAATCAGGCAGGATCAGGCAGGAAGAACAGGAGCGTGATGTTCATGCTGTATGACTTATGACACACATCAGGTACACAGATTGGGGCTTGACATAAATAGATACAGGAGCTATCAAACATAACACAGAACAGGTGAGCACAATCAGGAGCAAATGGAGACAGCCGGGATGATCACAGACTATAGACGTAATTTATGGGGGGGATGGGGGGTTCCAACCCCCCAAAAAATCAAATCCATCCAATATAACCCCCCAATAATCATATACTTATAATTAATAAAAAATATCTACAAGTGAGTGAAGAAGTTGTTGTTTTTTCATTTGCAAGCAACGAAAAGTAACATTTCTAATAATCAAACAATGTACCTACCCCCCCTTCCCACCTGGCAGACTTGGTATTGCCCAACCGGTCCACGCCTTCTCTGGTCAATACTCAGTCATCTGTAGCAGCGGCAGGTGAGGATGCTCGTCAATGCAGCAGGAGCGGCTCACAAGTGAGACAGAATGAAAAGAGCTCCACAAGGGCAACAACCTATTTTAAATTGTTGGTTGCCAAATAAAAGGACAAAAACCTCTGTCCAAAAGGAGGTAAATATATTGTTGATTTAGCTGGTGAATTGTTGTCTGATGTTGCTAGTTTGCTAATGTGAGTTAAAGCTATGGGAGTACACCATATGTGCTGCCTGGTAGGATTTAGCTGATCTGAGGAATGATTAGCTCTTCTCATGCAAATTTGGGCTTTACATTGTATTAATCATTCAAGAAATGTGATCAGAATGGATTTGTTTGTCAGCTGTTAGAGTGAAATTTACATATGTTTCAGTGCTCATTTAAATGCTAGCAGTTCCGAACATTTATCAAGGACAAACTCTCTACATCACTGGTCCCTAAGTATGAATGCCTTTAAATATTGCTTATCATCCCCACAAAATTCAAATTAACCTTAAACTGTTCTGTATTTTTAAAATGTCATGATTTTGATAATTACTAGTACACGCCCATGCATCCCCGTCCATGCCCGTAGAAACCAAGTATTAGCAAGTATTTCTGCATGCCCGTTGCTGAAAGGTATAATACTCCTGTCTCAGACAGCTGTGTTGTTGACAGTCATGCCTGCGACGCACTGCGCGAACCTGAGATATTTCATTTTCACGGCATCTACTTCCACCTTTCAGAATGATTCCCAGTATTCCATTTATGTAGCGTCTGGTTTCAATTAGTGTGTCCTATTGTTAACTGGGTGATGAATATCTCTGCATTCCTGTTTCTGCCAACTCCCATTCCAGAGTTTACCTGCTTGTGAATGTCATCGAGATACTGTATGTTCCTGTAGGTATTGAATGGCAATATTCTTGCCACTTTTCCACTATATAATTTTTAATTATTGATTTGCCTTCTGACTTACTGAGTGAGATTTCCAGATTTACTGCCTCACGTGATGTTGAGTGAGATTTCCAGATTTACTGCTTCACATGATGTCGCTATTTAGGACCGCCATAGCGAGTGCTACGAACGTGAGTGATGGTCTATATGACATCATATAAAGAGCAAGGCAGGCATCATCAAGGCAGGTCTCAGAGTATATGACATCATAAAGACATAAAGGCAGGCAGCAGTCTATATGACCTCATAAAGACATCAAGGCAGGCAGCTGTCCTATCATGCCGAAATCCTAGGAACATCATAGGCTGTGCTGTCATGCAAGCATCATAGGGACATCTTAGGCACATCATCGGCCATCCTCTGATGTCCTACGATCGTTACAGACACACACAAACTGACACACATGATATATACTGTATACAGTATATATATAATTTTTAATTATTGATTTGCCTTCTGACTTACTGAGTGAGATTTCCAGATTTACTGCCTCACATGATGTTGAGTGAGATTTCCAGATTTACTGCTTCACTTGATGTCCCTATGTAGGACCGCCATAGCAAGTGCTATGAATGTGAGTGATGGTCTATATGACACCATATAGACAGAAAGGCAGGCATCATCAAGGCTGGCATCAGTCTATACGATGGTCTATATGCCATCATATAGACAGCAAGGCAGGCATCATCAAGGCAGGCATCAGTGTACAATCATCATAGGAATATCATAGGCAGATCATAGGCTGTCTTATGATCGTTACAGACAAACAGGCACACAAACTGACAGGGATTTCTTGAATTTACTGAGTGATAAAATTCAGTTAGAAAGCAAGTTTTACCACTTTCAGTTATAGACTAAGTCACTCTGAAGGCTATTCTTAAATATCCATGTTAAAAGAAATTGATTATTTTCCCTGCAGATCATTTTCAGATCTATCTTCTGTTAAAATACCACAACTGAACAAAGAGTATCTAAATGAATGAATAAACACCAAATAGATGAATGAAAGAATAGATGCATTTCGTCAGCCTAAACTTTTTAAAATATCTCATGAAAGAAAATACAGCATGTTATGTCCATAACTGATACTTCAATAATGAGGCTGAAGATGCATTAGAATGGAACTTTATTGTACAGACTCACTAAACCCGAAGGCGCGCCCATCGAGGCAGAGGTGCTGGTTGAAAAGAGACCGTGCCTTTTCCGGGTCGGCCTTTTATACTCCACATGGCAACTGAACCAGAAAGGTGTAGCCATCATCCATAACACACAATATAATATTAATCATATTTAATACATTACACCCCCACCCACCCCCCGTAGAAAAGTCCAAAACACACACATTTAGGCCCACCTAAATTTATAACCCGAATCACACACTAACAGTAAGTATAACAATGAGGCCTATCCATACACACAAATAACTAAAACTAGAGGGGGACAGGTGGACTACTGTCCCACCCCCACACGGCCAGACGGGTTATTATGCTGTCTCTATTGTGAAGAAAGGAAGCAGGCGAGGCAACGAGCTGAATGACACATGAACTTTATTCCATCTCCATCATACAGTGCAGTAAAAAGAGCTCCTGGGTCTCTATGCAGTCCTCTTTTATACCTTTAATTCCATGCATTGAGACCCGGAACTTCCGACCATAATACACTGTTTGGAACAAAGACCTGTGTGGCACATTAACACAACAAAACGCCGGCCCCACTGCTAACACCCTTCTCTCTTCCAGCGGCTCCGGTGGTTCCTCCTCTCCCTGTGGGGTGCATGAGCCATACTGTCCCATTTGAAACTCCCCGGTGGTACCTCCTCCTCCGGTCCATTGTTCCCCCTTATCCCAGATGCCTTCTCTGGGTGGAGAATCCCCCACCTATACCACCACACAGCCCCCCCAACACTCAGAAAGGGCACTAAACTCCCATCCTTTGGGCTTGAGCCGGTGCCCATAGCGGCTGTAGCGGGGTGTCGCAGATCCAATCGGAGCACCCTGCTGGCGAGGTGTACAGGAGGGCACGTCAGTCTGTGGAGGGAAAAAGGGAGGGGGGGAAACACATCAGCTTCACGTGCGCAGGTCCCTACCGAGGGAACACCAACTTGCGGAGCCACCAATGGTGGACGTCCATGCCAGGGAGCATGGGCCAACGCTACCTGCTCGTCTGCCAACACAAAAGTGGGCTTCAGCCTGTCGATGCAGACGGCCTCCCTTTGCCCCCCCAAGTCTAACACAAAATGTTTCACCCCAGGTTCCAACACCCTGAATGGTCCATCATACAATGGGCGCAGCGGGGTCTGGTGCGCATCGTGCCTGACGAAAACAAAGCTGGCGTTCTGCAAACTCTTGGGGATGAAAGTGCGGGGAAAACAATGGTGGGCTGGGCCCGGTATGTTAAAAGCCTCCGTACTGTGCAAAAATTGCACAGGTGGATCAGCCTCGAGCGCAGGGTTTTTCGGTAAAAACTCTCCGGGGATCCGCAGCGGCTGAGAAAAAATGAGTTCTGCCGGGGAGGCTGCCAAATCCTCCTTAGGTGCAGAGCGTAACCCTAAAAGAACGTAGGGCAGGTGGTCGACCCAATCTGTGTCTGTGGTCAGATGGAACCAAAATAGAACTTTTTGGTAAAAACTCAACTTGTCGTGTTTGGAGGAGAAAGAACACCATACCTACTGTGAAGCATGGGGGTGAAAACATCATACTTTGAGGCTGTTTTTCTGCAAAGGGAGCAGGATGACTGATCCGTGTAAAGGAAAGAATGAATGGGGCCATGTATCGTGAGATTTTGAGTGAAAACCTCCTTCCATCAGCAAGGGCATTGAAGATGAAACGTGGCTGGGTCTTTCAGTATGACAATGATCCCAAACACACCGCCCGGGCAACGAAGGAGTGGCTTCGTAAGAAGCATTTCAAGGTCCTGGAGTGGCCTAGCCAATCTCCAGATCTCAACCCCATAGAAAATCTTTGGAGGGAGTTGAAAGTCCGTGTTGTCCAGCGACAGCCCCAAAACATCACTGCTCTAGAGGAGATCTGCATGGAGGAATGGGCCAAAATACCAGCAACAGTGTGTGAAAACCTTGTGAAGACTTACAGAAAACGTTTGACCTCTGTCATTGCCAACAAAGGGTATATAACAAAGTATTGAGATGAACTTTTGTTATTGACCAAATACTTATTTTACCGAGGAATTTACCAATTAATTCATTAAAAATCCTTCAATGTGATTTTTTGGATTTTTTTTCCCCTCATTTTGTCTCTCATAGTTGAGGTATACCTATGATGAAAATTGGAGACCTCTCTCATCTTTTAAGTGGGAGAACTTGCACAATTGGTGGCTGACTAAATACTTTTTTCCCCACTGTATATTATATATCAACTCAAAGCACATTATAAACCCATTAAAAGTTAGAGCTCTCATCACTACCAACTTTTGGGGCTGCAAATATTCTGTCCAATCTTTTTTCTCCCTTAATAAACTTCAGTGTTTTATGTAGCACTGTGACGTTTCTAATGTCACTTTTTTGTGTGTGCAACTTTTTTTTTTTTAATTACTTATTTTGTACCCGTAGGTAGATTTGTTTTGCAGTCTGGTGACAAGCCACCAGCTGCCGGTCGTTGCGTGCGCAAGCGCCCCGTGTCCCTAACCTGCATGTTTTTAGTATGTGGGAGGAAACCGGAGAAATCCCGGAGTAAACCCATGCAACACGGGGAGAACATGCAAGTAAGTTTCTGAATTTTTTCAATTTTTTCAATTTTTTTTTTTTGACTATCATCAAGTTCCTACTTTCTTCTTGTGAATTTATACCATTTTCTCCTAAATTTGCATGCTTTTTTTCTGGTAAATTTGATAAAGGTAAATTTGTTATTAACCTTTGGGGGGGGGATACCTGAATCCTAAATTTGAAAGCTGAATGTCATTGTAAAAAACTAAATGTCTAGATAATGAATCCAGAGTAAGTTTTTAATACCAGGATGATTTAGTCACAAATCTACTCACAGATTTGCTATTATTTCATGAATAAAACAGCACACCTAAGGTGTGGTGTGCTGTGTTCATAATGTCTCAGCAGGCAGGATAACTGTTACTTTTGTCATAGTCTAGCTGACTAAATCACTGTAGTGTCCTTAGTTCATCTGTTTGGTAAGAAATAGCCACATAGTGGCAAGTGGTGACATCATAAATTAATGAAAAAATATTAGTCCTGTCAGAATAAATGTGTTAATCACCACAACTGATTAATAACAAAATAAAATGAGTTAAGAATAATGGTGATTAAGCCTCATTCAGCAGCTAGAGTAACCTCAGTTAATACTGATTGCACTGTTAAGATGCTATTAAGAGAGAAGAAGGGCAAAAATCTAGCATGAATTACATCCTCCAAAATTGTCCATGAAGTACCTCTTTTAAACCATTTGAACATTAACTGAGTGTCATGAACACCCCTCTGGAGTGGAAAACAAACTCTCACGCTGTAACTGCAGTGAGGACATTTATTAACACAAAACATGACAGTACAAGAATAACGGTGCTGACACAAAAAGGAAAGGAGAGGCAAACGTTCCTGAGCCGGAATCGCTCAGCAAACGCAGAAGGCTACGACTTAGCGTTCCAGAGCCGGCATCGCTCTGCCAACGTAGCATAGCTGAGGGTCCAGGTAAATAATAAAGCAATCCAAAGAAAGGGCACAAAAAGACTTACAAAAGGATGGGTCTCCAAAGCAGGAGAGAAGAGTCCAATCCAAACTTGCAGAGGCTGCCGTGTGGAATAAGTGCACAGCAGCCAAATAAATAGTAAAGACACAAACGGGCAACAGGTACAGATGGCAGGGTGACCTAATCACCAACTGGTTGCAGCTGTGAGGACCAGAGGCCCAGCAATCAGCTGGAGGGTGTGCCTGGGAATTGGGAGCAGCGCTCTGTCAAGAAACAGAAAAACACAATGATATGTACAGAAAATAACCAAAAACAGACTAACAGATAAATAATAAAGGAAATAAAGTAAGGGTCTGAGCTCAGAGGAAATCTGAGCTCAGAACATGACAGAGCCTCCCCCTCAAGGGGTGGAACCCAGACACCCCAAGGTAACACCAAATGACCCCCCCCCCCCATAAGGGAATGCAGCCAAAAAACTACCCAGGGTGGGAGGCGGGGGAGCAGGCTAAGGAGGGAAAAATAACAATACGACACCCGCACCTTCGCCCCAACAACCCCTAGGCCCCCATAGTCCCAGGGCTCCAGGGTTTGGGCGGCCGGCCAAAGTCCCAGGCCCAGCAGGCAGTCCGCTGAACAGTGTCAGGTGGTCTGCCAGAGCAGATGGGCCACCCGACCCGGAGACTCAGTCCTTCGGGTGGCTGGCCAGCGCTGTTGAGCCACCAGGACCGGAGGGGTGAACGAGGAGGCGACTTACCCACCAGAAGGCTCAATGGTGGGAAGCCGGCAGAGGATTGTAGCCCAGTGTTAAAAACGCGAATGGAAATATGAATATTGATGCCGCTTTTGAAGAGAAAAATACCCATTTCACAATGGGAGTAAATAATTTAAAGATGAATATTTAAATAAATATATATTCATAAAACAGTAGGGAACATTTTCTGGGGAGTTTTGATAAAGTTCCAAATGTTTTTATCTGGTATATCGAGCAACCAATGGCTGCGTCTTTTGTTTGGCAGCAACAGCCAATGGGGTCACACCAGCCAATGAGGTCACGCGCTCCCTCGCTCGGTCTGTGTGTAACCTGCAGAACACTTTCAGTCGCAGCAGACATCGACCGAGAGAGCGTGTTCCCTTATGGAGACGGTGGGCTAACGTGCTAATAGCAGTCTTTGTCTTGGATAAAACTTGAGCTTGATTTGGATCCAAAGGCTGTTAACGCCATTGAGCACGGGAACCCCATGACGCACGTGTCGATTAGCATGGTCAGGTTTTTTTATTGGTTTCCTGGATCAAGAAACCTTGAATCTCCAGACCTGGATGGCGAGCCAAATTGCCCGAACCTAATCATCTGGTAAAAGTGACCCAACTGGTCACCTAGAGTTGATACTAGAAGGACTGTATATATTGTAAATATATTTGGAGTATATGGATTGTATTTTCTTTTATTATTGAGTCATTATTGTGATCAGCGCTCTAAATCTGTTTATGTGTACACAACTTGAAAAAATATATATAGTTGCAAGTTCCATACACCTTCTGTGTTGTGTCATCTGTTGTTATGCCCTTCAGGCTCCTACGAACCTGTAATCTGTCTGATCTGGCCCAATTATCCCTTTTGTCCAGGTAGTAAAGTTAAGGTAACTACACTGCCATAACACAACACTACCAAAAGGGTACTACACCTAAAGTAAGTAGGTGTTAGAGGTGTTACACACAAGTGGGTGTTACAGGAGGGAAACCCCCACAGCGACTGGTGGCGATGGAACGGGGGCCACGATGGCGTCATGCAGAGGAATGTAGGCCTCGGCATCCTCTAGCTGGCCAGCATCACCCACAGTGGTCCCAGCTGGGGACACAGCTGCATCAGCGGTGGCCCCTTCCCGGGACCTCATTGCTCCCACGGTGAGCCCTGACTGGGCCTGCATCACACCCACGGTGGATCCCGACTGAGCCATGGTTGCACCCATGGTGGAGCCCAGCTGGACCCTTGCTGCACCCGCGGTGGACCCCGACTAAGCCATGGTTGCACCCACGGTGGAGTCCAGCCGGGCCCTTGCTGCACCTGCGGTGGACCCGGACCGGGCCAGATCTGCACCCATGGTGTACCAGCCGACCCGTGAGAGCACCAGACCCAGGAGGTGGTCAACCAGGGGAACCCCAGGCAAAGGCACAGGAGGCGGGTCCATGGTGACCATGGCGGGGGAAGCTGCACCCACGGTGTCTTTGGGTGGCAAACCAGAACCTACTGATTTGTCCGGTGATATTGGGTTTTCTCCGGAAAGAGGACTCGGACACAGAACAAAAGGAGAATGTCAGAGTAGCTGGCAGCGGCGGAGCTCAGCGAGGCGAGCTCAGATGCAGCGGGTGGCTGCACCTGGCCCTCCTCACCAAGAGTCAGACAAGATTGCTCCAATACTGAAAAGAGAAAGAAAAAAATAGAGCACTTGCCTGAGCTCAAGCTCCACTGCCGTCCAGGACTCCGACAATCCGGGCAAAGATGGAGGTTCGGGCTTAGCATCCGACTCTGCTGCGGCGGCCTCCACAGCAGGCGTGATGGTTGTTGCAGTCTTCATAGCCCCAGCTTCCGTGACCCACAGTGGAGATCCCTCCAACATGGAAGCTAGGGTTAGGCTCTGTGCTGGCTCTGGCATCGGCTCCTCCAGAACCACTGGCTCCTCCATCGACTGGCGGCTTGGTTCCAGTTCCGGCAAGCACTCAGGAGAAGGAGGGGACACAGAGAGGGTAGGTGGACAGTTCAGAACAGCAGCAGGTGGGGAAAACCAGGGGACTGCTCTCCCTGAGTCTCCTTACTGGGATTCAGGCAAGACATTTCATTATTTATGGAAGTAAAATGAAAATTCACTTGCCTGTCTCCCCGGATCCCGATGTTGGCTGCTGCTGTTTGGGCATTGTCATCCCTCCGTTCAGAAAAGGCGGTGTTTGGCCCCTCAGTAGATTGTTTGGGAGCCACCCTTTTGCCACAGGAACGGGAGTTGCCGGTGAGGAATTCAAGCGCTCCTTGACCGTCAGAGGATGCACCAAGGGAGGCGGCCTCACAGCGGAAGTGGCAGGAGCTTCGGCAGGCGGAACTGAAAGCGAGGAAAAGCTAGAGCCAGGAACTGCTGCGGGAATGACCAAATTCGGTGTTTGGAATGCGGCTGTCAAAGAGGCTGGATTATTCTTCTGGCGGCCCAGGGTGGAACGGCGGTGTCATGGAGCAGATGGAGGCGGAAAATATATAATAAAATAGGAAATAAAGTAAGGGCTGTGAGCTCAGAACATGACACTGAGCTTTTTTTTATATCAGGAGCAAGAACGTGGCAGCAACAGGGTGAACCAAGAAGGAGAGGAGGTAAAGGTAACCAGAGAGGCACAGGAGGCACACATAACCAGGTAACAATAGTCAAAACTTGATTTTTGCCAGTGCTGAAATACTTAACACATAATGGGTATTAAGTAGGCCTACTGCTTCATAGTGGCTTAGACTATTACATGGCTGAATATAGATTTGGTAAATTAAGGAAATAATTTTTACAACTGTTACTAATATGGGAATGCCTAAATAAAGGGGTAAATTAGCCTCGTCCTTTTAGCAAAGTTAATGATTTTGCACTCTTCCTCCACACTAGAATACATACTGTATACTGTCAGTTTTTGCTTTAAAAAAATCCTTTTCCTTTAAAAATGAAAAAGAGGACATTCGAGACAACTGCCTGTACTGATGACTGACAGTCCCATAATAAAAAGATTTTTTTTTTAATCTTTATATGGGCAGAGATCTCAACCCCCCCAATGTATGAAACAAAGTTACGCCCTTGTCACAGACACAGGACAGGTGGGGCTGAACAGATAATCACACACAGAGGATGCACAACAATCAGAGGGGAGACAAGACCGCATGTAACGTAGCGCGTGAGCGGCCTAGGCATACCAGACCAGAAATAGAGGCTTCCAGACAATTTGCAATCAGCAATTTTCATTTATTCCAAAAGTCTTCACAGGCAATAACTTCAACAAAACACCCGACATCTTCACACCGACACGACTCTCAAGAACCTTACTTTTTCACATGAAACCAAATACCAACACCTGTTATATACTGTGTGATAATTAGGGTCAATTAGAACATACCATAACTCCAGGTAAGGCAATAAACATTTTCATCTTTCCACACATACCCAATAACATCTAAAAAGTCATAAATAATTAAGTAATTCTCCCACCTATTTACAGAATAAATAATACACCATAAATAATACAATAAATAATTTAAACCCCTATTTACATATTAAATTACCCCTAAACTTACCATCACATGCTTCCTTCCTGCTGGTATCCTTTAAAAGGCATTCAACCCCTAAAGAGTCTTTTGCCTGGACACCATCAGGAAGCATGTTGGCAAAGGTATGTGGATTTAATAATCACCAATTGCCTCACCCAATCAACACAATTAACATAAGAATTATCTCACAAAAGGAATTCAGAATTAGTCAAAAACAGATCCTAAAATTATATGTGCATTTAACAATCATATTAACATTCACAAATACTACATATATAATCACAATTACAGGAAAACATGACAGTGGCGACACTCCATCGTCACATTTCCTCCCCCCTTTCCCAAGAGTACAGTAGTTAAGAGTCATGTACTCTGGAGAGACTATCTGCCACAAGGTTGGTTTTCCCCGCCACATACCGAACAGTAAAGTTATACGGTTGAAGGGACACATACCACCCTGTGAGACGACTGTTCATGTCCTTCATCCTGTTCAGCCACTGTAGGGCCCGATGATCTGTCTCCAACACAAAATGACGCCCCAGTAAATAGTACTTAAGAGACCCTATTGCCTATTTCATGGCAAGACATTCCTTCTCTACCGTAGAGTATCTCGTCTCCCGGTCCAACAACTTACGGCTCAAGAACAGTACTGGGTGTCTCTCTCCCTTCTCCTCCTGGAGAAGTACTGCTCCAATGCCAACTCCTGAAGCATCTGTCTGTAAAATGAATGGGCGAGCAAAATCTGGACGGTAGAGAACCTTCTCACCAGAAATAGCACTCTTCAGATCTTCAAAAGCTCTATCACACTCCTCTGTCCATTTTACCCTATTCGGTGCTGAAGCCTTAGTGAGGTCAGTCAGAATTGCTGCTCTTTCAGCAAAATAGGGAATGAACTTACTATACCATCCTACCATTCCCATAAATGACCGTACCTTCTTCTTAGTAGTGGGCACAGGATAGGTCCAGATAGCATCCACTTTACCTACTCGTGGTCTAATGACCCCCTGACCAACCACATGTCCCAGGTACTCCACCTGCTGCTGTCCGAACGCACATTTGCGTGGATTGATCGTCAATCCTGCCCTCTTAATCAACTGAAGGACCTGCCTAAGGTGTACCAAATGTTCTTCCCAGGTCTGACTATAGATGACTACGTCATCCAAATAGGCAACTGCAAAATTTGATACCCTTCTCAATACCTGGTCCATGAGCCGCTGAAAAGTTGCAGGCGCCCCCTGGAGGCCAAATGGCATAACCTTAAATTGGAAACTGCCATAAGGTGTTTTAAAGGCTGTAAGTTCTTTTGTTTCCGGTGCCAATGCCCCCTGCCAATACCCCTTGCATAGGTCTAGTGTGGAAATAAACCTAGCCCTGCCCACTTTCTCTAATAATTCATCAATCCGGGGCATGGGGTACGACTCAAACTTAGACACTGAATTAAGGTATCTGAAATCAATACAGGACCTCAAAGAGCCATCCTTTTTTGGGACCAGCACAATCGGGCTACACCACTCACTGACTCCTTGATCACTCCCAGCTGCAACATCAAATCAATCTCTTGCTTCAGTTTTGGGACCAATCGCTCAGGGATCCTATAAGATTTCCTACGTGGAACAGCTTCTTCTTTCAATTGAACTTTATGATGCACAAGCGTGGTGAAACCAGGTCTCTCCTGAAACAACTCTGGATCTAACAGTGCCTCTAACTCTCTCTGCTGATCATCCTGCAAATGAGACACTTGAAATAAACACGGCTCTGACACATTTGTGGGAAAAAACTGTTCTCTCTCCTCATCCACTTCCGTCGCACAAATGAAGAGCTGATGATGTGTGTCCTGAAGAACAGGCTGCTGCTGCTGATGACCAGGCTGCTGAAACTCTTTCAACAAGTTAATATGGAATCTCTGATGTTTTAACTTCCTGTCAGGCATATATATTTCGTATGTCACTGAGCTTAGTTTCTTAGAGATTTCATATGGCCCCTGCCATCGAGCCAACAGCTTACTGTCACACGAAGGCAGCAGTAACAAAACCTGCTGACCTGGGTGAAAAACCCTCTTTCTGGCCTTCTTGTCATACCAAGTTTTTTGTTTGGCCTGTGCCGTCCTCATGTGCTCCTGAGCCAAAGCAGTCATTCGATCCAGTTTCTCTCTCATCTTAATAACGTATGAGACCACATTGCCCTGATCACTCGGGGGACTCTCCCAATGCTCCTTTAATAGATCCAGTGGGCCCCTCACCTGACGACCATACAGTAGTTCAAAAGGTGAGAACCCTGTTGAAGCCTGGGGCACCTCCCGATAAGCAAATAATAAGTATGGCACCCATTGGTCCCAATCAGAGCCCGTATCAGAAACAATTTTCCGCAGCATGTTTTTCAGAGTCTGGTTAAATCGCTCAACTAGTCCATCTGTCTGAGGGTGATATGGGGTGGTCTTAATACCCTTAATACCCAACAGCTTGTATACCTGCTGCAACAGTTTTGACAAAAAATTTGTTCCACAATCTGTTAGAATCTCTCTGGGTATGCCTACCCTCGAAAATAACTGGATAAGGCAGTTGGCAACCTGCCTAGCCTTAATAGATTTTAGGGGGAAGGCTTCTGGGTACCGAGTAGCGTAGTCACAAATCACCAAAATGTATCTATTACCAGAGGAGCTTCTCTCTAGGGGGCCAACTACATCCATCCCTATTCTGTCGAATGGTGTTCCAATAATTGGTAATGGCTGCAGTTGGGCACGGGCTACTCCCCTGGGTGATGTATATCTGACATATCTGACATGTTGTGCAGAATTCCTTTATCTGGGTATACATTCCCGGCCACACAAACCTTCTAGCAATTCTCTGTAAAGTTTTCTGAAATGCTAGATGACCTGCCCAAGGGATAACATGTCCCAGTTCCATAATCTTTGGTGTGAGGTCCTGTGGCAAAGCTATGGCCATAACTTCACCTTGCTGCTGGTACAGAATGCCCTTTTTAATGACATACAAGGCCTCAGCCAAACAATCCGTTCTGCCCTGTTTCACACCCTCAATCTCCGAGACTTTATCAAACCAAGGTCCTAATGCTGAGTCAGCTTTCTGCAGTGCAGCTATGTCAGAAGGAATATCAAAATCTACTGCCTGGCTTAGCTGTGATGATTCTTCACCCACGTTCTTTACTGAAGCTAACACCTTGTCTCTTCTCCTCTGAGCCTTGGATTTAGACTGCTTAATAGGGCCTGCCTCTATCCCAGAATCATAAAACGGCAACTCCTGGAGAACATTGGCAGCCCTCTGTGCCCTGGTCGTCACCATATTACAAATTTTCCCAACAGGTGCATCAAGCCTCTGCTCAATAGCGCCACCTGCCTGTCCCTCAGTTTGTTCATCCCTAACCTGTTGTATGATGTCCAACAACGTTGGAACATCATTGCCAAGAATAACTGAATAAGGCAAATCAGGCACAAGAGCTACAGGAAGGAGATAAGTTTGCCCCCCCCCCCCCCCCCCACTGTTAAACCTCAGCGGTCGGGTACAATTTCTTATCCCCATGAACACAACTGATATTTACTGTAGTCTCACTCCATGAATCTCTCGGGACTAAACTGGGCAAAACAACAGTCTGGAAACAACCGGAGTCTAACAAGGCCTCTTCACACTGACCATTAAGCAGAACGGTAGTTTTATATATTTCACTATGAACTGGTGCTGACAGAGTGGGTCTTGGAACTGAGCATAATAATGAAGGTTTATCATTTTTTGTGGCAGGACATAAATATTGGGTGTGACTGATTTTATGACAATGATAACAGCATATATCCTTATTTGAAACAAAATGTGACTTTTTGCTACCATCATATCTGCTATTTGTGATCTGACTGGACCTGGAATACAGCCTATTCTGAGCTGGACCACCCCTTTCACCCTCATTCGACTTACTCCGTGTGGTGAAAGAGCTGTCACGGCCGAGAGTAGGTCTCCTGCTCCCAGACCTGGCTGACAGAAAGACCTCCGCCAGATGAGCAGCGCCCTCTGCAGTCTTCGGGTCCCGCTCTTGTATCCAGATTCCCAGTTCCGGGTTCACCATCCGCAGAAACTGCTCCAAAATCAATAGTTCCGTAATGTCTTTCACAGTTAAGGTCTCTGGTTTAATCCACTTACAGAACAGGTCCTTTAAACGTACATACAATTCACGAGGGGTTTCGTCCTGATGAACGTCCAGGGACCGAAACCTCCTCCTATAAGTGTCGGCTGTAATCTCATATTTACTTAAAATTGCTTCCTTCACTTTTCCATAATTGTTCGTGTCTGCAATGTCCATCAGCACATATGCACTCCGTGCTTTACCTGTGAGCAAAGGAGCCAACTGAATAGCCCACTCTTCTTCACGCCAGCGGCAGACCGTAGCGATCCTCTCAAACGTCGACAGATAGAGCTCGATGTCGTCCTCGGGAGACAGCGGATTCAGCCTGGGCTCGTGGTGCATTCGCGTCATCCTCGGCTGCACCTGCAGCGGTAAATTATCCTCCTGCGGGCCGACCCGACTGGCCGTCACCCTGAGGTCTTCCCCCGAAGCGCCGTCGTCACCACTGCGTTCAGCCCGGCTCCCATACTCCTCTCTCAGCTCCGCAACTTGCGACTCCATCTGACAAATTTGATTATTCATAGTCTGCCACCTTTGATCTTGAAGAGCGGCGGTCTTCCTCCCTCTGACGGTCTCCGACAGTCAGTGAACGTACCAAGGACTTCACCAAGCACGTTAATTCTTTCAGCTTGTTTAGTCCACTGGCTCCCTGCTCCTCAGTTGCCATACCTGCGTCAAAGTCCTCGAATTGTTCTTCTTGGCTCGTCATCTTCCTTCTGGACATCGCTCCTTCCGTCCCATGTTGTCACTCCTTCTTTGACAGCACCAATGTCACCAGGCGCTTTTCCATTTGGCACACTTTGGCCTCGTTTCGCATGGTTCGGCCTCCTTTGTCCGCTTTTCCTTTCGGCACCCAATGGCCTAACAGTTCCGTTATTTCGGAACTGTTCCACTTTTATCAGCACCGATAAAAGTAGGTCCGAAGGGTACCGGCACGGTTTCGTCACGCCACTGCTGGCCATTCATTGGTCTGGGCGTAGCGTCATGAGAGTGGGCGTTACGCTGACTTTCGAGAATCGCTTGCTGGTCGCCATTTGCAATTTTTCGTCAGTGAGCCCACGAACAAGTGATATTATAAACCACAACGATAGAATGGCTTAACAGAAATCAGCAGAAATCTAACACCGCGGTGCAGCAGAGTTTCCTGTGCGTTTCGGCTGATGAGAGAATGCAGAGGGAAGCAGACTGAGCTTGCAGTGGGGCGCAAAAGCAGACCCACCACAAAATAGACGGAGACGCACCGGGAATTAGACCGAGCCACCCGAATTGAATTGAATGTACAGCCGCGGCGCACCCAACTTCAGCAGTTGAAGCCGTGATATTGTGATATACAGGACGGTGAGTGATGTGATATTCATGCTTTATGTTATTTTTTCGAACAGTGGAAAAGTTCACTTAGGACAGATGAAAACTTAATCGTGTTTAAACGATGACCTAGCTTAATGCTATGTCCGTCCTTGTATGTTGCTTTTTTGTGTTGACAATATCTGATGAAATAAGCTAGTTGTAATCCTGGTTAAAAAGTTTATTTTATTTATTTATTTATTTTTTTTACATGTTGCACTTTCGTGCTGTGCATGTACTTAATTTGTGTGTATTTCATTGTAGAGTCCAAACAGGATCTGCTCAGAATGGCGACGTTTTGACACCAATGTATTGTGACAGGTAAACAACACATATTTATAGTCAAATCTTTTGCTTTTTAAAGCGAGGTAGTCGGATACGCAAAAGCCGATGGTGTATAGAACACGTATATTAGGATGTGAAATGTCGGCATCGAAACTGCTCCCATTTAGCTGTAATATTCAAAAATGATATTTTCGGGAGGAAAGAATTCAATTTAAACAGCCAAGGACCAAAAAAACGTACATTTGCTCATGGAACAGGGCATTCACACTCGCGCTATATGTGTCTGTAGGATTTTCTTTCCATGCACGCAAAAAAAGCATTTTTTTCCCGGATCCGACTACCTCACTTTAAGTTAAAGTTTAGGTAAAGTGCCAAATTTAAAGTAGCACAATTTCCACTTAATATGAAAGGGACTGAATTGAGATTTATTTGTGTGAATATTAATTACAGAGTAATTGAAAATGAATGGCACGTCCAATAGTAGCCACCATAAAATAAACCGCTTGTTTATTTTTATCAGATCATTTCTGTGATCCTTTATGAGTTATAGTCATAATAGTGTATCTTGCACCTTGGGGAATGGGAGATGTTCAGTCACCATTAGAATTTAGTTTATATGCGTATAGTATTTCATCTTTAAACTCATTCAGTAATAGAACACATTACAAATATTTGAGACCCATAGTAGTGCTTCCTTTTATATTTTAGCAATACAAGCACAAAACACCACCCAAACTTGAAACCAGGGCGACACAGCGGTGGCTAAATTTTAATGATAACGTTATTTCACACCATCACAACAACTCAGTATTTAAACTCAGTATAAATGGTGTAGAGATTGAAAGGGTATCCAAAATTAAAATCCTTGGTGTAATTAATAAACTGTGTTGGAATTCACATATTAATTATATTAAAGGTAAAATATGCAAATCAGTCACAATACTGCGCAGAGTGAAATATTTGCTGAATCAACCCACACTATAGACTTTGTATCATTCATTAATGCTCCCATACATGACATCCATCCATCCATCTTCTACCACTTTTCCAGAGGTCCGGGTCGCAGAGGCAGCAGTTCAAGCAGAGAAGCCCAGACTTCCCTCTCCTCAGCCACCTGCTCCAGATCTTCAGAGAGGATACCAAGGTGTTCCCAGACCAACTGGGAGATGTTGTCTCTCCAGTGAGTTCTGGGTCTGCCCTGGGGTCTGAGAACTACTACCAAGCAACACTGTGTTTCAGTGCAAGGTGTCAGACTGTGGAACGCTTTTGGACCTGAATTAAAATCATGTACAAAGCTTGGACAATTTAAAAAAAACTAAAAGAATAAATACTCCAAACATACACACGTGGACAAAATTGTTGGTACCCCTCTGTTAATGAAAGAAAAACCCACAATGGTCACAGCACAGTGACTACTTGTCACCCTTTAAATAGGCCGATTGATTACAAGTTTGTAGACACCTGTGATGTTAATTAGAGGACACATCTTGGTTGAACATGTCCCTATGGTCATGTTCATGTCCCTATGGCCTATTTTCAATCTTTTCTAGGAGTACCATCATTTTTGTCCAGGTCTGTTTCATGAGTTTGTTTTTTAAAATAATTCTGTTGAACCACAATTCAAAAGCATTGTCTGATTTTCATTGGTTAATTTTCATAGAATTTTTATTTATTACCACTTTTGTCAGATTCAAGTTATTTCTGTGATCATTGTGGGTTTTTCTTTGATTAACAGAGGGGTACCAACAATTTTGTCCACGGCTGTATATATAAAACGACATGTAAAATCACACAAGGATTATCATATCCAGTCTGTGTTGTGCTGTTGCTTATTTTTTGTCACGTTTTGTCTTGGCTTTGTTCTGATTTGTAATCACTCTTAGTTCATTTTATTTTTGAATTCTTAGCTGGAACATGGGTGGGCAATATAAGCTGCGGCTTCAGCCATCACCCATTTCTGATAAGTTATGATGAATTGTATAATCCGAGGAGTTCCTGTTTAATTTGACCTTATTGGATTTTTTCCCCCTGTGTTCTATTATTCTGTTCCTTTTTAATCTAATTATCCAAAATAAAGATTCATTCATTTCTCAAATATGTTTTAAACTTTAATTATCCACCACCCATTTCTGTCTTTCATCTAGGCAAGGGGAAAACGATCCACCCAAACCGGACCTTGCATCACTATTTAGAGATGCAGGCTGAAGATCTGCTGAACCAGGACCAGTACGAGGGGCCGATCCAGTTGCTTCTCAGTGAGGCAGCGTGGCTGGCGTGTGTTACTTATTCCAGTTTCTTTTTTTTTTTTACAGTTTGAATTTTGCACATTCTAAATAATCTGTAATTTGCTGCTGATTGGAATAAACAATTTAGTGATTTATTTGTTTGCATCATGATTTTCTATTCTGTCTGTTCAGACACCGGTGGGAAAAGAGTCAACCGTACGAACCATTTATCAGTGACTTTGAAAATAATGGCTTATTTTTAAGAAAAGTAACCAAAACAATCATTTGCTGATGACTGTAAAACAAAATAGGGACATCTGCAAAAGTACAAAGGTTTATTGTCAAAATTCCCAGGGCAATACTACATGAATACAAGTATAGTTCACTGTTGATGCAGAGAATATATATTTATACAGTATCTACAGGTAGTCAGCAATACTCAATATGATATATTTCCAGTTAATCTACGTATTTCTCCATGTAACCTTGGGACTGCTTTATTTTAATTACTTCTAATCCTAGATCCATTTGTTTTGGCTTAAAATGCATCATAATTGCTAAATATATCTTATGCCTAAATCAGTACCGTTTACCTGTTGAAATATATATTTAACGGCTCATATGCTACTATATGGCACCTGATCCATGTTTTGTCACGACACCACTGGCTGGAGCAGGTAAATTCCATGACGTCTCAACAGTCTCTCCATGATTTCGACATAGATCAGATCAATTTATTTCACAGGAAGCTAAACATTTCTAGTGAGCTTGGGGTCACATCACTGTGATGAACATTAATGCCGACCGTTTGAAACGATATTTTTGCCAGAAGAGAGCCATCTGAAACACACACACAGAATACAGATTTTAGGACCTAGTATCGATAACTTGCCAACATTACAATGTTGTACGGTGGACTTAAAAGCAAAGTAGTCCGGTCTGGACACCATGGTGATTGCAGCTTAACGCTGAAGCTCCCAGACCCAATCCAGTAAAATACCTTGAAAATCAGATTTAACGGATTTTTGGAAGAGTGAAAATCAAAGGACAAAGTCATCATGCCTAAAGGAAAACAGAAGAAATCGACATTTACCAGGCCAGGACACGCATCGGCCGAAGAATCTGATCCGGAGGATTTCCATTCAGAAGACGAGCTGAATGAAGCTAACAAAAAGGTTAGCTTGAAAATGGTACTTAAAGAATTAAGACGATTTCGCCGAGAGTGTTGGGCCGAATTTCGTGAAATCAAAGAAGAATTAAAAAGGACAAATAGGAGAGTGGACCAGGCCGAGGACCGAATCATGGAAGCAGAGGAAAGAATAAAAGGGCTGGAAGATTCCGTGCTGGATCTACACAAAAGGCAGTCAAGACTGGAGGCTAAGCTAACCGACCAAGAAGGAAGACTGAGAAGAGACAACATAAGAATTCATGGTCTGAAAGAAGGAGTCAAGGATGGTTTCACCACAATGGCGTCATGCGTGGAATCCTTACTGAGAGAGAAGTTGGATATTCCCCAATCCACCGACTTGAAGACAGAAAGGGCGCACCGTACATTAGCCCCTAGGCCGACGGCGGAAGCGCCACCACGATCGGTAGTGGTGAAGTTCTCCAACTCCAAAATAAAACAAGAGGTTGTAAGACTGGCTTGGCAGAAAAAAGGATTTATGCACCAAGAGAGAAAAGTTTTCGTGGAACACGATTACGCCCCGGAGGTCCTTAAAAAGCGTCGGGAATACAACGACGCTAAAAAGGTACTACGAGAGAAAAAGCTGCGCTTCCAGACTCCATTTCCGGCGAAGCTGCGCGTCTTCTACGACGATGAGAATTGTCTCTACAATTCGGCGGAAGAAGCAACCGTGGATATGGCGAGGAGAGGGCTCCCGGTAACGGTGTTTAAACCCGCAGCAGACCCGAGCAAAAGAATCAAGGCTCAAACGTGGTCCACACAGAGACCCTCAAAATCCACGGGCCAGCAGCGGGAAACCCAGCGTCAGAGCTACAAAGAAAAACTGGCCGTTTACAGGAGGGAATAACGATTTTTTTAGTCAATCTGCACATCCAACCTCACTCCTACAAGGTAACAAACATTAAAGGAGATGCAGAATCAGCATGTGGTAAAACATTTCATGGAACAGTCATAATATTAGAAACAAATAAGTCTTAAAAAAAACAAAAAAAAAAAACGTTAAAATAGAAATGTGACAATGATCCACATGTTCTCCCCACACTAACAAATACTGTATTAGCGTGAACGTTTGCTGTGATGGAGGTGGGAGGGTGCACACAATTTCATAGGGTATAGGCATAAAAAAAAAAATCATTACAAGTTTGGATTGGGATCTGAAATTCACGTTAAAAACATGGGACAACTTACAGGGGTAAGAGAGGGCCCTCAACACGTAACAGAGTTTGAGGAATTTCCCTCAGAGCCTACACTCCATCAAGGCTCTTCCAGGGTCTCTAAAAAGACCTCAGCTCAGGAAGTTCTTTTGTCAGTTTTTTGTTTTAAAGTTTTATACACTATGTTCTTAATGTTTTTTAAGTTCTTAATGTTCTTTCAGTTTCTGAGTAGCATAAAAGAGGGCCACCACACTGTTATACTAAATAAGACAATACAATGGAGAAACAGGGTGGAACCAAAATAATCTCATATAATGTAAAAGGGATCCTGAATCCAGTTAAAAGATCCAAGATTCTAGGCAAAATGAGAAAAGACAAAGCAGGAATAATATTTTTACAAGAAACCCACCTAACAGACGTGGAGCACACTAAACTCAATAAACAAGGGTTTAAAATGATCTCTTCATCTTCATATAAGTCAGGGAGGAGGAGGGGAGTAGCGACATTGATCTCAACCAAAATTACATTTGAAAAAAAAAATCAGAACACAAAGATAAAGAAGGGAGATACAATTTGGTAATTGGGTGGCTAGAAGGAGAAGATATCACCCTGCTGAATGTATATGCACCTCCAGGGGCTAACTGGAAATTTTATAAAAATGTATTTGACTTAATGATAACTAAAGCCCAAGGTTTAGTGATATGTGGTGGAGACTTCAATCTAAGACTGAATCCATACTGGGATGCATCAGGTAATTCTCCTCATCAAAATAACACTCAAAGTAGGAAAACTCGGATGCTACTAAAAGAAATGGGAATCTGTGATGTGTGGAGGGAATTCAACCCTAGTGTAAAAGATTATACATTTTACTCAGCGCCACATTCATCATACTCAAGGATTGACTATTTTTTTAATGTTTAATAGAGACATTGGGAGAGTAAAAACATGTAAAATAGGACTGATGGATCTCTCTGACCACAGTCCGATCTATATGGACTTAAGTATCCAAAAATACACAAATAATACATTTTCTTGGAGGTTGAATTCAAATGTCCTGAAAGGACCACTGAAAGATGAATTGGAATCAGATATTCTCAGATATTTGGAAGAAAATGATAATGGAGAAGTATCCCCTTTAATACTGTGGGATGCATGCAAAGCTGTAATAAGGGGAAAGATTATTGCAAAACTGGCAATCCAAAAGAAACTGAGACAAGAAAAACTAACCACATTAGAGTCAGAACTTAAGAACCTAGAAAAAGAGCACAAAGACAACACTCATTCTAATGACTCGCTCAAAATTAAGGAAATTAAAAAACAAATAAATGAGATCAACACAATAGAAATCCAGAAGAAACTTACATTTCTGAAACAAAAATACTATGAAGCAGGCAGCAAATCGGCAAAATTACTAGCCTATAACTTGAGGAAACAACAAACAGAAAGAGCAATCTACAAAATCAGAGACCCAGTATCAAAGGAAATAAAATTCAGAATTCAGGATATTCTTAAAAGCTTCGAGAACTACTATAAGAACTTGTACTCCCTCAAAAAACATAAAAACGCATCCGAAGCATTCCTAAACACATTAAACCTTCCCCAACTTACTGAGTCTCAAAATAAAACACTACTGTCAGAAATACAACCTAAAGAATTAGAAAAAGCAATTATGAAACTTAAAGCTAACAAATCCCCAGGAGCAGATGGCTATACAGTAGAGTGGTACAAAACCTTTAAACAGCAACTATCTCCTCTCCTCCTGAAAACATTTAACTATGTCCTCCACACAGGGGAAATCCCCCCCTCCTGGAGAGAAGGGGTCATTGCAGTCATACCTAAACCTGAAAAGGATAAACTAGAATGCTCAAACTACAGACCAATCAGTGTATTAAATCAGGACTATAAGCTTTTTACCACTATCCTTGCCAAAAGGTTAGAAAATATACTGACAGACTTAATTCATTTAGACCAAACAGGTTTTATAAGACAAAGACAGACACAAGACAACATTAGACGCACTTTACACATAATTCATCATATAAAAAAATATAACTTAAATGCAGTCATATTGGGATTAGATGCTGAAAAAGCATTCGATTCGGTTGACTGGTCTTTCCCATATAGAATCTTATCCAGTTTCAATTTTCATAACAACTTCATTAGAACTATCCAGGCATTATATAAAAAACCAACAGCTAAAATAAGGATTAACGGTAATTTATCATCATCTTTTGAGCTGGAAAGAGGATGTCGTCAGGGCTGCCCCTTGTCTCCACTGCTCTTTGCAATCTTCATAGAACCTCTGAGCCAATGGATAAGACAGAATCAAAAAATTCAAGGTATTACACTTGGTCAGAAGGAACATAAAATAGCACTCTTTGCTGATGACATTTTAATATACCTGGGGCAGCCGGACACCTCTTTTCCAGAACTAATCTCAGTTTTTTCAGAGTATGGAGATTTATCGGGGTACGAACTAAACATGCATAAAACCCAAGTTTTAACATTCAACTATGACCCAAATCAATATTTACTAAGCAAACTCAAAACTAACTGGGAGATGGAATCTATGAAATATCTGGGGGTCAATATCCCGAAACAACTCAACAAAATTATAACACTAAACTATGATCCACTGGTGGCAAAAATAAAATCTGATCTAGCAAGATGGAATATGATACCATTCTTGGGTACTGCACAAAGAATTGAAGCAGTCAAAATGAATATACTTCCACGTCTTCTATACCTTTTCCAAACAATACCGGTAGAACCTCCCAAAAAAACATGGCAGGAACTGGACAGAAGGATCTCAAGATTCATATGGCAGGGCAAGAGACCTAGAATCAGATATAGAACCCTACAGCTAAACAAAGACAAAGGTGGGCTCACGCTGCCAAATATCAGGGACTATTTTAAAGCCGCACAAATTAAAACTTTAGTAGAGTTATGTAACCCAGTCTACACTGCACAATGGAAGGAGATGGAATGCCAAATAACAAGTGACATCCCCCTACAGGCGATAATAGGGAACAATGCCTTACCTAAACTTTTGAATAACACTAACCCCTGGATAGAGACCCCGCTAAAAATTTGGTTTAAGATAGTCAGAGAGAATCAAACTAAAGAACCCTATCGATTTCTGCAATGGATTGCCTATGATCAAGACTTTACTCCTAATAAAACAGACACTAGATTTAAAAAGTGGAAAGAGAACGGACTGATAAAATATTACGATTTTTTTAAAGGGCAAATTTTAAGAAGTTTTGAAGATTTGAAAAAACAAGGTTTAATAAATCAAGACCTTTACAGGTTCTTTCAGCTTAGACACCACATAAACAATATACTTAAAAAGGAGGATTTGGAAAGGGCCCAGTCAGGTGTTCTGAAGGTCTTCTTAATGGCATATAAAGGGATCCCAGGGATCAGATACATCTCTAAAATATACCAAGGTCTTCAAGACTTAAAAGGAGACAACACATCATATATAAAAGAGAAATGGGAAAAAGAGGGGAATTTCACTTTACAACTGGAAATATGGGAAAAGCTAAATAAACAGCAATGGAAAAGTACCTCATCCCTGCAGTGGAGAGAATTTGGATGGAAAAATTTGGTAAGATTTTTCAGAACACCTGCACAAAACAAATTTACTCATAAGGGGTTGAATTGTTGGCGCTTGTGTGGTGAAGAGACTGCAAATCATTTTCATGTGTTTTGGTCATGCCCAGTTATCCACCAATATTGGACCAATGTACAGACAATATTGGGGAAAATATTCAAAATAACAGTTCCCTTTTCTTTTGTAACTTTGTATTTGGGTTTACTACCGGATTCACTGGAAAGACGAGGAGAAAAATACTTATTCACTGTTTTAATATTGGCAAGTAAAAAAGCCCTAACTAAAAAATGGATGTTGAAGGACTGTCCTACACCTGAAGATTGGATTAACGTGATTCAAGACATTTACTCAATGGAAAAGTTGACATTTGCACTGAGACAGGACATGGATGGGTTCTTGAACTTTTGGCAACCCTGGATCGCATATGTATCTTCCATTAGATCTAATCTTTGACAAATACCATTTCAATAATGGCACCGCTCTTTGTTCCAACGCTACTCAGATGCTCTTTTATTTTTATTTATTTATTTTTATTTGTTTGTTTGTTTGTTTGTTTTTTGCTCTTTTGTTTTGTTTGTCTTTTTTTTGTTCTCTTTAATTTCACTTTTTCTTTCACTTAAAAAAAAGGGGTGTTGTAATAATTATTCTTCCAATGTTGTCAAATAACAAAAACTAAGGGAACATGTGATGAAAATGTAAACAATGCAATGCTGTAATGACGTGTATACCCTTTACAAAAACTTTAAAAAAAAAAAAAAAAAAGCAAAGTAGCATTAGCAATCATTAGCTTACTGTCATACGTAATGTAGTTCGCATCCTCATGTCTTCTAAATGCTCCAGTACTTTTCCAGAGTGTGTCGTATTGCGGGTTTGCCTTCTGTTCTCCGTTTTTGCCTTTATTCTGGCAAAAACAGCCAGAGAACGTAGACGCCTCGTATCCTGCCAACTTGTGTTTTGCGTAACGTTACGCTTGATTTACGCCAGTTACGCTTGTTTTACGTAGCGGGAGGGAGAGGGTTGCGCCGCCTCCCTTTTAACTATTTCCCACCCACTTCAAATGACACCTAGTGCAGTAGAAAAACATGCGAGCCGAACTGTACCGTGCGAAACGAGGCCAAACGAGGCCAAAGTGTGCCAAATGGAAAAGCGCCTGTGGTGGTGCGTTCGCGTCATCCTCGGCTGCACCTGCAGCGGTAAATTATCCTCCTGCGGGCCGACCCGACTGGCCGTCACCCTGAGGTCTTCCCCCGAAGCGCCGTCGTCACCACTGCGTTCAGCCCGGCTCCCATACTCCTCTCTCAGCTCCGCAACTTGCGACTCCATCTGACAAATTTGATTATTCATAGTCTGCCACCTTTGATCTTGAAGAGCGGCGTCTTCCTCCCTCCGACGGTCTCCGACAGTCAGTGAACGTACCAAGGATTTCACCAAGCACGTGAATTCTTTCAGCTCGTGTAGTCCACTGGCTCCCTGCTCCTCAGTTGCCATACCTGCGTCAAAGTCCTTGAATTGTTCTTCTTGCCTTGTTATCTTCCTTCTGGACATCGCTCCTTCCGTCCCGTGTTGTCACTCCTTTGACAGCACCAACGTCACCAACTGTCCGCATTCATCAGGGAACGGACCACTTCTGCCACCAAATGTAAACACTCGTCAGGGAACGGACCACCGCTGCCACCAAATGAAACATATGGCGTGGTCTGGCCTACCTGACCCGAAATGGAGGCTTCCAGACAATTTGCAATCAGCAATTTTCATTTATTCTAGTGATGGGTCTGGCAACACCGATGCGTCGGCGCATGCGTCGAGCTCATAGAGCGAAACCCAGTTTCGGTGCGTGTCGGTGCGTGTCGCTTTAAGAAAGTCACGTGACCGATACAGTGCCTGTATCGGTCACGTGACGCTAGGGCGTCGAAACACTGACACGCCAGCGTTTATAAGGAAGCGCATCTGTCAACGGGGATGCATTTGCCCAAAGACCCGTATGTGTTGCGGACGGTCCTTGTACAAATTTATCATGAATTATGGAGCACGAGCAGCAGCGTCAAGGAAAAAGAAAGGTTTCTGCCGTGTGGGACCATTTTGATCTGATATTAGAAAATAAGGTATTTCCAAAAAAAATAGTATTTTTAAAATACTATTTTCTTTGTTTTAATTTCCTTGTTTTTTCATCCTGTTCCTCTCAAAGTTTCCACTTGATCTATTTGAATTCAAATTCATTTCAAAGTGACTCTTAGTTTACTCTTCATATTTTCTGCAGGCTAAATGTCGCATTTGTTCGACAGAACAAATGCCCTTCGGCCCTCATATGTTTTGCCAACCAGAAAGGTTTGTGGAAATTATCTAAAGTAGTAGTTGATATATCCAATTTATTTAATCTTTAATTTAAATATATGGATTTGCTTTTGGTTTGACTTGGTGTAATTTTCAGACCATCAAACAAATGGTGGCCAAAAAGTACGAGGAGGAACGGGAACAAGTGAAAAAGGAAGTACAGTAAGCTGTGGCAGTGAGTATAACAGCTGACATGTGGACATCTGTGAACATGGAGGCTTACTTGGCTCTTACCTGTCACTACATTAATGAGAATTTGCAGTTGTGTACGTCTGTGTTGGGAGTGCAATACTTTCCACAAAGTCACACTGCTGACAATTTGGCCCAAGTCAAAAGGGGCATGACGGAGGACTGGGCCATAACCAATAAAGTGTTTTGTGACCGACGCAGCACCAAACATGATTGCATCCACTAGACCGCTCCAAATTCGGCACTCAATTTGCATTGCACATAGTCTCAATTTAGATGGGACCGTCTTCACAACAACTGTCTGCACCCACTTCAGCCATGTTATTCAGCATTATTTGTTTGTTGTTTGGAAATCATGTACTAAAATGCCAATTTGTTGTTTTTTAGATAACCTTTGGCAACATCTCAACATCAAAGTGGGCAGGCAGACCAAAAGTGCCACAGCTGATGCCATCCAGGAGGTGCAGAGATACCTGGCAGAGGGCAATATTGCCAGGTCCAAGGAACCTATGAGATACTGGGACAACCAAAAGACCATCTATCCAAACCTCTTTCAGCTTTCCTTACAATTTCTCTGCACTCCAGCCTCATCTGTGTCGTGTGAGCAGGTGTTTTCTACAGCTGGAGAAGTTGTATCAAAAAAGCATAACGGACTCAATTTCAAAACGTTGGAAAAGCTTTTTTGTTTTTAATAAAAATTTGTAAAAAAAAAAAAAAAAAAAATCCCAGTCCACAAGCATCTTCATTCACAACATGTTCACTTAGATTTTCACGTTATGATACATGTTCACATTATTTATTGACTGTATCTAAAAATATCAATGATATTTGAAATTAAAATGAAGATATGAAATAATACAATATAACATGCAATGACTTAAATTATATACTGCTCAAAAAATAAAGGGAACACTAAACATCCTAGATTTGAATGAAATATTCTTTTTAAATACTTCGTTCTTTACATAGTTGAATGTGCTGACAACAAAATCACACAACAGCATGTGAAATTGATTGTCAATCAGTGTTGTTTCCTAAGTGGACAGTTTAAGGGACAGTGTTCCCTTTATTTTTTGGAGCAGTATATTATTGTATATACTAGGTCATCAAATCAGTGTCAGTTGAGTCTGTCAACTAGGTTGCCTGTAGGGATTTTTACGGTCCAGCAGGTGTCAGTATTCAGTGACACAGTATCAACACAGTATCAATACAGTTTTGCAATGTGTCGAAACGCATCATGACGCCTCATGGACCCATCACTAATTCCAAAAGTCTTCACAGGCAATAACTTCAACAAAACACCCGACATCTTCACACCGACACGACTCTCAAGAACCTTACTTTTTCACATGAAACCAAATACCAACACCTGTTATATACTGTGTGATAATTAGGGTCAATTAGAACATACCATAACTCCAGGTAAGACAATAAACATTTTCATCTTTCCACACATACCCAATAACATCTAAAAAGTCATAAATAATTAAATAATTCTCCCACCTATTTACAGAATAAATAATACACCATAAATAATACAATAAATAATTTAAACCCCTATTTACATATTAAATTACCCCTAAACTTACCATCACATGCTTCCTTCCTGCTGGTATCCTTTAAAAGGCATTCAACCCCTAAAGAGTCTTTTGCCTGGACACCATCAGGAAGCATGTTGGCAAAGGTATGTGGATTTAATAATCACCAATTGCCTCACCCAATCAACACAATTAACATAAGAATTATCTCACAAAAGGAATTCAGAATTAGTCAAAAACAGATCCTAAAATTATATGTGCATTTAACAATCATATTAACATTCACAAATACTACACATATAATCACAATTACAGGAAAACATGGTAGTGGCGACACTCCGTCGTCACACCGCAGCACATAATGATGATAATGATCATAATAATAATCACTCTATAAATTCAAGAAATCGCTGTGTGTCACGATCATAGCACATCATAGGATGGCCTATGATGTCTGCATGATGTCCTATGATGATCCTATGAGCTCAGGCAACATAGGACTCGCGACAACGTCATATAGACAATAGGACTGGCTACCTATGATGTCGGCATGATGTCCTATGATGCCTGCCTTGATGTCTTTATGATGTCTTATACTGTAGACCATCACTCACGAAAGAAGAGATACTCATCACCCGATTAAGAATAGGACACAGCACTTTAAACCACACCCATTCAGTCAAACTGTATACCATGGCAAATTAAATGTCTTCAACCTAGCTCCCTTTTACGGCCAATAATAAGGAAGAGAAGGATTCAGGAAATCTCTGTCTGTCAGTGTGTCACGATCATAAAAAATGGATTTAATATTGTTTGTCGATGACACTAATTTATTATGCAGTGGAAGCAATTTGGAACAACTTTTGGATACACTTGGAAAGGAATTAGGAAAGCTTAAACTGTGGTTTGATTCAAACAAATTAACGCTCAATTAGGCAGCAGTGGATGAGCAATGGATGGGCAATGGATCAGCGTTCTCGTCGCGCCCTCCGCCAGTACCCGGGCTCGCCTGGGGAAGCTAATGATCCTACCAGCAGACTAAATTCGAAGAGACGACGCCTCTGTGCCAAGTCAAAGAAGAATCCTAGTCACAGTCCTAAAGCCGAAAGCAAACAGCCCCAAGAGCACTTTGTGGTAGGATCTGCCCTTTGCATATTACAACTAAACGTTGAAGGCCTATCTGCAGCCAAGCGAAGCCTTATCGAAGTCCTCGCCTTCCAACATTCGATTGATGTAATCTGCCTCCAAGAGACTCATATTGGCACAGAGGAAGCTGGCCGCTTCACCATCAAAGGCTTTGACCTCCTGTGCTATGTTCTACATGCTAAACATGGACGTGCCACCTATGTGCGTTCTGACATAGTTGAAGCAAATCACCTGATAACAACACATTTCTCAGACACCATAATCATTGGTGGCTTCCATATTGTCAATGTGTACAAGCCCCCTAATGCCAACTGGGATCTGCAGGTCTTACCCACCCTACCCCACCCTGCCATCTATGCGGGGGACTTTAACAGCCATCACCCTGACTGGGGGTACCCAGCAGTGGACAGTGATGGGGAGGCACTTTCAGACTGGGCATCCAGAAATGACCTCGCTTTGATATACGACCCCAAACAAAGAGGAACCTTCCACTCTGCTAGGTGGAAGAAGGACTATTCTCCTGACCTGTGTTGGGTCAGCTCTTTGAATGGGGAGCCATATCCTACACAGATCCTCATTCTTGATGATTTTCCACACAGCCAACACCGGCCCCTGCTTGTACACATTGGCCTACAACTTCCAGTCATATACAGCCCAAGGAAGATGCGCTGGAACTTCCGCAAAGCCAACTGGAAGAAATTCAGTGAAACTCTGGACCGGAGCGTTGTTACCATCCCACTCCACACCATCACTATAGATGAAGCATACAACCGCTTCTGCAGCGCAATCTTCAAGGCTGCCCATACTGCAATCCCACGAGGCTACCGACCCCTCTATGTCCCATGTTTGGACGGAGAAAGTGCTGCCCTCCTACAATCCTATCAAACATCAGGGGACCCAGAGATAGCAGACCATCTCATTGAATTGCTAAATACAGCCCGGCGAAAGAAATGAGAGGAGACAGTTGCTGACCGGAGCTTTACCCACTCTAGCAGGAAATGTTGGAGCCTCATCCGTCGCCTAGGAGCTGCACAGAAGCCCCCTAGCCAAAGCCGAGCATCCGTCACACCCAACCAAGTTGCATCCCACCTACTGACTATCGCCAAAGCACCCCAAGACAAAGACACCAGAAGAGCAGTTACAACTGAGCTAAAAAAAACACCAAAAAATGCCTGTAGAGGAAACGAACCCTGAACCCTTCGAGGCTGCTGAACTGGAGAAAGTCCTACAGGGCCTGAAATGTGGAAAGGCAGCAGGATATGATAACATCTTCCCAGAATTCATGAAAAATCTTGGCCCCCGAGCCCTAACCTGGTTGACACAATTCTACACAAGGATCACACAAACAAACTCGATCCCAAAGAAATGGCGGACAGCAAAGGTCATTGCCATCCCAAAACCTGGCAAAGACCACAAACTACCAGCAAGCTACCGCCCAATCTCCCTACTCAGCGTTCCTTACAAAATCATGGAGCGCCTAATACTGCAACGCATTTCCCCAGAAATAGAGGATATTCTAAGTGTGGATCAAGCAGGTTTCCGCAAGGACCGCAGTACAGGAGAACAAGTACTGGCCCTAACCACCTTCATTGAAAATGGCTTCGAGAGCAGACTGAAGACAGGGGCTGTGTTTCTCGATCTTACAGCCGCCTATGATACGGTCTGGCACAAAGGCCTCCTCCTGAAACTTATAAAGGCGATCCCTGCTTGGGCAACAGCAATTATAAAAACCCTGCTGACCAACCGAAGGTTCAGAGTCCACCTTAGTCAGAACACAAGTGCATGGAGAATGCAGAAAAACGGACTCCCACAAGGCTCAGTTCTAGCTCCAACTCTGTTCAACCTCTACATAAACGACCTGCCTACTACAAAATCCCGCAAATTCATCTATGCAGACGACATCTGTTTGGCATTCCAAGCACCAGACTTTGAACCACTGGAACGGGTGCTCACGGAAGATCTTGCCAAACTGGACCAGTTCTGCAAAATCTGGTGCCTAAAACCAAGCCCAGCAAAAACCGTCTCCAGTGTATTCCATCTCCACAATGCAAAAGCTGCCAGAGAACTAAACATCCACCTGAGCGGACTCAAGCTTAAGCATGCCCCAAATCCAACTTATCTTGGAGTGACCCTTGATAGGACCTTATCCTTCAAGGAACATCTAAAGGGGACGGCGGCTAAGGTGAAGGTACGAAACAACCTGCTGTGCAAGCTCGCTGGTGCAAAATGGAGGGCGGCAGTCTCCACCCTGCGCACCTCAGCACTGGCCCTTTCATACTCTGTAGCAGAATATTGTGCCCCTGTCTGGTCCAGGTCATCTTACACACACCATGTAGACACCCAGCTCAACTCAACCATGAGAACTATAACTGGAACAATCCGCTCAACACCACTCCCCTGGCTCCCTGTACTGTCAAACATAGCCCCCCCACACATCCGGCAAGCAGCATTAACTCAAAGGATGCTCCAAAAAGTTAAAGATTTTCCTCACTTACCAATCCATGCAGATATCTACACCCCACCCACTGCCCGACTTTCATCCAGACAGCCAATTTGGAAAAACCCTCCCCCAGCTGACTTTACCATCCAGACAGCTTGGCAAGAGGAATGGGAGACCAAGGAGGTCCCAAACAAACAGCTGGTGATGAACCCCAACCAACAGGTCCCGGGCACCAACCTTCCAAGAAGACAGTGGTCTACACTCAATCGCTTCAGGACTGGACATGGCCCCTGCTTGGCCAGCCTTCACAGATGGGGCAGTAGCCCTAGCCCACTGTGCGCATGTGGAGAGGAGCAAACAATGGAACACATCATAGAGGCTTGCCCGCTCCAAAGACTGGAAGGAGGATTACACACCCTCCATACAGCAAACCAGGAGGCAACTGCTTGGCTTAAGGACTTTGCATTCGCTAAATAAATAAATAAATAAATGCTCAATTTAAGTAAGACAAAATTTATAGTTTTTAACAACCATCACAACAACTTAGTATCTAAACTCAGTGTAAATGGTGTAGAGATTGAAATGGTATCCGAAACTAAATTTCTTGGAGTAATAATTGATAATAAACTGTGTTGGAAGTCACATATTAATTATATTAAAGGTAAAATATCCAAATCAATTGCAATACTACACAGAGTGAAATATTTGCTGAATCAACCCACACTATATACCTTGTATCATTCATTAATACTCCCATACATGACATTGTGGAGTGTGTAAATGAAGAGGCATATTCATTTCAGACGATTTATTACACACTCACATCTCACAAGCAAAGAACAGACTGACTGGTCACATCAAGCATTCCTCTCCCTATATCAAGTCACACTTCACAAGGTTCAAGGCACTTCCTCATACACAGCATGACATCTACACTACACTTCATTCAACCCCCTCTCACCCACTTGGGCATTGTTCTCCCATGTGTATTCATTGTCTCTGTCTAAGGTGTGAAATAACCTGAGGCCCCCCCCCCCCCAGCATCTTAGAGCAATAGAACATCAGTCCACATGCTGTTTTGGCTTCAGTCTCCTCCCATATCTGCTGTAACTGGGGTTTACTGCCTCCGTGGCGCTGCTGTGCCGGTGGGAGGCTGCTGGGAGTGTGTCCGACTGCGGGTGAGCAGTGGAGAGGGGGGGCACATTCTGTCCGTGTGGCTGCTGTGATGAATCGTTCCCCTGGGGAGGTCTCCGTGGGGGTCTTCCACGCCGAGGGGCCCTCGCCAACAGCACTTGCTCATCCGCCACTACAAAGGCGGGTTTGAGTCTGTCTATGCCAATTCTCTCCCGTCTACCCCCCAAGTCTAGCACAAAATGCTTATCCCCTGTTTCCAACACTCTGAACGGTCCATCATAGGGTGGGCGCAATGGAGGGCGGTGGGCGTCGTGTCTGACAAACACAAACTCCGCGTTCTTCAAAGTTTTATGTTATGACCCGAGTGCTGGGTTCTGTTCGTGCCCGGGCCACGCACAGTTCACTGCCGGCCTTGACAGCTGTGGGTTGTATTCTGGCCTCACCGGGCTCTTATTGTGAAGGCGCTCGGTGGGGCTTCCGCCTGTCAAGGTTGGTCCGCTGTCTGTCATCACTGCTCGTTAGTGTTCACCTTTATAAGGCGGGCACTGACGGCAGTTAGATTGCAGGAGTATCGTCTAAACCTCGTCAGACATCGTCTAAACCTCGTCATGTCAGGTTCGTGTGTATATTCTCATGCTTTGCTTGCTCTTGTCATGTCATGTCTTAGATCGTAAGTGGCTGGGGTTAGCCTTACGGTCCCATGCTCTGTTTAGTGTATCTTCGTCTATCATAGTCTTGTGTTACGTTTTGTGTCTTGTTAATAAATTACCATCATTGCAAAACTCACCGGTGGACTATTGGCGTCTTATGGTGATCCGCGAGGGTCACCGCATGACATTTTAGGCACGAAGGCACGCGGAAAACTGTGGTGGACAGGGCCCGGCAGCGTGCCTGTGTTTGCGCTACGCTGCAAAAGCCGAGACGGGGAGCTGCCCGGCGTGTTATTGTCCGGTAGAAATTCCCTGGGCAGCCGTAGGGGCTGCGCAAAAACGAGCTCTGCCGGGGAAGCTTCCAAATCCTCTTTTGGCGCGGAGCGCAACCCCAATAAAACCCATGGCAGCCTGTCTACCCAATTTGCATCCATCAGTGAAGCCCTGAGTGCTGCTTTCAGTGATCTATGAAAACGCTCGCATAACCCATTGGCCTGTGGGTTGTACGCGGTTGTGCGATGAATTGCAGCACCCAGGCTGTGGGCCATCGCGGACCAGAGGTCGGAAACAAATTGCGGGCCCCTGTCGGACGTAATGTCCGACGGGACTCCAAAACACGCCACCCATGTTGTTAAAAAAGCGCGTGCTACGTCCGCGGACGTGGTTGCCGCCAGCGGGACTGCTTCTGGCCAGCGCGTGGTGCGGTCTACCACTGTCAGGAGGTGCGTGCACCCCTGTGATGGTGGGAGGGGGCCCATGAGGTCCACGTGCACATGGTTGAACCTCTTAGCCGGTACTGGAAACGGCTCCAAGGGAGCCTTAGTGTGCCTGTGTGCCTTGGCTCGTTGGCACGCCACGCAGGCTGCAGCCCACTCTTTTACTTGTTTGCGTAGGCTTGGCCACACGAACTTCTCTCCCACCATTTTGACAGACGCGCACTCCTGGGTGCGCCAGAGTGTGAACGACTCAAACACGCGGCGGCGCCACGCGACCTGGACTACCGGACGCGGGTGTCCCGTGGAGACGTCGCAGGGGGGCCGCCATCTTGCAGCAGCCTGCTCTCCAGCCTTAACCCTGTTGGTCCAGACTGGAGCGCGTGCACGTCTGCATTGCTAATCTGCTCCGCGGCCATGGCTGCGTAATCTATCCACACGTAGACTGGGGCCACCACGGCGCGCGAGAGGCAGTCCGCCACCACATTCAGTTTACCCGACATATACTGAATATCAGTAGTAAACTCTGAGATCGGAGCCAGCTGTCTCTGCTGCCGGCCTGACCACGGTTCTGAAACCTTGGCCATCACGAATGTTAGTAGCTTGTGGTCTACGAACGCGGTGAAGCTGCGCCCTTCCAGCCAGAACTGGAAGTGGCGTATGGCCAGATGGAGAGCCAGCAACTTACTGTCGAACGTGCTGTATTTACATTCACTGTCGCGCAAAGTTCTGCTGAAAAAGGCGAGCGGCTGCCAAGCCCCGGCGACGTGCTGCTCCACGACAGCCTCTATGGCCACATCTGAAGCGTCGGTGGTGAGCGCTATCCGGGCCGTCGGGTCCGGATGTGCCAGCAGTGCGGCGTTTGCCAGGGCTGCTTTAACTTCCGAGAATGCCCGCTCTCGCTCCGGGGTCTATTCGACTCCATCCGCGGGTTTCTGTCTCTTGAGCGCGGCGTACAATGGTTGCATGAGCTGCGCCGCGCGGGGAAGGAAACGGTTATAAAAATTCACCATCCCCAAAAATTCTTGCAGCGCCCTAACCGTCTGAGGCCGGGGAAAATCTGCCACGGCGCACACTTTGTCGGGCAACAGGATCGCTCCTTCCGGAGAGACGTGGTGCCCCAAAAAATCAATCTCCGTCACGCCGAACTGGCATTTCGCCGGGTTGATTATCAACCTGTGCTCCTCCAACCTCTGGAAAACCGTCCTGAGGTGGGTTTCATGTTCGTCTTCGGACGTACTGGCTACCAGGATATCATCCAGGTAGACGAACACGAATGGGAGGTCACGCAGCACTGCATTCATCATGCGCTGGAACGTCTGTGCAGCGCCTTTTAACCCGAATGGCATGCGCAGGAACTCGAATAAGCCGAACGGAGTTATTACCGCTGTTTTGGGTATGTCCTCCGCGCACACTGGGACCTGGTGGTAACCGCGGACCAGGTCTATTTTAGAAAAAACGCACGCTCCGGCGAGGTGAACGGAAAAATCCTGTATGTGGGGAATTGGGTAGCGGTCGTGTGCTGTGGCGTTGTTTAACCTGCGGAAATCACCGCAGTCGCCACGATCCCTCAGCCTTAGGGACCATGTGTAGCGGGGATGCCCATGGGCTGTTCGAGTGCCTGATGATGCCCAACCTTTCCAGGTTGGCAAACTCCTCGCGCGCTATGGCCAGTTTAGCTGCGTCCAAGCGCCGAGGTCTTGCAAAAACGGGCGGCCCGGTGGTGGTGATAAAGTGCTCCACCCCGTGTTTAGCGATGGCCGCCAAAAACATCGGGACCGTGAGTGCTGGGAACTAAGTGAGCAGTGGGTGGAACTTACCGCCTGGAGTTGTGACACTGGTTTGTGCTGTTGGCCGGGTCCCTTGAGCTATACAGGGGAGAGATTCAAAGGATAGTGCATTAACCAGGCGCCTGTTAGCAACATCCACAAGTAAACCATGTGCCCACAGAAAATCAGCGCCCAGGAGCGGGCAACACAGTGCTGCTATGATAAAAGTCCACTCATACGAGCGGCCATGTAGAGATAAGGTCAGTGTTCTCTCACCGAACATCTTAATCTCCGAGCCGTTTACTGCCACCATTCCGGGGCCGCTAGGTCCTGCCAGCCGGTCAGTGTAGGACGGCAGGATGACGCTCTTCTGGACTCCGGTGTCGACGAGGAAGCGTCTCCCCAAGCGCGAGTCCGTCACGTAGAGCAGCTTGTTCTCTTCACCGGCGGTTGCAGCTGCTACCGACTGCCGGCCTTGGCGTTTCCTGAGCACTTGAAGTGGCATGGTGGCGTGCATCTGCACCCGTTCCCTCCGAAGCGGCGGTGGTAGAAGCAGAGCGTGTCTTTCTGGTGCTCCTTGGCCCCCGTTGCCACTACCGTCAGTGGCTCCTCGCCTCCCCTGGTCATCTCGCTGGGCTCCGCTGCCGCTGCGTCGACTGTGATCGCCCTGGTGGTGAGGATGATCCGGTCTGCCTCCTGGGCTAGCGCACGGTAGTCTCACGTGGCCAGCAACGGCGAATTGGCCAGAACCGCTCTTGCTTCTGTTGGCAGGTTCCGGAGGAAAAGGTGGGCAAACAGAAAGTGCCCGTCGCCCGTGCCCGTCAACGCCAGCATCTTCTCCATCAGGTCTACGGCCGACCCATCTCCTAACTCGGCCCATGCCAGGAGCCTCTCCGCTCTCTCACATTCCAAGACTGTGTATCGCCGGATGAGCGCAGCCTTGAGCACCTCATATTTGCTGCTGGCTGGCGGCTGATCGAGCAGGCTCACTACCTGCTGGGCTGTGCAGGAGTCCAGCGCTGCTACCACATGGTAGAACTTGGTGTCGTCTGCTGTTACTCCCCGGAGGGCGAACTGGGCCACGGTGTGGTGGATCCAAGAGCGCGGCTTGTGCTGCCAGAAATCCGGTAGCTTGACTGAAACTGCACACACGTTGCTGGGGGTTCCAGTCCTGGCTGTCTGCAGGTTGGCTTCAGCGTCTCTGGGGCTTCCCGACCGGGCCGGCTCCGGGGTTCTTGCCTCGTGTTCCATAATACGTCTTGGGTCACCAGTGTGGGGTGTGTAAATGAAGAGGCATATTCATTTCAGACGATTTATTACACACTCACATCTCACAAGCAAAGAACAGACTGACTGGTCACATCAAGCATTCCTCTCTCTATATCAAGTCACACTTCACAAGGTTCAAGGCACTTCCTCCTACACAGCATGACATCTACACTACACTTCATTCAACCCCCTCTCACCCACTTGGGCATTGTTCTCCCATGTGTATTCATTGTCTCTGTCTAAGGTGTGAAATAACCTGAGACCCACAACATATTGTACTGAAGTATGGGGAAATACATATAAAACAAACATATATCCAGTCTTTATGCTTCAGAAGAGAGCTATTAGAATAATAAACAAAGCTGCTTACAGGAAGTTGAAAGATCTGGTTGACTTTAAAACGGCAGTAATAATGTTTAAAGTGAAGAATCTATCACTGCCCGCAAATATCCAAAAGTTGTTCCAAATAAGGGAGAAACAATATCATTTCAGAGGAACATGTATATTTCAAAAACCTTCAGTGAGAACTACCACCAAGAAACACTGTTTCAGTGCAAGGAGTCAGATTATGGAACGATTTTGGACCTGAATTAAAATCATGTACAACGCTTGGACAATTTAAACAAAAACTAAAGGAAGAAATACTCCAAACATATATACAAGATGACATGTAAAATCACATAAGGATTGTCATATCCAGTCTGTGTTGTGTTGTAGCTTAGTTTTTTTGTCACATTTTGTCTTAGCTATGCTCTGAATTGTAATCGCTCTTGTTTTGTTTTTCTTTTGAATTCTTGGATGGAATATGGGTGGGCAATATAAGCTGCGGCTTCAGCCATCACCCATTTCGGATAACTTATGTTGAACTGTATAATCAGAGGAGTTATTGTCTAATTTGACCTTGTTGGATTTTCTTTCCCACTTTGTTATATTATTCTGTATTCATTCATCTTCTTCCGCTTAATCCTTTTCGGGTCGCGGGGGGGCTGGAGCCTATCCCAGCATCTTTGGGTGAGAGGCAGGGCACACCCCCGACAGATCGCCAGTCCATCGCAGGGCCAACACAGAGAGACAGACAACCATTCACTCTCACAGTCATACCTAAGGACAATTTAGAATCCCCAGTTTTGATGCCAATTAGCCTAACTTGCATGTTTTTGGCATGTGGGAGGAAACCGGAGAAATCCCGGAGTAAACCCACACAGACACGGGGAGAACATGCAAACTCCACACAGATCACTGTTGGTCAGGGGCTGGGATCGAGCCCAGGATCCCCAGGCCAAGGGTGAGTTGCTGTGCTGCCGCAGTGCTAACCACTCCACCACCACGCCACTCTATATTATTCTGTTTCTTTTTTAATCTATCTGAAATAAAGATTCATTCATTCATTCATTCATTCATTCATTCATAGGACCACCTATGATGTTCCTATGATGTCTGCATGATGTCCTATGACGTTCCTATGATCTCAAGCATCACAGGACTTGCCAAGCTGTCATACAGACAATAGGATGCGCTAAACCGGCATAGGATTAAGCCATCATATAGACAATAGGACTCACCATAAGAGCACAGGATTGCCTATGATGTCCCTATGATGTCTACATTATGTATCTATGAAGTCATTCAGACACCGTATAGACTGATTCTAGAAAATCTCTGTGTCGCAGTGTCTATGCCTACGGTGTCTATATGATGTCAGATAAACACCATAGGCACATCATAGGCTCAGTGAAACATCAAAACTTTGTTAAACAAGCAAAACAATACAACAGTCCATTGGCAATGGCAAGTATTGGCATTATGGAGATCCCTATGCCTCCCTTCAACCCAGGCATACGTATACAACAGGGGTGTCAAACTCATTCCATGGAGGGCCAAGACCCTGCAGGTTTTACTTCCACCCAGTCTCTTCAGCAAGTATTTTCACTGATCAGCAATCAGTAGGAAGAAATTCAGAGAAATCACCTGTTGAAGACACTGGGTGGAAGTAAAACCTGCAGGGTCTTGGCCCTCCATGGAATGAGTTTGACACCTGTGGTATACAAGGTAAAGTTTAGCATTACATGGATGCTCCTCTCCCTGAACAGGGTCGAACGCCACTTTTTGCTCAGATCTATTTTCATGATCCTGTCCATGAACTGGAATTACGACGCACCTAGCCCTCAACCAGTGGTCTGGAAGAAGAAGAAGAAGAAGAAGAAGAAGATGCTGTGAAGATGCAACACCTGAGGTTTCAGCAGTATGTCACAGGCATGACTGTGAACAACACAGCCGTCTCAGACAGGAGGAGACCCTTCAGCAATGGGCATGCAGAAATACTCGCTTATACTTGGTTTCTACGCGCATGGACGGGTATGCCCTAGTAATGACAAACTAAGAAGCCGACCCATGGAGAAATAAATATACAAAACAGAATAATGATAATGGCAAACCAGGATAAAGATAATAATACAAATGAAATACAGAAAATTCCAAAAAGAAAACTTAAAGCGAGGGCAAGGGTTGAGGTCCATCATGCCCTGAAGATAGGATAACACAATAAATTAAGATAAGGGCATGAGGCCTGGCCCACACCCTGACAGAGTTCAAGAGTCAAGATTTCTTTATTGTCATTTGTTTGTGTATGCACATAAAAAATGAAATTATGATCTCCCAGCGTAACACAGTACCTAAATAAAGTATAGAACAGTTAGCTACACAGAGCTGCTCTTAGAGAAAGCAGAGGAGAGATGTGTGTCTGCATCTCTGTTGAATGCAGTTCTAGGTAATGTTTTTTAGTTTGTTTGTTTGTCTGTTGGTTTATTAGCAGGATTATGCAAAAACTACTGGATGGATTTTTGATGAAATCTTCTCTAGATGTGGCTCTTGAGCTACAAATGACCCCATTAAATTTTGGAGGTGATCCGGGTTACAATGCAAATTCTGGATGACTTTTTCGCTTTCTTTAACATTGTGAGATAGGGCCTTGGTAGAGGTATGCACTCAGAGAGTGCACTCTAGTTTTTATTATTCCAGTCTGGTCGAAGACCAAAGAGCTATTATGTTATGGCGATGTCTGTCCATCTGTCCCACAAAAGATACCTGTTTTGTGACATCAACTCCTCCTACAGTTTTGTTCCAAATGTTTTGAAACTTGGTAACCCAGCCACAGGGGGTGCACAAGCCAGTGTACTCGTAATGTCGGTCCCAAGCCCGGGTAAATGGGGAGGGTTGTGTCAGGAAGGGCATCCAACATGAAACCTTTGCCAAATCAAACACACGGATCATGCCGAATGAGACTTTCATACCGGATTGGCCAAAGCCCAGGTTAACAACGACTGCCACCGGTGCTGTTAACCGACAGGGTGCCGGTGGAAATCGGGCTACTATTGGTCGAAGATCAAGGAGGAGGAGAGCGGGAAGGTTTTTTAGGAGAGAGAGAGAGAGAGAGAGAGAAGGAAAAGTAGAAGTGTGGAGGTGAGTAGGGATGTTAAAGGGACCATGGCTGGTAAAAGCAGAGAGTTGGCTGATATGATGGAGAGAAGAAAGGTAGATACTGTATACTGTGTGTTCAAGAAACCAGATGGAAGGGAAGCAAGGCTAGCAGCATTGGAGGGGGATTTAAACTGTTCTACCATGGTGTAGATAGGAAGAGAAATGGAGTAGGAGTAATCTTGAAGGAAGAATATGTGAAGAGTGGTCAGGAGGTAAAGAGGGAGTCAGACAGAATCATGAGTTTGAAGCTAGAAATCAAAGGTGTGATGTTGAATGTTATCAGTGCGTATACCCCACAAGTTGGATGTCAGGTACAAGAGAAAGAGGAATTCTGGAGTAAGTTGGATGAAGTGGTAGAGTGTGTTCCCAGGGGGGAGAGAGTGATGATTAGAGCGGACTTTAATGGACATGTAGGTGAAGGGAACAGAGGTGATGAGGAGGTCCTGGGTAGGTATGGTCTTAAGGAGAGAAATGTAGAAGGACAGATGGTTGTGGATTTTGCTAAAAGGATGGAAATGGCTGTGGTGAACATATACTTCAAGAACAGAGAGGAACATAGTGTGACTTACAAGAGTGGAGGAAGGTGCACATACAGCAGGTGGACTACATCTTATGCAGAAGGGGAAATCTGAAAGCGATAGGAGACTGCAAGGTGGTGGCAGGGGAAAAATGTAGCTAGACAGCATCGGATGGTAGTCTGTAGGATAACTCTGATATGCAAGAAGAAAACAGTGAAGGCAGAGCCAAAGATTAAGTGGGGGAAGTTACAGAAGGAAGAAGATGGCAGAGTTCAGGAATGAGTTGATACAGGCTCTGAGTGATAGGGAAGAATTACCAGATGATTGGAAACAGTGTTGGACCGTGTATTTTACAACTAGGCCTTTTGTGGTGATCAGAGAAGAATTACCAGATGACTGGGAAAGTACAACAAAAGTATTGAGGGAAACGAGTAGAAAGATACAGTATGTGGTGGATCCAGTGGACAGAGGAAGGAAGACGAGGAGACTTGGTGGTGGAATGAGGAGGTGCAGAAAATATTCATAGCAAGAGGTTGGTAAAGAAAAAGTGGGCTAGTCAGGGAGATGAAGAAAATAGACAGGAGTATTTGGAATCTGGGTGCATGGCAAAGAGACAGGTGGCAAAGGCAAAGGAAAAGGCATATAGTGAGTTGTATGAGAGGCAGGACACTAAAGAAGGAGAAAAGGATTTGTATCGACTGGCTAGACAGAGAGATTGAGCTGGAAAGGATGTACAGCAGGTTACATTGATTAAGGACAGAAATGGTAATGTACTAACAAATGACGAGAGTGTGGTTGAGAAGGTGGAAGGAGTACTTTGAAAAGCTGATGAATAAAGAAAATGAGAGTGAGAGGAGGATGGATGAAGGAAAGATAGTGAACAAGAAAGTCCCGAGGATTAGCAAGGTGGAAGTGAGGGCAGCTTTGAAGAGGATGAAAAATGGAAAGGCAGTTGGTCCAGGTAACATACCTGTGGAGGTATGGAGATGTTTAGGAGAGATAGCAGTGGACTTTTTAACCAGATTGCTTAACACAATCTTAGAGAGTGAGAGGGTGATACTCAGAGCTTTAGTAACTGCAGAGGCATAAAGCTGATCAGTCACACTATGAAATATGGGGAAGAGTTGTTGAAGCCAGGTTAAGAGGAGAAGTGACAATCAGTGAGCAACATTATGGTTTCATGCCATGAAAGAATACTACAGGTGCGATGTTTGGTCTCAGAGTGTTGCAGAAGTATAGAGAAGGTCAGAAGGAGTTGCACTGTGTCTGTGGATCTAGAGAAAGCATATGATAGGGTGCCAAGAGAGGAAGTGTGGTACTGTATGAGGAAGTCAGGAGTGGCAGATAAGTATGTGAGGGTGGTGCAGGACATGTATGAGGACAGTGAGATGGTGGTGAGGTGCACTGTAGGAGTGACGGATGGATTCAAGGTGGAGGTGGGATTACATCAGGGATCGGCTCTGAGCCCCTTCTTGTTTGCCATAGTGATGGACAGGCTGACAGACAAGGTCAGGCAGGAGTCTCCGTGGACTATGGTGTTTGCAGATGACATTGTGATCTGTAGTGAGCATAGAGAGCAGGTGGAAGAGAACATGGAGATGTGGAGGTATACTCTGGAGAGAAGAGAAATGAAAGTCAGTAGAGACAGAATACATGAGTGTGAATGAGAGGGAGGCAGGTGCAACGGTGAAGATGGAAGGCATAGACCTGGGTTCAACCATCCAAAGCAACAGAAAATGCACAAGAGAGGTAAAGAACAGAGTGCAAGCAAGGTGCAGTGGGTGGAGACGAGTGTCAGGGGTGATTTGTGACAGAAGGGTAGCAGCAAGAGTGAAAGGGAAGATTTACAAGATGGTAGTTAGACCTGCTATGATGTATGGTTTGGAGATGGTGGTGCTGACAAAAAGACAGGAGATAGAGCTGGAGGTGGCAGAGTGGAAGATGCTAAAACTTTCATTGGGAGTGACAGGATTAGAAATGAGCATATTATCAGAGAGACAGCTCAGGTTGAGCAGTTTGGAGACAAAGAGAGACGAGGCTGAGATGGATTGGACATATGCAGAGGAGGGATAGTGGATATATTGGACAAAGGATGTTGAAGATGGAGCTGCCACACAGGAGGAAAAGAGGAAGACCACAGAGAAGGTTCATGGATGTAGTGAAGGAGAACATGGAGAGGGTTGGTGTTACAGTGGAAGATACAAGGGATCTGGTGAGAAGGAGGCAGATGATCCACTGTGGAGACCCCTAAAGGAGCAGCCGAAAGAAGAAGACAAAGTTTTGATGAAGACGAATTTTAGATGCGAGCAAGGGAGTGAGAATGTTATTCAACAAGAGAGTAAGTGAGACTGAGGGAGTGATGAGTGGAGAAGGTGATGGTGGGTCGGTTTTGTGTGGTGCTTTGCGTGTCGGGTGGCATCTCGGAGCGCCTGCGGTGGTCCGCTGATCAGTCACTTGGGTGAGCGCTGGGGGTGGTGGTCTGCTTCTGTGGCCACGGCTGCCCTGGGGTGGGTCGGCGGGGAGGTGGCTGCTGACCTGCGCCGGTGGTCTCCCCAGTCACTGCCGGGCGCTGGTGCACGTTCATGCTCACTGCATCTGCATCACGGTCACCCTAAGTAATAAGGGTGAATGAGGGTGGGTGAGTGTGTGGGGGAGAGCACGAATGGATGTGAGCAGGTCGGAGCGTGAGTGAGAGTGTGTGTATGGGTGAACATGAGTGAGTGTGGGTGACCCTGAGGGCAAGTGGGAGCAAGATTGATGGCACTGGCCCTGCTGGGGGCGGGAGGTTGGTGGGCCTGGGGGTGTGGGCCGGCTGCACCCCATGGTTTGATATACACTGATGATGCCCGTGGAAAAGTTGAAAACTGCTCTCCTATTCTGTTGCACCGGCCTCAGAGTGCTTTTGTTACTCATCTTGTGAGGACATACTGTAAATGTATGAAAACAATTACATTGTGCAGTCCTGCCTCTCTTTTGTGGATAAAAACTATTTGAATTTAATTAATTTTGAACACGCATAAAGAGAGCATACAATACATGCAAGCAGGCAAAGAAGCTCTATGCAAAGAAAAAAAATATGCAGAAGGGTTGCAAAGTTGTTTAGTTAAATAAAAAAACCTGCTTCCAACTCCAAGAAGCTGAGCCTTGCAGGTGATTGTTGATCTTTGCAGCACTGTTGAGGCATGTAGATTGTTACATAAGAGCCTGCCTCATATTTCAGTTATGACGGAGAAAATTGTACAGCTATCAAAAAAGAGAAAAAAAAAGAGTCCCATTTGCCAGTTACCTGCCAACAGCCTGCCTTATACCTTGTCCTAATATTGCAACTCACTGCACCCTCTACAAAGGAAAAGGCCATTTTGAGCAAAATGAACCATAATAATCTGCATTTTATTAAAATGAAGGTGAAACACTGAAATTATAAATTTGAGCTGGCCTGTCAACATGAATGATAGGGGAAATTTTCCTCTTAAATATGCAACTTTTTGCTGTAAATTTGCAAAGCTGTAAAATTGCAACTCCTCCAAGAAAATTGTTGCAGTGGAATGTCTAAGATTTGGCTTTTTTTCCCCACTGCTTTTTGTGTTGTTTCAGTGCAAACAAAAGAAGTAAACAAGTACAGTGGTGTGAAAAAGTGTTTGCCCCCTTCCTGATTTCTCTTTTTTTTTTTTTGTATGTTTTCATCCATCCATCCATCTTCTTCCGCTTAATCCTTTTCAGGCCGCGGGGGGGCTGGAGCCTATCCCAGCATCTTTGGGCGAGAGGCAGGGTACACCCAGGACAGATCGCCAGTCCATCGCAGGGCCAACACAGAGACAGACAACCATTCACTCTCACAGTCATACCTAAGGACAATTTAGAATCCCCAGTTTGATGCCAATTAACCTAACGTGCATGTTTTTGGCATGTGGGAGGAAACCGGAGAAATCCCAGAGTAAGCCCACGCAGACACAGGGAAAACATGCAATTTCCACACAGATCACTGTTGGTCGGGGGCTGGGATCGAACCCAGGATCCCCCGGCCAAGGGTGAGTTGCTGTGCTGCCGCAGTACTAACCACTCCGCCACCGCGCTGCCCTTTTTTTAAATGCTTCAGATCATCAAACAAATTTAAATATTAGACAAAGATAACACAAGTAAACACAAAATGCAGTTTGTAACTGAAGGTGTTTATTATTAAGGGAAAACAAAATCCAATCCTACATGGCCCTGTGTGAAAAAGTGATTGCCCCTAAACCTAATAAATGGTTGGGTTGTGGAGGAATAAGATCAGGCGAGATGCGACAAGCTGGAAGGTTGCAGAGTTTTATTTCCCCCATCGAAATGAGACACACATCGTAGCTCTGAGCTACTGTGTTACTGTGCTCTTGAGGCATGTATAGTAAGCTCTTTCATACAGACAGAGAGAATGCATGGCACATTAGCATATTGGTATACATATCAGTCAATACACATGATTAGCATGACCAACTGGCGCCCGGACTTCCTCTCCTTAATCCGGGGATGTATAAACAATAGTCCATTGTTCTGGTTGTCCCCCAGGGGCTCTCTGTCCATATGCAATTTTGTCCTCCGTTTCCTCCAGCCCTGCTGAGCGTGAATATAGTATCAGTCTGCATTGTGCTGAGTGACCACACAGCTCCCCCCAGAACACTGGGAAGGGGCTGTTTACCCCCCCCCCCCCCGTCGTTTGGGCTCCAGCTCTGGTAGAACTGTCCTGCTGTAGAGGAGGAGGGGTAGGGGGGTGGGAGTAAGTGAGTGCTGGCCCGGGACGTCAAAGGTGTCTGGGCCACGCAAAAATTGCGTGTGGATCTGTGATGGTGAGGGACTTTCCCGGTAAACCTGGCGGTGATCTACAGCGGCTGTGAAAAAAAAATTAAGTCTGACTCCTCTGGCGGCTCAGTCCCGCGAGGATGTGGGGCAGGCGAGCAGCCAAATTCCCTGAGGATGCGTAGCGGCTGTGAAACAGCTGCAGCTGTGAGAGGGACCTGGCGGTGTGGCTTTAGGGGCAGACGCAGCCCTAAAGCCCTCGGGGACAGCAATTGGCTAGACTCCCGTTGTGCACCGTGGCTGAGAAACCCATACAAAGTCCTGTGTGCAGGCTGCACGTCTGCTTCAGGTGCGTAAGCAGCCCTGAAGGTTCCGAGGATGGCGAATGGCCGTGTTTCTTGGGCATGTGCAGCGGCGGAGGATGCTGTATCAGTCTGTGGAGCCGGTTTATCCCTGTGCGTGGCACGCGTTTGGCGCAGTGACCACATAGCTGGCAGTTGCACTGTCCATGTAATCCTGCAATGTGCGTGCGGGGCTTCTGTGTGCGGGAGGTAAGCTGTCGTGAGTTGGGTCAGATTCGGGGAGCTTGGTGGAAATCAACGCAGTCGGCGCCGATGTCCTTCCCTGTTCAGGCTGCTTCCTTTGGCCGCTCGTGTCGCCGTTCATGGTGTGTGTCGGTCCCAGCGCTGCCGCTGATGTGGATGAAGAGGTTGCAGGCGTTCGTTGGTCCTCTGGAGTCCACAGCGCGGTGAGAGGGAGCAGACGGTCATTCTCTCTCGTCAGGTCACCAGTGTGGAGGGAAAAGATCAGGCGAGGGGCACACCATGACACGTTGGGTCACCAATGTGGAGGACTAAGATCAGGCGAGATGCGACGAGCTGGAAGGTTGCAGAGTTTTATTTCCTCCATCGAAATGAGACACACATCGTAGCTCTGAGCTACTGTGTTACTGTGCTCTTGAGGCATGTATAGTAAGCCCTTTTATACAGACAAAGAGAATGCATGGCACATTAGCATACATATCAGTCAATACACATGATTAGCATGACCAACTGGCGCCCGGACATTCTCTCCTTAATCTGGGGATGTATAAACAATAGTCCATTGTTCTGGTTGTCCCCCAGGGGCTCTCTGTCCATATGCAATTTTGTCCTCCTTTTCCTCCAGCCCTGCTGAGCGTGAATAGTATCAGTCTGCATTGTGCTGGGTGACCACACGGCTCCCCCTTAGCAGTAACAGCTGCAGTCGAGCGTTTGCCATAAGTTGCAATGAGTCTTTTACAACACTGTGGAGGAATTTTTGCCCACTCATCTTTGCAGAATTGTTGTAATTCAGCCACATTGGAGGGTTTTCAAGCATCTACCGCCTTTTTAAGGTCATGCCACAGCATCTTAATCGGATTCAGGTCAGGACTTTGACTAGGCCACTCCAAAGTCTTCATTTTGTTTTCCTTAAGTTATTCAGAAGTGGACTTGCTGGTGTGTTTTGGATCATTGTCCTGCTGCCGAATCCAAGTGCGCTTCACCTTGAGGTCACGAACAAATGGTCGGACATTCTCCTTCAGGATTTTTTGGTAGACAGCAGAATTCATGGTTCCAGTTACCACAGCAAGTCTTCCAGGTCCTGAAGCAGCAAAACAGCCCCAGACCATCACACTACCACCACCATATTTTACTGTTGGTATGACGTTCCTTTTCTGAAATGCTGTTACTTTTATGCCAGATGTAATGGGACACACACCTTCCAAAAAGTTCAACTTTTGTCTCATCAGTCCACACAGTATTTTCCCAAAAGTCTTGGGGATCATCACAATGTTTTCTGGCAAAACTGAGACAAGCCTTTATGCTCTTTTTGCTCAGCAGTGGTTTTCGTCTTGGAACTCTGCCATGCAGGCCATTTTTGCCCAGTCTTTTTCTTATGGTGGAGTCATGAACACTGACCTTAACCGAGGCAAGTGAAGCCTGCCGTCCTTTGGATGTTGTTGTGGGGTCTTTTGTGACCTCTTGGATGAGTTGTCGCTGTGCTCTTGGGGTAATTTTGGTCAGCCGGCCAGTCTTGGGACGGTTCACCACTGTTCCATGTTTTCACCATTTGTGTATAATGGCTCTCACTGTGGTTCGCTGGAGTCCCAAAGCTTTAGAAATAGCTTTGTAACATTTTTCCAGACTGATAGATTTAAATTACTTTGTTTCTCATTTGTTCCTGAATTTCTTTGGATCGCAGCATGATGAGGAGGATCTTTTGGTCTACTTCACTTTGTCAGGCAGGTCCTATTTAAGTGATTTCTTGGTTGAGAACAGGTGTAGCAGTAATCAGGCCTGGGTGTGGCTAGAGAATTGAACTTAACTTTCCAAAGATATGATGAACCACAGTTAATTTATGTTTTAGCAGGGAGGGGAATCACTTTTTCACACAGGGCCATGTAGGTTTTGATTTTTTTTTACCCTTAATAATAAACACCTTCGTTAAAAAGTGCATTTTGTGTTTACTTGTGTTATCTTTGTCTAATATTTAAATTTGTTTGATAATTTGAAACATTTAAGTATGGCAAACATACAAAAACATACAAAAAAAAATGAGAAATCCGGAAGAGGGCAAACACTTTTTCACACCACTGTATATAAATATCTGAAATTGTAACAGTTTCAATGGGAAATGGTGTGCTAACTCACAGAAATACAGTATTTATGGACTTGAGTATATATGCACATACGTTTATGACTATTGCTGTAATTTGTGTTTCAGAGTGGATGCATTATGGTTTGCAGGTAAGCTGTCTACTTTGGGCCTCATGAGAAAGTTTGGTTTTTGCCCAGGAATCTGAGGGCAGCTGAGGACTGAGGTTGCAAGCCTGGCCTCGCTGGCTCAGAAACCTCCAAACACTGCCAATGTTTTTTGTGTCTCTCTCGGACTCTCTCCCCTCTTTTACTCCAGGCCTTCAGATAGTGTATGGACATCACCTGCAGCACCAATTATTGATTTGCTACATTTTTAACCTCAAGTTCCTGTCCTTGAATAGCAACTGCAGAAAGATAATATTTGTATTGCATTTATCAGCTGAGATTTCCACTTTTTATGTCAAGCCAAAAAATGTGTGGTGGTTGGTGATTTGGTATTGAAAACCTGAAAAAAAAAAAAAAGCACTCAGCATATTCTTCCCATGCTTGACCATCTCCTGTTGGTTGGTCCAAAAATAATCACAGATATGACAAAGGAATTTTTGGGAAAGTTGCAAAACATTAACAGTTTTCAGACAGCTGGAGCTAGTTGATACAGATGTTACACATACATGAAATATCCACAGGTGACACGTAACACTTTTATTAGTAGTTTTATTGGTGGATACTTTCTAATCTTGTGTACATTTATCAAGAAAAACCTGTACTTTTACTCAAGTATGTTTTGTCAAGATCCATTTAATTTCACTGATTTGAACTGAATATTTGGGAACTTTTTTCTCATCAGATTTAAAGTCATTGCTCTCTATTCCTGTGCAAGAAATGATTGATTTAAAGGTCCCATTCACTGCACTTTTCCCACATGTTGACAACACCCACAGGTCTTAATGAAATGTTTGACATATTTTTTGGTCAAATTTTCTTTATTTAATAATTGCAGCATAATTCTGAATCATCCTTTACAGCTTTACTCAGAATGGCTCATTTCAGTGCGTGTTTCTTTAAAATAAGATAAGATAAGATAAGCCTTTATTAGTCCCACAATTGGGAAATTCTGGGATTGCAACAGCACAGGGATAGCAACACTCAGAGCAATAATTTAGAAGATAAGAAAATAAGAGCAGTGAATATACATATGTACACATAAATATATAAATATATATACACAGCGCGGCGCATTATAGCTAGATGGAATAAACAGCATAACAGTCTATTTAGTTACTGCTCCTTGCTCACCTCCACCCCCTGGTGGGACCAGCGATGGATCCACTCCAGTTCGCCTACCAGCATGACATCAGGGTGGAGAATGCAGTGATCTTCCTACTTCACCGTTCCCTTTTCCACCTGGAGAAGCCTGGGAACACGGTGAGGATCATGTTCTTTGACTTCTCCAGTGCTTTCAACACCATCCAACCAATGATCCTGAGGGACAAGCTGCTGTGTGCAGGGGTGGACCAGCACCTGTCATCGTGGATCCTGGACTACCTCACAAACCGGCCACAGTTTGTGAGAACCCGGGATTGTGTGTCCAACACGATCATTGGCAGCATGGGGGCCCCCCAGGGAACGGTTTTGGCTCCCTTCCTGTTCACCCTTTATACTGTGGACTTCTCACACAACACAACACACTGCCATCTACAGAAGTTCTCTGACGACTCTGCAATTGTCGGCCTCATCTCCAACGGAGATGAAGCTGAGTACAGAGGACTTATCCAGGACTTGGTGGACTGGTGCCATCGGAGCTGCCTCCAGATCAACGTGAGATAAACCAAGGAGCTGGTGGTGGACAGCCGCAGGCAAGGACAACCCCTCACAGCACCAGTAAACATCCAGGGAACAGACATTGAGATGGTGACATCCTACAAGTACCTGGGTGTTCATTTGAACAATAAACTAAACTGGTCACACAATACGGTCACACTCTACAAGAAGGGATAGTGCAGGCTGTTCCTACTGAGGAAGCTCAGGTCTTTTGATGTACAAGGGGTGCTCCTGAAGACCTTCTACGATTCGGTGGTGGCATCAGCCATCACTTTTAGAGTGGTCTTCTGGGGCAGCGGCATCACGGCAGCCGATAGGAAGAGACTGAACAAACTGATCAAGAAAGCTAGCTCTGTCCTGGGGAAGTGCCTTGACCCAGTGGAGGAGATAGGAGAGAGAAGGATGGTGGCTAAGCTGTCATCTCTGCTGGAGTCAGAGTCCCACCCTATGCAGGACATACTGAACGCACTGAGGAGCTCATTTAGCAGTAGGCTACATCATCCTAGGTGCGCGACCGAGAGGTTTCGCAGGTCCTTCCTACCTACGGCTGTCAGACTTTATAACCTAAGCAGGGCTGCTCGCTGAGATAGCAAAAAAATGTTACGACCTAATAGCATTGAACGCAAAAGACACAACAGACTTACACAAAATGGTCCCCCTCCAGTATATACAACTAGGGCAATATCAATCACTACGAAAGCTGACAATATGTATGGGTACATATTCCACTTTTAACTCTTTCCCCCACTTGCATCGCTACTGCTTCTAGCTCAGATAGTGATCCTGAGCCAGTTAACATAAATTTGTTTTAAAGAATGAACTAGAAAAGCACTCGGAGAGCGCAGACCTCCGCCGAGGAGCTCATTTAGCAGTAGGCTACATCATCCTAGGTGCGCGACCGAGAGGTTTCGCAGGTCCTTCCTACCTACGGCTGTCAGACTTTATAACCTAAGCAGGGCTGCTCGCTGAGATAGCAAAAAAATGTTACGACCTAATAGCATTGAACGCAAAAGACACAACAGACTTACACAAAATGGTCCCCCTCCAGTATATACAACTAGGGCAATATCAATCACTACGAAAGCTGACAATATGTATGGGTACATATTCCACTTTTAACTCTTTCCCCCACTTGCATCACTACTGCTTCTAGCTCAGATAGTGATCCTGAGCCAGTTAACATAAATTTGTTTTAAAGAATGAACTAGAAAAGCACTCGGAGAGCGCAGACCTCCGCCAAGCGCCACAGTTCCCCCTATACAGTGTTTGTGTGTATGTTTTCTGATTCCTTGACCATGAAAACATATGACTAGCAGTTGGATTCACAATGATAGGATTAGTGGTTCAGTAGTTATTGACGAAAATGGCATTTTCCGTAATGGCGGTTTAGCGCCACAGTTCCCCCCTTACAGTGTTTGTGTGTACGTTTTCAGATTCCTTGACCATGAAAACATATGACAAGCAATTGGATTGACAATGATAGGATTAGTGGTTTAGTAGTTATTCACGAAAATGGCATTTTGCGTAATGGCGGTTTTCTTGTGGACGGTGATCCGGATCACCACCAAAATCTAATCATCTGTAGGATACCCCATTTCTGACAATCTGTGAAAATTTCATGAAAATCCGTCCATAACTTTTTGAGTTATCTTGCTAACAAACAGACAGACAGACAGACAGACAAACAAACAGACAAACCAACGCCGATGAAAACATAACCTCCTTGGTGGAGGTAATAAGATGTAGTAAAAAAGACTATTACAGTAAAGAACTGGAGAAAAACAGAGACAATACTAGAAAAGCACTCGGAGAGCGCAGACCTCCGCCAAGCGCCACAGTTCCCCCCATACAGTGTTTGTGTGTACATTGTCAGATTCCTTGACCATGAAAACATCTGAGTAACAATTGGATTCACAATGATAGGATTAGTGGTTCAGTAGTAAAAGCATTACCTCCTTGGCGGAGGTAATAAACTGAAGTGTTGGTGTTGTGTCCATGTCCTTCACCTGCAAACTCCCAGGCTGGGGGTGTTGCAATTGAATGAACGAATGAATTAATCTTTATTTCGAATAGATTAAGAGTACAGGTTAAAAGAAAGTGAATAATATAACAAAGGGGGTAATAAAATCCAACAAGGTCAAATTAGACAATAGCTCCTCTGATTATACGGTTCAACATAAGTTATCGGAAATATGTGATGGCTGAATCCGCAGCTTATATTGCCCACCCATGTTCCATCCAAGAATTCAAAAGAAAAAACAAAAGAAGTCATGACACAACTGCGTACAACCCACAGGCCAATGGGTTATGTGAGCGTTTTAGATCACTGAAAGCAGCACTGAGGGCTTCACTGACGGATGCCAATTAGGTAGACGGGTTGGCGTGGGTTTTATTCAAAAATCAAACGTTTATTTCAAACTCAGGGTTCATATTAAATGCAGAACTAAAAGGAGTAGAAAATAAATAAATAAATAAATAAAAGTATATACAGATCAGCAGACAGTCGGCGGTCTTGTAACAACAATAACATACAATATTGGACTCAGTATAAAATGGAACGCCACCACTTCCAAATGCTGGAGTGTGAGTGACGAGTTGACAATTGCTGATATAAGATGATTGTTACATGGCAGCAACCTTGTCATCAAACTGTAAACATCGTTACGTATCAACTCGGCAAAAGACGGAATGTTCACAGACACAAACATCTTGCTTGCAGTCGACCTTCGTGGTACATCTAATCTTTATCTTTATTGGGGTTGCGCTCCGCGGCCAAAGATGATTTGGAAAATTCCCCGGCAGAGAGCTTCTTTTTGCAGAGCTACTATGGCTGACCGGGGAATTTCTGCCAAATAATCTGGCGGCAGACAGCTGCCCGTCTCAGCTTTTGCAGCGTCGCGCAAACACAGGCACGGTGTTTTCCGCGTGCTTTTGTGCCTAAAACGTTGAAGAAGGCGGAGTTTATGTTGGTCAGACACGATGACCAGCGCCCTCCATTGCGCCTGCGCACATGTTGAAAATAGCCGTATGTCACAGTGTTAAAGAATGCTTTAAAAAATTCCTGTATCCAGACGGTGATCCGGATCATCCCCAAAATTTAATCAGTTCTTCCTTGTACCATTTCCAACAACGCCTGAAAGTTTCATGGAAATCCGTCCAAGACTTTTTGAGTTATCTTGCTAACCAACAGACAGACAGACAGACAGACAGACAGACAGACAAACCCCGGCAAAAACATAACCTCCTCCTGGCCTTTTCGGCCTGGCGGAGGTAATAAAATAAACCATTACGGGTAGACAGGGGTGTGTGGTTTTAGTGGATGATGGGATATGACTGGTCCCTGGAATACATTAAGCAAAGAAAGACTCACGAATGAGCGGTTAAACTGCTCAGCTAAAATAACATCTAAGAATGAGGTAGTATATGCTCAACTGTTGTTAGCTGAACAAGGTTTCCAGTGGGGGATGAATAAAATGTATAGAAAATAGTGATGAAAACCCACCAGATAGACAGTTAAGCTAACACTAGGCATCAGCCAGACTCAGGCAAGCTGTAATGTGGTTTGACCAACTCCAACCGCCAAGAGAGGCTAATGCTAACAATTTGATGTAGCGAATATATAACAAAATAAGCCATAATTCATTCATCTTCTTCAGCTTAATCCTTTTCGGGTCGCTGGGGGGCTGGAGCCTATCCCAGCATCTTTGGGCGAGAGGCAGGGTACACCCTGGACAGATCGCCAGTCCATCGCAGGGCCAACACAGAGAGACAGACAACCATTCACTCTCACAGTCATACCTAAGGACAATTTAGAATCCCCAGTTTGATGCCAATTAACCTAACTTGCATGTTTTGGGCATGTGGGAGGAAACCGGAGAAATCCCGGAGTAAACCCATGCAGAATGATATACTATATGTGAGATATATTATTGATTATAGTGAACCAAGTAGAAACTGGGATGTCTGTTACAGCAGTGGTCCCCAACCATGGTCCATGGACCACTTGGTACCAGGCCTCACAGAAAGAAAAAAAAAGTTGATTTTTTTTCCACTGGTTAATGACTGGAGTCTGCTGGGTGCTTTAGTTTGAAAAATGACCAAATATCCTCTCCCTGTCCATGCTTGTGCTTGACTTCTTGCCTTGTGTCTGTCAGGTTGTGGGTTGGACCCATGTCCTGGCTTTATGTTCATGTTTATTTTTTCTGTTATCGGGACATGAGCACAGCCCACGTTCTCACCTTGAGTTTGATATTTTTGGGTTTCTCTGTGTTACATGTCATCATCTGTCAGTTTAGGTGCTGTATTATTTATTCCCTGCGTTATGAATGCCCCTTGCAGGGCATTAGTGAGATGCCAGATGCCAATCAGTAAGTTTGCTTGTTTATTAATCAAAAGGACAAAATGACAAAATAAACAGCCACGTGGGGCAAAAACCTATACATTCACTAACACACAAAATAATAAACAAGACAAATGAGGAGGTGCAGCGAGGACGGAAACTACACTGAGCACAAAACACTTAAGAAGACGAGCAGCAAAGAATCCAAGACACACGGGAAGACTGGAGTTGGGGATAGGAGCTCCTATCCATCAACACGAAGGTGTAAGATTGTGTAGGTCGCAGCGAGGAGTGAGCCTCAGCTGCTCCCTTAAATACAGAGCATAAACTAATCAGAAAAGAGGAAAGTAATTAACGAAAATGACAAACAGCTGTCACGACGCCGGCTCGGCTTTGACAGCCAGAAGTGCAGCCATGACACTGTCACAATAAGAGCTCCTGAGCAGTCGTAATAACAAACCCCAGAATAATATGGTGGAAAAGGGGAAATACTGAGTAACCCAAGCGGGGGCGGGATCAGCGTTCAGATCACTACACCCTGCTTTGTCATTTGTCCTGCATGTTTGTTTTCATTGTCGTGGTCCCATGCTCATGTCTCATGTGTTCCTGTTTACTATTTTGTCTCAGTCCCTCATGTTTTCTCTACCTGTAGCCATGGGCGAAAATCCCATTTCACTGTCGGGGGGGGGGGGGGGACAATAAACAGGAAAATTTGAGAGCTTAATTTTTGAGGGGGACATAAATAAATGCCATTTTTGCTGTGTTGTCTGATACTTTCTCAAATGTCTTACATTATGGCGGCACATGGGGAGAGCATAATTGTGTAACATCTTAGACAAGAACAAAGAGCAGAGGTTCCCTGGTGAGATACAGGGAGGTGTGAAGGATGAATGCAGTGTGACCTTTTGTGTGTTAGAAACTTCTAGAGGAATGATAAAGGATTAAGGAAGTGAATGCAATGTGACCTTTTGTGTGTTAGAAGCTTCTAGAGGAATGCCATGCTATTTAAGAGAAGAGTCTCTGCTGAGATGTCATTCTCTCTGTGCTTATTGTGTGAAATGTGTAATAAATCGCCTGAGTCAAATCCGCCTCTTCATTTACACGCTCCACACTGGTGACCCAAGACGAATCATGGAACACGATGAAAGATCCCCGGAGCCAGCCTCGACGGGAACCCCCAGCCACGCATGTGCTGTTGCGATCGAGCTACCGAATTTTTGGCAGCACAACCCGCGCTCCTGGTTCCACCTAATTGAGGCGCAGTTCGCCCTCCGGGGGATATCGGCGGATGACACCAAGTTCCACTATGTGGTCGCAGCGCTCGACGGCCGCACGGCTCAGCACGTAGAGAGCCTGCTCGATCAGCCACCAACCGACGGCAAGTACAGAGCGCTGAGGCTGCGCTCATCCAGCACTACACACTCTCGGATGGTGAGAGAGCAGAGAGACTCCTGACGCGGATCGGGTTGGGAGACGTGTCGGCCATAGACCTGATGGAGAAGATGCTGAGGTTAAAGGGCACAGACGACGACCATTTTATTTTTACCCACCTCTTCCTCCGGAACCTTCCGTCAGCGGCGAGAGCGACCCTGGCCAATTCACCGTTGCTGGCCAAGCGGGACTATCGTGCGCTAGCCTGGGAAGCAAACCGGATCATCGTCGCCACCAGGGAGTTCACGACCATTGCGGCAGCGACGGAGCTGGGCGCGACGACCGGAGGAGGCGAGGAGCCATCGACGGCAGCACCAGAGCCACCGACGGCAGCAGCAACAGCGGGGGCCAAGGAACGCGAGGGAGACACGCTTTGTTTCTACCACCGCCGCTTCGCAGAGAGGGCACGCAAATGTATACCACCGTGCCAATTCAAGTGACTCGGGAAACGCCAAGACCGGGGGTCGGTAGCAGCCGCAGCCCTCGGGGAGGAGAACAAGCTGCTCTACTTGACGGACACATGCTCGGGGAGGCATTTCCTCATGGACACCAGCGCCCAGAAGAGTTTCATCCGGCCGACCTACACTGACTGGCTGGCGGGATCTAGCAGCCCCGAGATGGCGGCAGCAAACGGCTCGGAGATTAAGACCTTTGGTGAGAGAACTCTACTCTTGTCTCTACACGGCCGTACATTTGAGTGGACTTTTGTCAAAGCAGCATTGAATTTCCATATACTGGGGGCTGATTTTCTATGTGCACATGGTTTGTTGGTAGATGTTGCTAACAGACGCCTGGTTAATGCACTGTCTTTTGACTCTCTCCTCTGTATAGCTCGAGTGACCCGGCCATCAGCACAAGCCAACGTCACAGCTACATGCGGTAAGTTCCACACACTGCTCACTCAGTTCCCAGCACTCACTGTCCCGACGTTTTCGGCAGCCATCGCTAAACACGGGGTGGAGCATTTTATCACCACCACCGGGCCGCCTGTTTTTGCAAGACCTCGGCACTTGGACGCAGCTAAACTGGCCATAGCGCGCGAGGAGTTCGCCAACCTGGAGAGGTTGGGCATCATTAGGCGTTCAAACAGCCGATGGGCTTCCCCGCTACACATGGTCCCTAAAGCTGACGGTTCGTGGCAACCTTGTGGGGATTTCCGCAGGTTGAACAACACCACAGCGCACGACCGCTACCCAATTCCTCATATTCAGGATTTTTCCATTCACCTTGCAGGAGCGTGCGTTTTTTCTAAAATAGACCTGGTCCGCGGTTACCACCAAGTCCCAGTGCGCGCTGAGGACATATCCAAAACAGCGGTAATAACTCCGTTTGGTTTATTCGAGTTTTTGCGCATGACTTTTGGGCTTAAAGGGGCTGCACAGACGTTCCAACGCATGATGGATGCAGTGCTGCGCGATCTCCCTTTCGTGTTCGTCTACCTGGACGATATCTTAGTAGCCAGCGTGTCCGAAGACGAACACGAAACCCACCTCACGACGGTTTTCCGGAGGTTGGAAGAGCACGGGTTAATAATCAACCCAGCGAAATGTCAGTTCGGGGTGACGGGGATTGATTTTTTGGGGCACCGCGTCTCTCCCGAAGGAGCGGTCCCGCTGCCTGACAAAGTGCGTGCAGTAGCAGATTTTCCCCGGCCGCAAACGGTCAGGGCGCTACAAGAATTTTTGGAAATGGTGAACTTTTATAACCGTTTCCTTCCCCGCGCAGCGCAGCTCATGCAACCACTGTACGCCGCGCTCAAAAAACAGAAACCCGCGGATAAGGTCGAATGGACCCCAGAGTGAGAGCGGGCGTTCTCGGAAGTCAAAGCAGCCCTGGCAAACGCCGCATTGCTGGCACATCCACACCCAACGGCCCGCATAGTGCTCACCACTGACACTTCAGATGTGGCCATAGGGGCGGTCGTGGAGCAGCGCGTAGCGGGGGCTTGGCAGCCACTCGCCTTTTTCAGCAGGACTTTGCGCGACAGTGAATGTAAATACAGCGCGTTTGACAGGGAGTTGCTGGCTCTCCACCTGGCCATTCACCACTTCCAGTTCTGGCTGGAAGGGCGCAGTTTCACCGCGTTCGTTGACCACAAGCCGCTAACATTCGCGATGGCCAAGGTTTCAGAACCGTGGTCGGGCCGGCAGCAGAGACAGCTGGCCGCGATCTCAGAGTTTACTACCAATATTCAGCATGTGTCGGGTAAACTGAATGTAGTGGCAGACTGCCTCTCGCGCGCCGTGGCGGCCCCGGTCTGCGTGGGGATAGATTACGCAGCCATGGCCGCGGAGCAGGTTAGTGACGCGGACGTGTGCACGCTCCAGTCTGGACCAACAGGGTTAAGGCTGGAGAGCAGGGTGCTGCAAGATGGCATGCCTCCCCTAATGTGCGATGTCTCCACGGGGCGCCCGCGTCCCGTGGTCCCGGCCGCGTGGCGCCACCGCGTGTTTGACTCGATTCATTCTTTGGCGCACCCGGGAGTGCACGCGTCAGTCAAAATGGTAGGGGAGAAATTCGTGTGGCCAAGCCTTTGCAAACAAGTGAAGGAGTGGGCAGCAGCCTGCGTGGCGTGCCAACGAGCCAAAGGACACAGACACACGAAGTCTCCCTTGGAGCCGTTTCACATTCCGGCTAAGAGGTTCGACCATGTTCCCGTGGACCTCATGGGCCCCCTTCCGCCATCACAGGGGTGCACGCACCTCCTGACAATGGTGGACCGCACCACGCGCTGGCCGGAAGCGGTTCCGCTGGCGGCAACCACGGCCGAGGAGGTGGCGCGCGCATTTTTAACAGCATGGGTGGCGCGTTTTGGAGTCCCGTTGGACATTACGTCCAACAGAGGCCCTCAATTTGTTTCCGAACTCTGGTCAACAATGGCCCGCAGCCTGGGTGTCACAATTCACCGCACAACCGCGTACAATCCACAGGCTAATGGGTTATGCAAACGTTTTCATAGATCATTGAAAGCGGCTCTCAGGGCTTCACTGACGGATGCAAATTGGGTAGACAAGCTACTGTGGGTTTTATTGGGGTTATGTTCTGCGCCTAAACAGGATCTGGAAGCTGCCCCAGCTGAACTCGTTTTTGCGCAACCACTTCGGCTGCTCGGGGAGTTTCTGCCAGATAATCCCGCGCCGGGCAGCTCCCCGTCTCAGCTGTTGCAGCGTAGCATAGAAACAAGCACGCTGCCGGGCTCTGCCCACCACAGTTTTCCGCGTGTTTTTGTGCCTAAAACTTTGAAAAACGCAGAGTTCGTGTTTGTCAGACACGACGCACATCGCCCTCCACTGCGCCCACCCTACGATGGACCATTCAGAGTGCTGGAAACAGGGGACAAGCATTTTTTGCTAGATTTGGGGGGTAGGAGGGAAAAGATTGGCATAGACAGACTCAAACCCGCTTTCGTGGTGGCGGACGAGCAAGTGCTGTTGGCGAGGGCCCCTCGGCGTGGAAGACCCCCACGGGGAGCTCCCCAGAGAAAAGATTCCCCAGAGCACCCACAGGGACAGACAAAAAGTTTTACTCCTCAAACATCAACCCCCCAGCACGACAGCGCCGCGGAGGCGGTGAATCCTGGTTACAGCAGATACGGGAGAAGACTGAAGCCCAAGCAGCATGTGGATTGAGGTTTAATGTTTCTATCACAGCATACGGACTGTTATTCTATTGTTCTATCCAAGATGCTCGGGGGGGTCGTATGGCGGCACATGGGGAGAGCATAATTGTGTAACATCTTAGACAAGAACAAAGAGCAGAGGTTCCCTGGTGAGATACAGGGAGGTGTGAAGGACGAATGCAGTGTGACCTTTTGTGTGTTAGAAACTTCTAGAGGAATGGTAAAGGATTAAGGAAGTGAATGCAATGTGACCTTTTGTGTGTTAGAAGCTTCTAGAGGAATGCCATGCTATTTAAGAGAAGAGTCTCTGCTGGGATGTCATTCTGTCTGTGCTTCTTGTGTGAGATGTGTAATAAATCGCCTGAGTCAAATCCGCCTCTTCATTTACACGCTCCACAATATAATGATATTAGATAATTATGTCATTGTTCCTTATTAGTCCAAATCCTACCTGTCTACAGGTTTTGACACGATCAACTTGCAATACCAAAAGTTGTACTGGGTGGTCGGTGTCAATTACACCATATATGATCTAACAAAATGTCTTTGCTCACCATGAACACTGGTCTGATCCCCACCACACCAGCTTTACAAGAATTTAATGCTCAAAACAAGTTCTAAAACTAGAAGAATTACCTTAATGAATAACTAAACTACAACAAACTATTCTTCAAAAATATGTATTTATTAACAAGCAACAACAAAACAAAATCTCAGTATGTCTTAAAACTAGGGCTGTCAAACAATAACATTTTTTAATCTGATTAATTATAGTGATACTGTGAATTAATTTACAGTAATCATGATTAATATCCATCCATTATTACTTATGTTTCTTTTTGTGGAGGCAAAAAGACTTATGACTGAAGAAATGAACAAATATAGACGACAATGCATCAGCTGAGTCTATGTAAAACGTGCCAGTGTTATGCCGAGAATTGCACCCCATTGTTGCAAGCAGGTGTTTAGTGGAAATCAAGTCAATACAACTATATACTTTGAAAAAATGACTACCATTTTTACCGACAATGCATAAATGCAAAATCTCGACTTTGAAGATTTGATTTGGTTTGAAGACATGGAGTTGGAGCACTATGATTTCTAACCCTCTTTGAAACACTAAAACATCTGGCAAATAAACATAATTTAAAGATAATTTACAAGAGGTAATAACAATTTTTACTTCTAAAAATGTATAATGGGTACTTCTAAAAATGCACAAATGGTTACAAGCCTGGCTGGAGTGTTATATTTTATAGTTTTGGTGGATGGGATGCAATTTTCGGCAAGTGAGCAATTCTCGGCATAACACCAGCAGACTTTGGACAAATGAGACGAAATATCGCTTTTCATGTTCTGTATGTGATTGTTGAAAACATGGACTGATAAATAATTTATTAACCGTTCACTAATTAAGCTTTCAATGCACTTACTTACTCCTAACTGCTCTCTGCCTCTCTGTCAGCATGTGTAAGGAGCCACAGCAGCCACGCCTGTGGGGGAGAAACAGATTGGACTAAACCACTGTGAGGATGAGGGGGGGGGTTCTAATCTTTCAGTAGTTATAAATGCCAAACAACGTGTTTTTAAGTCGCACCACTTGTATCGTGCCTTCAACAACATTACTATGCTGTTCAAATAAAACATGTTTGTATTTACAATTGTAGAAGAGCTTGGAAGAACGAGGCGATGTGATATATAAACCAAAGTTTATTATCAGCTCCTCTAACAAGTCTCATCCTAGTGCAGCAGCAGCAGAAGGAAAAAAAGAGACCGAACATCCTCGGCTCTAAGAACTTATACTTGCACATAACAAAAGACATGCATATCCAAAGCTGACATCCCTCATTATCTTAATCCCCCCATTGTCTCTGTACTCCTCCTCTTGGCCCTGGGGGGTCAGGGCAGCTCCTCCGGTCTCCACCACAGTGCCTGGGAAACTCTTTGATCCTCACTGGCGGTTGAGATCTCTTTGTCCTGTTCTGAGGTGTGAAGTCGCCTTACATATGTAATTACCAAACATTCTCACATGCTTCAACATATGTAGGTTATGGAATATATGATTAATATAGACCACAGCCCCCCCCCCCCAAACGACTAAGAAAAGGACAATAGAAAAATTCACAGTTTAAGATAATTACTATGACATACTAACTGCTACGCCTCTTGCCACAGAAGAAACTTTCCAGCAGCCATGCTCCTAAGAGAGTTCAATGGTAATCATAACAGCATAGTAAAATCACAAGTCAGTCCTAAACTGTTACAGCACAATTAGTGAACAACTGTTGAGTAGTTTGCATCAGTCTCTGTGCTGTCTGGGTTTTAATCTTCTCCCGAATCTGCTGTGGGTCCGCTTGGGCGTCCTGCTGGGACCTTCCTGTAAGGAATCTGCAGCTTGGGGAGGAGAGTGATTAATTGTTCCCTGCAGGGGGGCTGAGTCTTTTCTCTTGGGGGATCTACCCCGCCGAGGTGCTCTCGCCAACCGTGCAGGCTCGTCTCTCAACAAGAAGGCAGGTTTAAGTCTGTCAATGCTGACTGTTTCTTTTCTATCCCCACAATCAAGCACAAAGTGTTTATCACCAGGTTCCAGCACTCTGAATGGCCCATCGTATGGTGGGCGGAAAGTTGGTTTTAAAGCTTCATGCCTAACAAAAACGAATTCAGCGTTCTTTAAAGCTTGTGGGACAAAAACCCGTGGAAAAGAGTGATGTGCCGGTCCGGGGAGAGAGTCCGGTCCGTTGCTGCCTAAAAACCTTGGGACTGGAAGGTGCCCTGGCTCTGGGTTCTCTGGTAAAAATTCACCTGGGAGCCTGAGAGGTTGTGCAAAAACTAATTCTGCTGGAGAGGCGTCTAGATCCTCTTTGGGTGCAGCACGCAACCCCAATAAAACCCAGGGAAGTTTATTTACCCAATTTGTATCCATTATTTCCATCATTTCAACCACGTTTCACTGTCTCCCATTCTGCCCACTTTCACCCAGTATGTCACATGCCACACTAGAGACAATAAAACACTGGATTTGTTCTACGCAAACACTAAGGAGGCGTACACCTCATCACAACTCCCCCCACTTGGGAGATCGGATCACAACTTGGTTCATCTCCGACCGGTGTACAAACCCCTAGTGCACAGACAACCTCCGGCCATGCACACTGTGGAGTTATGGTCTGAGGAGACAATGGACACTCTAAAGGACTGTTTTGAAGCCACTGCCTGGAAGCAGCTCTGCGATCCACATGGTGAGGACATCGATGGCCTCATTCACACCTTCACGGGCTACCTCAGCTTCTGTGTGGACAAATCCGTTCCCACCAAGACCATACGGCGTCACTCAAACAACAAACCCTGGATCAACCCTGAGATAAAAACACTTCTGAGAGAGAAGAAGAGGATCTTCAGGTCGGGGAACAGGGAGATGCTGAAGTCCGTACAGAGGGAGCTGAGGAGAAAGATCAGAGAAGGCAAGGACAGCTTCAGGAAGAAGATGGAGGACAAGCTGCAACAGAGCGACATCAGCGGGGTCTGGAGAAACCTCAAAACCATCTCGGGGCTCCAGAATACCTCCCCCCAGGCCACGGGGGGCAGGGAGTGGGCGAACAACCTGAATCTGTTTTTCAATAGATTTGACCAACCGCCCTCCCCCCTGTCTGCACAACAACCACTGCTGCCTCTAAGAAATCAAGTCCTGCTACCCACTCCCCACTCCACCGACACCCCCCCCCCACTCCCCACACACAGCCCCCCATCCTGACCCTGACCAAGACCCAGGTGAGGACGGAGCTGAGGAAGATCAAGGCGAGGAAGGCGTCGGGACCGGACGGCATCAGCGCAAAGCTCCTCAAGTCCTGTGCAGACCAGCTGTGTGGGATTGTGACGTATATCTTCAACATGAGCCTGAAACTGGGGAGGGTACCACAGCTGTGGAAAACATCTTGTGTGGTACCTGTACCAAAAACTTCCCACCCCAAAGACCTGAACAGCTTCAGACCGGTGGCCTTGACGTCCCACTTGATGAAGACCCTGGAGAGACTGCTCCTTGCTCATCTCCGCCCCCTGGTGGAACCAGCGATGGATCCACTCCAGTTCGCCTACCAGCATGGCATTGGGGTGGAGGATGCGGTGATCTTCCTCCTTCACCGTTCTCTGTCCCACCTGGAGAAGCCCGGGAATATGGTGAGGATCATGTTCTTTGACTTCTCCAGTGCTTTCAACACCATCCAACCGATGATCCTGAAGGACAAGCTGCTGCACGCAGGGGTGGACCAGCACCTGTCATCATGGATCCTGGACTACCTCACGAACCGGCCTCAGTTTGTGAGAACCCGGGACTGTGTTTCCGACACGATCATCAGTAGCACGGGGGCCCCCCAGGGAACGGTGCTGGCTCCCTTCTTGTTCACTCTTTATACTGCGGACTTCTCACACAACACAACACATTGCCATCTACAGAAGTTCTCTGATGACTCTGCGATCGTTGGTCTCATCTCCAGCGGAGATGAAGCTGAGTACAGAGGGCTTATCCAGGACTTTGTGGACTGGTGCCATCGGAACTGCCTCCAGATCAACGCGAGGAAAACTAAGGAGCTGGTGGTGGACTGCCGCAGGCATGGGCAGCCCCTCACAGCACCAGTAAATATACAGGGAACAGACATCGAGATGGTGACATCCTACAAGTACCTGGGTATTCATCTGAACAATAAACTAGACTGGTCACACAATACTGACGCACTCTACAAGAAGGGACAGCGCAGGCTGTTCCTGCTGAGGAGACTCAGGTCTTTTGGTGTACAAGGGGCGCTGCTGAAGTCATTCTATGACACGGTGGTGGCATCAGCCATCACTTTTGGAGTGGTCTGCTGGGGCAGTGGCATTACTGCAGCCGATAGGAAGAGACTGAACAAACTGATTAAGAAAGCTAGCTCTGTCCTGGGGCAACGCCTTGATCCGATGGAGGAGATAGGAGAGAGAAGGACGGTGGCTAAACTGTCATCTCTGCTGGAGTCCGAGTTCCACCCTATGCAGGACATACTGGATGCACTGAGGAGCTCATTTAGCAGCAGACTACATCATCCCAGGTGCACAACCGAGAGGTTTCGTAGGTCCTTCCTACCAACGGCTGTCAGACTGTACAACCTAAGCAGGGCTGCTCGCAGAGATAGCAAAAAGACGTAACAAACTACTAGTTTTTTTTTGTTTTTTTTTTTGTTTTTTTGAATGCAAAAGATGCAATAGACTTACACAATGGTCCTCTCCGGCATACAACTAGGAACATACCGGTCGCTATGGAGGGTGAGAATATGTATGGGCACATAATCATACCATGTAGGATAACTAAATAGACGGTTATGCTGTTTCATCCCACCTAGCAACAATGCTCTGCACTGTGTGTGTTTATATATTTACATATTTATTCCATCTAGCTACAATGCTCTGCACTGGGTGTGTTTATATTTATATATCTATATATTTATTCCATCTAGCTACAATGCTCCGCACTGTGTTTTTATATATCTACATATTATTCCATCTAGCTACATTGCTCCGCACTGTGTGTGTTTATATACTTGCATATTTATTCCACCTAGCTGCAATGCTCCATACTGTGGGTGTTTATATATTTACATATTTATTCCATCTAGCTACAATGCTCTGCACTGTGTGTTCATATATTCATATATTTATTCCATCCAGCTACAATGCTCTGCACTGTGTGTCTGTGTGTGTGTGTGTGTATATATATACTGTATTTTATAGTAATATGTACATATGTATATTAGCTGCTCTTGCTTGCTTGTTTTTTCTTGCCTTCTGATTGTTGCTCTGAGTGTTGCTATCCCTGTGCTGTTGCAATCCTGGAATTTCCCCGTTGTGGGACTAATAAAGGCTTATCTTATCTTATCTTATCTTATCTTATTAGTGAGGCTCTGAGGGCGGCCTTTAAAGATCTGTGAAAACGCTCGCATAACCCATTAGCCTGAGGGTGATAAGCGGTGGTGCGGTGAATTGTCGCCCCTAAGCTGCTGGACATGACTGACCAAAGCTCTGAGACAAATTGAGGCCCCCTATCGGACGTGATGTCCGATGGGACGCCGAAACGTGCCACCCAGTTTGTCAAAAAAACGCGAGCGACTTCCTCCGCTGTGGTTGACGCCAGAGGGACTGTCTCTGGCCAGCACGTGGTGCGGTCTATCATTGTTAACAGGTGTGTGAAACCTTGGGAGGAAGGTAGTGGTCCCACGAGGTCGACATGAACGTGGTCGAACCTTCTAGCAGGGACTGGAAAAGGCTCCAGAGGGGCTTTTGTGTGTTTGTGTATTTTGGCGCGCTGACAAGAAATGCAAGTTTTTGCCCATTCTTTTACGTTTTTGCGCAGGCTAGGCCACACAAACTTTTCGGCGACCATTTTAACCGAGGCGCGCACACCTGGGTGCGCGAGGGAGTGAATTGAGTCGAAAATACGGCGGCGCCATGTAGCTGGGACTAACGGGCGAGGTCGGCCGGTTGAGATATCGTATATTGGGGTGGCACGCCGTCGCGTAAACCCCTTTCCTCCAGCCTTAACCCTGTTGGTCCAGACAAGAGTGCGCGCACGTCCGCGTCACTACTTTGTTCCTCTGCCATGGCTGCATAATCTATCCCTGCATGGATTGGGGCCGCGTATGTGTCCGTGTTGGTGAAGAGTTCCGCGGCTGAGGTAGTATAATCTGTCTCCTCTGCTACCACGTTAAGTTTGCTTGCCACATGTCGAATGTCTGTGGTGAACTCTGAAATTGCAGCCAGCTGTCTTTGTTGCCTGCCTGACCACGGTTCGGAAATTTTAGCCATAGCAAAGGTGAGCGGTTTGTGGTCTACAAAAGCCGTGAAACTCCACCCCTCTAACCAGAACTGGAAGTGGCGGATGGATAAATGAAGCGCTAGCAGCTCTCTGTCAAAAGTGCTGTATTTACGTTCGGTTTGGTTTAGCGATTTGCTGAAGAAAGCCAAAGGTTGCCAGATTCCGCTGACATGTTGTTCTACAACTGCCCCTATAGCTAGGTCCGAAGCGTCTGTGGTTAGCGCAATGCGGGCCGAGGGATCGGGGTGAACCAACAATGTGGCATTAGCTAGGGCGCTTTTTACTTCCGCGAAGGCGTGTTCGCGCTCCGGGGTCCATTCGACCGCGTTGGAAGCTTTTTGTTTTCTGAGCGCATCATATAGGGGCTGCATGAGCTGAGCTGCGTGGGGGAGGAAACGGTTGTAAAAATTCACCATTCCTAAAAATTCTTGCAGCGATTTGACCGTTTGTGGCCGTGGGAAACTTTTTATCGCATGAACTTAGTCTGGAAGTGGGACTGCCCCCTTCGGAGAAACTCTGTGTCCTAAAAAATCAATTTGTGACACGCCGAATTTGCATTTGGCTGGATTGATTATTAACCCGTGCTCTTCTAGCCTCTGAAAAACCATAGTGAGATGCCGCTCGTGTTCTTCCTCAGACGGGCTGGCTACCAGCATATCGTCAAGGTAGACGAAAACAAAAGGGAGGTCGCGTAATACTGCGTCCATCATCCGCTGAAAGGTTTGAGCCGCGCCTTTGAGGCCGAAAGGCATTCGCAAAAATTCAAAAAGGCTGAAAGGGGTTATTACAGCTGTTTTAGGAATATCCTCTGCTCGAACTGGGACTTGATGATAACCTCGGACCAGGTCTATTTTTGAAAAAATGCGCGCACCCGCCAGATGCAGTGAAAAATCCTGAATGTGAGGAATTGGGTAGCGGTCATGCGCTGTCGCATTGTTTAATCTGCGGTAATCGCCGCACGGTCTCCAAGAACCGTCGGATTTCGGAACCATGTGAAGTGGTGAGGTCCAGGGGCTTTTCGAGTGTCTAATAATGCCTAATTTTTCAAGGGTGGTAAACTCGTCCCGAGCTATGGCGAGTTTAGCCGCGTCTAAGCGCCGAGCTTTGGCAAATACGGGTGGGCCCGTTGTGGGAATAAAATGTTCAACCCCGTGTTTAGCCACTGTGGCTGAGAATTTGGGAATTGTGAGTGCTGGAAATTGGGTGAGGAGTTGATCAAACTTACCTCCTGCTGTGGTGACGCTAGCCTGCACGGGTGGTGGAGAAAGCCGGGCTGAGCAGGGAATAGAAGCAAAGGACAGTGCATTAACCAAGCGTCTGTTCGCTAGATCAACTAATAACCCATGTGCACACAAAAAATCTGCGCCCAACAAGTTAAAACTCACCGCCGCTACAACAAATGTCCATCTGTAGTTGCGGCCGTGGATGCAGAGGTGCAGGCTCTTTTCACCAAAAGTGTCGATGGTGGAGCCGTTGGCTGCCACCGCTCCATTGCCCCGGGGGCCCATGGCCCGGTCTGCTTGGGAGGGCATGACAAAACTTAGTTGAGCTCCCGTGTCGATAAGGAACCGCTTGCCGGTGTGTCCGTCCGTCACATATAAAAGCTTGCTTTTTTCGCCGAGAACCGCCGCTGTTAACGGCTCTCGGCTTCGGCGTTTTCCGGAAATTGTGAATTTGCAGGGGGGAACGCATTTGTAAGCCTTCTCGGCGAAGCGGTGGTGGTAATAACAAACGTCGCTCCGTCTGTTGCGTCCTGGCCGTGTCGCTGTCACCGCGGGCTGGCTCTGCTCAGTGATTTGTGGCTCCTCGTGGCTCCGGACATCAGCGTTGCGGTCTGTGGATGCTGCTGTGGGTGTCTGCTCCTTGCAGGCATTGACGAGCCGCTGAGCTTCGTGAGCCAGTGTGCGGAAATCTTGCTGGGTGCTGCATCGCATGTTGGCCAGCGTCCCTCTCATGTGTGGCGGCAGCGTACTGAGGAATATGAAATGGAAGAGGAAGTTGTCATTGTCCTCTTCTTTAAGTTGCAGCAAGTCCTCCATGAGGGCCTTGGGTCTGCATCCTCTGTGGCCGTAGACCGCCAGGATCCTCTCGGCTCTCTCCTCGGCTGAGGGGATGTAATTTGCCACGATGGTCGCTTTCAGTTCTTCATATTTGTCCTGGGCCGGCGGCCGCTGGATTATGCTCCGCGCACATCTCGAAGTGGCGGCGTTGAGTTTGGCGACGATGTGATAAAACTTTGTATCATCAGCCATGATGCCCGCAAGTGCAAACTGGGCTTCAGCTTGCTGAAACCACGAGGCGGGGTCTTCCTGCCAGAAGTCCGGCAGGTTGACGGTGATGGCGTTTGTGTAGACCGTCACTGCTGTGTCCGCAGGGTGAGAGTGCCTTGCTTCGGCTCTCTCCGCGGCGCTGGTGCTCGGTTGAGCCCTCTCTATCACTTCTGCCGTGGGGGAACGTCGTCCATCTGTTCCCCTGTCTGCATGGGCGCCGGCGTCTGCCTGGGTCGCCACAGATGAGTCGATCGCGGGGGAACGCCTCTGGTCCATTCTCGCGTAAGGGTCACCAGTGTAGAAGAGCTTGGAAGAACGAGGCGATGTGATATATAAACCAAAGTTTATTATCAGCTCCTCTAACAAGTCTCATCCTAGTGCAGCAGCAGAAGAAGGAAAAAAAGAGACCGAACATCCTCGGCTCTAAGAACTTATACTTGCACATAACAAAAGACATGCATATCCAAAGCTGACATCCCTCATTATCTTAATCCCCCCATTGTCTCTGTACTCCTCCTCTTGGCCCTGGGGGGTCAGGGCAGCTCCTCCGGTCTCCACCGCAGTGCCTGGGAAACTCTTTGATCCTCACTGGCGGTTGAGATCTCTTTGTCCTGTTCTGAGGTGTGAAGTCGCCTTACATATGTAATTACCAAACATTCTCACATGCTTCAACATATGTAGGTTATGGAATATATGATTAATATAGACCACAACAATGTGATTTTTGGGGGAACAGCTTTATGGAGGAGGGGGCATGACCCCTGCGTCCCCCCCCCGGGATTTACACCCCTGCCTGTAGCCACTTCCTTGCTGACTTCAGTTGCCTTTGATTGTTCCCACCTGTTTTGTGTTTGTTAATTCCCTGTTGTCCATTTATGCCAGTGTGAGTCTTTGTCCTGTGCGGTGTCCTTGTCTCAGTTGACATGTTCACACATTCCTGCCTAGCCTGAGTTTTCCTGCCTGTAACTTTTTGTCTGAGCCTTGCCGTGTTTTGCTTTTGTTTCAGCCCAGGGGCTGCATTATTTTCTGTTCTTACTCATTTTTACCACAATAAACAGTTTACGAAATTTGCCTTGCATTTGGGTCCTCTTCCTTTCCCCTGAGGGGCAATCCTGACAGTGTCTGTCTTGACAAACACCTGCGTCAGTAATTATGCCTCAGTGAAACTGAGAGGCATGAAGTAGTCATTTAGTGCGTCTGTTTGTGGCTCTGTGTATCTGTCCATCTGTCTGTCTGTCTGTCCACCTCTCTGTTTCAGCTTGCCTGGTCAAAATTAAGTGAACCTAAAGGCTTGTATCATTGCATCGCCATATTTTCTCAACTTTTAATTTGCCAGAATTTTGAAATAAACACAAAAATAACTCACCTTTACCATCAATGGAACGGTACTGCGCATGCGTCCAGAAACTCCCACCCGAGGGAAGTAGTAGTGGTGGGCAGATCGATCCAAATATTGATAATATCAATACCAGCGTTGGTATTGATCAATACCAGTGTAAAGAGATTGATACTCTGTGTCTGTGTTGCCGCTCCCATCACAGCACAGAGTAGGCACACTCGGCCACACTTTGCTCCTCCTCTTCTTGTGGTTTTACCTCCTTCCTCCTCCTCCCTCTTGTACCATCACGTGACTCAGCAGCGCCAGGTAAACAAGCTAGCAAGCAGCAGCCACCGGCTGCCGGAGTGACGGTGTTCTATAATTCTATGCTACTTACCGAGATGCGCAACCACAGCGCACACACACAGCACAGAGGTGGAGCAGAAGAATGGCAGCGAGGAAGAGGAGCGACCTGTCATGTGGCTATATTTCCAGGCCGAAAATGAAACAACGGCAAGCTGTACAATTTGTAAAAAGGCTGTGAAATACAGTGGTAACACAACTAATTTATACAAGCATATGAAAAATCATCCAAAAGACAACGTTGAACTACAGAAACTGAGTGAGGAGGAGCGAAACACCCCACCCACTGGTCCTGACAGACCCTAACCCAGAGGCAGAGATCATTGGCAGAGAATATCCAGGTGTTTTAGTCATCTTTGGCATTAGTTAATATTAATTTCAAAGTGCAACCCGTCATTTGCTGCTTTAGCCAACTCAGAAAGTATAAATTATGCTAAGACCTTGGAATAATACATTTATCCCATTGAAACGTTTTATTTAAATGAATACATTTACTGGAATTGAAACAAACATACTGAATATAATATGGCTCAGTTCTGATTGAATATAATTACCCTTTTGTGTTAACTGTGAAAGTGATACTGTTGTGGTGGCATGAAATAATAAGCGGTGAACTGAGAGTTTTTAAGAGAGTTTATTAATCATACCGCCATCACAACACCCACTCCAGCGCCGTGCAGGCGCGCCGGAGCGGGCCCGGAGGCTCTCGTCAGGAGACACGGAATGCGTGTAGTCAGAAGCAGTGGTCAGAGAGGAGAGAGAGTTACAGAGCGATGCAGTTTAAATACCCCACTACAGACAATGCATTCACAGCAGTAGGCATGGACATTTGCATTTGAGAGTCACCCACATCAATAGGGGGATTACTGACAGGAAGACATTTGCATTTGAGAGTCACCCATAACAATAGGAAGATTACTGGCAGGAAAAAGCTAGACAAAGGGAGGCTGCATATTGATATCAATACACACATCTCATTGTTCTGCCAATTGCTCCAGCTGAGCGCTCTGCTTGTCCCAATCTGTTGTGGGGGTCACCCACACTGTATGTATTTACCTCTAAACTTTGCCCAAATTCTGTCCTGAGTTTTAACTAATTAATAATCCAAAGGAAAAATCATAAACACTTAAATGTCATGAAAATTCATTCAGATTTACTAATTTGATGATGCCATCCACCTTAATGATTAAAAAGAATCGGTATCGGTGATACTGGCCCTATATTTACTTAGTATCGGATTGATACCAAATCTTGCAGTATCGCACACCACTAATACTCAGCAATCTGCCAATAGTGGATGAACAAATGTATGTCTTTTTGCCCGTCTGTTCTCTTCCTCTGCCACTAAACAGCAAAAGGTCCTGTTTGTCTTGTCATTGTATTCATGTACCTCCATTGCTTCCGCCAATTAAAACATCTGCTACCGTGCTCTTCTTCTGTGTTTGGATTGCAGCTCTTCAAATCAGTTTGGTGGCTCTTGGCTGCAACCGACCATATGGGCATGTGAACTGCAGATTATTTTCACTGCGCATGCGTATACTCCAAAACTACTGTATGGATTTGGATGAAATTCTTACAGAGGTGGTCCTTGGGCTAGAGAGGAGCCCATAACATTTTGGTGATGATCCGGGAATGCATACCTCCGCCAGGGCTCTAGCACCGAAGCATCAGTACCTTGGTGCTTTCATTATTAGCAGTGATGCTCAAATATTATGTGGTATGATCAGCAGGAGATCAAACCCACAACCTCATGGCTGTGGGGCAGATGCTCTACCACTAGGTCACCGCTCCAGTTTAAAAATGCAACATACAAAGAAAACAAAATCATATATATCTTTTATAATGATTATGTGCTTTAAAATGTTGATGTTCTGTTAATGCATATACATACAGTACAATAAAATAATCCATGTCAATTTAAAACATAAAACTCCCCATCAGAACATCAATGGGATGTTCTGGATCAGCGTGTATGCAGTCGGGCTCCTGTCACTCAGTCACTCAATAGTAACAGCGCAAGATTTCAGCATGACAAAGTACAAAATTTACTTGCTTACAGATATGAAGGTGTTTTGAAGAAAAGTGAGCGTTCTGATGTTTTTTCGATAATCCCATGATCATCGATTTCAGAAAATAAAAACATCCCACAATTTTTCAGTGAATGGGACCTTTAAAACAGTTCCATAATAAGATTTGGAATGTACAGTATAGTTATTTAGGACAGAGAATTGTTTTATTGTATTTTTTTTTTAATTTCCACATTGCATCCCATAGTTGTTACTGTATGCATCTTTGCATTTTTGACCCTTTTTTCCATTTGAACTTGTGCCTATTATTTCTAACTTGCTTGTCTCTTATGTTTGGTTTGGTTCTACGGTATATTGGTCAGCTGTTACACGAGGTGAGGTGGGGTGAGTCAGAGACAGGGACTTGAGCCTGAGACTCAGACTCAAGTCACATATACAAGGATTTCAGATTGGACTTGGACTCAAAAGACTTGAGAATTGACTTGGACTCGTAATAAGGGATTTGTGAACAATGTTTTATTTTTAATGTTTTCATCAAAAACATCCAAAATACTGAATTTCCTTTAAGAATAAAAGTCAGGTGATTTTCATGGTTAAAACAACACAGATAATTGGATCCATAAACCATCAGTTTCTCAAGAAAAGACTTGTCAGTTTTCTATGGTATGGTATTTTCCTCAGATGAACACTTCATAGTTTGTTCATTATTATTTACTTTATTTGACCTTAATTTATACAGGGAAGAACCATTGAGAGGCAACCTCTCTCTTTCAAGGATGCCCTGTTCACACTGTTACGTATTCACACCTGGCAGCTGCCCAGTACAGCCCCAGACTGATCTGCGGCCACTGGAGCAGTTGGGGTTAAGTGCCTTGCTCAAGGGCACCACAGTGGGGTTAAAGAGGGTGGGGCAGATGGTGCTGTGTTATCTGTCCCACCCAGATCTGATCCTACCAGTCCGGGGATTGAACCAGCGACCTTCCGGACACCAGTCCACATCCCTAACCATTAGGCCACCACTGCCCCAATTATTAGAAAGAATAAACAAGATAAAAATTACAACTTTGTTTTTTCCTCTTAAATGCACAAATTTATAAGCAACTATTCTTGTACAATTTGTGACTTGCTTTGAATTGGCAACTTTTTTCCCTTACCAATCTGCAAACTTGTTCTTATAAATTAGCAAAATTTTACTTGCAAATCAGAAGCTTTTCAAGATGAAAATGTATTTTTTCCAAGCAAAATTGTGAGTTTCCCGCTCTTGAATGATCAATTTCTTGCATAAAATTGAGGTTATTTGTTTATTTATTTTATAGATGCAACAATGGTCAAATTTTGGGCTAATACAGATGTAGAAAATAATAAGTGGGCTGATTTATTCACATAAATTTCTCATAACTTTCAGGCATTTTTGGATGAATTTTAGCTTTTTTTTTTCTTTTAAATATGCTATTCTGATGGAAATAAAATATAAACTACCCACATGTGCCATCTTATATGTATAATCCAAATCATGTAAAGCAACAGTCGATGGTAATAAATATTGTGTGAGGCAGAATAGAAGAACAGTGATTTCAACAACAATTTTGATGAAATAAAATTATTTTCTAAGAACAACTTATTACAGTATAAACAAGCAAATAATGAAAATAAATGAAAAATAATTTTAAAAATACAACCAAATGGACCTGGGTAGAATTTTTTTTTTTTTTCATTACAAAAACTAGTTTTTAATTTGAATGATGATTGTTTTGTTTGTGTGTGTGTGTGCATGTGTGTGTGTGCGCGCGCGCATTTGTGATAGACTTTAACTGTAATTTCATGGTTTTTATCTACCCAGGGACTGCAGATGGAAATTAGCTAATAGCTAAATCTGGTACAATGCATCACTGCATTTTATGTGATTAATGCTATTTGTACCCTGAAAAAATTTCCCTGAAAGAAATGAACAAATAAAAATTAAAACAAAAAAATAAAAAATGTACTCAAGTAAAAAAAAAAAAAAAAAAAAAAATCCTACAATTAAACTAACTCAGCACTGTGCAGTTTTGTGAAAAGGGTACTTGAGTACACGTACTTGAGTAAATGTAACTAGCTAATACCCACTTCTGGAAACCGTGTCAACACAAACTAATCATCTTTATCATCCAGCATCACCCTCAGACACAGACACTGTTATTCATGCTCCAATTAATCTCCCCTGCATCCTTTCACACAGAACACTGGAAATGGCAAGTGTTAAATATGTCAAGGTCAGGTTGGGCCACACGGCCGATAAAAACCCTGGTTCCCAAGCCCTAACAAACAACACCTTGTGCAGCATCTCTGCATGTCACTGCTCCTCCGACCAGACACACGGGACCAGCCATAGCCTTCATTCTCCGTTCACTTTGACCTGATTTCACCTATAGGCTGACCGTCCATCCAACCATGTCCTGTGCTTTCATTGTCATGACGATGTTTCTGGGCTATTCGCTGGTGACCGCATTTGTCTTGCATCAGCCCAAGGAAGAACCTGCAGCCATGGCTAATGTGCCTGCTACTCCCCCCAGGTCAGTATCAAACTTAAATGTGAAACTATATACAGTATATATTTATTGCCCTTGTTGTGATATTTACCGTATCTGTGTGAAAGGAGCATTTCACATTATCTTCCTACAATATGTGTTGTTCATAAAGTTCTAGTGAGGCCACAGGGTTTGAATAACAGAGTCTGGGTGAGATTTGGGGTCACGCTGGTCCACTAATTTTCAGGAATGGATATGACACACTGTTCCGATCAAGCTTCAGCAGTGTCATCAATCACTGCAAAACATCTCCTCTTTGATGCAGCCAAACATCTGTAACCTGCATCCACAGTTCTCTTGAGATTGCTGTTAATATTAGCTCAAAATCACATATTACAAATACTAGGAGAGAGTAGAGCTATCCTAACTTACAAAAACGCAGCAGCACATTTCACTGTAATTTTGTGTGTGACCCTCAGGTGCCCGGTGGATTCAAGGCAGTCCATTAGAAAGAGCCTCCTCGGGGCGCTCAACCTGCAGACCGAGCCACGACTGCCTGCTGGCACTCTGGACAGAAAGCAATGGGCCAACATGTTCACTTATTCTTCTCTCGAAGCCACACACACTGCAAGTAAGTGGAATCCAGAATATTCCCAAGAAAAGCAGTTGCGCTTGTCCAGCCAGAACCTTTCAGTTCTTCTTTTATATCACTCCAGTTCCAGCTGTCTCTGTGGCACCCAGAAGTGGAAATGGTGAAAGCCTGAAATGTTGTGCCACGGCCTGTGAGATCTTCATGGAAGGTATGCATGCACTTTGTTAAAAAAATAAAAAATAAAAAATTATCAACTGTTTTTAGTCTTCATTAATGTGTTAATTCAGATTTATACTTTATATTCACCAGATTTGGGCTGGGACAACTGGGTGATCCATCCTTTGAGCCTTACCATCATTGAGTGCGCACTCTGCAACTCCACTGTTAACGCTGCGCAACATCCATCATCCCACCTCAGCGTTCAGGGCCCCAACTCACAGGTATGACTCCACAAAATCATTCAAGTGAAATAAGTTGATTCCGACAGGTGGTGCACTGTTCACATATATTTATTTATATATGGCCCTTTAGGGGTGTTCCTATTTTGTCTGAGGTTAAAAACCATCTAATGAAATGACGTTCAAGTCAACTGCAACCTTCAAAGCCAAAATCTTATTGGTGTGGGGGGGTTTTTTACGCAAATTTAACCAAAATGCATCATCATTTGACTGATCTAACCCATTTTAACATATAATTTGCACTTCATAATAGCTGCTGCTTCTTTGATTTTGTTGGAAATCGGTCTGCAAGCAAGTTAGCCATTAGCCATTGCTAACAGTGCCCCCTGAAAACAATACAGTATGGGGTCATTTACGTATAAAAACACTATAGCCACATGCTCAGAAATATATGTTGCTCAGTCCTGTGTGGCCGACCAACTAGTTGAGACATATTAAACAAAAGGGCTAACAAAAGTAGTACTTGAATTCTTAAGTTTGTGCACAGGTTGATGTGACTTGACCAGCGAAAAACATATTCCACATGCAGGTGTAATTGCTGGACATGCTCCAAATAAAGGAGCATACTATAATGGGTTTAGGTATGTTTTTGAGTCGGTGTTGTTGGTGCTACTGGAAGAAGAAGAAAAAAATTGTGCAGTATTTCGCTAACATCTGTGAGATATAACTGATATAATTGAAAAATGGTATGAAATAAAAGTAGTGGAGCATGAAGTATGTCCTGAAGCTACAGTATGCGCGGCACACATCATAATTTACCTGGGTGTGTTCCTGTCTTACCTGTCAGCACATAAGCACTTTGTCTTCTGTCTGCCAACAAAACTTTACTTCACTAAAAACAAGTCAGTGCATTCCACTCAGAGCTAGAGCAGCAGATGTGTGTTATGGCAGCAGAGAACTGTGCAGCCGTTGCAGAAAAAGTGCACAAGCCCAACAGCAACATGCCTTCCTCATTAAATTTACCATCAATGTCATTCATTGTAATTTTGCACATTTTCTAATTCACAGAAATAGCTAAACATATTTAGCTTAGAGGAAAAACAAAAGTTTTGCTTAATCTTGTAGGTCATATAACGTTTGTAACCATGACTTGACCCCATGAATGAATATTTCATTACCTTGGGGGGGGGGGCATTTCGTCCAGAGTAAATATTGAGGGGACACTATAGGTATTATTGTAGTCACTCACAAATTTGTGAGGAAAAAACTACACTTATGGGAAAAAGCAACAAAAAGCAAAAAAGTAACAAGAGAAAATAAAATTGCAAATTTACAAAAAAGTCGAATTTACTAGAAAAAAGTTACAAATTTCAGGGAAAAAAAGGTGTAGGAAAAAATTGTAGACTTAAAATGCAAAAAAGTAGCAGATTTATGAGGAAAAAGGGGCATATTTACAAGAAATAAAGCTGCAAATTTACTAAAAAGTTTCAAATTTAAGATGCAAAAAGTTAATTTACACAAAAAAAACTTAAATTTACAAATAAATGTCAATCAGAAAAAGTTACAGATTCATGAGGAAAGCTGCAAATTTTAAAGAAACAAAATGCATTTATTGCTTAGCATTTGTGTTTCAAATCCATTTTATTCAGTTATGTAACATGATACAGAAAGGTTTATGATGATTTGGGGGGACACCCCCCCCCCCTTCCTGATTTACGCTTATGCTTGACTCCTGCTTTTTTAATCATTTTTTTCCAGGACCAGGTGCCATGCTGTCCCAAAATCCAGGAACTGGTCCACGTCGTCTACATTGATGAGTCGGGCGCTGTGGTGATGTCCCACATCCAGCTGACCCGCAGCTGCGAAACACCCAACGCCCCGCAACCAGCCGACATGTAGGCTCAGGTTTGGTTTACCGTCCTGAGCATGTGGCCCGAGACACCTGGCTAACGTGCAAAAAAATCATTGTATCCAGACATCTTGTCGTGCAATCAGCGACCTTGCTCTTGCAGATTGTCTCTCTATCACAGATTGTTACAAAGTGTTTCCTGCACTGGTCATGAGAACCAAAGCAAAGTCTCAGCTTTGAATTCCTGTGACTGTGTTGTACCAAAAACAGATGTGTTGAGCCAAACAACTGTAAAATTGACCGATTATTGTTTTAGCAGTGAAACTCAAAGGATAGTACTTTGTCGAATAGTAATCCATGTTCATGTGATGCTGTGTGTTAATGATAAATGACTAAAATTTAAGCTTGGAGGAATCAAACAGTCCATTTCTAAAGTTAAAGCAGCACTATGTAACTTTCTTGTTCCAGGTAAGAACACTGAAAAGACTACAAATATGGCGACTTTGACCTCAGTCCTAACAGTGAATCACAGGATGCTTTGCTGTTGGTGGCTAAAGCTGTGCCTTGTGATTAGCTGTTGGGCCTCAGGTCATAGTTGCCATAGTTGTAGTTCTTTCAGTGTTCCTACCAAGCGTGGGCCCTCTCAGGCTATGGGCGTAGTGACATTCACCTGGTCAAAGGTTGATGTACCATCAAAATAATTTTGGAAACATCATTTATGGAGAAAATATTACATAGTGCTGCTTTAAACCCAAGTTCTGCTTCATTAAGCGTTAAAAATAGCTCAGAGAAAGCTCACATGTGTGAAGGTCCACCTAGTTTATTCTTAAATAAAACCTATGAGCACAGAGTGCTGTTAATAGCTACTGGCTGTTACCCAGTGCTCCTTAAAAAAATGTAAGACTGAAGCCAAATCATCTCTCACATTTCAGTAATCTCTTCCCTGGTGTGTTTAAATCTCTCCCTGTCCTGCTGAAAATAATACAAATGTAACACAAACAGGCAAACTGAGATTAATGCTAAAAAGAATAATAATGACCAAAAAAAAGCCTAAAATTGACCAATATTTCTTGTGCATAATTTTCATGAGCTTCCATTGTCTGTGCTTCAGTTTCATCTGCTAAAAAAGATAAATGTGTAAACCTGTAATTCTAACACTGCTTTTAGTCTGACATAGATAAAGTCACAGCTTACAGTATACAGCAATATTATCTTTTCTGCTATATATTGTATAAAACAATTTATTTTATTGTGGTTGGTTCTTTTGGGTGTTTTTTTTTAACTTCTATATATTTTTGACATTTTTTTTAAATATTTTATTTGTTCTCCATTTTGATTCCTATTTTAATTTCACATTTTTGTTACATGTTCTCGCTTTCACTTACAAATTTACTTCATTGTTTACTTAGTGGGAGCGTTGTATTGCTCTGCACAATGCTTTGCCATCTTAAACATCTGTATTCACTGATGATTTTTGGTTTGATCTAATAAAAGACTGCAAAATGTTTGGGGTTTTTTTTTTATTTTATTTGTTACTCCTCCTATTTATTACATCTTCAAATTACAATTTTAGTACATGCCTGTCCTATAGTAGCATCTAGAGTGAGGAGGGAGGGCATTAGCTGATGATGAAATGTTAACACCCTGCTGCAGAAAACCAGGCACTGCTGAGGGGGAAGCAGCATGTTGCGCAGTTCCTTAGTTTCTGGGCATGCAACCTGCTCATGTAGCCTTTGATATTTTAACTGACTTCACTGAAGATCTGGGGCTGTATCTCAGCAGTTGCAGCAGTTTTATTCTTCACCATTTCTTCTGTCGGCATTAGTCAAAATGTCAGGATATATCAGCCTATGGGTGACTTTTGGTCTACAGTCCTGGTTTCTGCTGGCTGCAGGGGCGTTTGAGTGTTTGCAGAAGGAAACGTTGATCAGGCAGACTCCCAGAAGGGTGACACCACCAACAGACTGTTTAATGGAGTGTACTTCAATGACATACTTCAGAAAAGTTCAGCTTCAGGACAAACATACCATAAGACTTGGATATTCCACAGAAGGTAAGGACGAAACCATTGATGGGCGAGCACATGCCCAGGAACCCGGAGCCATTGGGGTCGTAGCCCTTTATAGGGCACTCATTAAATTGTAAATTCAAAATTTCAACCCTTGACCATTATTGAAGAATAATAGAAGATTGTTTCAACGATTGTTATTGCAATTATTATATTATTATTACAAGATATTATAAACTGTTAAGTTACCAAATACGGTTCTTCACCCAATAAAGGTTAAAGTTTTTGTCATTTTGTGGGTTTTTTTCTTTTCTAATTTTGGAGTTAAATAGTATTAATTGTGCAATGTGATTCCTTAAGTCAGTGGTTCCCAACGTTTTCCAAGACTAGCCAGCTCCCCCCCCCCCCACCCCTGCTTGCACACATGCACCAAAACAAAAAAGAAATTTATGTGCAAAATAAAACTATATTTTAATTAATGGTGGGCATTTCACTCAAGATTAATTGCATTAATTAACTGCAGTTAATCACAGTTATGTTGCCATCGATGACAGATGCTGTCATGAATTGGCCCTTCAGGGCAGGAAGAAGACCCAGGCGCTGAACTGTGAGTTGCGCGTGAATTTAATTAGGGGTACAAAAACATACAAAGAACAAAAACACTTACAAAACCAAGGCAAAGCAGGAATCAGAATAGGGCAGACATGGAATAACATCTGAATTTGGTTTTAGGACACGGCGTCAAGTGGAGACACCGCCACCCTTAAGTAGGACACGAGGCATAATTACAACTGAGGACAGGTGTAAGTCACCAGAGCAGGGAGAAATCAGTCCAAGCTAATGACAGCTGTGCTGGAAGTGAACTTGAGCAGATAGTGAAAGCAATACAGCACACCATCAAAACAAACGCACAGGAGGAAAATAAATATAAAATGAGAACTGAATCCAGGAACCGGACAAGGTAAAATACAAACCAGAAAAGCTAAAAGTGCTACTAGGATGGAGGACAGGATATACGATAACTACATCAGACTGTCATGGCCAATAAAAGATACAAAACCCAGACAACTCACAACAGAAACAAAAGGCAAACTCAGATGGCATCATACAGATTAAATACTAAACAGAAGTGGGGAAATACAGAAAATAACCAGAATAATTAAAAGGGCGTGAGCACGGTTCCCCAACCGTGCTCTGCAGCATGACATATGCATGAGTGAGAACACATCTTATTAATCGTGCATAATGTGTTTAATCAGACTAACTCGATTGCCCTCCACTAATTTAAATATGTTGAAGTAAAGCTGTATCCAAATGTTCAATTATCTTGATATTTGTTTGTTACAGTGACATTCACATTTAAAATTTGGTATTTGGGCATTTGCATTTCCCCCCTAACTGCTTGATTTGAATAAAGGTAAATAATAAATTTACTCTCACCAATTTTACCATAAAAAAATCTGCAGATTAAGGAGAAAAATAGTATAGATTTATAGAAAATATAGTAACTTAATAATAGTAAAAAATAAAAAGTCACAAATTTAAAAAAATTTGCAAATACAGTGGGGTAAGAAAGTATTTAGTCAGGCCTGTGCAAGTTCTCTCACTTAAAAGATGAGAGAGGTCTCCAATTTTCATCATAGGTATACCTCAACTATGAGAGACAAAATGAGAAAAAAAAAATCCAGAAAATTACATTGTCTGATTTTTAAAGAATTTATTTGCAAATTATGGTGGAAAATAAGTATTTGGTCAATAACAAAAGTTCATCTCAGTACTTTGTTATATACCCTTTGTTGGCAATGACAGAGGTCAAACGTTTTCTGTAAGTCTTCACAAGGTTTTCACACACTGTTGCTGGTATTTTGGCCCATTCCTCCATGCAGATCTCCTCTAGAGCAGTGATGTTTTGGGGCTGTCGCTGGGCAACACAGACTTTCAACTCCCTCCAAAGATTTTCTATGGGGTTGAGATCTGGAGACTGGCTAGGCCACTCCAGGACCTTGAAATGCTTCTTACGAAGCCACTCCTTCGTTGCCCGGGCGGTGTGTTTGGGATCATTGTCATGCTGAAAGACCCAGCCACGTTTCATCTTCAATGCCCTTGCTGGTGGAAGGAGGTTTTCACTCAAAATCTCATGATACATGGCCCCATTCATTCTTTCCTTTACACAGATCAGTCGTCCTGGTCCCTTTGCAGAAAAACAGCCCCAAAGCATAATGTTTTCACCCCCATGCTTCACAGTAGGTATGGTGTTCTTTGGATGCAACTCAGCATTCTTTCTCCTCCAAACATGACAAGTTGAGTTTTTACCAAAAAGTTCTATTTTGGTTTCATCTGACCATAGGACATTCTCCCAATCCTCTTCTGGATCATCCAAATGCTCTCTAGCAAACTTCAGACGGGCCTGGACATGTACTGGCTTAAGCAGGGGGACACGTCTGGCACTGCAGGATTTGAGTCCCTGGTGGCGTAGTGGGTTACTGATGGTAGCCTTTGTTACTTTGGTCCCAGCTCTCTGCAGGTCATTCACTAGGTCCCCCCGCATGGTTCTGGGATTTTTGCTCACCGTTCTCGTGATCATTTTGACCCCACGGGGTGAGATCTTGTGTGGAGCCCCAGATTGAGGGAGATTATCAGTGGTCTTGTATGTCTTCCATTTTCTAATAATTGCTCCTACAATTGATTTCTTCACACCAAGCTGCTTACCTATTGCAGATTCAGTGTTTCTGGTGTCCTTTGACAGCTCTTTGGTCTTGGCCATAGTGGAGTTTGGAGTCTGACTGTTTGAGGTTGTGGACAGGTGTCTTTTATACTGATAACGAGTTCAAACAGGTGCCATTAATACAGGTAACGAGTGGAGGACAGAGGAGCCTCTCAAAGAAGAAGTTACAGGTCTGTGAGAGCCAGAAATCTTGCTTGTTTGTAGGTGACCAAATACTTATTTTCCACCATAATTTGCAAATAAATTCTTTAAAAATCAGACAATGTGATTTTCTGGATTTTTTTCCCCTCATTTTGTCTCTCATAGTTGAGGTATACCTATGATGAAAATTGGAGACCTCTCTCATCTTTTAAGTGGGAGAACTTGCACAATTGGTGGCTGACTAAATATTTTTTGCCCCACTGTATATAATAGTAAAAAAAATTAAAGTCACAAATTAAAATTAATTTTGCAAATATATAAGAAAAAGGGTTAAATTTGCATCACAAAAATAGCAAATTTGAGAGAAAAAATGTTACATTCTTTAGAGAAACTGCAAATTTAGAGAAAAACTATATGAGTACTACAAAAAGTAGGTAATTTACAAAAAAAATTGATCCAGATTTACAAGAAAAGCTGCAAATTTATGACAAAAAATTTGCACACATGAAAAAGTTGCATATTTATTGGAAAAGTCACATTGCTAAAAAAAAATGGATGTTGATGCAGTTTACTGAAGGAGAAAATAGACTGGACAGAATATTTGGAGACACAAAATTGATATTGAGAACTGATTTAATTTTAGATGTTTGGTTTATAATATGCTTACACTTGTTTAATACAGACTTTTCATTGTCCAATCGGGTGTGCAGTTATTTACATGAAAATGGTCTCAAATCTATGAGAAATCTATTTATTTAAAAGAAAATTCTCACAAATTTATGAGCGAAAACATGCCTACTAAAAAGTAAAGTTTCAAATATATGAGAAAAGACTGCAAATTTATATTAAAAAAGTTACCAGAAGAAATGTTGACAGTGTAGGAACTTGGGGAAGTCAGATTATTTAGCACCTCAGACAGAGACAGTGAATAAGCATGGGAGAACAATGCCCAGGGAGTTCCTGGCGAGAGAGCAGGAAGGAGTCAGAGACATAGGGGGTTGAATGCAGTGTAATGTAAATGTCATGCTGTGTGATGAGAAATACCATGAAACGTATGAAGAGTGACTTTTGATATAGAGGAGAGCTTGCTGTAATGATTCAGTCTGTTCTGTGCTTAAGAGATGTGAAGTGTGTAATAAACAGTCTGTCCATGAATCCGCCTCTTATTTCACACACTCCACAACAGGCCATTTTATTCTTATAATGGGATTGTTTTACCTTGATTTCAACAAATTTTGATATCAAATTTTGATAACAAATTTTAATATCAGACAAAGATAACCTGAATAAATGCAAAATGCAGCTTTCAAATGATGATTCAATTTATTAAAGGAAAAAAAAACCTATCCAAACCTATCTGGCCCTATGTGAAAAAGTAATTGCTCCCTGTGTTACATCATGAATTAACTGTGATTAACCACATTTTTTTGGAAATCTGAGTTCAATTTCAGTAGCTACACCCAAGCCTGATTACTGCCAGACTTGTTGAATCAAGAAATCCCTTAAATAGAACCTGTCTGACAACCTGAAGTAGGCTAAAAGATCTCAAAAAGCAACACATCCCACTGTGATCTAAAGAAATTCAAGAACAGATGAGAAACAAAAACCCAGAACGTCTAAAGAACTGCAGGCCTCACTCGCCTCTGGACACTGGTCCATGATGGAAGAATAAGAAAGAGACTGGACAAAAAATGGCATCCATGGGAGAGTTCCAAGACAAAAAATGCTGCTGGACAAAAAGAACACAAAGACTCATTTCACATTTGCCAGAAAACATCCTGATGATCCTCAAGACTTTTGGGAAAATATTCTGGGGACTGACAAGACAAAAGTTGAACTTTATGGAAGACATGTCCTGTTTTATCTGGCATAAAACTAACACAGAATTTCATAAAAAGAACATCGTATCAACAGTCAAACATGGTGGTGGTAGCATCATGGTCTGGGGCTGCTTTGCTGCTTCAGGACCTGGACAACTTGCCCTAATTGACAGAACCATGAATTCTACTCTCTACCAAAAAACACTGAAGGAGAATATCTGGCCATCAGTTCATGAAGCCCTCCAATGTGACTGACTTTAAACGATTCTGCACAGAAGAGTGGGCCAAAATTCCTCAACAGCGATGTAAAGAGTCATTGCCAGTTGTTGGCACCAGTGGTGGCACAACCAGTTATTAGGTTTAGGGGGCAGTTAGAGGGCAATTACTTTTTCACACAGGGCCAGGTAGGTTTGGATAGATTTTTTTTTCCCTTAATAAATGAAATCATCATCTAAAAACTGCATTTTGTATTTACTCAGGTGATCTTTGTCTAATATTAAAATTTGTTTGATGATCTGAAACATTTAGGTGCAACAAATATGCAAAAATATAAGAAATCAGGAAGAGGCAAATACTTTTTCACAGCACTGTAGTAGATAAGTCAAAAAACATGGGGAGGGACATGTGATGGGCTCTTTACATGTGTAGTTCACGGATTTCCATTGCTGTTGCACATATATATGAAGTGCTGTGTGCAGGCCTTCATACACCACTTTCTTTCCCTAGGAGACCTTGGGGAGTACTGCTGGTCTACTGACCTCAAGTGCACCGTTGGAGACAGCTTTCTGCACGCCTACGTGGTGTTGCCCGTGGACACGTCTGCGGTTGGACACGAGCAGCTGGAGGTCAGATCCACAACTCCCACCGTCACCGCACTGCAGGCCCATCAAAGCCCCACCACGCTTGCGGAGAGCTGTGGCCTCCGCTATGACGTCACGCGACACTTTGGCACACCAAATTCGGGGACGTCGTTCTGCATGCAGGTGTCCACCGAGGGTGACCCCCTTGGGGACAGGGTTCTCCGGTGCGCCCCATTTCTGGTTACCTTCTGGCAAAGAAATCTTGATCAGTCCAACCACCATGGAGCTGGATAAAATTCACAGCTCATTTATGTAGGGAAATCTGTTGAAACTAGTAAAAGTAGGTAAATTTGAGGAAATGTTAGAAAAGTATAAGGGCAAACAAACAATGCACAAAAATGTGCCCTGATATCCTTGTACCATCACATACATAACACTGGATTTTTAGCCAATGCAGTCACATGTAAGCAGTTTTTTTTATTCTTAAAACTAAGTTTTTTATGATCGTTTTTAGACCATCTGTGTTGTTTTACTAATTAAAAAAACTGAACTAGCACTTGTTGGTTTGTGTTGGCACAAAAACCACAAAGTGCAATCTGCTCATTTTTTGTGAAGTGTTTTAATATTTTAAAAGTATACATGTGACTCATGGGCAGAGGCTGCAATAACTGAATATTGTCTGTCATTGACAGATTTTACTCTAGCAGTGACAGAAAAATCAGAGGGCTGTCTGTCGTTATGGAAGATCACACCTTTCTAATTTTAACTTGTAATTTCCACCCATCCACTGTATAGTATGTATTAAAGGGGTCATTGACTGAATTTGTTTGTTTTTGTAGGTTTTATCCTTCTGAAATGCATCTATTGGTCACATGATTATCAAAAAAATATCAAAACACTCAATTCTCTTAAAAAAACACAGCCTTTATCTCATTTTTTTCTCATGAATTCATTAAATGGGAAGCCCAGCCTTGATACCTGCCAGCTGCTCTATTTTTGGCCACACATTCAACATCCTACGACAACTGCAAAAATATCGGAGCAGCTGAGTGTAAAAACTTTTTTTTTAAAAACGGCCAAACAGTTGTGATGTTGTTGATAACAGTGTGTACAGACAAAATCTCTACTGCGCCACAATTGTAAAAATGTCATCAGTTAATAAACAAAATCATAGTCATGATTAAAACTGAACATGGAAACAAAAAAAAGTTGTGTGGCATCTTGTGAAAATGAAAATGACAGGTCAGTATAGATTATGACAGAATTTTTACAACCCTGTCTGTCCAAATGACAGATGACTATAAAGTCTAGCACAGCCTCTGCTCATGGGCATTTTTTATGATGTGAATGCCAACTTGCACTGTAGTAGACCATTAATAATTCTAAAGATAAGGGGGGGAAAGGACAGAACTAACAATTTGCAGTATAGTTTGATGAAGTTTGTATTAACTGATTAAGAGAAATACACAACGCAAGTACCCACATAAAAATGTAAAATTTTACAATGCTTTCTTTGTCTAATCAATTCCCCCCCCCCCCCTTTTTGGACATTTACAGTCTGTCGTAATCTAGGACATTTGTTAATGTTATACCTTCTATATGTTTTGTACAGAGATGGTTATAATGAATTACTGAAGTACATGTACTCAAGTACATTTTTCCCAAAATTGTGCTTTTGTGAGTAGTTTTGTTGCTGGATATGCTGTACAGTACTTGAGTGCATTTTTTTTTTTAAAGAAAAATGTATTTTTACTTAAATATATTTGATTGTGCTCTGCGTTATTTTTTTTTTTTAAAGTTTATTAATTTGCGGTGAATGTGAGTCACTCTTTCTTCATATCACTTTTTCTTACTATCACATTTGAAATTGATTTTCCATTCTGGCTGAGGAGATATTTGATTTATTATTGTACAATGTTTCTTTGTATGATTTAGATTAAAGAAGAGGGCAAATGTAGCTATTTGATTTTCTTGAGATAAGTGAGGGTAAAGTTGATAATTTACAAAAAAAAAAAAAGGTAATATATAAAAAATGTTGTACATTTATAAGTAAAAGTTGTAAATTTCTGTGAGAAGGGCCACACATTAATCACAAAAAGTTGAATTTATTACTTCTGCCAAGGAGGTATAATGTGATCGGGGCAGTTTGTTTGTCTGTCTGTTTGACTGTTAGCAGGATTACGCAAAAACTACTGGATGGATTTTGATGAAATTTTCACCAGAGGTGGCCCTTGGGCTATGGATGAACCCATTAAATTCTGGAGGTGATCTGAGAATGCATACCTCCACCAAGGCCCTATCCTGCAGTGTTAAAGAACAGGAAAAGTGATCAAGAATCTACATCCTGACCCGGATCACCTCTAAAATCCAGAAAATACTTTTTCCGTAATCCTGTTACACGGGGTGAGACTGGACATCCTGGCAGATAAGCACATCTGTTGCAAGGTCTGTGGTGGACTTTTGCCAGTCGGTGCATCGTGACATGCACTACACAAAGAGCAGCGATAAACAAACCTATCATCTGGTCAGTCACTGCAACAGATACTGGAGTCAGTTTGTCTTGGCCTGTCCTTGCCACTGATAATACCTCTATCTGCCAAGAATGTGCTGCTAGTCCAGCAAAAGCTAGCGGTACTCAAATACTTTGCAAGCAGTTTCATGAAATGGTCAGTCAGAAAGCAACTCATACCAGCTCAGACGTTGCCCAGGTTAACAAGGTCAGGAGTTCCTGGTAGCGGAAAGCGAAGGACAGAACTGTGTGGAGGAATCTGATCAGACCTAAATGAACAGTCATTGTCGCCCCCGACAGACTGCTATGATGGGGGGGGGGGGGGAATGGGGGCTCACAAACAGACAAACACACCTTGTGCAGATGTATGCGCTGTCTAAAAGAAGAGCTGATTATATTGGGCAAAAATTATACATTCATAGGGGGAAATGCAAACAAAAATTAAAAAGTTACAAGAAAAGTACAAATTTAAAACAAAATTTGGTGACAAAATCATAAATTTGTGAGGAGCAGTCTTGAATTTACAAGAAAACTAACAAGTTTACAAGAAAAGAGTTACACAGTTGAGAGGAAAAGTAAAGTTATTAATCATTACTCAAATAACTTTTTAGCAGATTATATTTTGCCGTGGACAAAATTGTTGGTACCCCTCTGTTAATGAAAGAAAAACCCACAATGGTCACAGAAATAACTTGAATCTGACAAAAGTGGTAATAAATAAAAATTTGATGAAAATTAACCAATGAAAATCAGACAATGCTTTTGAATTGTGGTTCAACAGAATTACTGTACTTCAAAAAACAAACTCATGAAACAGGCCTGGACAAAAATGATGGTACCCCTAGAAAAGACTGAAAATAATGTGACCATAGGGACATGTTCAACCAAGATGTGTCCTCTAATTAACATCACAGGTGTCTACAAACTTGTAATCAGTCAGTCGGCCTATTTAAAGAGTGACAAGTAGTCACTGTGCTGTTTGGTGACATGGTGTGTACCACACTAAACATGGACCAGAGGAAACAAAGGAGAGAGTTGTCTCAGGAGATTAGAAAGAAAATTATAGACAAGCATGTTAAAGGTAAAGGCTATAACACCATCTCCATGCAGCTTGATGTTCCTGTGACTACAGTTGCACATATTCAGAAATTTAAAATCCACGGGACTGTAGCCAACCTCCCTGGACGTGGCTGCAGGAGGAGACAGATAATATGAATGGTAACAAAAGAGCCCAGAACAACCTCTAAACAATTCATGGTGAACTCCAAGGTCAAGGTACATCAGTGTCAGATCATACCATCCGTCGCTGTTTGAGCCAAAGTGGACTTCATGTGAGACGACCAAGGAGGACACCACTGTTGAAAACAAATCATAAAAAAGCCAGACTGGAATTTGCCAAACTGCATGTTGACAAGCCACAAAGCTTCTGGGAGAATGTCCTATGGACAGACGAGACAAAACTGGAACTTTTTAGCAAGGCACTTCAGCTCTATGTTCACAGATGCAAAAATGAAGCAAACCAAGAAAAGAACACTGTCCCTACTGTGAAACATGGAGGAGGTTCTGTTATGTTCTGGGGCTGCTTCGCTGCATCTGGCTCAGGGTGTCTTGAATCTGTGCAGGGTACAATGAAATCTCAAGACTATCAAGGTATTCTAGAGAGAAATGTGCTGCCCAGTGTCAGACAGCTTGGTCTCAGTCGCAGGTCATGGGTCGTGCAACAGGATAATGACCCAAAACACACAGCTAAAAACACCCAAGAATGGCTAAGAGCCAAACATTGGACTATTCTAAAGTGGCCTTCGATGAGCCCTGATCTAAATCCTATTGAACATCTGTGGAAGGAGCTGAAACATGCCCTCTGGAGAAGGCACCCTTCAAACCTGAGACAACTGGAGCAGTTTGCTCATGAGAAGTGGGCCAAAATACCTGCTGAGAGGTGCAGAAGTCTCATTGACAGTTACAGAAATCGTTTGATTGCAGTGATTGCCTCAAAAGGTTGTGCAACAAAATATTAAGTTAAGGGTACCATCATTTTTGTCCAGGCCTGTTTCATGAGTTTGTTTTTTAAAATAATTCTGTTGAACCACAATTCAAAAGCATTGTCTGATTTTCATTGGTTAATTTTCATAGAATTTTTATTTATTACCACTTTTGTCAGATTCAAGTTATTTCTGACATTCCACGTACCAAAAGCCAGTTTAGAAAGCTTGGGATCAGTCCGCCAAGGTCTCCGCCTTTGACTGCCACCTAATCCACATAGCACCGGACTTCCATGATCCTTCCTGCAGGTGGTGAACCTACTGGAGGGCGGACCCATGTAACTCCTTCGGGCTGAGCCCGGCCGGGTCCCATGGGTGGAAACCCGGCCACCAGACGCTAGCCTTCGAGCCCCTCCCCCAGGCCTGGCTCCAGGGTGGGGCCCCGGTAACCCCATACCGGGCGGGGTACACTGAATCCTTGATATACAATTCATGAGAGTCTGTTGGATCGTTCTTAGTCTGGCCCTTCACCCAGGACCAGTTTGTCTTGGGAGACCCTATCAGAGATCGCTGGGGATAGCTCTTTACCCTCTCGAGAATTCTTGAGGGTTCGTGGGAGTTTGCCCAACCAGTTTACATGTGTTTTGTGGACTTGGAGAAGGCATTTGACCGCGTCCCTCGTGGATTTTTGTGGGGGGTGCTTCGGGAGTATGGGGTATCGGGCTTGTTGTTACGAGCTATTCGGTCTCTGTACGACCGTTGTGAGAGTTTAGTTCGTATTGCCAACACTCGGTCGGAGTCATTCCCAGTGAGAGTTGGACTCCGCCAGGGCTGCCCTTTGTCACCGGTCCTGTTCATAATTTTTATGGACAGGATTTCTAGGCGCAGCCAGGGAATGGAGGGTGTCATGCTTGGTGACCACAGGATCTCATCTCTGTTGTTTGCAGATGATGTTGTCCTGTTGGCTTCATCCAGCAATGACCTACAGCTCTTGCTGGGACGGTTTGCCGCTGAGTGTGAAGCGGCTGGGATGAGAATCAGCACCTCCAAGTCCGAGTCCATGGTCCTCAGCCGGAAAAAGGTGGACTGTCCTCTCCAGGTTGGGGACAGGCTCCTGCCCCAAGTGGAGGAGTTTAAGTATCTTGGGGTCTTGTTCACGAGTGAGGGGAAAATGGAGCGAGAGATCGACAGACGGATTGGAGCAGCATCTGCAGTGATGCGGACGTTGTACCGGTCTGTTGTGGTGAAGAGGGAGCTTAGTTCTAAGGCAAAGCTGTCGATTTACCAGTCAATCTACGTTCCTACTCTCACCTATGGTCACGAGCTTTGGGTAATGACCAAAAGAACGAGATCGCGGATACAAGCGGCTGAAATGAGCTTTCTCCGTAGGATTGCTGGACTCACCCTCAGAGATAGGGTGAGGAGCTCAGTCATCCGGGAGAGGCTCAGAGTAGAACCGCTGCTCCTCCACATTGAAAGGAGTCAGTTGAGGTGGTATGGGCATCTGATTAGGATGCCTCCTGGACGCCTCCCACTTGAGGTGTTTCAGGCACGTCCCACTGGGAGGAGACCCCGGGGCAGACCCAGGACTCGGTGGAGAGACTATGTCTCCCAGCTAGTCTGGGAACGCCTTGGTATCCCCTCTGAAGAGCTGGAGCAGGTGGCTGGGGAGAGGGAAGTCTGGGCTTCTCTGCTTGAACTGCTGCCTCCGCGACCCGGACCTCCGGAAAAGCGGTAGAAGATGGATGGATGGATGGAAGTTATTTCTGTGACCATTGTGGGTTTTTCTTTCATTAATAGAGGGGTACCAACAATTTTGTCCACGTGTGTATATTGGAGTAACTAATATCATAAGGAAATTGGGTAGTTTCTGAATACTACTTATACCCACCTTTGTCTTTGTATGTAAAAATCCTACTGTGTAAAGTTAACCTGTTTGACAATGTAGTGGTACTGGATTGTTCTGCATTGTTCATGATGTTCAGATAAATGTATAACCAGAGTGTGCTCATTTTTTTCTTTGAACACTGCCAGTGTAATTGCCTAGACTCTTGCCCGTAATAAAAATGTCTTATCATCATATGGTATATATAGTTCTTTTATTCATATATCTTAGAGTTTGATTTAAATGGACTTTTTAGTATCAAAATAAAATTGATTTGTCTTTAGACTTAGTTTGTGACTTTTTTCTACATTGAGAGAAAAGTTTGCTGTTACACGAAGAACATTTTAATAGGATGTTCATGTGCTTTAGAATCATATTTTCACTATTCAAAAAAGCTTTTAGTCTATTTCCTCTTTAACCAATATTCTATTCTGTTATAATGTTTACGATTGTTATGCACTAAAATACAAAGACAAATTCCTTGTATGTGGAATCTCAATGGCAATAAAATGATTTGGAAGATACACTCAAAGATTTGGTTCAATTTTTATAATGCAATAATAAATAAGTGTTAACGAATAAAAGAGTATCATACCCAATAAATTTTCTCCATACCTAATATTTAACTGTACTGATGAAGTCTCTTCTATGTTCTTTATTTACAAGGCCCTATCTTCTCGCAATATGTTAGCAGGATTACACAAAAACTACTGGACTGATTTTGATGAAATTTTCACCAGATGTGGTCCTTAGGCTATGGATGAATCCATTAGATTTTGGAGGTGATTCATGAGCACATACCTCCACCAAGGCCCTTTCTCACAATGTATGTAAAGATGGAGGTACAGAAGTAGAGATGGATGGATGGACAAAGAGAGGGTGGGAGGGATGGCGCCTTAGCGGAGGTATGTGCTCTCTGAGTGTCCTCTAGTTTGAAGTACAATTATGAAGATGCTCTGGTTTAAAAAAAAAAATGTTGAACTTGTTCTGTGGGCAAAGGTTTTCACCGTATAATTTTACTTCTTATTATTCATACAAAACAATATTTGTTGAATTATATTTTATCTAATGTTATTAATATTGCATTTTAGGATGTCTTCATTTACTCACTTTACTACGTGTATGGTCCATATCTCGTCCAAGAAACATTTCAGTGTCACCTACTGGCTGATACGTGTGGGGATGGAAGTAGAAAGTTGCTCTTTTTTCCACAGGATGGCAGGCCTGCTTGCTCTATACTGTTCAGGTATGCTTACGTCATATCTAATAAAACACATAATTGTACTGTTGAGTGCAAAACATGTAATGACAGCTTGTATTTTACAGCTTCAGAGTCATCATTTTTTTGTCTTTTAGAAAACAGAAGGTTTTTACTACGAGGTTGAAATGCACCAACATTTCTTTCAGCACTTCCTCTGATGTGTGATTTTTACCTCTGCCAAGGAGGTTATGTTTTTGTGGGCGTTTGTTTATTTGTCTGCAACATTACTCAAAACGTAGTGAATGGATTTCAGTGAAAATTTCGGGGAAGGTAGGAAATGGCCATGGTATGGATGAACAAAGGGACGGAGGGGAGGACAAAGGGAGGAAGGGATGGAGCCTTGGTGGAGGTATGTGCTCTCTGAGTGCCCTCTAGTTAATATTATTATTATTATTATTATCATTATTGCAATAAAACAAAACAGCCCTTACAGTGTCACATCGCTTACATCTCCACCGGGCAGAACTGTAAATCTAACCTTTAATCAACAGGATTCTTTCCAACACATAATGTTTTTTAAAAAAAATTCCTGAATGAAAAGAGAGTTTGTGAAACACTGACCACTTTTAGAGCTGTCTTTATTCATCTAATAAAGCTTTCTTAAAAAAGAAAACAAGACAAAGGTTTATGGTGTTTTTCCACCAGTATGTGACCAATAGCTGCATATTATGGGTGTCTACTAAAAGAACTTTTTGATTTTTATCGGCCAGGCTTGCAGTTTGATATAAAACTTCTTAGGTCAAACATTTTTTTAAATTTTGACTTTTTATGAACTTCATATATTCTTGTTTGTTTTGTGGCGCTTTTTTTTCCTGTACAGCTGACCATTTTGGTTTAATTTTATCAAATCTATCCATCCATCCATCCATCCATCCATCTTCTACCGCTTTTCCGGAGGTCGGGGTCGCAGAGGCAGCAGTTCAAGCAGAGAAGCCCAGACTTCCCTCTCCCCAGCCACCTGCTCCAGCTCTTCAGAGAGGATACCAAGGCGTTCCCAGACCAGCTGAGAGACATAGTCTCTCCACCGAGTCCTGGGTCTGCCCCAAGGTCTCCTCCCAGTGGGATGTGCCTGAAACACCTCAAGTGGGAGGCGTCCAGGAGGCATCCTAATCAGATGCCCATACCACCTCAACTGACTCCTTTCAATGTGAAGGAGCAGCGGTTCTACTCTGAGCCTCTCCCGAATGACTGAGCTCCTCACCCTATCTCTGAGGGTGAGTCCAGCAATCCTACGGAGAAAGCTCATTTCAGCCGCTTGTATCCGCAATCTTATTCTTTCGGTCATTACCCAAAGCTTGTGACCATAGGTGAGAGTAGGAACGTAGATTGACTGGTAAATCGACAGCTTTGCCTTAAAACTCAGCTCCCTCTTCACCACAACAGACCGGTACAACGTCCGCATCACTGCAGATGCTGCTCAAATCCGTCTGTCAATCTCTCGCTCCATTTTCCCCTCACTCGTGAACAAGACCCCAAGATACTTAAACTCCTCCACTTGGGGCAGGAGCCTGTCCCCAACCCAGAGAGGACAATCCACCTTTTTCTGGCTGAGGACCATGGACTCGGACTTGGAGGTGCTGATTTTCATCCCAGCCGCTTCACACTCAGCGGCAAACCGTCCCAGCACGAGCTGTAGGTCATTGCTGGATGAAGCCAACAGGACAACATCATCTGCAAACAACAGAGATGAGATCCTGTGGTCACCAAGCATGACACCCTCCATTCCCTGGCTGCACCTAGAAATCCTGTCCATAAAAATTATGAACAGGATCGGTGACAAAGGGCAGCCCTGGTGGAGTCCAACTCTCACTGGGAATGACTCCAACCGAGTGTTGGCAATACGAACCAAACTCTCACAACGGTTGTACAGAGACCAAATAGCTCGTAACAACAAGCCCAATACCCCATACTCCCGAAGCACCCCCCACAAAAAACCACGAGGGACGCGATCAAATGCCTTCTCCAAGTCCACAAAACACATGTAAACTGGTTGGGCAAACTCCCACGAACCCTCGAGAATTCTCAAGAGGGTAAAGAGCTGGTCCGATGTGCCACAGCCAGGACGAAAACCACATTGCTCCTCCTGAATCCGAGGTTCGACCAACGGCCGGACTCTCCTCTCCAGTACCTTGGCATAGACCCTCCCAGGGAGGCTGAGGAGTGTGATCCCTCTAAAGTTGGAGCACACCCTCCGGTCCCCTTTTTTGAAGAGAGGAACCACCACCCCGGGTTGCCATGCCAAAGGCACTGCCCCCGACCTCCATGCAATGCTGCAGAGGCGTGTCAACCATGACAGCCCAACAACATCCAGGGCCTTGAGGTACTCAGGGCGAATCTCGTCCACCCCCGGGGCCCGGCCACCAAGGAGATTTTTAACCACCTTGGCGACCTCAGCCCCTGTGATAGGCGAGTCATCCCCCTTGTCCCCAAACCCTGCTTCCTTTGTGGAAGGCGTATCAATGGGATTGAGGGGATCCTCGAAGTATTCCTTCCACCGCCCGACGATATCCCCAGTCGAAGTCAACAGTGCCCCATCCGCACCATACACAGTGTGGACAGGGAGCTGCTTTCCCCTCCTGAGCCGCAGGACAGTTTGCCAGAATCTCTTCAAGGCCGACCAAAAGTCTTGTTCCATGGCCTCACCAAACTCCTCCCATACCCGGGTTTTTGCTTCAGCAACCACCCAAGCTGTACTCCGCTGGGCCTGCCAGTACACCTCAGCTGCTTCGGGAGTCCCACAAGCCAACCAAGCTTGATAGGACTCCTTCTTCAGCTTAATGGCCCCCCTCACCACTGGTGTCCACCGCTTGGTTCGGGAGTTGCGACCACGAGATGCACCGACCACCTTGCGGCCGCAGCTCTGGCCGCAGCTTTATCAAATCTGATGTCAATAAACCAAGCCTTGATGAGATAGTGAGTGAGGCCATAAACTGTTTTTTTTTTTTAAGCTGTGAGAGAACTTATAAAGCATCACAATATTTGTACTGGGGCGGCGCGGTGGCGGAGTGGTTAGCACTGCGGCAGCACAGCAACTCACCCTTGGCCAGGGGATCCTGGGTTCGATCCCAGCCCCCGACCAACAGTGAGCTGTGTGGAGTTTGCATGTTCTCCCCGTGTCTGCGTGGGTTTACTCCGGGATTTCTCCGGTTTCCTCCCACATGCCAAAAACATGCAAGTTAGGTTAATTGGCATCAAATTGGGGATTCTAAATTGTCCTTAGGTATGACTGTGAGAGTGAATGGTTGTCTGTCTCTCTGTGTTGGCCCTGCGATGGACTGGCGATCTGTCCAGGGTGTACCCTGCCTCTCGCCCAAAGATGCTGAGATAGGCTTCAGCCCCCCCGCGACCCGAAAAAGGATTAAGCGGAAGAAGATGAATGAATGAATGTGTGGAGCATGTAAATAACGAGGCGGATTTGACTCAGACAGTTTATTACACATCTCACACAGAAGCATAGTCAGAAAGAGGACATCTCAGCCAAGACTCTTCTCTTAAATACTATGGCATTCCTCCAGAAGCTTCTAACACACAAAAGGTCACATTGCATTCACTTCCTTAATCTTCTACACACAAAAGGTCACATTGCATTCACTTCCTTAATCCTTTACCATCCTCCTAGAAGTTTCTGATACACAAAAGATCACACTGCATTCATCCTTCACACCTCCCTGTTATCTCACCAGGGAACCTCTGCTCTTTGTTCTTATCTAAGATGTTACACATTATGCTTTCCCCATGTGACTCTACACCACCCCCCGAACATATTGGATAGAACAAAAGAATAACAGTCCGTATGCTGTGACAGAACCATTAAACATCAATCCACATGCTGCTTGGGCTTCAGTCTTCTCCCGTATCTGCTGTAACCAGGATTCACCGCCTCCGCGGCGCTGTCATGCTGGGGGGCTGATGTTTGGGGGTGAAAACTTTTTGTCTGTCCCTGTGGGTGTTCTGGGGAAACTTTTCTCTCGGAAGCTCCCCATGGGGGTCTTCCACGCCGAGGGGCCCTCACCAACAGCACTTGCTCGTCCGCCACCACAAAAGCGGGTTTGAGTCTGTTTTTGCCAACCTTTTCCCTCCTACCCCCCAAATCTAGCAAAAAATGCTTATCCCCTGTTTCCAGCACTCTGAACGGTCTATCATAGGGTGGTCGTAATGGCGGGAGGTGGGCGTCGTGTCTGACAAACACGAACTCCGTGTTTTTCAAAGTTTTAGGTACAAAAACACGCGGAAAACTGTGGTGGGCAGGGCCCGGCAGCATGCTTGTGTCTATGCTACGCTGCAACAGCTGCGGCGGGGAAATGCCCGGCGTGGGATTATCTGGCAGAAACTCCCCAGGCAGCCGAAGTGGTTGTCCAAAAACGAGTTCAGCTGGGGAAGCTTCCAAATCCTCTTTAGGCGCAGAACATAACCCCAATAAAACCCACGGTAGCCTGTCTACCCAATTTGCATCCGTCAGTGAAGCCCTGAGAGCCGCTTTCAATGATCTATGAAAACGTTTGCATAACCCATTAGCCTGTGGATTGTATGCGGTAGTGCGGTGAATTGAGACACCCAGGCTGCGGGCCATTGTTGACCAGAGTTCGGAAACAAATTGAGGGCCTCTGTCGGACGTAATGTCCGACAGGACTCCAAAACGCACCACCCATGCTGTTAAAAACGCGCGCGCCACGTCCTCGGCTGTGGTTGCGGCCAGTGGAACCACTTCCGGCCAGCGCGTGGTGCAGTCCACCATTGTCAGGAGGTGCGTGCACCCCTGTGATGGCGGGAGGGGGCCCACGAGGTCTACGTGGACATGGTCGAACCTCTTAGCCGGAATATGAAACGGCTCCAAGGGAGCCTTCGTGTGTCTGTGTACTTTGGCTCGTTGGCACGGCACACAGGCTGCCGCCCACTCTTTCACCTGTTTACGCAGGCTCGGCCACACGAATTTTTCTCCTACCATTTTGACCGACGCGCGCACTCCCGGGTGCGCCAAAGAATGAACCGAGTCAAACACGCGGCAACGCCACGCGGCCGGGACCACGGGATGCAGGCGCTCCGTGGAGACGTCGCAGATTAGGGGGGGCATGCCGTCTTGCAGCACCCTGCTCTCCAGCCTTAACCCTGTTGGTCCAGACTGGAGCGCGTGCACGTCCGCGTCACTAACCTGCTCTGCGGCCATGGCTGTGTAATCTATCCCCACGTGGACCGGGGCAGCCACGGCGCGCGAGAGGCAGTCTGCCACTACATTCAGTTTACCCGAAACATGCTGAATATCGGTAGTAAACTCTGAGATCGCGGCCAGCTGTCTCTGCTGCCGGCCCGACCACGGTTCTGAAACCTTGGCCATCGCGAATGTTAGTGGCTCGTGGTCAACGAGCGCGGTGAAACAGCGCCCTTCCAGCCAGAACTGGAAGTGGCGAATGGCCAAGTGGAGAGCCAGCAACTCCCTGTCGAACGCGCTGTATTTACGTTCACTGTCGCGCAAAGTCCTGCTGAAAAAGGCGAGCGGCTGCCAAGCCCCGGCTACACGCTGCTCCACGACCCCCCCATGGCCACATCTGACGCGTCAGTGGTGAGCGCTATGCGGGCCGTTGGGTCTGGATGTGCCAGCAACGCAGCGTTTGCCAGGGCTGCTTTGACTTCCGAGAACGCCCGCGCTCGCTCCGGGGACCATTCGATCTTATCCGCGGGTTTCTGTTTTTTGAGCGCAGCGTACAGTGGTTGCATGAGCTGTGCTGCGCGGGGAAGGAAACGGTTATAAAAATTCACCATTCCCAAAAATTCTTGTAACGCCCTGACCGTTTGCAGCCGGGGAAAATCTGCTGCCGCGCGCACTTTGTCAGGCAGCAGAACCGCTCCTTCGGGAGAGACGCGGTGCCCCAAAAAATCAATCTGCGTCACCCCAAACTGACATTTTGCTGGGTTGATAATTAACCCGTGCTCTTCCAACCTCCGGAAAACCGCCGTGAGGTGGGTTTCGTGTTTGTCTTCGGACGCGCTGGCTACCAAGATATCGTCCAAGTAGACAAATACGAAAGGGAGCTCGCGCAGCACTGCATCCATCATGCGTTGGAACGTCTGTGCAGCCCCTTTAAGCCCGAATGGCATGCGCAAAAACTCGAATAAACCAAACGGAGTTATCACCGCTGTTATGGGTATGTCCTCAGCGTGCACTGGGACTTGGTGGTAACCGCGGACCAGGTCTATTTTAGAAAAAATGCGCACTCCTGCCAGGCGAACAGAAAAATCCTGGATGTGAGGAATTGGGTAGTGGTCGTGCGCTGTGGCGTTGTTCAACCTGCGGAAATCCCCGCAAGGTCGCCACGAACTCTCAGCTTTAGGGACCATGTGTAGCGGGGAAGCCCATGGGCTGTTTGAATGCTTGATGATGCCCAACCTCTCCAGGTTGGCGAACTCCTCGCGCGCTATGGCCAGTTTAGCTGCGTCCAAGCGCCGAGGTTTTGCAAAAACGGGCGGCCCAGTGGTGGTGATAAAATGCTCCACCCCGTGTTTAGCGATGGCTGCCGAAAATGTCGGAACAGTGAGTGCTGGGAACTGAGTGAGCAGTGTGTGGAACTTACCGCATGCAGCTGTGACGTTGGCTTGTGCTGTTGGCCGGGACGCTCGAGCTGTACAGGGGATAGAATCAAAGGACAGTGCATTAACCAGGCGCCTGTTAGCGACATCAACCAACAAACCATGTGTGCACAAAAAATCAGCCCCCAGTATATTGAAATTCAATGCTGCTATGACAAAAGTCCACTCAAATGTACGGCCGTGTAGAGACAGGAGTAGAGTCCTCTCACCAAAGGTCTTAATCTCCGAGCCGTTTGCTGCTGCCATCTCGGGGCCGCTAGATCCTGCCAGCCGGTCGGCGTAGGACGGCATGATGAAACTCATCTGGGCGCCGGTGTCCACAAGGAAATGCCTCCCCAAGCGTGCGTCCGTCAAGTAGAGCAGCTTGTTCTCCTCCCCGAGGGTCGCAGCTGCTACCGACCCCCGGTCTTGGTGTTTCCCAAGCGCTTGAACTGGCACGGTGGTATACATTTGCGTGCCTTCTCTGCGAAGCGGCGGTGGTAGAAACAAAGGGTGTCTCCTCCGTGTTCTTTGGCCCCCGCTGCTGCTGTCGTTGGTGGCTCTGCTGCTGCCATCGATGGCTCCTTGCCTCCTCCGGCCGTCGTGCCGAGCTCTGTCGCTGCCGCCATGGTCGTGAACTCTCTGCTGGCGATGATCATCCGGTTTGCTTCTCGGGCCAGCGCACGATAGTCCCGCTTGGCCAGCAACGGCGAATTGGCCAGGGTCGCTCTCGTCGCTGACGGGAGGTTCCGGAGGAAGAGGTGGGTAAAAATGAAATGGTCGTCATCCGAGCCCTTTAATCTCAGCATCTTCTCCATCAGGTCTATGGCCGACCCATCTCCTAACTCAGTCCGCGTCAGGAGACTCTCTGCTCTCTCACCATCCGAGAGTGTGCAGTGCTGGATGAGTGCAGCCTTCAGCGCGCCGTACTTGTCGCTGGTTGGTGGCTGATCAAGCAGGCTCTCCACATGCTGAGCCGTGCGGGCGTCGAGCGTTGCGACCACATAGTGGAACTTTGTGTCACCCGCCGATATCCCCCGGAGGGCGAACTACGCCTCAACTAGGTGGAACCAGGAGTGTGGATTGTGCTGCCAAAAATCCGGTAGCTTGATTGCAACAGCATATGCTTGGCTGGGGGCTCCCAACGAGGCTGGCTCCGGGGATCTTTCGTCGTGTTGCATGATTCGTCTTGGGTCACCAGTGTGGAGCGTGTAAATAACGAGGCGGATTTGACTCAGACAGTTTATGACACATCTCACACAGAAGCATAGTCAGAAAGAGGACATCTCAGCCAAGACTCTTCTCTTAAATACTATGGCATTCCTCCAGAAGCTTCTAACACACAAAAGGTCACATTGCATTCACTTCCTTAATCCTTTACCATCCTCCTAGAAGTTTCTGATACACAAAAGATCACACTGCATTCATCCTTCACACGTCCCTGTTATCTCACCAGGGAACCTCTGCTCTTTGTTCTTATCTAAGATGTTACACATTATGCTTTCCCCATGTGACTCTACAAATGAATATTTGTACTGGGGTGCTCTGATATCACAATATTGACAATATAACTACAATGTGAAAAATACAATGGTCCATATTGTTTTAATAATACACACACAAATATCCTGTGTCACTTACCTGACTGCATTTTCACAATCCAATGAGAGTGATTATTGTTTTTTGTATATTCTTGTACATTTAAAATAATAATTTGGCCTGTGCCCGATAGCCGATTGTTTCTTTTGTTTTTGTTTAATGTAGTCCACTAATTTAGATTTTAGTTACTGCATTCGAAGAGAATCGATTTTATATTATTTAACAAGCTTTCTTCCCTTTAAAACTTTTAACACCATGTGAGCAAACATAAACACAATGGACTGTACCATGTGAGCCACGCAGGGGTAACGCCTTATAGTTTCGACAAACAGTGGCAAATAATAATAAAAAAAGACAGCAAATGGCATCATTTTAGATACACCAGTTCGCTGTATTTTCTTTGAATTACCGACTGAAATATTAACAGAATCATTTTTTTTCAGTTAAATTAGAGTGGATAAAATTGTGCTTGGCTGAGGCTGAAGGGAGAATGAATGGTTTAGTCGAAGCAGCAGAACGGTAAGCTATTAAAAAAAAAAAAAAAAGAACTATCAAACCTCGGACGCTTGAAAGTCGGTTTAAATGGTTTAAAAAACGTTTTCAGCGGGGAACAGTGTGACCAAGCGATGGGAAGCCCTCGGCGAGGACCGTGAGAAACACATGACAGCCTACCAAACTTTGGTTGCAGCGGGAGGCGGCGGCACCATGGAGTCCATACCGAGGTAGGCACCAGGCATAAAGTGGCAGACGCCTGCCGCTAGCTACTAGCAGCTGGGCGCTAGCTCCACAGCCCCGCTGTTGGAGGAAAGTTCCGAATGTATCCCGTAAACGTTAAAGCTGCTGTGTGGCATTGTTCGGGACACGTCGGAAATACAAGTACTGGGTTGGAGCTGTGTGAAAGTGTCTGAAGGAAACATGTGCGGGTTTCTTAAAAAATGACAATAACTGTGGCTGGTGTTAAAAGTGCCAGAGGTTTTAGCTGGATAAGCAGTTCGAGGGGTAGGTGGAACCAGCTGGAAGCGACAGGCTCGAGGGAGTTAGCGGCTGGTTGTTGGGGGCAGGGGTCTCACGTTAGACGTTTCACTTTTATTTATATAGTAAAACTATGGATTATAAGTTAGTGATTAGAGGTGCGTGGAGTATGCAAGAATTGCAATCGAAAGTGGCTGTGGATACGGAACCGTACCCATAGGATTCTTGATGCAGATACGGCTCGAATGTGATTAGCCAGTACGTTCTATTCACGTGTATCGTAAACGCAGCAGGCTACAGGTACAGGAATCTGAGGCATTTGTTTGTTTTAAAATTTTAATATCTATTGACTAGCATTTTAACCTTACCCACTCCCCAATCCTAAGGCTAACCTCTTTAATTTTAATACCAAATTTCATCTCGTATCAAGTAAAATGATTTGAACAAGGGGCTGATAGCAGGACGCAGACCTGCAACCTTCCGATCACAGGCCCGCCATAGTATCTATCTAAGCCACAGCAGCAGTTAGCTTGGAGTTGATCTGAAAATGCTTTGTCGGATTGGCAACTCTTCCGTAGCAATACACATTTCGTATAGGGATACAGCTTCCGTATCCATAGCCACTGCCAAAGTGATTTGAGAAAGTATTTACTAAACATGCTACTTCAGTAGTAACTTCTTTATTCTTTACAATTTGTCGATTTTTTTTTTCTTAATTTGAAAGTTTTTCTTCAACAGTTTACTACTTATTTTTTTTAATAGATCTAAAGCTTTTCATGAAAAAAAGTACTTTGGTGCATTAATTTACTACTTTATTTAGGGATGCATCGATTGTGAATTCTTGGTTCAATAAAATTGTATAAAATAATTTTACAGATGGTCAATACAGATTTGATTCCCCATTAATACCGAAAAAATCCATCCATCCGTCCATTTTGTATCGTTTTTCTGGCGGTCCGGGTCGCGGAGGCAGCAGCTCAAGCAGAGAAGCCCAAGCTTCCCTCTCCCCAGCCACCTGCTCCAGCTCTTCAAAGAGGATACCAACGAGTTCCCAGGCCAGCTGGGAGATGGTCTCTCCAGCGTGTCCTGGGTCTGCTCCCGGTTCTCCTCTCAGTTGGATGTGCCCAAAACACCTCAAGTGGGAGGTGTCCAGGAGGCATCCTAATCAGATGCCTAAACCACCTCATCTGGCTCCTTTTGATATGGAGAAGCACCGGTTCTACTCTGAGCCTCTCCCGGATGACTGAGCTCCTCACCCTATCTCTAAGGGTGAGTTCAGCAATCCTACAGAGAGAGCTCATTTCAGCAAATACTTGTATCCGCAATCTCATTCTTTCGGTCATTACCCAAAGCTCATGACTATAGGTGAGGGTAGGAACATAGATTGACCGGTAAATCGACAGCTTTGCTTTAGAGCTCAGCTCCATTTTAAAAAAATAAATAAATAAGGGAACCATATTAAGGATTTCAGGCTGAAGTGTTTTTAAATGGTTCAGTTCCTCATGTTTTCTGAATGTGCAGCTCTATGATCCTGTTGTGGAAAGGTGTTAAATCAGTGCCACACAACAGGATCACACCAGGTGAATGCTGTCCTCTGCCACTGGTGAACATTTGCAAGGGAGTCACCAAGGTACTGATAAGCAATAGTTCAGTGCATCCTGTTTTCCCTATAAATTTGCATATTTTGTCTTGTAAATTTGGAGTTTTGTGTTGTTTTTTTTTATCCTAACTAGTACATACCTGTCCATGCCCGTAGAAACCAAGCATAAACAAGTATTTCTGCATGCCCGTTGCTGAAGGGTCTCCTCCTGTCTGAGACGGCTGTGTTGTTCAGTCATACCTGCGGCGTACTGCTCGAACCTGAGGTGTTTCATCTTCACGGCATCTTTTCTGACGTGCAGCAGTTCTCCTCACTGTATTGCTCTTCATCTGGTGGGTGTTCTTGTTCTTCTTCGTTCAGACGACTGGTTGAGGGATAGGTGCGTTGTAATTCCAGTTCATGGACAGGATCATGCGAATAGATCAGAGCAAAAAGTGTCTTTCGACCCTGTTCAGGAAGACCCGTGCATGCCTGTTGAAACCCAGAAACCAGAGCACCCAGAGAAAATCAGCGCTTTGCTTGGCATTTTACACATTTGTAGTGTAGACTGCCATTCTTCATGGGTACTGGTTCGAATGGGTGTGGTTTAAAGTAGGGTGTCCTATTCTTAATCGGGTAGGACTTCCTTCAGAGATTTCTTTAATTTATAGAGTGCCTTCTGCCTTACTTGGGCTGCACGGTGGCGCAGTGGTTAGCACTGCGGCAGCACAGTTTACCCTTGGCCGGGGGATTGTGGGGATCGTGGGTTCGATCCCAGCCCCCGACCAACAGTGATCTGTGTGGAGTTTGCATGTTCTCCCCGTGTTGCGTGGGTTTACTCCGGGATTTCTCCGGTTTCCTCCCACATGCCAAAGACATGCATGTTAGGTTAATTGGCTGTTCTAAATTGTCCCTAGATATCTGTTTCCTATAGGCCCTTAGAATAGAGGGTTAGTATTAATGAAAGCGCTTTGAGTGGTCTTTGTGACTAGAAAAGCGCTATATAAGTGCAGGTTAGTTAGTTAGTTAGTTACTGTGTGAGATTTCCAGATTTACTGCTTTGAATGGGTGTGGTTTAAAGTAGTGTATCCTATTCGGTCTCAGCTTCTCTGTGCCTTGCCTGGCGTGCAGCGTTGCTCATTTTGTGGGCATTTCGGGCTTCAAGTGACTCAGCACGTGCATGGGGCACTGCCACATGTTTCCTGTCTGTCTGTCTGTGCATCCCTTGTCTGTTGTACCCTATGCTGGTGAAGGGTCTCCTCCTGTGGCAGGCATCATAGGACACTACATCATCGGTAGGCAGGCAGGCATTGTGAGTGATGGTCTATATGACATCACAAAAGGGCCTTTTCCATTAGCCCGGCTTAGCACGCCACGGGACAGCTTAGCACGCTTTGTAAGTCTTTCCACTAGCCCCAACACGGTTTAACAGCCGCGATTCTCAGCCCTGCTCAAGGGCAGGGTCCAGTCGTACCAAGTCGTGCCGTGTTCTGATGTTAAAAGACTGGTCGCCGCTGATTGGTCTGGTCTTAACGTCACGAAAGCGACCCTCTTCGCCGTCTTCTGATACACGACCGCCATATGCAATATTTCACGGACTAACTTGGTCACGGAGTAAATACGATATTAATACAGACAGCATTGTAGGTTTTGCGGAACTCTACACCGTGGTCCAACGAAGAGGTGCGGAGTTTTCTTTGGCTGGTGGCAGATCCACAGTGAGGAGTGACCCGGACCCATATACAGATGGCTGGCTATGGGCAAGCTGAAGACGATCGTGAGAGAACCATCGATGGTGAGTGCTTTGTAATAATGTGCATCTGTTTGCTTATTTATCCTGTTGGTGGTAAGCTCACTTTTTTTGAGCCATACAGCGCCGTTTTGTGCTGGCTATCTCGTTTTAGCTACACATGCCAGGGGTTAGCCTCCCTGTTTATACTGTGATACTGGTGAAATGGACCACACGAGCCGAAATCGCGTCATATTAAAATTGCTTTTTCAAACCAGTGATTTATAAAGTCATTCATATAATTTTCTAAAGCGTCAGAATAGACACACACACCTATTCTGTGAATCCTGCAGTGCTTGTCAGCGCCGTTTTGTGCTGGCTAACTCGTTTTAGCTAATGTTTGTTTTTGCTAGTAGCTAGCAAGTACCAACTGCTGCATCGCGCTTGTTTTCTCCTAAATATTCGCTTGTGAGAGCAAAACGATGAAATATGTTAATCCTGGTTAAAGTCCTGGTTTTTGTTTTGTATTGCACTTTTGTGCTGCACATTAAATTGTGTGCAATTTAATGTGTTTCCACATGCCAGGGGTTAGCTTCCCTGTTTATATTGTGATACTGGTGAAATGGACCACAGGAGCCGAAATCTCATCATATTAAAATTGCTTTTTCAAACCAGTGATTTATAAAGTCATTCATATAATTTTCTAAAGCGTCAGAATAGACACACACACCTATTCTGTGGATCCTGCAGTGCTTGTCAGGGAAATGAAGCATGTCACATCCTACCACTGAATTTCACAGGTGTATTTCCCAAATACAGTTACATCTCCAAAAATTAGGATGTCATGAAAAACTTCAATATTTTTTGTCACTCATTTCAGAAAGTGAAATCCGTATATTATATAGATTCATTACACAGAGTGATATATTTCAAGCGTTTATTTATTTTAATTTTGATGATTATGGCTTACAGCCCCTGAAAACCCCAAATTCAATTTTGCAAAAAATTAGAATATTACATAAAATTAACTTTAAAAAATAGTTTTTAAATATAAATGTTGGCCGCTGAGGTGTTGGTTAATATGGGCTGTAGCCGTAATCATCAATATTAAAATAAACACTTGCAATATATCACTGTCCCTGTAATGAATCTATATATGGGTTTCACTTTCTGAAATGAGTGGGAAAAAAATATTGAATTTTTTCATGATATTCTAATTTTTGAGATGTGCCTGTATAAGTGTTGAACTTGCTTGAAACTAACTATCATCCATTTCTGTCGTTCATCTAGGCAGGAGGAAATCAGCCAGCCCACAGCGGAACTCGCCACTGTGGAAAGTACTGAAATCCTTTGCTTTTATAGGTAAAGTGTCAAAACCAGTGTAGTGTAGTTTATAGTCTATCATCGATAAACTCATGCAGTAACAGGACACATTACAAATATTCGAGACCCATTGTAGTGCTTCCTTTTATATTTTAGCAATGCTAGTACAAAACACCGCCCACACATGAAGCCAGGGCAAGAAAAGACACTTTTACAGACAAGACAAACTTTTATTGATAAAAACTTCATATTTTGACTGAGCGACTCCTCACAACTTCAGTTAAAGTACTAGATTCCATTCAAGTGAATGTATTAATTCATTCTGATTGCTGAGGCCACAGTAAAAAGAGATGATTTTAAATGTAACCCAGCCCTTGTAAAATCTACCGAAAGCGCAGCTACATGAAAATTGTGGTTGAATACAACAACAAAGTATTTTATTGTCACATTCAAATTGTAATCCCTCCTGTTTTGTTTTTCTTTTGAATTCTTGGATGAAATATGGGTGGGCAATATAAGCTGCAGCTTCAGCCATCACCCATTTCAGATAACCTGTGTTGAACTGTATAATCAGAGGAGTTATTGTTTAATTTGACCTTGTTAGATTTTTCCCCTTTGTTATATTATTCTATTTTCTTTTAATCTTTACTTTTAATCAATCCGAAATAAAGATTCATTCATTAATTTACATTCCACCACTGGCTTTTAGCAACAAGTGTATTTCCCAAATAAGTTTTAAACTTGCTTTAATTAACCACCACCCATTTGTCTTTTGTCTAGGCAAGAGGGAAACTGTCACCCCAACTGGACCTTGCCTCACTATTTACAGAGATGCAGGCTGAAGATCTGTTGAACCAGGACCAGTATGATGGGCCAATCCAGTTGCTTCTCAGTGAGGCAGCGTGTGACCATTCCAGTTTTTTTTTTTACAGTTTGAATTTTGTACATTCTGAATAATCTGGAATTTGCTGCTGATTGTAATAAACAATTTAGTGACTTATGTGTTTGCATCATGATTTTCTATTTTGTCTGTTAAGACACCGGTGGGAAAAGAGTCAACTGTACAAAGGATTTATCGGTGACCTTGAAAATAATGGCTCATTTTTAAGAAAAAAGTAACCAAAACAATTATTTTATTAACTGAAGACTATATTGTTAGAAGACTGTACAGAAGACCCTGCATACTTTAGTGACAGTACCAGTATATGGAGGAATTCTGGGTCATATTAACATCTGCTCTTCATCATAATGGGTTTGGGCGGGGGTGTCTAATCATGTGCCATGGAGGGCCAAGACCCTGCAGGCTTTACCTCCAACCAGTGTCTTCAACAGCAGATTCCACTGAACTTCTTCCACTGACTGATCAGTGAGATCACCTGCTGAAGAGACTGGGTAGAAGAGAGAACCTGCAGGGTCTTGGCCCCCCATGACACATGAGTGGAAGCCCCCGGATTAGGTTTAATGGGATTTAACATTTTAACACAAACTGCTTTATGGTTCATAATTCTGTTGACAGACTTACCCCAAACCAAAAGTGATTTCTCAAACTGCTGGATTATTCTTAGCTTTTCCAATCTTTCAGTGTTTAATTTATGCCACATGGTGGTAACCTTCACATATAAAAAAAGAGACATCTGCAAAAACTTCAGAGGTTTATTGTCAGTGAAATTCCCAGTGCAATACGACATGAATGCATGTCTAGTACATTGTTGATGCAGAGAATATACATGTACTGTATATTTCTACAGTACATGTATCTAGTAAATCAAGTATTTTCCATGTAACCTTGTGACTGCCTTTTTTTTTTTTAAAGTTTTTGTAAAGGGTATACAGGTCATTACAGCATTGCATTGTTTACATTTTCATCGCACGTTCCCTTATATTTTGCTATTTGACAACATTGGTAGAATAGTTATTACAACACCCCCTTTTTTTTTTTTAAAGTGAAAGAAAAAGTGAAATTAAAGAATTAAATTTAAAAAACAAACAAAAAAACCCGAATAAACAAACAAACAGAACAACAAAAAAACAAACAGAAAATTAAGTAATTAAAAGTAAAAGAGCATCTGAGTAGCTTTGGAACAAAGAGTGGGACCATCATTGAAATGGTATTTGTCAAAGATTAGATCTAATGGAAGACACATATGCGATCCAGGGTTGCCAAAAGTTCATGAACCCATCCATGTCCTGTCTCAGTGCGAATGTCAACTTTTCCATCGAGTAAATGTCTTGAATCACGTTAATCCAATCTTCAGGTGTAGGACAGTCCTTCAGCATCCATTTTTTAGTTGGGGCTTTTTTACTTGCCAATATTAAAACATTGAATAAGTATTTATCTCCTCGTCTTTCCAGTGAGTCCGGTAGTAAACCCAAATACAAAGTTATAAAAGAAAAGGGAACTGTTATTTTGAATATTTTCCCCAATATTGTCTGTACATTGGTCCAATATTGGTGGATAACTGGGCATGACCAAAACACATGAAAATGATTTGCAGTCTTCTTCTTCCGGGTTCTACCGGTATTGTTTGGAAAAGGTATAGAAGACGTGGGAGTATATTCATTTTGACTGCTTCAATTCTTTGTGCAGTACCTAAGAATGGTATCATATTCCATCTTGCTAGGTCAGATTTTATTTTTGTCACCAGTGTATCATAGTTTAGTGTTATAATTTTGTTGAGTTGTTTTGGGATATTGACCCCCAGATATTTCATAGATTCCATCTCCCAGTTAGTTTTGAGTTTGCTTAGTAAATATTGATTTGGGTCATAGTTGAATGTTAAAACTTGGGTTTTACGCATGTTTAGTTCGTACCCCGATAAATCTCCATACGCTGAAAAAACTGAGATTAGTTCTGGAAAAGAGGTGTCCGGCTGCCCCAGGTATATTAAAATGTCATCAGCAAAGAGTGCTATTTTATGTTCCTTCTGACCAAGTGTAATACCTTGAATTTTTTGATTCTGTCTTATCCATTGGCTCAGAGGTTCTATGAAGATTGCAAAGAGCAGTGGAGACAAGGGGCAGCCCTGACGACATCCTCTTTCCAGCTCAAAAGATGATGATAAATTACCGTTAATCCTTATTTTAGCTGTTGGTTTTTTATATAATGCTGGATAACTGAACACATGCATGGAAATAACTGACTGGGGCATGTTTAAAGGAGCCACACATGATCTTAATGAGTACACAGACACTGTGAACTCATACATCAACTTTTGTGAGGAGAGCATTCTCCCATCGCGCACCAGGGTGAGATACTCTAATGATAAACCCTGGTTCACTGCCAAGCTCAGACAGATCAGAAAGGAGAAGGAAGCTGCGTTGAAAAGTGGAGACAGAGACTGCTACAGGGAGGTTAAATATCGGTTTAACAGAGAGCTGAGGAGAGCTAAATCTGTGTATTCTGAGAGACTCCAGCAGCAGTTCACTGCTAATGACTCGGCTTCTGTGTGGAGAGGACTGAGGCAAATCACCAACTATCGGCCTCAGGCTTCTAAAGGTCAGGATGACAAAGCCCTTTGTCAAAAACTGTCCCAACATTACGCCCGTTTTGACACCTCGTTAGCTGTGTCCCACTCCACCCAGCTCCACTGCCTCCTCGGCCCCTAATTCATCAAAAGCAGTCCCCCCCCTCCTCCTCCTCCTCCCCCCCTGCCCTTGTCATCAGTGAGCAGGACGTGCACAGACAATTCTCCAGACTGAACCCGCGCAAGGCCCCCGGGCCGGACGGTGTGTCTCCCTCCACCCTGAGACACTGTGCGAAAGAGCTGGCTCCTGTCTTCACAGACATTTTTAACACCTCCCTTAAGCTATGCCACGTGCCGACCTGCCTCAAATCCTCCACCATCATCCCTGTCCCCAAGAAGCCACGGATTACTGGACTTAACGACTACAGACCTGTAGCGCTCACCTCTGTAGTCATGAAGTCCTTTGAGCGCCTGGTCCTGTCTCACCTCAAGTCCATCACCACTCCCCTCCTGGACCCGCTGCAGTTTGCCTACCGTGCCAACAGGTCTGTGGACGACGCAGTCAACCTGGCCCTCCACTCCATCCTGCAGCACCTGGACTCCCCGGGAACCTATGCCAGGATCCTGTTTGTGGACTTCAGCTCTGCATTCAACACCATCCGCCCCGCTCTGCTCCAGGACAAGCTGTCCCTGCTCGGCGTGCCTGACTCCCTCTGCAGGTGGATCACCGACTTCCTGACGGCCCGGAGGCAGCATGTGCGGCTGGGGAAGTCTGTCTCGGACTCTGTTAGCATCAGCATCGGATCACCCCAGGGCTGTGTACTTTCCCCCCTACTCTTCTCCCTTTATACCAACTCCTGCACCTCCTCCCACCAGTCTGTTAAGCTGATCAAGTTTGCGGACGACACCACCCTCATCGGGCTCATCTCCAACGGCGACGAGTCCGTCTACAGGAAAGAGGTGGCCCAGCTGGTGTCCTGGTGCAGCCACAACAACCTGCAGCTGAACGCTCTGAAGACAGCGGAGATGATTGTGGACTTCAGGAAAGTCACAACCCCCCTGCCCCCCCTCACCATCACAGGCTCTCCCATCACCATTGCAGATTCCTTCCGCTTCTTGGGCACCACCATCACCCGGGACCTCAAATGGGAGCCAACCATCAGTTCCCTCATCAAAAAGGCCCAGCAGAGGATGTTCTTTCTGCGGCAGCTGAGGAAGCTCAAGCTTCCCACCAAGATGTTAGTGCAGTTCTACACGGCCATCATCGAGTCCATCCTCACCTCCTCCATAACCGTGTGGTACGCAGGAGCCACTGCCAGGGACAGACTAAGGCTGCAGCGCGTCGTGCGCACTGCTGAGAAGGTGATCGGCTGCAAGCTCCCATCTCTCCAGGACCTGTACATCTCCAGGACCCGGAGGCGTGCAGGCCGGATCATAGCCGATCCTTCACACCCTGGTCACGTACTGTTTGTCCCCCTCCCCTCAGGTAGAAGACTTCGGTCCATTCAGACTAAAACCTCCCGGCACATGAACAGCTTTTTCCCCTCTGCCATCAGACTGCTGAACACTAAGTGACTTATTGACTCTCGTGCACTATATACAGCAGCTCATGTCGTTCATCACTGTTTTTCTGTTGCATTATCGACTGCACTGTGGTACCCCATATTATCTGCTACTTGCTAATTTATTTAAAACAGCCTTGACTAGTATTACTCATTATTATTATTATTATTATTATTATTATTACTTATTATTCTACACTTATTGCATGTTTTTAGTCTTTTAGTTTTTAGTTTATCTCTTTATCTCATCATGTTTTTAATGTTGCAGCATGGCACCGAGACAAATTCCTAGTTTGTGAACTACATGAACAATGGCAATAAATCTGATTCTGATAGTTCTAATGAAGTTATGAAAATTGAAACTGGATAAGATTCTATATAGGAAAGACCAGTTAACCGAATCGAATGCTTTTTCAACATCTAATCCCAATATGGCTGCATTTGTTATATTTTTTTATATGATGAATTATGTGTAAAGTACGTCTAATGTTGTCTTGTGTCTGTCTTTGTCTTATAAAACCTGTTGGGTCTAAATGAATTAAGTCTGTCAGTATATTTTCTAACCTTTTGGCAAGGATAGTGGTAAAAAGCTTATAGTCCTGATTTAATACACTGATTGGTCTGTAGTTGGAGCAGTCTAGTTTATCCTTTTCAGGTTTAGGTATGACTGCAATGACCCCTTCTCTCCAGGAGGGGGGGATTTCCCCTGTGTGGAGGACATAGTTAAATGTTTTCAGGAGGAGAGGAGATAGTTGCTGTTTAAAGGTTTTGTACCACTCTGCTGTATAGCCATCTGCTCCTGGGGATTTGTTTGCTTTAAGTTTCATAATTGCTTTTTCTAATTCTTTAGGTTGTATTTCTGACAGTAGTGTTTTATTTTGAGACTCAGTAAGTTGGGGAAGGTTTAATGTGTTTAGGAATGCTTCGGATGTGTTTTTATGTTTTTTGAGGGAGTACAACTTCTTATAGTAGTTCGCGAAGCTTTTAAGAATATCCTGAATATCCAGCTTTTAATGAATTAATTGGTAAATTCCTCAGTAAAATAAGTATTTGGTCACCTACAAACAAGCAAGATTTCTGGCTCTCACAGACCTGTAACAACTTCTTTAAGAGGCTCCTCTGTCCTCCACTCGTTACCTGTATTAATGGCACCTGTTTGAACTCGTTATCTGTATAAAAGACACCTGTCCACAACCTCAAGCAGTCCAAACTCCAAACTCCACTATGGCCAAGACCAAAGAGCTGTCAAAGGACACCCGAAACAAAATTGTAGACCTGCACCGGGCTGGGAAGACTGAATCTGCAATAGGTAAGCAGCTTGGTGTGAAGAAATCAACTGTGGGAGCAATTATTAGAAAATGGAAGACATACAAGACCACTGATAATCTCCCTCAATCTGGGCATCCACGCAAGATCTCACCCTGTGGGGTCAAAATTTTCATGAGAACGGTGAGCAAAAATCCCAGAACCACATGGGGGGACCTAGTGAATGACCTGCAGAGAGCTGGGACCAAAGTAACAAAGGCTACATCAGAAACACACTACACTGCCAGGGACTCAAATCCTGCAGTGCCAGACGTGTCCCCCTGCTTAAGCCAGTACATGTCCAGGCCCGTCTGAAGTTTGCTAGAGAGCATATGGATGATCCAGAAGAGGATTGGGAGAATGTCATATGGTCAGATGAAACCAAAATAGAACTTTTTGGTAAAAACTCAACTTGTCGTGTTTGGAGGAGAAAGAACACCATACCTACTGTGAAGCATGGGGGTGGAAACATCATACTTTGGGACTGTTTTTCTGCAAAGGGACCAGGACGACTGATCCGTGTAAAGGAAAGAATGAATGGGGCCATGTATCGTGAGATTTTGAGTGAAAACCTCCTTCCACCAGCAAGGGCATTGAAGATGAAACGTGGCTGGGTCTTTCAACATGACAATGATCCCAAACACACCGCCCGGGCAACAAAGGAGTGGCTTCGTAAGAAGCATTTCAAGGTCCTGGAGTGGCCTAGCCAGTCTCCAGATCTCAACCCCATAGAAAATCTTTGGAGGGAGTTGAAAGTCTGCGTTACCCAGCGACAGCCCCAAAACATCACTGCTCTAGAGGAGATCTGCATGGAGGAATGGGCAAAAATACCAGCAACAGTGTGTGAAAACCTTGTGAAAACTTACAGAAAACGTTTGACCTCTGTCATTGCCAACAAAGGGTATATAACAAAGTATTGAGATGAACTTTTGTTATTGACCAAATACTTATTTTACCGAGGAATTTACCAATTAATTCATTAAAAGTCCTTCAATGTGATTTTCTGGATTTTTTTTTTCTTCTTATTTTGTCTCTCATGGTTGAGGTATACCTATGATGAAAATTGGAGACCTCTCTCATCTTTTACAGTGGGAGAACTTGCACAATTGGTGGCTGACTAAATACTTTTTACCCCACTGTACATTCAGCAGGGTGATATCTTCTCCCTCTAGCCGCCCAAGTACCAAACTGTATCTCCCTTCTTTATCTTTGTGTTCTGATTTTTTTTCAAATATAATTTTGGTTGAGATCAATGTTGCTACTCCCCTCCTCCTCCCTGACTTATATGAAGATGAAGAGATCATTTTAAACCCTTGTCTATTGAGTTTAGTGTGCTCCACATCTGTTAGGTGGGTTTCTTGTAAAAATATTATTCCTGCTTTGTCTTTTTTCATTTTGCCTAGAATCTTGGATCTTTTAACTGGATTCAGGATCCCTTTTACATTATATGAGATTATTTTGGTTACACCCTGTTTCTCCATTGTGTTGTCTTATTTAGTATAACAGTGTGGTGGCCCTCTTTTATGCTACTCAGAAACTGAAAGAACATTAAGAACATAAAAAACATTAACATAGTGTATAAAACTTTAAAACAAAAAACTGACAAAAGAACTTCCTGAGCTGAGGTCTTTTTAGTGACCCTAGAAGAGCCTTGATGGTGCGTAGGCTCTGAGCGAAATTCCTCAGATTCCGTTACGTGCTGAGGGCCCTCTCTTACCCCTGTAAGTTGTCCCATGTTTTTAACGTGAATTTCAGATCCCAATCCGACCTTGTAATGATTTTTTTTTTTTTTTATGCCTATACCCTATGAAATTGTGTGCACCCTCCCACTACCATCACAGCAAACATTCACGTTAATACAGTATTTGTTAGTGTGGAGAGAACATGTGGATCATTGTCACATTTCTATTTTAACAAGTTGGTTGTTTTTTTTTGTTTTTTTTTTTAAAAGACTTATTTGTTTCTAGTATTATGACTGTTCCATGAAATGTTGTACCACATGCTGATTCTGCATCTCCTTTAATGTTTGTTACCTTGTAGGAGGGGGGTTGGATGTGCAGATTGACTAAAAATATCGTTATTCCCTCCTGCAAACGGCCAGTTTTTCCTTGTAGCTCTGGCGCTGGGTTTCCCGCTGTTGGCCTGAGGATTTTGAGGGTCTCTGTGTGGACCACGTTTGAGCCTTGATTCTTTCGATCGGGTCTGCTGCGGGTTTATACACCGTTACCGGGAGTCCTCTTCTCGCCATATCCGAGGTTGCTTCTTCCGCCGAGTTGTAGAGGCACGTCTTGTCGCCGTAGAAAACCCGCAGCTTCGCCGGAAATGGTGTCTGAAAGCGCAGTTTTTTTCTCTCGTAGTACCTTTTTAGCGTCGTTGTATTCCCGACGCTTTTTAAGGACCTCCGGTGCGTAATCGTGTACCACGAAAACTTTTCTCTCTTGGTGCATAAATCCTTTTTTCTGCCAAGCCAGTCTTACAACCTCTTCTTTTATTTTGGAGTTGGAAAACTTCACCACCACCGATCGTGGAGGCGCTTCCGCCGCCGGCCTAGGGGCTAATGTACGGTGCGCCCTTTCTATCTTCAAGTCGGTGGATTGGGGAATATCCAACTTTTCTCTCAATAAGGATTCCACGCATGCCGCCATTGTGGTGAAACCATCCTCGACTCCTTCTTTCAGACCATGAATTCTTATGTTGTCTCTCCTTAGTCTGCCTTCTTGGTCAGTTAGCTTAGCCTCCAGTCTTGACTGTCTATTGTGTAGATCGAGCACGGTATCTTCCAGCCCTTTTATTCTTTCCTCTGCTTCCAAGATTCGGTCCTCGGCCTGGTCCACTCTGCTGTTCGTCCTTTTTATTTCTTCTTTGATTTCACGAAATTCGGCCAAACACTCTCGCCGAAATCGTCTTAATTCTTTAAATACCATTTTTAAGCTAACCTTTTTGCTAGCTTCATTCAGCTCCTCGTCTTCTGAATGGAAATCCTCCGGATCAGATTCTTCGGCTGATGCGTGTCCTGGCCTGGTAAATGTCGATTTCTTCTGTTTTCCTTTAGGCATGATGACTTTGTCTTTTGATTTTCACTCTTCCAAAAATCCGTTAAATCTCATTTTCAAGGTATTTTCCTGGATTGGGTCTGGGAGCTTCAGCGTTAAGCTGCTATCACCATGGTGTCCAGACCGGAAGTCCAATTTTTTTTTCTTTCATTTTTAAATTACTTTAGTGTTGGTGTTTGATTGTTTGTGTCATGTTTGTTAAAAAAGGTTCAATAAAAAATATTGTGGGGAAATTTTTTTTTTTAACTTTTTACCTGTTAAAGATGGACCGTATTGTACTGAGGGAAATTCATATTCTCAGGAAAATTGCTGCTTATCAATTAATCGTTAATCGATCGATAAGGTGAATCAACGGATTGATTAATTAATCGATAATAGGGATGCAAGTTATCAATTCATTAATTGATAATTGATTCACCTTATCGATCGATTAATTGATAAGTGACATTTTTTCCTGAGAATGTAAATTTCCCTTGGTACAATACGGTCTATCTTTAACATATAAAAAGTTGCTGTTTTTTCATATACTGAATAAAACATGAACATCATATTCCTCAATGATTTATTCTACCATTTACATTTTTTTTTTACTACGGACAATGGCATTTTTTGTAGTTTGGTAACAAATTTTGCACTGTATAGTGTGTATTATGTGCTGGTACATCTCAGTAAATTACAAATGTCATGATTTTTTATTTATTTTAAAAACTATTACCAGTATCATAAAATTTTACTTTTTTAAGTTATATTAAAAAAAACAAAAACTTTCATGTTCTAATTTACTGAGATGCACTGGTAGACTGAATGGGGAAAATAAATTGTGAGCTGCTTCATCTGTTGCATGTTAAACACTATCACAGTACTGTTAGATATTCCCATATTAACAATGAGCAGCACGAACGTGATGGCACAGGCACGGATGACGTTGTCACGCTGTGCTTATATTGGAGGACTGATGGCGGGAGACTCTGGTGCTCTGCCTCAACTCGACATTCACCTGTACTCACTCCCAGTTAGCATAACGGCTATTTTACTGTAACACGTGCTGTTAGCAGTGTCTGTAATAAAACCATCATTCAGTACAGCTACTGCCTCTGCAGTGTCTGTAATAAAACCATCATTCAGTACAGCTACTGCCTCTGTTGTCCTAATTCCAGATATAATGAGTACCCCGGCAATCCAGACAAACCCAGTGCGATCTGGGCTCCCTCTATTGTCTTTTACCTCAGTGAGATCTTGAGTCTGGTCTGCTGGCAGCAGGGATCGTCTTTTTCCCCACTGCAGTCAGTTTGTCTGCCCTGTTGATTTGAAGTAGGTGGGTGGACACTGGAACATGCCATTGGAACTTGTGATTCTTCTAACCTAGGAGGGCAATTTTTTTTTTTTTTTTTTGCCCTGCACAGTGCATGCGCTCTGAGAGCTTAGCGTCTTCTGCTTTATCAGTTGAAATGCGGCAGTGGGTGACTGTGTGCACGTCCCCCCCCCCCCGGACTGTGACGCCACTACATTTCATAGCATAAGCTACCATTGGAAAAAGACTGTTATGTTATCAATTAATTGACAACTAATTTAATTTAGTTGACTAAGTTCTTATCAACAATTAATTGAAAGTCAATTAATCATTAACATCCCAAATCGATAACTTGCATCCCTAGTTGGCATATATGTAGACGAGTTTATACGGAACTCATCCTCATCAGCTGTATTTATTTTGACAGGACACAGTTAGTCCCTTAGTTGAGGTGGGTCCACTTGCAGTTGAAGCTGAGTTTTTACGCTGGATGCCCTTCCTGACGCAACCCTACCCGATTTTATCCGGGCTTGGGACCGGTGCAGGGAGTACACTTGACTTGTGCACCCACTGTGGCTGGGTAACCAACATTTCCCTCCTCCGTTCCATTATTGCTGAGCACCAAGCTGGACGGCAGGAAGTTCCGCTTTTACATGGTCTGTGGCATGACCCAGCTGGGATTTGAATCCCGGCCTCCTGGTTGTGGGGCGGATGCTCTACCTCTAGGCTGGAACTCTTTTCAATAAAGTAATTTTCCACTTAACGGTAGTGTACATTCCCCACGGAGCTGAAGGATCCGGACGGACGTAATTGTTGGATTAAAGCAGTAAGTCTGTATTATAACATAATTAAATAGTTTTGTGTATTGTTCAGGTTCTAGCCTAATTGACACGAGTCTAAACCCTGAAGTAGTAGGTACGGACAGGCAGGCCTGGATCTAGGATATAGTTCTTTGTATATTGAAGCTTGATCTACACACACATGTAATTAAGGCCATTGATAAGTAGGCTGGTATACAATAATATTGCAAATCATTGAAAACGTGTGGTACTTAAACTATAGTAGTGTCAACCTATAGATCTAAGTAAGCAGGCTATGCCTTGTAGTGAAATTTACTCAAAATGACAAAACCAAAGTTGAGCTGTCAAACCACTCGCTTACCTTCTTTGTAGTCGTTTCAGAGTCTCGCAAGTAAGGGTGCTTGGTCCTTTCACAATAGAAAAATCTGCTATGTCAGCGTACATACAGGGGGGCCATTTTGGCCAATTTCTGCAACGTGGCCGTGAATTACGCGAATTAACTAGCACAACTAGTTCATCCTTGCGTTTGCAGATACAACCGGGAAGACCCTTACGCATACAATATGCTCGTAGATAGGAGCTTTCGATAAATTAAATGTATCGATGGAGCATGTTTGGTAGCCACGTTCCCATGATGTTTTGCGCGTGCCGAGATGCGAAAGTCGCTTATTTAGGATATCGTGTGGAATGCACTGTAATAATCATCTAAAGCAAGAAAAACTGACTTAAGGGAGAGATGATAAAATATAATAATCTTTAGTAATGTCTATTAAATGATGTCTGAGGACTTTTTTTTTTTAATTTTTGAATTGTGTAAAGATGCGCTAAGACTCCAAACCAGTTACGTCAAACCTTGATATTCTTATGTCTTTAAAAGGTTCTACATAGCCACTTAAAATCTTTTAAACTAACTTTATTTGTGGTTTTGATATTAACCTGTTATATTGTTTAACCCAGAGTACTGGTAGTGTACAACCTGTGACCGGGCAGAGCTGGTTTGCATTTTCTAAGGAGTGTGGTTGGCTTAGTCCCAAATCTTTGCTGCTCCTCATGTTGTCATGGAAGCATCCCTGTGGGGCTGCTGTCAGTCAGGATGATTCACACTGAATTTTGGGAAGAAAAATCAAAATTCGAGATATAAATTAAGCAATACATTCAGTCTATTCTGTAATTTATTAAGCACATCATGGTCTCTCAGGCGAGTTCGATTTACATCCTTTAACAAGCCCTCTTCTGCTATTGGTGATATTTTGGGACTAAAGTGGAGATTATTCATTTGATGACTGAATTTGCAGCATGTCATCTTTGGGGATTAGAGAGAACAGATGTTGTGATGAATCCTCATGGCAGCTTTGGGCCTAATTATACTTGTCTGTAGATATGATGGATGCCACCCCCTCCCATTAGACACCTCAACTCTGCCTCCTGGGTCACAAAGTCAGTGAGAATATGCCCTAAATTTCCAGTCGTTAAATTTAGGCAAACCTGGTTTGATTTTAAGAGTATATTACATATATTTCTTGTGTTAAAATGTAAAAATATGCAAATCTGAAACACAGAAGTGGTGCTGCAATCTTACTAAATCATTGTGTTGGAACACCTCACTATAGATTAAAACTGAGCTTTCCAGTTTGATACTTGTGTACTTGTTTCACTAGAAACTGTGCACCTGTAACATGGTGGTTGATTGTTTATTTTTATATTTTTACAGAGATGGTAGTGAAGAAAGAGAACTGCTTCGCCTCCAAGCATGGGCACAGAGGGTCCAAGAAGCAGGCCAATGTGAAAAACTAAAGGCTGATGATGTGCCTCTTTTTGGGGAGCCATACAAAGTAAGAACTTGCACCTTTACTCATTGATATGGATTTTATTGTTTAAAAACAGTAGCACATTTTGCATAAAGGGAATTCATTATTTTATTTCCTTTTTTCATGTTGTTATTCTTAGACTCATGTATGAATGTAGTGTGGAGGGGAAAAAAAAAAAACAAAAAAAAAAAACCGCCTTGTTGAGGTTGCTGATTGTCTCAGATAGATGTACTTTATTGATCCCAAACTGGGAAGTTACAGATGCCAGATGCTGTTTGCTTACAGCACAAAGTCAAAATGGTTTAAAGTATAGGAATTCGGACAGATAAAGACTAGGCCTGTAAAAATAATGGCTAAAACTATTATTGTACGATAAGAAAAAATGACCATGTTAAGTCTTGTTGGCACAATAAGTCACCGTTTATGTGTGTATGTTCCTTTACCTTTATGCACCAACATTTTAGCACTCCTTCTGTTCCTCTGCATGCTTCCTGTGGGAGGCGGAGCTCATGCTCACCTTGGGAACAGCCGAAACAAGTGAACCGGGGAAGGGTCTGCTCACAATTTCAACTTTTTCCCAACTGATCCTAAAAAGTGTGCTCCTTTTTATCAGTGTGATCTCATCATACAGTGAAGCCCTCTGTTTTTGCCCGATTGAAGAGGTCTGCTTCAACTCTGGCTCGGTTCCTCATGTGACACCCATGTTTATGCTACTTTCGTATGATCGGTGTGACCGTACTTCTTACCATCATTACTGGCTGTATTGGAGCATGCTAGCGGGAGGGGGGGGGGGGACAACTCAAAATAGACGGTAAGGTCCATGAAGTTGAAGTGTTGACTATATAGTTGTCTGCTGTACCGTCTGAGACATGCATATTGTACACAAACGGCGCTTACCAGTGACGTAAAACCACATGTTTCGGTCATTCGTGGCAATGGTGTTTATGTTTTACTTATTTAGGAAATTTTTTTAAGGATAGTTTATTTATATTTTTGACATTTCTATTCCAGTATTTGATATTGTTCATAAATGAAAGTTAAAGCTCTTAGAAAAATTGTTGATAGACTGTTATCAATCATTGTGGGCCCTGTTTTAACGGTCATCAGGGGACTTTTCCGCCAGACTTTCCGCCATACACCAGTGTTTTTGTTAGTTTCTGTCAGTGCATTGTTTGTTTGTTGTTTTTTTTTAATGCTTTGCATCATGCCATTTAATTACCAGTAGACAGTGCGCTTGCTTTGTGCTGAGAGGTGGAGGCTCATTTCAAAGTGCGTATCACAATTATGGGCCATGTCATGACAATCTGCTTTTGATCAGGAATCAAGGAGGTCTGTCATCAGAAGTGCATTGTTTAATGCTATTTCAGTGGCGTGTTTTGAAATTGCGCAGCTCCAGCGCTCATGAGGAAACGGTTATTTTAATGGAGGGAGTTGTAAGAGTCATAATATAATAACCCATCATTTTATGTATAATATGATCACACACTAGTTTTTTATTCCATCCACAGTCTGATTTTAATTGCAAACTTATGGTTGGAGTCTATAGATTAGGCATTAATGTATGATTATTTTTTTTTTCAGGGGAATGAATGAATGAATGAACAGGGAGGGTGCGTGCATTCCAGTTTGGAAGTGCGGTGCACGAGGGAGACATGTCAGTCTGAAGATTTTTATTCCATCCACATTTTCATTTTCATCGTGGACTTATTAGGCATCAATGTGTTTATTTTTAGGGGAATAAATGAATGAACCAGGAGTGTGGGGTGTTTTACTTTTCACTGTAACTCCCCAGAGAGACAGGAGATGCGTCCACATCTGCCTCGGCTGCCTGCCTCCGGGTTTCCAGTCGCCCGCACCGCACTTGCATCGCGGTTCTCCCCCAGCAAGCTACCCGACTGCCACCGATCAGTGGCCACTGAGAGCGGGCTCGCTTCATGGCGGTGGTCGGTGGCAGACTGGAAGTCATACCAGATCTCCTCTTTCCCGGTCTTCCTCCCTTCCTGGAGGATCTGGGATAGAGAGCCACAAAACTTGGCAGACTGCCTGATGGGGGAGACCCTGGGTCAGTGAAAGCAACAGGAGGGGAAGCACTCAATCTCCCCGTGGGCCAGGAGTGACTTCCGCACCATCATATGAATGAAAGTTTATGAATGTTTGCACATGCTTTCCCATGCGTTAATAACTAACTGGGCATCAACTGTGATTAATGTCTTTCTTATTATCAAGCAGCGTTACGATCGCATGTATTTTTTGCTCACACACGGGCTTTGGCCAGTGCAAAACCCTGTTAAACCGTCATGATCAGAGTTCACTTTAGATGATGCGTTAAAGCAGGGGTGTCAAACTCATTTTAGGTCGGGGGCCACATACCGCCGGATTTATTGTCAGGTGGGCTGGACCAGCAAAATGATAACAGAACAACCTAATGGCAACTCCAAATTTAGCACAAAGAAGTACAAGTACATCATGAAATGTTTACATTCATTGAACCATTGATCTTTTAGAAAACATGAACAACCTGAATGAGATGGAGTAATAACCCCAGTTACATGGCCTTTATCAGAATATTCTGTTTACTACATGGCCACTTGGAATAATCAGATAACTGCAGAAATCCACTCATAACCAGTTTAGCATACAGAGCCTGCCCCCTTCCCCACCTCGGTCTCTCTGATCACATCACCATCTTGTTAAGACTGGCATACGCACCCAGAGGGAAAACAATCAGACCAACAAAAAAGCAGGTAGTGTTGTGTTGCCAGAGGGGGCCTCTGATGCTCTGAAAGACTGCTTCAGCACAACAGACTGGGACACTTTCAAGCATGCAGCCACTCACAATGGACACACAAACCTAGAGGAGTACACTAAAGTTGTTGTAGAATACATAACTAAATGCATTGATGATGTCACTCACTGCAAAACCATCACTGTTCGTGCCAACCTAAAGCCATGGATGACAGCAGAGGTCCACAGGCTCCTGAGGACTCGGGACGCAGCCTTCAGGGCCGGTGACACTGCAGGACTAACAACAGCTAGGGCCAACCTGTCCCATGGCATGAAGGAGGCAAAATGACAGTACAGCAAGAAAATATCCGGCCGCTTCAGCAACACCAGAGATGCACATTTGCTCTGGCGTGGCATACAGACCTTCACCAACTACAAACCTCCACCTCAGACCTGTGCGAGTGACATCACACTACTCAACAACCTAAATGACTTCTTTGGCTGCTTTGAAGCACAAAATGGCACATCAGCACGGAAGACCACTCCTTCTCCAGACGAGCAGGCCATAAGTCTGGATCCAGCTAGCATGAAGAGGACCCTCTGCAGGATCAACCCACGCAAGGCAACTGGACCAGACAACATACCAGATCGCATCCTGAAGGACTGTGCAGAGGAGCTCAAGAATGTCCTGGCCGACATTTTTAACATCTCCCTGACTCAAGCTGTTATCCCCACATGTTTCAAAACTGCCACCATAATACCAGTCCCAAAGAAGTCCGTCCCATCCAGCTACAACGATTACCAGCCTGTAGCACTGACCCCCATCATAATGAAGTGCTTCGAACGGCTGGTCATGCAGAACATCAAGTCCATCCTCCCTCCCTCCCTCCCACGACCCATTTCAGTTTGCATACAGGTCGAACAGATCCACAGAAGATGTCATCGCTGCTGCTCTCCATCCAGCCCTCACCCACCTGGACTGAGAGAACTCCTACGTGAGAATACTGTTCTTGGACTTCAGCATTCAACACAATCATCCCCCAGCACCTAATACAAAAACTCAGATACCTGGGCCTCAAAACTTCTTTATAACTGGGTGCTGGACTTTCTCACAGGGAGGCCACAGAATGCGCGGGTTGGCAGCAACACCTCCCAGACCATCACACTGAGCACAGGGGCCCCACAAGGGTGCATGTTCAGCCCGCTGCTCTCCAACCTGCTGACCCATGACTGTGTGCCAGCCTACAACACCAACCACATCATCAAGTTTGCAGATGACACAATGGTGGTGGGCCCCATCACCAACCACGAGGAGGCGAACTACAGGAATGAGGTGAGCCAACTGGTCCAGTGGTGTAAAGACAATAATTTCTTCCTGAACGTGGGAAAAACCAAGGAGATTGTGGTCAACTTCAGGAGGGGACACACACAGCATCCCTCTCTGATCATCGGTGATGCAGGTGTGAAGAGGGTGATCAGCACCAAGTTCCTGGGGTTGCACATCTCTGAGGACCTCTCCTGGTCCAGCAACACCACATCACTGGCTAAGAAGGCTCAAACTCACCTACATTTCCTCCACAAACCAAGGAGAGCACAATTCCCACCCCCCATCATGTGCTCATTCTACTGGGGCGCCATTGAAAGCATCCTCACCAGCTGCATTACAGTGTGGTATGGAAGCTGCACCACCTCCTGCCAGAAGACTCTGCAACACACAGTGAAAGCAGCCAGCAAGATCATTGGTGCCCCTCTGCCCCCCTCAGACATCTACCTCACCCGCAGAGCCATCAACATTGCAGGCGACACCTCCCATCCCTCACACTCTCTCTTCAGCCCCCTGCCCTCGGGGAAAAGGTACTGGGGCCTCCGGGCCCGCTCCACAAGACTGCTAAACAGCTTTGTTCATCAGGCCATCAGGACCCTGAACTCTGTCCACTCCCCCCCCCCCCCCCTTTCCTGGACCATAATGCACTCACCCGCACAATTACTACCTCAGCTGTTGAAGCAGAAAAACTGGCACACCAACAGTAATAAATTTGCTGCTGTATGTCTCTGCACTTTACTGCAACCATTTGCACAAATGCCATATCCGCTGCTGTCTGTCATTGCAATACTGATCATGTGCAGTCCTATCCGTCACTGTCTGCACCTACACTTCTGCATTGAACTTGCAACTACGAGTGTTTCTGCTCTACTTTGCTGTGTATAGGATTGCTGGGTTTCATCGTTTACCGTTTATCTTTATTCGCACTATGGGAGGTCTGGGTCTATTTTTTTGTCGCCACTTGGACTACGGGTAGCATTACTGTACATAGACTGCTGTTGCTGTTTTTCCAGCTTTATTCCTTTTTCTTTTTTTATATTGTGCACATCACTGAAGAGGGAGAGAAATGCCATTTCAGTTCTCCTGTATGTCCTGTACGTATAATAGTATTGACAAATAAAATCTTTGAGTCTTTATTGGTGTACATGTAAACATGATCATTGACCACATTTATATGCACATGAATAAACCGGTTATTCAAGATTCAAAGGCTTTATTATCATGTGCACAGTTAAGAAATGCTACATTTCCTGAGCAATGAAATTCTTACTTTGCTCTCCGAACAAATGCCAAGGTAATATGTACAGGAACAACAATTCTAATAAGGTAATGACACACTAACACAGTAACTCAATCCTAATACTAATAGATGCTAATAACACACATGCCAACACACAATTAGGACTCCTTAAGCACACCTTGATACTAAATACTAAAACTAATGGGTGCTAATAACACAGACTAAGCAGTTTGAACAGTTAAAGCAGTCAGACAAGAGGAATGAAATTGAAAATTCACTGGATGACAAAAGTGATAGCGGTATATTGATATCAGAGATGATGTGAACCTGAGATGGCATAAACCTATGTACAGTGTGCAACTGAGCATTGTGCAACCTGATGTGAACCCGAGATGGCATAAACCTATGTACGGTGTGCAAATGAGCATTGTGCAACGAGCATTGTATAATTACAAATTAGCACCCAGTGCTAATTTCTCTGTAACAATATTACCAGTAGACTGTGCATGATAAATAGCAGCAGCGACTATAATTAGCAGCAGAGGTGATATGGACATCAGACAGGTGAGACTATATCTACTGTACAGGTGAGAAATGTGCAAATTTAGCAGCCAGTGTGTGAGTTCCTATATGCAAGCTGTCTTACGGAGTTTGGGGAGTTATTATCTGTTCAGGAGTGTGATGGCAGTGGGAGAGAAGGAGTTTTCCAGTATGGTTGTCCTGCATTTCACACTTCTGTACCTCTGGCCTGAGGGTAGAAGTGTGAATAGTCTATGCTGGGGGGTGTGTGTGGGGTCCCGGATGATGGCATCAGCTCTCCTTTGGACTCTGTGGTAGTAGATGCTCTGTAGAGAGGGGAGTGGAGTCCTGATGATCTTCTCCACTGTCTTCACCACTCTCTGCTGGCGCTCAAAGGCAGTTGTGCTGCCATACCACGCAGTGATGCAGTTGGTCAGGATGCTCTTGATGATGCAGCTGTAGAAATTGTTGAGGATCCTGGAAGACATGCCCAACTTCTTCAGCCTCCTCAAAAACTACAGTCGCTGTCAAGCTCTCTTAACCAGCTGTGGTGTTGTGTGCCCACTTAAGGTCCTTGCTGATGTGGATGCCTAGGTATTTAAAGCCGCTCACCCTCTCCACCTCAAGCTTCTGGATGAACAACGGCCGATGGGGTCTCCTCCTCCCTTTCCTCATGTCCACTGTCATCTCCTTTGTCTTGTCCGTGTTGAGGATGAGGTTGTTGTCCTCATACCATGACACCAGGTTGACCACCTCCCTCCTGTAGGATGCTTCGTCATCACCAGTGATGTGTTCTATCACTGCTGTGTCATCTGCAAACTTCAGGATGATCTTGTCCTTGTGGAAGGCAACACAGTCATGGGTGAAGAGGCTGTAGAGAATGGGGCTGAGAACACAACCCTGTGGCATACCTGTGTTCGTGATGATTCTGGCTGAGGTCCTGTTACCCATGCTGACAGACTGGGGCCTGCCAGTTAGAAAGTCCAGTAGCCAGTCACAGAGGGTGGGGTGCAGGCCAAGTGAGGACAGTTTGTCGGTGAGTTTGTGGGGGATGACCATGTTGAAAGCGGAGCTGTAGTCAACAAAGAGCATCCTAATGTAGATAGATGCACTTTATTGATCCCAAACTGGGAAATTACAGTGTAACAGCAGCATGACAGTTGACAGCCAAACAACAGAAACACACACGACAGACAAAGGGATTACCCATGGAAAGTAAAAAACTAACACGACTACAGAACCTATATACATCACAGCGTAATATATGATGACCCGTATAAACACATGAATCATCCCATTGCACAAAGAAGGACTATCGGGAGCAGAGTGAAAAGTGATGTACCAGTTATTCTGTAAGATGCAGTGTGGCAGCATTGCTATGACCAGAATACAACATCATAGTGAGTTATTGTACAGTGAAATTGCATATGGCAGGAAAGATTTCCTGTACCTGGCCATTCGACAACGAAGCTGTAGTAGTCTACTGGAGAAAGTGCTTCGCTGTCTATCTAGTGTGTAGTGGAGTGGGTGATCAGGATTGTCCATGATGGATCGCAGTTTATTTAGTGTTCTCCTCTCCACCACTGTCTCAGAGGTCTCCGGTCTGAGGCCAATTACAGAGCCAGCTGTCTTGATAATCTTGTCAAGTCTGTTGGTATCTCTGGCCCTGATACTGCGACCCCAACAGACCGCAACAAAGAAGATGGCGCTGGCGACAACAGTCTGGTAGAAAAGCTCCAGCATCCTGCTGCACACGTTGAAGGATCTCAGCTTTCTCAGGAAGTAGAGTCTGCTCATCCCCTTCTTGTGCACAGCATCAGCGTTGGATCTCCAGTCCAACCCGCTGCTGATCCTGACACCCAGATATTTGTAGTCCTCAACCACTCCCACATCCTCCCCCCTAATCTGCAGTGGCTGAAAAGGAGTCTTTATCTTCCAGGTGGGAGAGAGAATAATGGACTGCTGCAGCAATGGCATCTGAGGTGGACCTGCTGGGCCGGTAGGCGTACTGCAGGGGGTCCAGGGTGCCCGGTATGCTGTCCTGATTGAGGGGCAGCACCACTCTCTCGAAGCACTTAATGGGCTCTTTTCCACCAAACCGGTTCCAGTGCTAGTTTGGTGCTGGTGCTGGTGCTAGTGCTTAACCAGAGTGCTCATAAGAACCAGTTGTCTTTCCACCGATATGGAGCTAGTTGGGAATTATGTCAGAGCTACGTCATTACGTACTGTGAAGCGCCCAACCCCCACAGAACACCAGAGAAGACGGAAGGTGGCGGTATGCACCTCTCACTTGTTTGCTATCCGCCAGTAACCGAGAGAAGAAGAATGCCATCCGCCAGTAACCGAGAGAAGAAGAAGAAGTAGCAGCGTTAGCTTGTCAACATGTAGGAATTGTGTTAGGGAGCGCTGCTTTTATTATTCCAAACCTGTATTACCATCCAAAAACAGTTTTATTCTTAATGGCAGAGAACGGCGGCTACGTTTAAGGACACCGGTAATCATCAATATTTCAGTTATCAGCCGTTGTTAGATAAAGTCTGTAGCGCGAGCATTGACGACACTTTTAAACATAATATTTGTCATTTCTGTAATAGGTGGTGTTACGGCGCATTACGAGACGGAGGTCGCCTGTTCTGTCATGCCAAAAAGTGATCAGCTGTCCCAAAAAATGATCGCCAGGGGCCGTATTGTTATGGGTTTATATTAGCCGGTAAATATATATATTTCAACAGATAAACAGTACTTAGTTAGGTATAACAAGATATATTTAACACTTACGATGCATTTTGAACCCTAAACAAACTTGATCTGGGATTAAAAGCAATTAAAATAATGCAGTCACAAGGTTACACGGAAAAATGTATAGATTTACGGTACTGCATATATACATGAAGATACTGTATAAATGCATATTCTATGCACCTCCAAACTACAGAGTTGTGAAAGGTATACCCTTCTGTACTTGTGTCATCTATTCTGGTTAAAGTACTGATTCAAGTTTTTATTCATGTAGGGATAACAAGAGACAGACTGTAAAGTGTTCATGTTCAAAGTTCTCTCCCCAGAAATGATCTTGTCCAGAGCTGACAGAATGTCACGTGGTATGTTGTCAACAGAATATAAACTTATCATTTTTAAAGCTGGCAACTTGGAACATTTTCCACAGAAAAAGTACATAGATTTAAAGTTTGTTGCTGCTTGTTCTTTAAAAAATGTGAAAGAAATTGTCAAAAATATGTATAAGTCCACAAATACCTGATATATTGTCCAATACCTGGAAAAATGAACTTAAGTGCAGTAATTCAGTACTTGTACTTTCACTTCCCACCACTACAATGTTATAGTGATTTGCATTGTCCTAAATAACTTTATATATGAAATGTAAAATCTTTAACTTTTTAATATGACCCTTTTCTCATGTTTTTTCTCTTATCTCTTTGTCTTATGCCCTGATTGGTGGAGCCTTGAGCACTTTTATCATGTTTATAGTCAGCTTCATGTGTGCCTGTGTTTGTGTTCATGTTGAATGTAACTGTAGTTTGTAAATATGGATGTCACCTGAGTGCAAAACAAATCTACCTACGGGTACAAATAAAGGAACCTGAATATGTTTGGTGTGAGGATAACAATGTAGAAGAAGAAAAACACTTAAGGAAAGAAAGCTTTTATTTCCAAAATGTGCAAAAACTTCAGACTGCTACATATGAAATATTATGTACACACAGACAAAAATATCAATTATGTGATAGTTACTTTTTTTTACAGTCCTTCAAGCACAGACACAACACGTCCCATCAGTCCAACAAGGGTGTTGGTCTGCTTTGCAGCAAAGCGAAGTTCAGCTGCTCCTCCCTCCTGCTCTGCTCCTGCTGTCTCATCTGACCGTAGTCAAGAAGGAGGTCCATGTTTGTGTCACACTTCTGTTTCCCTGTTTTAAAGTACAAAAATAAGCAATATAAAATAACCACACACTGAAAAATGCAGGAATCGTCAATCCAAGATTGAATGTGTCTATTCAACATCCATTTACTGTTAGTGGCATCACAACATTCAATTCAAGTGTATAATTGGTTGAATTCACTCCCTCCTTTGTGTGAATGGGTCATGATCCATCCAGGTGGATGCCCTCAATTTCCCCTATGGGGATCAATAAAGTACACAAAATCAAAATGATCTGAACATAAATTACCTAATCTGGTCTGATTAGAAGAGCAGGAGGAGGACAAGCTTGGAGCTGGTGAAGGTGAGCTGGACACCACAGGTCTGGCTGCTTCTCCCTCATCATCCAGCTGTGATAAATCTATAAAAAAAAGTGTTTTAGTTTGTGCAGTGAACAACTTAAGCCTTCCATTAAATGTGCAGACATAGAAGACAATTTTATTCAATATCAATGTTAGCAAAGCTTACATGTCTGATTATGGAATAGAAGAATAGGAATAGATGAAACTTTATTGTCACTGTACAATTATACAGTGCAATGAAACTGTAGGTGATCCACCAGGCTACTGCGCAATAAAGTAAGAGAAGGATTAGATAAAATACGGCTACACAACACACAATTAAACACGAGTGACATTTTTAAAAAAAAATGGCCTAAGATTATGGAAATATTACCAAAATAGTAAAAAAAGATGACGCTACTAGTGTCTGGTAGAAAAATCTCCCATAACACAACGCAAGGCACCCATTCATACACAGTATTCATACCACAAAAAACGTATTTTGCGCTGGATGTCTTTATAAAAAAAGTATTCTGTAAGATGCTAAGATTTCTGTTCTAGTTTCTCAAAAGCGCATTTCTGCCGAGAAGCGTTCGTGCTAAAAACAGTTAACTTGTTAGCATCGCTAACCGAAAATACTATGGCCAAAAAATTAGTTAAAAAAAAAAAAATCCGCACTTTGGCCGTTATATATCAGTACAAGCGGTATACATCTGTCAGCAGAGACGACCTGTTCATTTCTTTATGGCGAGGAGAAACGTTTGGTCGTAGTAAAAGTAGTTAGCTTGTTAGCATCGCTAACCGAAAATATCCACAAAAATGAGTTAAAAAAAAAAAAATCCGCACTTTGGCTGTTGTATACCGCTTGTATTGATATACAGTATATCTGTCATCAGAGACGACCTGTTCATTTCTTTATGGCGAGGAGAAACGTTTGGTCGTAGTAAAATTACTTTTAGCTTGTTAGCATAGCTAACCGAAAATACTATAGCCACAAGTGACTAAATATCCGCACTTGGCCGTTACATATCAATACAAGCGGATATATACAGTATGTATACATATATTGGTTAACGTCTGGCATTTTAAAGACAATACACTTACCAGCGTGTTTTAAGCAGTTTGTTGTCCAGACTAATCCAAGGCAGTGACAATGGTCCAGCTGACTGGCCTGTCCTCCAAAACAGTTCAGATGAGTGGCCCCCTCCAGCTGATCTTGTACTTCTGCTTATGTCCATAGAGCCAAGAAATATGTCTCCTCTTCGCTCTAAATCTGTTTGGTTTTGGAATCCGTTGCGTGCTCCGCTGTTTGGAAAGCAACATGGCGGTCAGTAATGTTTTGAAGCTGGTCGGTTAACCACGCCCATGGCTGTGGACCTAACCGACGTAAACTGGTGCTGCTGCTGGCCCAGCTAGGAGTTGGGGCCGCGATAGCCCCACTTTTGGGAGCCGGGGACTGGTGCTTTAGTCGGTGGAAACCCAAAGAACTGGTGCTAATGACGCAATAGCTCCAGTTAAGCACTGGAACCGGTTTGGTGGAAAAGAGCCCAATGATGATTGGAGTGAGTGCTACCGGTCTGTAATCATTCGGACAGGTCGGCGGGCTCCTTTTGGGGAGGGGGATGATGGTTGTCATTTTGAAGCCGGAGAGGACTGTGTTCTGGTTGAGAGAGGTTGAAGATTGATGTGAGAACGTTGATCAGTTCAGCAGTGCATGCTGTGAGGGCCTGCCCAGGTAGATTGTCTGGTCCTGCTGCCTTGCGGGGGTTGATATTTCTCAGTGCTTTGTTTACCTGGCCTGGTGAGACTCTTATGCCACATTTCCACTATATAGTTCTGCGCTACTCTTTTCTTTTCTTTACTACTTGTTTCTCCCGCGGCTGCGCCTCCATCACAACCGCGGAAAGACGAGTATTGCTGGGGTGGGCGGGATCGAGGTGGCGCTACACTGCTGACGTATAAAGGACGAGACTGACTCCTCAACAACACAGAAAAAAATAGCGGATTACGAGCGGAGGATTTCCACGGTTTTTAACACAATGAATATCTTTAACGAGACAAGAGAATTTTACAGGAGAAGACGACGTGGATTGAGACAACACACGTTGGAGCAGGAGAGGAGAATAGCAGTTGCCCAGGAGGAATCTGAAGCAGCTGCATATGAAGCAGAGATCATTTCATTTGTTCAGTGTTCATGTGCATACATATGTCAAACGTGTTTTTTAAATAAAATGTTGTGCACTTTTAAACTACGTCGCCTCTGTTGTTCAAAACGGTTAAATGTTAACAGACGGTTAATTAAATGCTGAAACACTGGGGTAATTTAAAATTAGGCAGAAACTTAATCCTAAACCCCTTTAACTTACCAAATAATTTATAATATTATAAAAAAGCCAATCCAAATCTAGACCCATTTTGTATATTGTGTAATAATGATACACTGATGATAAACTGACTTCCCAAAAAAAGCAGCAGCTATACAATGCACTTTTGGTTTGATGGAATTGCCAATTGACCTTGGAATTATATGTGGAAACTTGTTATACTTCCAGTTAACTTACAAAATAATTAAAAATATTGTAAAAAAAAGCCAATCCAAATCTAGGTCCATTTTTTGTATTGTGTATCATTTGAGTATCATTGTACAATCTGTTGTTATTTATAAGAGTTATCTGTTCAGTGGTGGCTAATTACACACTAAAACAACGTAGAAATGACTCCAAAAAAAAAAAAAAATGCTGCAGCTACACAACTCACTTTTGGTTTGATGGAATTGCCAATTGACCTTGGAATTATATGTGGAAACTTGTTATACTTCCAGTTAACTTTAACTTACCAAATAATTGATATTATAAAAAAGCCAATCCAAATCTAGGCCCATTGTGTATCATTTTTCCCATCTATTGTTATTTATAAGGGTTATCTGTTCAGTGGTGGCTAATTACACACTAAAACAACGTAGAAATGACTCAAAAAAAAAAAATGCTGCAGCTAGACAACTCACTTTTGGTTTGATGGAATTGCCAATGAACCTAGAAATTTTATGATGAAACTTTTTTTAATCCTACTAAATACACTGACATTGTCACACTGCCCAGCACCAAATTATAATTTTCTTTTTCAAACCAAAGATCACTATGGATCTATTGAATCACAATAACATAGGTTTATCATATACATGTCAACGTTTACAACATCGAAAATGTTATATTTGGGTTTACATGTATGGGTATTTTCGCTTTATATTATACTAGACTGCTTATAATTTATTGGAATTCTCAGAATTTGGAATGCCGATATAACATTCAATTCACATGTTCTTACCTTTTACCCAATTCGACTTTTATCAGTGTCTACTGCTGAATGTAAATTACACCTGTGCATCTGCTTACAATTTTACTTAAAAACTGTACCCAATGTAGAGCAATGGATACAGCAGTGGTAATATTTATTAAATTTAACAATAACAATTACATTACCATTAAAAATCTTGACACCTTTATGGCTGAACAGCAGGATTAGGGTCATATGAGGCAATGGAATGTGTATGTAATTATTCGCCTTTATCATCCAGTGTTATAATATACAAACCACACTTTTATCCAAAAGACTAACATTTTATTACATTACAAATATTCCCAAAACATGTTAACAAATGGGGAGCTTTCAGTACTTCGACCAGACTGCCAAAATGGTTTCGGAAGGCTCTGTGGAAGGAAGCCGTCTCTGTCAGCTCATCCCTTCTTAATGCGGCTAACTGCAGGTGTCTTTCGCGCTGTTCGAGCATCCTTTCACGGATCCGCATCTCCTCAGCATGATTCTGGGCCATCAGTGATGCAAGGTCTGCAATGTTGCTGGACCTCTTCAGCTTGCCTATATGAAAGACAGAAGTCATTGTATTTAGATAACACCGGATCAAAACATCCATCCATCCATCCATCCATCTTCTACCGCTTTTCCGGAGGTCCGGGTCGCGGAGGCAGCAGTTCAAGCAGAGAAGCCCAGACTTCCCTCTCCCCAGCCACCTGCTCCAGCTCTTCAGAGGGGATACCAAGGCGTTCCCAGACTAGCTGGGAGACATAGTCTCTCCACCGAGTCCTGGGTCTGCCCCGGGGTCTCCTCCCAGTGGGACGTGCCTGAAACACCTCAAGTGGGAGGCGTCCAGGAGGCATCCTAATCAGATGCCCATACCACCTCAACTGACTCCTTTCAATGTGGAGGAGCAGCGGTTCTACTCTGAGCCTCTCCCGGATGACTGAGCTCCTCATCCTATCTCTGAGGGTGAGTCCAGCAATCCTACGGAGAAAGCTCATTTCAGCCGCTTGTATCCGCGATCTCGTTCTTTCGGTCATTACCCAAAGCTCGTGACCATAGGTGAGAGTAGGAACGTAGATTGACTGGTAAATTGACAGCTTTGCCTTAGAACTAAGCTCCCTCTTCACCACAACAGACCGGTACAACGTCCGCATCACTGCAGATGCTGCTCCAATCCGTCTGTCGATCTCTCGCTCCATTTTCCCCTCACTCGTGAACAAGACCCCAAGATACTTAAACTCAAACATGTCAGAAATCAGGATCAAAACATGTCAGAAAAAATATTATGGAATTAAACTGTTGAAAGCCTGTGGTAGGATGCTTCGTTGCTGTATTTAAGCTCAACTGTCATGTCGTTGCCCCTCAGTAGAGTGGACTTAAGCAACTTCTGTGGTGATGTGGTTAGGCCCCCCTTCATTTCAAAAAGGATTAATTGTAAAAAGTATTTTGATTTAATGGGTTATTTTTAAAAGAATTTCTTTGTGCTGTGGCCTCATAAATCAGAATGGGTTAATAGTGTTAGCTGACTTGAAGAATTTCAATCAAGCATTTTGATTTGAAGTCGGTACATGTGCTCCTTTTTTGGGGGGAAAATACAACAGTATTTCACCACCAACACACCTATAACACTGGGCCACTGTGGCTATGAACACCCCTGAATCTAGTATTTTTATAAACGTAGAAAGACATTTTAAATTCCTTGTTATGCGTCTATAGAAAACAATCACATATAAAAACAACCGGGTGGTAATTTTCAGTTTGTTGTGCCTTACCAGCACTTGACCGGGAGATGCCGGATAGTGATGGAGCTGGCAGTCCAGTGAGGCGGACCCAAGGGATTTGAAAACTGTGTATAGAAGGAAAAAAACACACAATAAAGCTCACAAAGTGCAACATGTACCGCAAACACAAAACTTTTTAACCAGAATACAATAAGCTTATGTCAGCGTTTTGTTCACGTGAATACTGAAATAAAAGCGCGATTCAGCAGCTTGATGCCAGGTAGCAGCAAGGTACAGAGGTAGCTAGCTATTAGCGGGCTAGCCATCACCACAATTGCCCACAATCAAACAACTTTCTTTATTGCTAAAATAAAGTGCGCTTTTGACCGAAAGGCAAGAAGACGGACAATAACAAAACAACACTCACCGTCACCGTTTTCCAACTGCGTAGCCGTGTCGAGTCCAAATTCTCTGCCAAAATAGCAGGCCGGACACTTCCTGGTATATTTTTTCATTGCAAGTTGCCCCACCAACTCGCTCTGGATGTAGTCATCGGCTACGAGGGACAGAAAAGTCCGCACCTCCTCGTTTGTTCATGGAATAAACTTGCGCGTGGACATCGTTATATGAGAACACAATTGTGAATCCAGTCACCGCAGTTACTCGCTGAAATTACAAATGGCGGACGTGTAGCTTCAACAGAAAACAAAACGGACGCGTTTGGTGACGTTACGCCCTGACCAATCAGCGTTTAGCAGTCGATTGACGTCAATTCACACCTCGCTTTTCGCTCGCCTGTACCCTGCCTCTGAACAGGCACGAAAATCGTAACGGTTAAACCGTGAGGACTTGGGTGGAAATGGCGAAAAACCGAAACAAGTAAAAAAAAAGTAAAGCCAAGGTGATACTGGTGGAAATGGGGCTTTAGTGGAGGTGGGGAGGGGGTGCTTGAGTGTGTGTCTCTTCTCTGTGCTGTAGCTGGTGGTCTCAAAGTTGGTGTAAAAGATGCTGAGATCGTCCGGCAGGCTGTCTGTAGCTAGTGGTGCTGCTGTTGGTCCTCTTGTAGTCTGTGATGTGTTGCAGGCCTTGCTACATGCGCCCCGGGTCAGGAGTGGAATAGAGGCTGTCCAGCTTTTCTCTGTACTGCCTCTTGGCTGTTGTTCTAGCCTGTCTCAGTCCATACTTTGCAGCTTTATACTCGACCTCACAGCCTGATTTAAATGCACGAGAGCAAGCATGCAGCATCTGACGTACCTGGCTGTTGATCCAGGGCTTCTGGTTGGGGAACTTCCTGACCTGTATGGTGGGTACGATGGTATCAACACACGTGCTGATGTAATCAGTCACATATTCAGCATAATCCTGTATGTTTATAGAAGAGTCCTCTCGGGTGGCTGCAGCTTTAAACACATCCCACTCTGTGCAAGCAAAACAGTCTTGTAAGGTGCTCTCAGTCTCTGCAGTCCAGTGCTTAATTTACTTAATAACAATATGATTGGATCCAATAATATTATGATTGGATTTCCAGAGTTTCAATCCAGATTAAGACCCTTAATCAATTTTTGGTAGGCAAACTACAGAATTATTGTCCTTTGACACTATAGGTGTGAGAGAGCAAATTACAGTATTATATTCAAAATTTAATCCTGAACCAAATAAAATCATTTTTAAAGCATGCAAACTGTTTCAATCACATTAATTCAATTCAACTCACCTTTATTTATATAGTGCCATTTCACAGCAACAGTCATCTCATAGCACTTTGAACTGTAGGGGAAAACCCCACAATTGCAAAAAGGCCCCAGCAATCAGGCGATCCCCTGTGGCCAAGCACTTGGCCACAGTGGAGAGGAAACACTCCCTTTTAGCATGAAGAAACCTCCAGCTCCATTAAGACGTTTAATCAATTTTTGGCATGTAAAATAACATATTTATAAGCTATAACAGCCCGTTGAGACTTTTCACAAGTGTGACAGAGCAAGTTACAGTATTATAGTCACAATTTAACCCTGAACAATCAAATTATTTTTAATGCATGAAAACTGTTTCAATCAACATTAAGACCCTTAATAAATTTTTGGCAGGTGAAATAACATATTCATAAGCTATAACTAGGGATGAGAATCCTCCGCGGATCCGAGGAATTCCTCGGATTTGATCATGTCTAGGGTCATTCTCGTGAATCGTCTAAATTCGAGGAGAATTTTTTTTTTGGGGGGGGGGGAGGGGGGGGTCTGTTATGAGCGGCGAGTCGTATTTTCGATCGGCTGCTCAAATCCACCGCGCAGAACGCACTACCCAGCGAGATCAGTAATGTAACAAGGCCACTGATTGGCTGATACTTATTGAAGCAACCAATCGGCGATTTTGTTATTCCTTTGTCATGTCCCACACGCGGAGTGAAATGCAAATGGCGGACAATTCAATCAACCGAGTTTTCCCGATTTCGTGAAAATGGTGAACCTAAAACTCACGAAAGACAACAAAGCAAGAAGACAAAGGGATAAGGAACAATTTTCGTTGGAAATGGCTCGAAAAAAACAGAAGCATCTCAAAATTGTGGCTACAAGGAGATCGAATTACTCGCTCGTGCTGCGTTCAAAATGATCGATGGACACGGTTAAATTCAGATGCCAGTCAAAGTTCATCACAATCGGCCCCGATTACAGCAATTAGTGATCGGAAGACACATTCCGAGGTAAGATTTTTTTCTCGTTATAAGTAATGTACTTGAGAATTTTCGCGTTATGAATTTGTTATGAAATAGCATGTGTAAGTTATGACGTCATGCCTGTTTTGAAACACTATTGATAATTTGAAACACTAATTAAACATCTTTTAGGTTTTACTTACTTTCTTAGATTATCTTTCAAATATTAAAATATACTAATATGCAACTTTTTTATATTCCTAGTAACACTAACAAATGCACACATTACTAAATCAAAATGCTTGCAGATTGTCAGTATATTTTAATAAATGGGTGATGGACTTGGTGATGGAATTTTGTTAATATTTATAATTTATTTTACTTGGTTAAATTATTTTGTCTGTTCTAGAACAATGTAAATGTAATTCTGTGTCAGTTCTAGTGGCGGCAGTTTAGGGGGTGGCTGTGGCGCAGGTGTAGTGTGACCGACTACTGATCGGAGGGTCATGGGTTCGATTCCCACTCTGTCTGAAGTCTGCATGTCAAAGTGTCCTTGAGCAAGACACTGAACCCCCAGTTGCTCCTGGTGGCCAGGCTAGCGCCTGTGTGTGTATGGCAGCTCTGCCGCCATCAGTGCGTGAATGTGTGTGTGAATGGGTGGATAGCAGGATCTGTAAAGCACTTTGGTCATCCAGAGATGAGAAAAAGCGCTATATAAGTGAACGCCATTTACCATTCTAAACATATTAAATAGTAAAATATAATTTAGTATTATTACATCAACATCTCATTCAGATATCATAAATTTACACGTGATGCAGCAGCAGATTAAAAAGGTAAACTATAACTGCATTTGTACTTACTTCTAACTTTAAATATAAGACCACATTTGAGCATTCTAAAACACCAGATTTCATTAGCTTCTGGGAGGCATTGCCCCCCAGACCCCCCACCAAGGCTCCGCCTTGGATCCAGCTTGGGGGACGCAGGCCTAACTAAGACCTCCGGCTTAATTTCCTCTTTTTTTTCCAAACCCCATTCTCATCCCTGTATAACAGCCCTTTGAGACTGTTCACAAGTTGGACAGAACATGTTGTAATCTTCACAATACAACCTTGAAGAACCAAATCAAGGATCAGGGATCAGGACCTGTACTTATATAGCGCTTTTCTAGTCTCAAAGACCACAAAGCGCTTCACTAGCACTAACCCTCTATTCTAAGGGCCTATAGGAGACAGATATCTAGGGACAATTTAGAACAACCAATTAACCTAACATGCATGTCTTTGGATTGTGGGAGGAAACCGGAGTCCCCGGAGTAAACCCACACAGCACAGGGAGAACATGCAAACTCCACACAGAAAGGTTCCTACTCCTGCCAGCCTGGGGATTCGGACCTGGAACCTTCTAGCTGTAAGGCAACAGTGCTAACCACTGCACCACTGTGCTGCCCAAGTAATTTTTTGACAGATAAAATGTTTGAATCCAAATTGGGAGCCTTAATTATTTTTTTTTTTTCAGATGAAGCATACATTTTATGGATTCTACTTACAATATATATTTATAGGAGGTAAATAATGCACAAACACTAGTATTTATGGGAAAGAAAAGCTTTGACTCTTAAATCGTTATACACGGATTTTGTTCATTTCCGCACACTTTTCTTAACTTACAGTGCATTTGGAAAGTATTCAGTGCTTCACTTTTTCCACAATCTATGTTACAGCCTTAGTCCAAAATGGAATAAATTCCTTTTTTTTTTTTCAAAATTCTACACACATTACTCCATAATGACGTGAAAAAAAGTTGTAGATTTTTGCAAATTTATTAAAAATAAAAAAACTGGACTTCCGGTTATGGCGGCCACGTAGGAAGACGTGTTTTGCCCTGCTCTGCTCCTAAAGATAAAAAGTCGGCAAATAACTCTCATTTGGAACAAAGCCTATCCCAGCGTTTGGGCGAGGATATGCCGGTAAAGCCTAAGGCTGGGAAATCAGGTGGAGGAAAAAGTCAACCGCCGAAACAGTCCAAGTTAACGGACTTTCACGTTCGTGACGAAGCAGAAAAATCTTCAGATATGGCGGAGCAAGCTAGTGGCGGAGCGGTGACTGCTGGTGACGGCACAGGTGCAGTGCTCGCTGCCATTAGCTCAATGAGAGCAGACTTTTCCGCTAAATTTGATGGGATTATAGCAGTGATAGAAGGAATGAGAAAGGAGATAAGCGACTGTATGGAACGAGTAATGCAGGTGGAGTTCCGAATTTCCAGCGCTAAGGATGACGTCACCAGCCTACAATTAAAGGTGCGCACATTGGAATTAAAAAATAAACGTCTGGAAGATAATGTCCTGGATTTAGAATCCCGGTCGAGACGGAACAACCTGAGGCCGGTGGGCCTCCCAGAGAGAACCGAGGGTCGGGACCCATGTTCCTTTTTGGAAAAGTGGATTCCAGAAGCGCTGAACAACACGGAGCTGCAGTCATCAGTCGTTTTAGAGAGCGCCCATCGAATTGGCCCACCGAGAGATGATAAGGCACCACCGAGGACGCTGATTATGAAGTTCCTCAGCTACAGAGACAAGATGACGATCTCCAACGCGGCACGAGCCAAAGGAGAAATTAAATACCAGGATCAACAGGTGCGGTTCTACCCAGATTTGGCCACAGGAATCCAACAATTAAGGAAACAGTTTGACCCCGCCCGTAAAGTGCTGCGCAGCCTCGGGATTCGTCATGGAGTGATTCATCCTGCAAGATTGCTGGTCACATGTAAGGGCAGAACCCACACCTTCAAGACCCCTGAGAAGGCGCAGGAGCTCATCAAGCAGATCCAAGGAGAGACTGGTGGGAGCTAAGCATGAAGCATGAACAAAATATAAGGTAGAATATTTAAGCATTTGCACAGGCATCTGACTGATCTGAAGCATATAACAAGTTTACAAAATATAGATTGTATTATATATTAAAAAAAAAAAAACCTATGATGTACAAAGTTGCTATAAAATTTTGGAGTTAAGTTGGAAAACTACAGAAGAGAGTTAATGTTACGTCATTAAAAGCAATAGAGTTAGGGTGATTGAGAGGATAAAGAAGGAGTGGCTTTGGCTGGTCCTCGCGGGTGTGGAGCAGTCAATTGCTATAGCGGGAGACGGAATTTTTTTTTTTTATTTTGGGGGGATTACCACGAATGTGGGAAGGGGGAATTTGTTTGTGTGTAGTTTGTAGGATGAATGTTCAACCACTCATGTTTTTGCTTCTCTGTATGAGCATGTTTACATTGCAAGGTAATCTCAAACTCCTTATTGATCATAGACCAAAGCATTAATCTTAATTTAACTTCATGGAATTGCAGAGGTCTACAAAATTTAAAAAAACTTAAACAAGTTATGAATAAAATAAAAGACATAGGTTCAAAAATTGTGTTTTTACAAGAAACTCATCTAATAGAGGAGGATGTAAAAAGAATTAGGAGAAGATGGCAAGGAAGTGTATTCACCTCATCATTTTCATCCCGAGCCAGGGGAGTTATGACTCTCATACATAAATCAATCCCATTTCAAGTGAAAAATGTAATTGGAGACAAATTTGGAAGATATCTAATTATTCAAGGATCTTTGTTATTAGAAAATATAAATCTGGTGAACTTATACGGTCCCAATATAGATGATCAAAATTTCTTTGCTAATTTATTTCTTATTTTATCATCACTTACAGGGCAACATATAATAGCAGGGGATTTTAATTGTACATTGAATCCCGGTATAGAGAGATCAACAGGACTGGACTGTACGCACAATGGATGCAGGATGATCATTAATCATTTTATGAAAGAATTGAGATTGCTAGATATATGGAGAGAAATAAAACCACAAGTTAAATCCTACTCTTGTTATTCTAATACCTACAAGACATTCTCACGTATTGACTATTTTTTGATCTCCACAGAGTTAAGGTCTAAGATTCATAACTGTTTCTATGATAATATTGTGATCTCTGATCAGGCACCCTGCTGTCTAATATATGTAGATAAGAAATAGACAAAGGAACCAGGTAGGTGGCAATTTCAGCATAAATGGCTTCAGGATGAGGAATTTGTTAAGTACATAGGAAAACAGATGAGTTCTTTGATATCAATACTACACAAACATCAGCATGTATAAAGTGGGAGGCTTTCAAAGCTTTTATTAGGGGGCATATTATTAGTTATACAGGTTCAAAATCTAAGAAGACTCGAGAGGAGAGAGTCCAATTGGAACATAAAATAAAAATTCTTTAAGAAAAAGTGTATGCAGGAAGTGACCCAAAGTTAGAGAACGAATTACTGATTCTGAGAGCTGAATATGACAAAAAATCAGCGAATAGAGCTGCCTCGAGTCTTCTAAGATTGAAGCAATCTTTTTATGAACATGGTGAAAAATCAGGAAAATTATTGGCATGGCAGATTAAACAATTAGAATTTAAAACACCAATTACCAGTATTATAAGTAACGGACAGGCAGTTGTAGATCCTTTAGAAATTAATAGTGCTTTTAGAGATTACTATGAAAAATTATATGATACAAAAAATGAAACTGGCTTAAAACTAAATGGGTTTTTTAAAAATGGTTTTATTAATTTATTCTTAAATTTTTTATAGAAGTCAACTGGAAGACCATCTGGTCCTGCACTTTTTCCTGATTTCATATTATCAATGGCTAGCCCAACTTCCTCTTGACTAATTTTAGACTCCAGTATCTCCCTGTTTTCATTAGGAAGATACTGGAGTCTAAAATTAGTCAAGAGGAAGTTGGGCTAGCCATTGATAATATGAAATCAGGAAAAAGTGCAGGACCAGATGGTCTTCCAGTTGACCTCTATAAAAAATTTAAGAATAAATTAATAAAACCATTTTTGGAAATGGTTTTAGAAGCATTTCAAAATAGTAATTTATCACCATACATGAATAATGCCTTAATTATACTGTTGCCAAAACCAGGTAAACCCTCTAATAAATGTTAAAATATGAGGCCAATAAGCCTATTAAATGCTGACCTTAAGATAATCTGTAAAATTTTAGCAAGACGACTACAAGAAATATTACCAAATATTATCAACCGAGATCAGAATGGCTTTATAAAGGGAAGACAAGGCTTCCATAATGTAAGAAGACTATTTAATATTATCTATTCTAATAAAGAAGCACCGGATACAGCTCTTCTATCATTGGACGCTGAAAAGGCCTTCGATAGGGTCGAATGGCCCTTCCTTTTTGAAGTCTTACAAAGGTTTGGACTTGGAAATAATTTCATAAAATGGGTACAGATAATATACAATAATGCTACAGCAGAAATCCTAACAAACAGCAATATTTCAAAATCAATAAATATCAATAGAGGATGTTGACAAGGCTGTCCACTTTCACCTTTACTGTTTACTATGGCAATTGAACCTTTAGCGATGGCAGTACGTTTACATCCACAATTATATGGAATTAAAGTAGGACCAACAGAACATAAAATCTCCCTGTATGCTGATGACATAATTTTGTTTATGTCGAATCTTAAAAAATCAATTCCGACCTTGTTGAATTTAATAAAGAATTTTGGGGAAATATCAGGATATAAAATAAATAAAACTAAATCTTCAATATTAATGCTAAATGAGACCCAGAGAAATCATCCAGCTCCTGAGGTAAATCAATTCAGTGTTGTAAATCAGTTTAAATATTTAGGAATTCAAATTGTGCCTAAGCTAGAATTAGTCGCCAGTGCCAATTATGAAGCCTTAATGACAGACATTAATGAGTTACTTCAGAGATGGATGTCACTACCAATGTCGATGATTGGGAGAATCAGTATACTTAAAAGTAATATCTTACCCAAAATACTTTATTTATTTCAATACATTCCTTTACCACCACCTTCAGATCTATTCTCAAGAATTAAAAAAAAGTTAGTGGAATTTATATGGAACAATAGGAAGGCTAGATTACGTCTGTCCTTACTGTATTTACCATTTGATTGTGGAGGTCTGAAATGTCCAAACTTTGTTGTATTACTGGTCAGCACAACTGAGGTCTGTGACATATTATTTTTCATCAAATGATCTCCCTCACTGGACTGAAATGGAATCATACAATTTACCTTTACCTCTTCCCTTATTCATATACTCAGACTCGGCTAAAAAAATTACAGAAACAAGTTAAAAATCCATTTGTAAAGCATATGATCAAAATATGGTGTGAAACCAAAAAATATTTAAAAGAACCACACTTATTGTCACAATTTAGCCCAATATGGGGTAATCAATATTTTAAACCAGGGAGAGCGGATGTTGTATTTAAAGTATGGAATTTAAAAGGGATTCAAAAGATTCAAGACTTATATCTGTCATGTTCAGATAACATAATGTCTTTTGAAGAACTGAGGATCAAATTTAATCTTAATAGAACACATTTTTTTTAAATATCTTCAGCTTAGGAACTTTATTCGATCAAATCAAAATAATGCTCTCACCTGACCTACTTATTCATCCTTGGAAAAAATTTTGACGAAAGATAGTAAGAGAAAGGGTATTATTTCAGAGTTTTATAACTCATTGACACTATCCTCAAGTGAAAACTCACAGAAAAGATTGAATTATTGGAAAGAAGACCTGCAAACTGAAATTTCAGAGGAACAATGGGAATTGGCTTGTACAGAAGCTCAAACCAAATCAATAAATGTACGTCTTAAATTGATACATTTTAAATGGTTAATGCGGATGTATGTTACACCGGTGGAGTTAAATAGATATAACAAAAATATACCAGATACGTGCACAAAATGTATGGAAAGGAAAGGAACCTTATTTCATTGTTTATGGGAATGTAGAAAAATTAGAATGTTTTGGGAAGAGGTGAGGGTAACGATTGAAAAAAAATAATTTCAAAACAAATCATATTGAATCCTAAATTGTTTTTGTTGGGTCTGCATCCAGAAAAGCATAACTTTAATAAGAGTGAAAGAGCATTCGTAGACCTCAGTTTGCTTAACACCAAAAAATGTATTGCACTATTGTGGAAAAAGACTCATAGACCAGATGTGACTCAGTGGTTAAGACAGATGTTAACAAACCTTCCACTAGAAAGAATAACATACATACTGAAATCAAAGGAAATTGTGTTTGAGAATATATGGAGACCTTTCATTGACTATGTAAAGAATTTAAACATAACTTTTTTTTTTTATTATTTAAGTTTTTGTAAAGGGTATACAGGTCGTTACAGCAATGCATTGTTTACATTTTCATCACATGTTCCCTTATTTTCTGATATCTGACAACATTGGAAGATTAATTCTTACAACACCCCTTTTTTTTTTAAAGTGAAAGAAAAAGTGAAATTAAAGAGAAAAAAAACAAAAAACAAAAAACAAATAAAAAAAAAACAAACAAACCAGTAAAAAACAAACAAAAAGAAAAAGTAAGTAAATAAAGATAAAAGAGCATCTGAGTAGTGTTGGAACAAAGAGTGGAACCATTATTGAAATGGTATTTGTCAAAGATTAGATCTAATGGAAGACACATATGCGGTCCAGGGTTGCCAAAAGTTCATGAACCCATCCATGTCCTGTCTCAGTGCGAATGTCAACTTTTCCATCGAGTAAATGTCTTGGATCACGTTAGTCCAATCTTCAGGTGTAGGACAGTCCTTCAACATCCATTTTTTAGTTAGAGCTTTTTTGCTTGCCAATATTAAAACATTGAATAAGTATTTTTCTCCTCGTCTTTCCAGTGAGTCCGGTAGTAAACCCAAATACAAAGTTACAAAAGAAAAGGGAACTGTAATTTTGAATATTTTCCCCAATATTGTCTGTACCTTGGTCCAATATTGGTGGATAACTGGGCATGACCAAAACACATGAAAATGATTTGCAGTCTTTTCACCACACAAGCGCCAACAGTTCAATCCCTTATGGGTAAATTTGTTTTGTGCAGGTGTTCTGAAAAATCTTGCCAAGTTTTTCCATCCAAATTCTCTCCACTGCAGGGATGAGGTACTTTTCCATTGCTGTTTATTTAGCTTTTCCCATATTTCCAGTTGTAAAGTGAAATTCCCCTCTTTTTCCCATCTCTCTTTTATATAAGATGTGTTGTCTCCTTTTAAGTCTTGAAGACCTTGGTATATTTTAGAAATGTATCTGATCCCTGGGATCCCTTTATATGCCATTAAGAAGACCTTCAGAACACCTGACTGGGCCCTTTCCAAAACCTCCTTTTTAAGTATATTGTTTATGTGGTGTCTAAGCTGGAAGAACCTGTAAAGGTCTTGATTTATTAGGCCTTGTTTTTTCAAATCTTCAAAACTTCTTAAGATTTGCCCTTTAAAAAAATCGTAATATTTTATCAGCCCTTTCTCCTTCCACTTTTTAAATCTGGTGTCTGTTTTATTAGGAGTAAAGTCCTGATCATAGGCAATCCATTGCAGAAGTCGATAGGGCTCTTTAGTTTGATTCTCTCTGACTATCTTAAACCAAATTTTTAGCGGGGTCTCTATCCACGGGTTAGTGTTATTCAAAAGCTTAGGTAAGGCATTGTTCCCTATTATCGCCTGTAGGGGGATGTCACTTGTTATTTGGCATTCGATCTCCTTCCATTGTGCAGTGTAGACTGGGTTACATATTTCTACTAAAGTTTTAATTTGTGCGGCTTTAAAGTAGTCCCTGATATTTGGCAGCGCGAGCCCACCTTTGTCTTTGTTTAGCTGTAGGGTTCTATATCTGATTCTAGGTCTCTTGCCCTGCCATATGAATCTTGAGATCCTTCTGTCCAGCTCCTGCCATGTTTTTTTGGGAGGTTCTACCGGTATTGTTTGGAAAAGGTATAGAAGACGTGGAAGTATATTCATTTTGACTGCTTCAATTCTTTGTGCAGTACCCAAGAATGGTATCATATTCCATCTTGCTAGGTCAGATTTTATTTTTGTCACCAGTGGATCATAGTTTAGTGATATAATTTTGTTGAGTTGTTTCGGGATATTGACCCCCAGATATTTCATAGATTCCGACTCCCAGTTAGTTTTGAGTTTGCTTAGTGAATAATGATTTGGGTCATAGTTGAATGTTAAAACTTGGGTTTTATGCATGTTTAATTTGTACCCCGATAAATCTCCATACTCTGAAAAAACTGAGGTTAGTTCTGGTAAAGAAGTGTTCGGCTGCCCTAGGTATATTAAAATGTCATCAGCAAAGAGTGCTATTTTATGTTCCTTCTGACCAAGTGTAATACCTTGAATTTTTTGGTTTTGTCTTATCCAATGGCTCAGAGGTTCTATGAAGATTGCAAAGAGCAGTGGAGACAGGGGGCAGCCCTGACGACATCCTCTTTCCAGTTCAAAAGATGATGATAAATTACCGTTAATCCTTATTTTAGCTGTTGGTTTTTTATATAATGCCTGTATAGTTCTAATGAAGTTGTTATGAAAATTGAAACTGGATAAGATTCTATATAGAAAAGACCAGTCAACCGAATCGAATGCTTTTTCAGCATCTAATCCCAATATGACTGCATTTAAGTTATATTTTTTTATATGATGAATTATGTGTAAAGTGTGTCGAATGTTGTCTTGTGTCTGTCTTTGTCTTATAAAACCTGTTTGGTCTAAATGAATTAGGTCTGTCAGTATATTTTCTAACCTTTTGGCAAGGATAATGGTAAAAAGCTTATTGTCCTGATTTAGTACACTGATTGGGCTGTAGTTGGAGCACTCTAGTTTATCCTTTTCAGGTTTAGGTATAACTGCAATGACCCCTTCTCTCCAGGAAGGGGGGATTTCCCCTGTGTGGAGGACATAATTAAATGTTTTCAGGAGGAGAGGAGATAGTTGCTGTTTAAAGGTTTTGTACCACTCTGCTGTATAGCCATCAGCTCCTGGGGATTTGTTAGCTTTAAGTTTCATAATTGCTTTTTCCAATTCTTTAGGATGTATTTCTGACAGTAGTGTTTTATTTTGTGACTCCGTAAGTTGGGGAAGGTTTAATGTGTTTAGGAATGCCTCGGATGCGTTTTTATGTTTTTTGTGGGAGTATAAGTTCTTATAGTAATTCTCGAAGCTTTTAAGAATATCCTGAATTCTGAATTTTATTTCCTTTGATACTGGGTCTCTGATTTTGTAGATTGCTCTTTCTGTTTGATGTTTCCTCAATTTATAGGCTAGCAATTTTGCCGATTTACTGCCTGCTTCATAGTATTTTTGTTTCAGAAATGTAAGTTTCTTCTGGATTTCTATTGTGTAGATCTCATTTATTTGGTTTTTAATTTCCTTAATCTTGAGCGAGTCAGTAGAATGAGTGTTGCCTTTGTGTTCTTTTTCTAGGTTCCTAAGTTCTGACTCTAATGTGGATAGTTTTTCTTGTCTTAGTTTCTTTTGGGTTGCCAGTTTTGCAATAATCTTTCCTCTTATTACAGCTTTGCATGCATCCCACAGTATTAAAGGGGATACTTCTCCATTATCGTTATCTTCCAAATATCTGAGAATATCTGATTCCAATTCATCTTTCAATGGTCCTTTCAGGACATTTGAATTTAACCTCCAAGAAAATGAATTATTTGTGTATTTTTGGATATTTAAGTCCATGTAGATCGGACTGTGGTCGGAGAGATCCATCAGTCCTATTTTACATGTTTTTACTCTTCCAATGTCTCTATTAAACATAAAAAAATAGTCAATCCTTGAGTAAGATGAATGTGGAGTTGAGTAAAATGTATAGTCTTTTACACTGGGGTTGAGTTCCCTCCACACGTCACAGATTCCCATTTCTTTTAGTAGCATCCGAGTCTTCCTGTTTTGGGTGTTATTTTGATGTGGGGAATTACCAGAAGCATCCCAGTATGGATTCAGTCTAAGATTGAAGTCCCCACCATATATCACTAAACCTTGAGCTTTAGTTATCATTAGGTCGAATACATTTTTATAAAATTTCCAGTTAGCCCCTGGGGGAGCATACACATTCAGCAGGGTGATATCTTCTCCCTCTAGCCGCCCAGTTACCAAACTGTATCTCCCTTCTTTATCTTTGTGTTCTGATTTTTTTTCAAATGTAATTTTGGTTGATATCAATGTCGCTACTCCCCTCCTCCTCCCTGATTTATATGAAGATGAAGAGATCATTTTAAACCCTTTTCTACTGAGTTTATTGTGTTCCACGTCTGTTAGGTGGGTTTCTTGTAAAAATATTATTCCTGCTTTGTCTTTTTTCATTTTGCCTAGAATCTTGGATCTTTTAACTGGATTCAGGATTCCTTTTACATTATATGAAATTATTTTGGTTACACCCTGTTTCTCCATTGTGTTGTTTTGTTTAGTATAACTGTGTGGTGGCCCTCATTTGTGCTACTCAGAAACTGAAAGAACATTAAAAACAAGAAAAACATTAAGAACATAGTGTAAAAAACTTTAAAACAAAAAGCTGTCATAAGAACTTGCTGAGCTGAGGTCTTTTTAAAGACCCTGGAAGAGCCTTGATGGAGTGAAGGCCCTGAGGGAAATTCCTCAAACTCTGTTACGTGTTGAGGGCCCTCTCTTACCACTGAAAGTAGTCCCATGCTTTTAACGTGAGTTTCAGAACCCAATCCAAACTTGTAATGATTTTTTTTTTTCCTTTTATGCCTAAACCCTGTGAAATTGTGTGCACCCTCCCACCCCCATCACATCAAACATTCACGCAAAAACAGTATTTGTTAGTATGAGGAGAACATGTGGATTATTGTCACATTTCTATTTTAACAAGTTTTTTTTTTTTTTTTTTTTTTTATTACAAAGACTTATTTGTTTCAAATAATATGATTGTTCCATGAAATGTTTTACCACATGCTGAATATGCATCTCCTTTAATGTTTGTTACCTTGTATGAGGGGGGTTGGATGTGCGGATTGATTCAAGAGAAAGGGGGGAAAAAAAAAAAAAAGGTCGCTATTCCAACCTGAAAACGGATAGTTTATCCGCGACGCTCTGGTGCTGGGTTTCCCGCTGCTGGTCCGTGGATTTTGAGGGTCTTTGTGTTGTCCATGTTTGCGCTTTGATCTTCTCACTCGGGTCTGCTGCGGGTTTAAATACCGTTACCGGGAGCCCTCTTTTCGCCATGTCAGCTGTTGCTTCTTCCGCCGAATTATAGAGACACGTTTCATCGCCGTAGAAGACCCTTAACTTCACAGGAAATGGAGTCTGAAAGCGCAATTTCTTCTCTCTTAACACCTTTTTCGCGTCATTGTATTCCCTGCGCTTTTTAAGGACCTCCGGGGCGTAATCGTGTTCCACGTAGACTTTTCTCTCCTGGTGCATAAATCCTTTTTTCTGCCAGGCCAGTCTTACAACCTCTTGTTTTATTTTGAAATTGGAAAATCTTACCAACACCGAACGTGGGGGCGCTTCCGCCGCCGGCCTAGCGGCTAATGAACGATGTGCCTTTTCTATCTTCAAGTCGGTGGTTTGTGGAATATCCAATTTCTCTCTTAGTAAGGATTCCACGCATTCTGCCATTGAGTTAAAACCATTTTCGGTTCCTTCTATCAGACCATGAATTCTTATGTTGTCTCTTCTTTGTTTTCCTTCTTGGTCGGTTAGCTTAGCCTCTATAGCTGCTTGTCTTTTGCGTAGGTCTAGCACAGAATCTTCGAGCACTTTTATTCGATCCTCTGTTTCCAAGATTCGGTTCTCGGCCTGGTCCACTCTGCTGTTTGTCCTTTTCAATTCTTCTCTGAATTCCCGAAATTCGGCCGTAACTTCTCGGCGAAGTCGTCGTAGCTCCTCAAATAGTGATTTCAGGCTAACCCTTTTGTTAGCTATCACCAGTTCCTCGTCTTCTGAACGGAGATCTTCCAGTTCAGATTCTCCGGCCGATACGTGTCCTGGCCTGGAGAATTTCAGTTTCTTCTGTTTTCCTTTAGACATGATGATTTTGTCTTTTGATTTTCACTCCTCCAAAAATCCGTTAAGTTTGATTTTCAAGGTGTTATCCTGGATTGGGTCTGAGAGCTTCAGTGTTAAGCTGCAGTCGCCATGGCGTCCAGACCGGAAGTCCTTAAACATAACTTTTGAAGAAGAAGGTGAATGATGTGTGTGGACCTTGTAAATTCCAAACTGGTGAATGTATAATATGTGTACTTATGTAATGGATTGCCTAGACTAAACAGAGGAGCATTGTTGAAGACCTGTTCTTGTTAGTGGTTGTCGGTGTTTTTATTACTTTTTTTTTTTTAAATTACCTTAGTGTTAGTGTTTGATTGTGTTATGTTTGTAAAAAAAAAAAGGTTCAATAAAAAATATTGTGGAAAAAAAATAATAAAAAAACTAAGAAATCACATGTACTTAAGTATTCACAGCCTTTTCCATGAAGCTCAGACTTGAGCTCAGGTGCATCCTGTTTCCACTGATCATCCTTGAGATGTTTCTGCAGCTTAATTGGAGTCTGCCTGTGGTAAATTCAGTTGATTGTGAATGGTTTGGAAAGGCACACACCTGTCTATATAAGATCCCACAGTTGACAGTGCATGTCAGAGCACAAGCCAAGCATGAAGTCAAAGGAATTGTGTGTAGACCTCTGAGACAGGATTGTCTCGAGGCACAAATCTGGGGAAGGGTACAGAAAAATTTCTGCTGCTTTGAAGGTCCCAATGAGCACAGTGGCCTCCATCATCCGTACATGGAAGAACTTCGGAACCACCAGGACTCTTCCTTGAACTGGCTGGCCGTCTAAACTGAGCGATCGGGGGAGAAGGGCCTTACTCAGCGAGGTGATCAAGAACCCGATGGTCATTCCTCCAGCGTTCCTCTGTGGAGAGAGGAGAACCTTCCAGAAGGACAACCATCTCTGCAGCAATCCACCAATCAGGCCTGTATGGTAGAGTGGTCAGACGGAAGCCACTCCTTAGTAAAAGGCATATGGCAGCCCACCTGGAGTTTGCCAAAAGGCACCTGAAGAACTCTCAGACCATGAGAAACAAAATTCTCTGGTCTGATGAGACAAAGAGTGAACTCTTTGGCGTGAATGCCAGGCATTATGTTTGGAGGAAACCAGGCACCGCTCATCACCAGGCAAATGCCATCCCTACAGTGAAGCATGGAGGTGGCAGCACCTCACAGATCTGAAAATGGCTGTGTGCACCGACGCTTCCCATCCAGCCTGATGGCACTTGAGAGGTGCTGCAAAGAGGAATGGGCAAAATTGCCCAAAGATAGGTGTGCCAAGCTTGTGGCATTATATTAAAAAAGACTTGAGGCTGTAATTGCTGCCAAAGGTGCATCAACAAAGTATTGAGCAAAGGCTGTGAATACTTTCGTGCATGTGGTTTCTTAGTTTTTTATTTTTAATAAATTTGCAAAAATTTCAAAAACTTATTTCACATTGTCATTATGGCGTGTTGTGTGTAGAATTTTGAGGGGAACAATGAATTTAATCCATTTTGGAATAATGCTGTAACATAACAAAATGTGGAAAAAGTGAAGCATTGTGAATACTTTCTGGATGCACTGTATAAGGAAAAACATTAAAAGCTGCTACAGGATAAAATGTCATAACTGACTACTCTAACACAAAACTCATGGAGCTAAAATTATGATTAACCCCTCACCGCATTAAATATTCACAGACATACAGTGGGGCAAAAAAGTATTTAGTCAGCCACCAATTGTGCAAGTTCTCCCACTTAAAAGATGAGAGAGGTCTCCAATTTTCATCATAGGTATACCTCAACTCCAACTCAGCACCAGCAGCAGTTCACTGCTAACGACGCGGCTTCTGTGTGGAGAGGACTGAGGCAAATCACCAACTATCGGCCTCAGGCTTCTAAAGGTCAGGATGACAAAGCCCTTTGTCAAAGACTGTCCCAACATTACGCCCGTTTTGACACCTCGTCAGCTGTGTCCAACTCCCCCCCTCCCCCAGCTCCACTGCCTCCTCGGTCCCTACTTCATCAAAAGCGGTCCCCCCCTCCTCCCCCCCTGCCCTTGTCATCAGCGAGCAGGATGTGCACAGACAGTTCTCCAGACTGAACCCGCGCAAGGCCCCCGGTCCAGACGGCGTGTCTCCCTCCACCCTGAGACACTGTGCGAAAGAGCTGGCTCCTGTCTTCACAGATATTTTTAACACCTCCCTTAAGCTATGCCACGTGCCGACCTGCTTCAAATCCTCAACCATCATCCCTGTCCCCAAGAAGCCACGGATCACTGGACTTAACGACTACAGAACTGTAGCGCTCACCTCTGTAGTCATGAAGTCCTTTGAGCGCCTGGTCCTGCCCCACCTCAAGTCCATCACCACTCCCCTCCTGGACCCACTGCAGTTTGCCTACCGAGCCAACAGGTCCGTGGACGACGCAGTCAACCTGGCCCTCCACTCCATCCTGCAGCACCTGGACTCCCCGGGAACCTACGCCAGGATCCTGTTTGTGGACTTCAGCTCTGCATTCAACACCATCCGCCCCGCTCTGCTCCAGGACAAGCTGTCCCTGCTTGGCGTGCCTGACTCCCTCTGCAGGTGGATCACCGACTTCCTGACGGACCGGAGGCAGCATGTGCGGCTGGGAAAGACTGTCTCAGACTCTGTCAGCATCAGCACCGGATCACCCCAGGGCTGTGTACTTTCCCCCCTACTCTTCTCCCTTTATACCAACTCCTGCACCTCCAGCCACCAGTCTGTTAAGCTGATCAAGTTTGCGGACGGCACCACCCTCATCAGGCTCATCTCCAACGGCGACGAGTCCGTCTACAGGAGAGAGGTGGCCCAGCTGGCGTCCTGGTGCAGCCACAACAACCTGCAGCTGAACGCTCTGAAGACAGTGGAGATGATTGTGGACTTCAGGAAAGTCACAACCCCTCTGCCCCCCCTCACCCTCACAGGCTCTCCCATCACCACTGCAGATTCCTTCCGCTTCTTGGGCACCACCATCACCCGGGACCTCAAATGGGAGCCGACCATCAGCTCCCTTATCAAAAAGGCCCAGCAGAGGATGTTCTTCCTGTGGCAGCTGAGGAAGCTCAAGCTACCCACCAAGATGTTAGTGCAGTTCTACACAGCCATCATCGAGTCCATCCTCACCACCTCCATAACCGTGTGGTACGCAGGAGCCACTGCCAGGGACAGACTAAGGCTGCAGCGCGTCGTGCGCACTGCTGAGAAGGTGATCGGCTGCAAGCTCCCATCTCTCCAGGACCTGTACATCTCCAGGACCCGGAGGCATGCAGGCCGGATCATAGCCGATCCTTCACACCCTGGTCACGTACTGTTTGCCCCCCTCCCCTCAGGTAGAAGACTTCGGTCCATTCAGACTAAAACCTCCCGGCACATGAACAGCTTCTTCCCCTCTGCCATCAGACTGCTGAACACCAAGTGACTTATTGACTCTTGTGCACTATGTACAGCAGCTCAACCAGACTCATGTCAATCATCACTGTTTCTGTTGCATTACCGACTGCACTATGTGGTACTCCACAATATCTGCTGCTCGCTAATATATTTAAAAACTGCTTTGACTAGTATTACTCATTCTTATTCTACACTTATTGCATGTATAGTTTTTTATTTCTTTTATCTTATCATGTTTAATGTTGCAGCATTGCACCGAGACAAATTCCTAGTTTGTGTACTACATGAACAATGGCAATAAATCTGATTCTGATTCTGAACTATGAGAGACAAAATGAGGGAAAAAAAAATCCAGAAAATCACATTGAAGGATTTTTAATGAATTAATTGGTAAATTCCTTGGTAAAATAAGTACCGTAAAACGGGGCTACAAGGGACGGCGAGGTAATAAGGGACACTTTTTTTTCGAATTTTCCTTAAATATAACGGCGACAAATTTCTTAAAACTAATATCTATCTACAGGAAAGACAATAACAACACAACTCAGCGTCCTGCTCAAAATAAAAAAAGCAGAATTACATTTAAAACATTTCCCAGAAAAGTGTCCCTTATTACCCCGCCGTCCCTTATAGCCCCGTTTTACGGTATTTGGTCACCTACAAACAAGCAAGATTTCTGCCTCTCACAGACCTGTAACTTCTTCTTTAAGAGGCTCCTCTGTCCTCCACTCGTTACCTGTATTAATGGCACCTGTTTGAACTCATGATCAGTATAAAAGACACCTGTCCACAACCTCAAACAGTCAGACTCCAAACTCCACTATGGCCAAGACCAAAGAGCTGTCAAAGGACACCAGAAACAAAATTGTAGACCTGCACCAGGCTGGGAAGACTGAATCTGCAATAGGTAAGCAGCTTGGTGTGAAGAAATCAACTGTGGGAGCAATTATTAGAAAATGGAAGACATACAAGACCACTGATAATCTCCCTCGATCTGGGGCTCCACGCAAGATCTCACCCCGTGAAGTCAAAATGATCACGAGAACGGTGAGCAAAAATCCCAGAACCACACGGGGGGACCTAGTGAATGACCTGCAGAGAGCTGGGACCAAAGTAACAAAGGCTACATCAGTAACACACTACGCCGCCAGGGACTCAAATCCTGCAGTGCCAGACGTGTCCCCCTGCTTAAGCCAGTACATGTCCAGGCCCGTCTGAAGTTTGCTAGAGAGCATTTGGATGATCCTGAAGAGGATTGGGAGAATGTCATATGGTCAGATGAAACCAAAATAGAACTTTTTGGTAAAAACTCAACTTGTCGTGTTTGGAGGAGAAAGAACACCGTACCTACTGTGAAGCATGGGGGTGAAAACATTATACTGTGGGGCTGTTTTTCTGCAAAGGGACCAGGACGACTGATCTGTGTAAAGGAAAGAATGAATGGGGCCATGTATCGTGAGATTTTGAGTGAAAACCTCCTTCCATCAGCAATGGCATTGAAGATGAAACGTGGCTGGGTCTTTCAGCATGTCAATGATCCCAAACACACTGCCCGAGGAACGAAGGAGTGGCTTCGTAAGAAGCATTTCAAGGTCCTGGAGTGGCCTAGCCAGTCTCCATATGTCAACCTCATAGAAAATCTTTGGAGGGAGTTGAAAGTCCGTGTTGCCCAGCGACAGCCCCAAAACATCACTGCTCTAGAGATCTGCATGGAGGAATGGGCCAAAATACCAGCAACAGTGTGTGAAAACCTTGTGAAGACTTACAGAAAACGTTTGACCTCTGTCATTGCCAACAAAGGGTATATAACAAAGTGTTGAGATGAACTTTTGTTATTGACCAAATACTTATTTTACCGAGGAATTTACCAATTAATTCGTTAAAAATCCTTCAATGTGGTGTGCCTGTATTTAACCAGCGAGCTGGGCAGAATTCTTTCTCTTTGCCTTCTGCCAAGCTCTGCACCATGATGAGACAAGATAGAAGAGTTGTTCATTAAAGACTCTGCTTTTGTGATACAAAACCGCCTCGTTGAGACTTCCGGGAAGATGGCGGAGAGACATAACGCTTAACACTAGAAGACCCAGACATTAGCCCTCTTGTGGCCACTTGATGGTCCCCCTATGGGTTTTCTAGCCAAAAAGGCCAAATGGCCCCTCTCTGGGTCTTCTAGTGTTAAACAGAGAGCTCTCCCTAGCCGGATTAAAAATCATCGGTAAATGGCCAACTCGACATAAGCGGATCAATAAACTAAGGGATGAAAACACGAAGGAGCCGGGCACAAGGACAAAAGCAGAGTAAAATTAAAGAATTCCTCTTCAACAACGCAGGAGAAACCGCTGAACACGGGGCCCAAAAAAACGAGGTGACCGCAGCAGAGAAAATGGAAGACACAAAACTCGATACCATGAACACCGGCATCGCCAGTTTGGGAAAAGAGTTGAGAGACTTCAAACGGCAGCTACAACAGGATTTAGCGGCTCTTAAGGAGGAGCTGAAAAAAGAGATTAAGGAAGAAATTATGGGCCTCCGAAGAGAAATGGAGCGCAAGCTAGCAGAAAACATGGAGGAGCTGCGCTCCCAGCGGGCGTGTATGACAGAAGCGCAGGCCCGAATATCAGAGCTGGAAGACTGGAATAGCGAGGCAAGCGAACAGCTGCAGACCCTGACGGCACAAATGCAGAGGATGCAGGAGAAAGTAACCGACTTGGAGAGCAGATCCAGACGGGGCAATATACGCATCTTCGGGATCCCGGAGGGCATTGAAGGCAACTCGATGACGAAATTCATGGATCAGTTCTTAAAAAAAGAGCTGGAACTGCCCAGCGAAGCGGATCTGCAGATTCAACGAGCGCACAGAGCCTCGGCACAGAACCCGAACCCACGCTCTACACCCAGGTCAGTTGTGGTAAACTTTCTGAAATATGATGTAAAGGAAAGAATCCTGACACGAGCGTGGGGAAAAAAAAAGATACGAATCGGCGACAAGCAGATATTCTTTGATCATGACTACCCGGCGGAAATTGTGCAGCAGCGGAAGAAATATGCCAACATTAAAAAAACGCTGAAAGAAAAAAAAATTAGATTCCAAACGCCGCTAACGAAGATGAGGATTCATTGGGAGAACGGCGTAAGAACCTACAACACAGCCAGAGAGGCAGCGCAGGACATGATGGAGCGGGGCCTTGAGGTGTACGTGCCGGAGGAAACGGTAGGAGCAGCGGAGGCCCTGAACGCATCACGACAGCCGGAGTGGAGGCGAGTGAACGGCAAAAGACGGGGGGAGACGTGGCGCAGCGGGCCCAGGAAAGACTACAAGGCTTTCAACTGAAAGCCTAGATTATAACAAAGATTAAGAAAGACACAGAAGAAATGAAGGCCAAGAAGACAAGGTAAAAGAGAAACAGACGGCTAGGAGAGGTTTAAGTGATATTTGTTGGACATTTCTAGACTAATGACTATTTCTTGGATAGTAAATACAGGTCTAGGGAGGGCCCTACACTCGGTGAGGACAATCCCTCCACCCACCAACAGGGACCAGTGGGCAGAAGAAAGGCCCAAAGTACGGAGGTCGAGATTTTTTAATGTGTTTTTATATAAATATGTGTTATTTTTGTTGTTAAAGGGGCTAGGAGCACAAGTTAAAAAAAATGGAAAAACATGATTATGGGTAAAAATCTTAAGATAATAACACTAAACGTGAATGGTCTGAACTCACCTGTTAAAAGGGAAAGAATAATAAGAAAATTCAAGAAAGAAAAAGCCGAAATTATATTTATGCAAGAGACACATTTGAGCAAGACAGAACATGTGAAACTAAAGAGATTTGGCTATAAGAACTCCTACTACAGTTCATTTAAGGGAGGAACTAAAAGGGGGGTTATGATACTAATCTCAAATAAAATACAATTTGAATGTGAACAGGAAATCCAGGATAAAGAAGGCAGGTATGTAATAATAAAGGGTAGAATAGGTGGAATGCAGATCACATTAGTGAACATCTATGCCCCACCAGAAAGTGACAAGGGTTTTTTTCAACATCTGTTTGATCTCATAGCAACACACAGTGAAGGAGTCCTAATTTGTGGAGGAGACTTAAATGCTGTCATGGATCATGAAATTGACACAACAAGTGTTAAGAAGACAAAAAAACATGTAACAAAATTCATAAGAACCTCACTGGCAGAAATGGGTATGGTAGACATTTGGAGGGACCTGCACCCACTCGAAAAAGACTATACACATTATTCAGCAGTCCATAAAGTACACTCTAGAATAGATTACTTCCTTATGAATGAAGATGACAGACACAGGGTGAGAAATTGTTGGATTGGAGGGGCAGAAATATCAGATCATAATCCTATATACATGGAAATAAATTTAAACAATAGAAAACAACAAACAACATGGAAACTTAATGTAGGACTGTTAAATGATGATAAAATGAAAGAAAGAATAAAAGTAAACATAAATGAATATATCCAAGAGAATGACAATGAAGAAGTGGACCCAACAATACTATGGGATGCACTAAAAGCCGTGTTAAGAGGTAAATTAATTGTTGAAACAGGAAAAGCAAATAAGACTAAACTGGAAGCATATGAACAAAGATGTGAGAGACTGAGGGAATTAGAACATAAACATCAAAGCACAAATGACCCAAAAATATATCAAGAAATTAAAGAAGAAAAAATAAAGATAAAAGAAACACAAATGGATGAAATTGAAAGGAAAAATAGATATCTAAAGCAAAAATATTATGAAACGGGACCAAAAGCCACAAAACTGCTGGCAAAACGGTTAAGAAAACAACAAACAATGAATAATGTATATAAGATTAAAGACCCCACCACAAATAAAACCACAGTTAACCCAGAAAACATCGAAGAAATATTCCATAATTTCTACCAAGAACTATACTCGCAACCTGAAGAAACAAATACTAAAGATATTAAAAAATTTCTATGCACATTGGACTTGCCATCAATAGGAAATCAACAAAATGAAAAGCTAACAGCAGAAATAACAACACAAGAGATTAGAGATGTGATTAAGTCACTTAAAAACGGTAAATCACCAGGTAGTGATGGATACCCTTCTGAGTTTTATAAACTGTTTATAGAAGAACTCACGCCACAGCTTCTAAAGTCATTTAATTGGACGTTGAACAACAACAAAATACCTCCATCATGGAACGAAGCCATTATTTCAGTCATTTTAAAGCCAGGGAAAGATAGAGAACAATGCGGAAACTATAGGCCAATCTCTTTATTAAATGTGGATTATAAAATATATACAACAATTATATGTAAACGAATAAAGACATTCTTGACGGAATTGATAGAAGATGATCAAACTGGTTTCATAGAGGGACGCCAAACACATGACAATATCAGGAGAACAATACATATAATTAATCAAATACATAAAGAAAAGAAAAGCGCAGTAATAATGAGTTTAGACGCAGAAAAAGCATTTGACAGGGTTAACTGGAAATTCCTATATAGTGTGCTGGAACGCTTTGGATTTAACGAAAAATCAGTACAATGCATAAGGACGCTGTATCAAGAACCTGTGGCAAGAATCAAGATAAACGGTAGCTTAACAGACAAAGTAAATATACAAAGATCAACTAGGCAGGGATGCTGCTTATCGCCCACCTTGTTTGCTCTGTTCATAGAGCCACTGGCTCAAGCGATACGACAAAATAAGAAATTAAAAGGTGTAACAATAAAGGGGGCGGAACACAAGATTGGGCTATTTGCAGACGATATTATAGTTTACCTTGAACAACCAGATGAATCAATAATGGAAATGATGAACTTGATAGAAAATTTTGGAAAATTATCAGGATACAAGATAAACATAACAAAAACACAAATACTGACATTCCACTATAACCCTCTAAACCAGATAACTGATAAGATCAAACTAAACTGGAAACAAAAAGAAATAAAATACCTTGGAGTGAACATACCTAAAGATCTAAGCAAAATCTATAAAGCAAACTATGATAGGTTGGAACAAGAAATAAAAAAAGATATTGATAGATGGTCAATCTTAAATATGGATCTGAATTCAAAAATTGAGACAGTCAAAATCAGCATACAACCTAGATTACTTTACCTCTTCCAGGCTCTACCAACAGAGATTCCAGATGCCCAATTCTCAAAGTGGGACAGGATGATATCGAGATTTGTTTGGGGAGGTAAAAAACCAAGAGTGAAATATAAAACTCTCCAGTTACCAAAAGAGAAAGGAGGCATGGGCCTACCGAGTCTAAAGGAATATTACTACTCAGCACAAATAAGATATATCATATGTTGGTGCGACGAGGGATATGAGGCAAAATGGAAAGAAATGGAAAAGGAAATTGAGGGACTCCCAGTACAAAGCATAATAGGAGATAAAGATGCATATAAGCAAATCAAACAAATAGACCCAATCACTAAATTTACTTTAGAACTGTGGTATAAAATAGTACAAAAGTATAATATAAAGGAAGACATAAAACTATTGAAATGGGTAGCATTTGACAGTCAGTTTGAACCGGCAAAACAAGATAGGGGATACAAAAATCTGGTGAACAAGGGAATCACAGCATGGGGCAATATCGGAAAAAAAGATCTCGGGAGCTTTGTAAACATCAGGAGAAAATTTAAACTAGAAAGATCGGAATTCTTCAGATATCTGCAGATGAGAGACTATTATATGAAGAAGATTAGGCATAACCTCCAAACAGATGTGAGCGAGATTATACAATTCATTTTAAGCTCATATACAGGAAATAAAACAAGAATTATTTCAAAGATATATCAGAAACTTATGGCAAACAATCATTCAAGTAACTATATAAAGGAGAAATGGGAGAAAGAGCTCAATTTAAACATAACAGAAGAAAGCTGGCAGGAAATATGGAAAACACAACACACGTCAACAAATTCAAGAACATGGAGGGAATTTGGATGGAAAAACCTGATTCGCTTTTTCATTACACCACAGATTCAAGGAAAGTATACAAATACCCAATCTTTATGCTGGAGGGGATGTGGGGCTCAAAATGCAGACCACTCGCATATGTTTTGGAAATGCTGCAAAATCTCATCATTCTGGAAATCTATACATGTGACAATACAGAGGATATTAGGATATAATATACCAATGAACTGTAACTTGATGTACCTATGTGATCTTAAAAGAGACAATGTTATACAGGCTGAGGACAGATATCTAGTTAAAATCTTGTTGATTGCATGTAAAAAAACAATCACAAAAAAATGGCGATCAGAAGTTCTTCCTGACCAAGAGCAATGGACTGACATTATTGAGGACATACGTATGATGGAAAAACTAACATATCGACAAAGAATGCAAGAAGGACTATGGGGAAAAAAAATGGCGGAAATGGACACACTACAAAGTGCAACAACGAGACAAATATTGAAAGAATAACCAAAGACGCTGGAAAAACCAGAAGAATTAAGAGACGGAAACTAAAAACTTGATGCTCCAACATTTGTCCCCCCCCCCCCTTTTTTTTTTTTTCTCCTTTTTCTTTTTTACTCTAGCCCCTTTGTTTTTTTTAAATGTAGACTGTGATCTGAATGCAATATATATAATGAAAAATGAATAAAAATCTTAAGTTACAAAAAAAAATCCTTCAATGTGATTTTCTGGATTTTTTTTTTCTCATTTTGTCTCTCATAGTTGAGGTATACCTATGATGAAAATTGGAGACCTCTCTCATCTTTTAAGTGAGAGAACTTGCACAATTGGTGGCTGACTAAATACTTTTTTTCCCCACTGTACCTTCACTAATTGCATGGACAAAAAGTTACGTCCGCTTTGGTCAAAGGCAGCTGTCGGCCTCAGAATCGGAAGAGAAACTGCTTTAGCCGAGCCAGGCGCACTCCCGCAGCAAGCCAGTCAGTTTCTGGCGGTCCATCACTTTTTGGCAAGATACCTGCAGCTTCTCTTGTTTTGAACATGCTTTAAAAAAAAAAAAAAAAAATTGTATCAAGTAAATGTATTTTAAAAGAAAAATTATTAAATACAGTAAATAACGTGACATTTCAGTGTGTGCTAGATCTGGCATTCGTAGAAAAGACTTGTTGCATATTTTTAGTGATGGGCGAGAAGGGATGGTGGAGTGGTGCCAGATAGGAAATGTTGAGGTATCGTACCAGCGGCTTAAAATTATCATATTTTGAGGGAGATTACCGTACCCACCCAGTTTTTATTCTGACGTGTCTCAGGACCATCTGCTTCAGTAACATAGTATCACAGATCGTGCATATAACGCAGTTTTACCTTTAAATAATCTAACACAGGGATGGGCAACTGGCGTACGGCCCGTCCCCCCTAATCCACTGCGGCCCGCCAGTCCATTTCCAAAAATCAGTTATTTATTTATATCACGTTTGGAACTGCATTCTTAAATGCAATTAAAGAGTCGGCCAGCAGAGAGAGCTGTAATCGAAACCTAGTGCTGCTCTCTGCAAGTGATAGCGCAAGAGTGAGGGAGCCACTAGCTGGAGCAGCAGTAACGGTGTGCTGCGCACTGGAGTGTTGTCAGGTATGTTTTGCATGGTAAAGGTACGTGTCCACTGGTTCTGTCATTTTTCCGCTTCCTGTTCATTGTGTATTGGAAACACAGTGGAAAGCATTTGGGTGCAGACCAGTGAAAGCTGGACTCTGGTTTGCAGAATCTCCCGTGGGTTCCCTACAGCTCATGTGCATACTTGGGACAATCAGTCATGCTGTTTTCCGTATGGTCATGAACCGGAGACAGCACTCTTGTCCTGAACTTTTAAACCAGCGGTTTTTGATGTCAAATAACGACAGATTCATTAACTGAACCTACTATTTCTCACACAAAGTGATGCTAGAAACAATTTTCACTGGTTTGTTTTAAAGATATGGAGACCAAGGACGCCATATTGTCCCCTAGCAGCAGAGAGCTGAAGACTACCCACGGACGGACAAGTCCACCAATCCTGTGAACCAGCCAGCTGGAGGAGAAGACGGGGGGTGAATATGCTTCTCTTCTGTTGAAGAGAAGCATATCTGTACGCTACCTTTTGTTGTGAAGACATGAAGGAGAAATTAATAACCGCTGTTTCAGGCAACCCGATACTATATGACCAGTCCTTGCCGTCATATAGAAACAACATACAAAGGAACGAGGCATGAAGAGCAGTGGAACATGGGCTCTTCCAGCCAAAGCTCACAAACCAAGCGGCCAAATTCGCCATGCATTGTGCAAGTCTGTAGGATTGGATGAGCCCAAAACCGGCGGCGACGATGGCAAAGTCGCCTTTTGTAGTGCAAATATACCAGCACTATTGAAACAGACTTATCAATCAGCTCATGGTTAATAATGACTGTTCAGTAGCTCCTCACGCATTGCTCGACTCCCGCCTATCCACTACACGCCCCTTTTCCGCACCTCACAGGTTCCAGTATCCAATTCCTTTGTGAAAAATCCTGACCAGTGGACGAGTAGCGTAAGACCGCATTGATAGGTTGTAAACAGCCCTAAATGTACAAAGTAGGCTGCTTTTTTTTTTTTTTTTTTTTTAATTTAAGTTTTTGTAAAGGGTATACAGGTCGTTACAGCAATGCATTGTTTACATTTTCATCACATGTTCCCTTATTTTCTGATATCTGACAACATTGGAAGATTAATTCTTACAACACCCCTTTTTTTTTAAAGTGAAAGAAAAAGTGAAATTAAAGAGAAAAAAAAAACAAAAAAAAAACAAAAAAACCAAACAAACCAGCAAAAAACAAACAAAAAGAAAAAGTAAGTAAATAAAGGTAAAAGAGCATCTGAGTAGCGTTGGAACAAAGAGCGGAACCATTATTGAAATGGTATTTGTCAAAGATTAGATCTAATGGAAGACATATATGCGATCCAGGGTTGCCAAAAGTTCATGAACCCATCCATGTCCTGTCTCAGTGCGAATGTCAACTTTTCCGTCGAGTAAATGTCTTGGATCACGTTAATCCAATCTTCAGGTGTAGGACAGTCCTTCAACATCCATTTTTTAGTTAGAGCTTTTTTGCTTGTCAATATTAAAACATTGAATAAGTATTTTTCTCCTCGTCTTTCCAGTGAGTCCGGTAGTAAACCCAAATACAAAGTTACAAAAGAAAAGGGAACTGTTATTTTGAATATTTTCCCCAATATTGTCTGTACATTGGTCCAATATTGGTGGATAACTGGGCATGACCAAAACGCATGAAAATGATTTGCAGTCTTTTCACCACACAAGCGCCAACAGTTCAATCCCTTATGGGTAAATTTGTTTTGTGCAGGTGTTCTGAAAAATCTTACCAAGTTTTTCCATCCAAATTCTCTCCACTGCAGGGATGAGGTACTTTTCCATTGCTGTTTATTTAGCTTTTCCCATATTTCCAGTTGTAAAGTGAAATTCCCCTCTTTTTCCCATCTCTCTTTTATATAAGATGTGTTGTCTCCTTTTAAGTCTTGAAGACCTTGGTATATTTTAGAAATGTATCTGATCCCTGGGATCCCTTTATATGCCATTAAGAAGACCTTCAGAACACCTGACTGGGCCCTTTCCAAAACCTCCTTTTTAAGTATATTGTTTGTGGTGTCTAAGCTGGAAGAACCTGTAAAGGTCTTGATTTATTAGGCCTTGTTTTTTCAAATCTTCAAAACTTCTTAAGATTTGCCCTTTAAAAAAATCGTAATATTTTATCAGCCCTTTCTCCTTCCACTTTTTAAATCTGGTGTCTGTTTTATTAGGAGTAAAGTCCTGATCATAGGCAATCCATTGCAGAAGTCGATAGGGCTCTTTAGTTTGATTCTCTCTGACTATCTTAAACCAAATTTTTAGCGGGGTCTCTATCCACGGGTTAGTGTTATTCAAAAGCTTAGGTAAGGCATTGTTCCCTATTATCGCCTGTAGGGGGATGTCACTTGTTATTTGGCATTCGATCTCCTTCCATTGTGCAGTGTAGACTGGGTTACATATTTCTACTAAAGTTTTAATTTGTGCGGCTTTAAAGTAGTCCCTGATATTTGGCAGCGCGAGCCCACCTTTGTCTTTGTTTAGCTGTAGGGTTCTATATCTGATTCTAGGTCTCTTGCCCTGCCATATGAATCTTGAGATCCTTCTGTCCAGCTCCTGCCATGTTTTTTTGGGAGGTTCTACCGGTATTGTTTGGAAAAGGTATAGAAGACGTGGAAGTATATTCATTTTGACTGCTTCAATTCTTTGTGCAGTACCCAAGAATGGTATCATATTCCATCTTGCTAGGTCAGATTTTATTTTTGTCACCAGTGGATCATAGTTTAGTGATATAATTTTGTTGAGTTGTTTCGGGATATTGACCCCCAGATATTTCATAGATTCCGACTCCCAGTTAGTTTTGAGTTTGCTTAGTGAATAATGATTTGGGTCATAGTTGAATGTTAAAACTTGGGTTTTATGCATGTTTAATTTGTACCCCGATAAATCTCCATACTCTGAAAAAACTGAGGTTAGTTCTGGTAAAGAAGTGTCCGGCTGCCCTAGGTATATTAAAATGTCATCAGCAAAGAGTGCTATTTTATGTTCCTTCTGACCAAGTGTAATACCTTGAATTTTTTGATTTTGTCTTATCCATTGGCTCAGAGGTTCTATGAAGATTGCAAAGAGCAGTGGAGACAGGGGGCAGCCCTGACGACATCCTCTTTCCAGTTCAAAAGATGATGATAAATTACCGTTAATCCTTATTTTAGCTGTTGGTTTTTTATATAATGCCTGTATAGTTCTAATGAAGTTGTTATGAAAATTGAAACTGGATAAGATTCTATATAGAAAAGACCAGTCAACCGAATCGAATGCTTTTTCAGCATCTAATCCCAATATGACTGCATTTAAGTTATATTTTTTTATATGATGAATTATGTGTAAAGTGCGTCGAATGTTGTCTTGTGTCTGTCTTTGTCTTATAAAACCTGTTTGGTCTAAATGAATTAGGTCTGTCAGTATATTTTCTAACCTTTTGGCAAGGATAATGGTAAAAAGCTTATAGTCCTGATTTAGTACACTGATTGGTCTGTAGTTGGAGCACTCTAGTTTATCCTTTTCAGGTTTAGGTATAACTGCAATGACCCCTTCTCTCCAGGAGGGGGGGGATTTCCCCTGTGTGGAGGACATAATTAAATGTTTTCAGGAGGAGAGGAGATAGTTGCTGTTTAAAGGTTTTGTACCACTCTGCTGTATAGCCATCAGCTCCTGGGGATTTGTTAGCTTTAAGTTTCATAATTGCTTTTTCCAATTCTTTAGGATGTATTTCTGACAGTAGTGTTTTATTTTGTGACTCCGTAAGTTGGGGAAGGTTTAATGTGTTTAGGAATGCCTCGGATGCGTTTTTTTTGTTGTTTTTTTTTAAGTTTTTGTAAAGGGTATACAGGTCATTACAGCATTGCATTGTTTACATTTTCATCACATGTTCCCTTATTTTTTGCTATTTGACAACATTGGTAGGATAGTTATTACAACAACCCCCCCCTTTTTTTTTTAAGTGAAAGAAAAAGTGAAGTTAAGGAGAATTAAATAAAAAACAAACAAACAAACGAATAAACAAACAAACAGAACAGCAAAAAACAAACAAACAGAAAATTAAGTAATTAAAAGTAAAAGAGCATCTGAGTAGCGTTGGAACAAAGAGTGGAACCATTATTGAAATGGTATTTGTCAAAGATTAGTTCTAATGGAAGACACATATGCGATCCAGGGTTGCCAAAAGTTCATGAACCCATCCATGTCCTGTCTCAGTGCGAATGTCAACTTTTCCATCGAGTAAATGTCTTGAATCACGTTAATCCAATCTTCAGGTGTAGGACAGTCCTTCAGCATCCAATTTTATATTTATATATCTACATATTATTCCATCTAGCTACATTGCTCCGCACTGTGTGTGTTTATATACTTGCATATTTATTCCACCTAGCTGCAATGCTCCGTACTGTGGGTGTTTATATATTTACATATTTATTCCATCTAGCTACAATGCTCTGCACTGTGTGTTCATATATTCATATATTTATTCCATCCAGCTACAATGCTCTGCACTGTGTGTCTGTGTGTGTGTGTGTATATATATATATATTTTATAGTAATATGTACATATGTATATTAGCTGCTCTTGCTTGCTTGTTTTTTTCTTGCCTTCTGATTGTTGCTCTGAGTGTTGCTATCCCTGTGCTGTTGCAATCCTGGAATTTCCCCGTTGTGGGACTAATAAAGGCTTATCTTATCTTATCTTTTTAGTTAGGGCTTTTTTACTTGCCAATATTAAAACATTGAATAAGTATTTATCTCCTCGTCTTTCCAGTGAGTCCGGTAATAAACCCAAATACAAAGTTACAAAAGAAAAGGGAACTGTTATTTTGAATATTTTCCCCAATATTGTCTGTACGTTGGACCAATATTGGTGGATAACTGGGCATGACCAAAACACATGAAAATGATTTGCAGTCTTTTCACCACACAAGCGCCAACAGTTCAATCCCTTATGGGTAAATTTGTTTTGTGCAGGTGTTCTGAAAAATCTTGCCAAGTTTTTCCATCCAAATTCTCTCCACTGCAGGGATGAGGTACTTTTCCATTGCTGTTTATTTAGCTTTTCCCATATTTCCAATTGTAAAGTGAAATTCCCCTCTTTTTCCCATCTCTCTTTTATATACGATGTGTTGTCTCCTTTTAAGTCTTGAAGACCTTGGTATATTTTAGAAATGTATCTGATCCCTGGGATCCCTTTATATGCCATTAAGAAGACCTTCAGAACACCTGACTGGGCCCTTTCCAAATCCTCCTTTTTAAGTATATTGTTTATGTGGTGTCTAAGCTGAAAGAACCTGTATAGATCTTGATTTATTAGACCTTGTTTTTTCAAATCTTCAAAACTTCTTAAAGTTTGCCCCTTAAAAAAATCGTAATATTTTATCAGCCCTTTCTCTTTCCACTCTTTAAATCTAGTGTCTGTTTTATTGGGGGTAAAGTCTTGATCATAGGCAATCCATTGCAGAAGTCGATAGGGCTCTTTAGCTTGATTCTCTCTGACTATCTTAAACCAAATTTTTAGCGGGGTCTCTATCCACGGGTTAGTGTTATTCAGGAGTTTAGTTAAGGCATTGTTCCCTATTATCGCCTGTAGGGAGATGTCACTTGTTATTTGGCATTCCATCTCCTTCCATTGTGCAGTGTAGACTGGGTTACATATCTCTACTAAAGTTTTAATTTGTGCAGCTATAAAATAGTCCCTGATATTTGGCAGTGCGAGCCCACCTTTGTCTTTGTTTAGCTGTAGGGTTCTATATCTGATTCTAGGTCTCTTACCCTGCCATATGAATCTTGAGATCCTTCTGTCCAGCTCCTGCCATGTTTTTTTGGGAGGTTCTACCGGTATTGTTTGGAAAAGGTATAGAAGACGTGGAAGTATATTCATTTTGACTGCTTCAATTCTTTGTGCGGTACCTAAGAATGGTATCATATTCCATCTTGCTAGGTCAGATTTCATTTTTGTCACCAGTGGATCATAGTTTAGTGTTATAATTTTGTCGAGTTGTTTCGGGATATTGACCCCCAGATATTTCATAGAATCCAACTCCCAGTTAGTTTTGAGTTCATTTAGTGAAAAATGATTCGGGTCATAGTTGAATGTTAAAACTTGGGTTTTATGCATGTTTAATTTGTACCCTGATAAATCTCCATAGTCTGAAAAAACTGAGATTAGTTCTGGTAGAGAAGTGTCTGGCGGCCCTAGGTATATTAAAATGTCATCAGCAAAGAGTGCTATTTTATGTTCTTTCTGACCAAGTGTAATACCTTGAATTTCTTGATTTTGTCTTATCCATTGGCTCAGAGGTTCTATGAAGATTGCAAAGAGCAGTGGAGACAGGGGGCAGCCTTGACGACATCCTCTTTCCAGCTCAAAAGATGATGATAAATTACCGTTAATCCTTATTTTAGCTGTTGGTTTTTTATATAATGCCTGTATAGTTCTAATGAAGTTGTTATGAAAATTGAAACTGGATAAGATTTTATAGAGGAAAGACCAGTCAACCGAATCGAATGCTTTTTCAGCATCTAATCCCAATATGACTGCATTTAAGTTATATTTTTTTATATGATGAATTATGTGTAAAGTGCGTCGAATGTTGTCTTGTGTCTGTCTTTGTCTTATAAAACCTGTATGGTCTAAGTGAATTAAGTCTGTCAGTATGTTTTCTAACCTTTTGGCAAGGATAGTGGTAAAAAGCTTATAGTCCTGATTTAATACACTGATTGGTCTGTAGTTGGAGCAATCTAGTTTATCCTTTTCAGGTTTAGGTATGACTGCAATGACCCCTTCTCTCCAGGAGGGGGGGATTTCCCCTGTGTGGAGGACATAGTTAAATGTTTTCAGGAGGAGAGGAGATAGTTGCTGTTTAAAGGTTTTGTACCATTCTGCTGTATAGCCATCTGCTCCTGGGGATTTGTTAGCTTTAAGTTTCATAATTGCTTTTTCCAATTCTTTAGGTTGTATTTCTGACAGTAGTGTTTTATTTTGTGATTCCGTAAGTTGGGGAAGGTTTAATGTGTTTAGGAATGTCTCGGATGCGTTTTTATGTTTTTTGTGGGAGTATAAGTTCTTGTAGTAATTCTCGAAGCTTTTAAGAATATCCTGAATTCTGAATTTTATTTCCTTTGATACTGGGTCTCTGATTTTGTAGATTGCTCTTTCCGTTTGTTGTTTCCTCAATTTATAGGCTAGTAATTTTGCCGATTTACTGCCTGCTTCATAGTGTTTTTGTTTCAGAAATGTAAGTTTCTTCTGGATTTCTATTGTGTAGATCTCATTTATTTGATTTTTAATTTCTTTGATCTTGAGCGAGCCATTAGAATGAGTGTTATCTTTGTGTTCTTTTTCTAGGTTCTTGAGCTCTGACTCTAGTGTGGTTAGTTTTTCTTGTCTCAGTTTCTTTTGGGTTGCCAGTTTTGCAATAATTTTTCCCCTTATTACAGCTTTGCACGCATCCCACAGTATTAAAGGGGATACTTCTCCATTATCGTTTTCTTCCAAATATCTGAGAATATCTGATTCCAATTCATCTTTCAGTGGCCCTTTGAGGACACTTGAATTCAACCTCCAGGAAAATGTATTATTTGTGTATTTTTGGATGTTTAAATCCATATAGATCGGACTGTGGTCGGAGAGATCCATCAGTCCTATTTTACATGTTTTTACTCTTCCAATGTCTCTACTAAACATAAAAAAGTAATCAATCCTTGAGTAAGATGAATGTGGCGTTGAATAAAAAGTATAATCTTTTACATTGGGGTTGAATTCCCTCCATACGTCACAGATTCCCATTTCTTTTAGTGGCATCCGAGTATTCCTATTTTGGGTGTTATTTTGATGTGAAGAATTACCTGTTGCATCCCAGTATGGATTCAGTCTTAGATTGAAGTCTCCACCACATATCACTAAACCTTTGGCTTTAGTTATCATTAGGTCGAATACATTTTTATAAAATTTCCATTTAGCCCCTGGTGGTGCATATATATTCAGCAGGGTGATATCTTCTCCCTCTAGCCGCCCAGTTACCAAACTGTACCTCCCTTCTTTATCTTTGTGTTCTGATTTTTTTTCAAATGTAATTTTGGTTGATATCAATGTCGCTACTCCCCTCCTCCTCCCTGATTTATATGAAGATGAAGAGATTATTTTAAACCCTTGTCTACTGAGTTTAGTGTGTTCCATGTCTGTTAGGTGGGTTTCTTGTAAAAATACTATTTCTGCTTTGTCTTTTTTCATTTTGCGTAGAATCTTGGATCTTTTAACTGGATTCAGGATCCCTTTCACATTATATGAGGCTATTTTGGTTACACCCTGTTTCTCCATTGTATTTTCTTATTTAGTATAACAGTGTGGTGGCCCTCTTTTTTGCTACTCAGAAACTGAAAGATCATTAAGAACATAAAAAACATTAAGTACATAATGAACGAAACTTTAAAACAAAAAACTGTCAAAAAAACTTCCTGAGCTGGGGTCTCTTTAAAGACCCTGTAAGAGCCCTGATGGAGTATGGGCTCTGAGGGAAATTCCTCAAACTCTGTTACGTGTTGAGGGCCCTCTCTTACCCCTGTAAGTTGACCCATGTTTTTTAACGTGAATTTCAGATCCCAATCCGAATTTGTAATGATTTTTTTTTTTTTTTTTTTTTTTTATGCCTATACTCTGAGCTTGTGTGCACCCTCCCACCCCCATCACAGCAAACATTCACTCTAATACAGTATTTGTTAGTGTGGGGAGAACATGTGGGTCATTGTTACATTTCTATTTTAACATGATTTTTTTTTTTTTTTTCCCCTTTAAATTAAGAAGACATTTGTTTCTAATGCTAAAACTGCTCCATGACAGGTTTTACCACATGCTGATTCTGCATCTTCTTTAATGTTTGTTACCTTGTAGGAGGGGGGATGGAAGTGCAGAGTGACTGTAGAGAGAGAAAAAAAAAAAAAAAAAAAAAAAAAAGGTCGCTATTCCTTTCTGGTACTGGAAAGCTTATCTTTGTAGCTCTGGGACTGGGTGCTCCCGCTGCTGGCCCGTGGATTTTGAAGGTCTCTGAGTGGACCACGTTTGAGCTCTGATTTTCACGCTCAGATCCGCTGCGGGTTTAAACACCGTGACCGGGAGTCCTCTTCTTGCCATGTCAGATGTTGCTTCTTCCGCTGAATTGTAGAGACATGACTCTTCCCCGTAAAAGACCCTTAGCTTCGCCGGAAATGGCGTCTGAAAGCGTAGATTCTTTTCCCGTAAAACCTTTTTGGCATCGTTATATTCCCATCGCTTTTTAAGAACTTCAGGGGCGTAATCGTGTTCCACGAAGACTTTTCTTTCTTGATGCATAAATCCTTTCTTCTGCCAAGCCCGTCTTACAACTTCTTGTTTTATTTTGAAGTCGGAGAATCTTACCAACACTGAACGTGGGGGCGCTTCCGGGGCTGGCTTTGCGGCTAATGTGCGATGTGCCTTTTCTATCTTCAAATCAGTGGTTTGTGGAATATCCAACTTCTCTCTCAATAAGGATTCCACGCATTCTGCCACTGTGTTGAAACCATCTTCAGCTCCTTCTTTCAGACCGTGAATTCTGATGTTGTCCCGTCTCTGTCTTCCTTCTTGGTCGGCTAGTTTAGCCTCCAGCCTTGATTGTTTTCTGTGTAAATCCAGCACAGAATCTTCAAGCACTTTTATTCTGTCTTCAGCTTCCAAGATTCGGTTTTCGGCCTGGTCCAATCTGCTGTTCGCCTTTTTTAGATCCTCTCTGAATTCAAGAAATTCGGCCCGAAATCGTCGTAATTCGTCAAATAGCGATTTCAAGCTAATCCTTTTGTTAGCTAGGCCCAGGCACTCGTCTTCTGAACGGAGGTCTTCTGGTTCCGATTCTGCGGCTGCTGTGCGTCCTGATCTGGGGAATGTCAGTTTCCTCTGCTTTTGGTTAGGCATGGTGTTATTGTCTTTTGAGTTTTAATCTTCCAAAAATCCGTTAGGTCTGATTTTGAGGAGGTTTTCCTTGGATTGAGTCTGGGAGTTTCACCGTTAGGTTGCTATCACCATGGCGTCCAGACCGGAAGTCCCTCGGATGCGTTTTTATGTTTTTTGTGGGAGTATAAGTTCGTATAGTAATTCTCGAAGCTTTTAAGAATATCCTGAATTCTGAATTTTATTTCCTTTGATACTGGGTCTCTGATTTTGTAGACTGCTCTTTCTGTTTGATGTTTCCTCAATTTATAGGCTAGCAATTTTGCCGATTTACTGCCTGCTTCATAGTATTTTTGTTTCAAAAATGTAAGTTTCTTCTGGATTTCTATTGTGTAGATCTCATTTATTTGGTTTTTAATTTCCTTAATCTTGAGCGAGTCAGTAGAATGAGTGTTGCCTTTGTGTTCTTTTTCTAGGTTCCTAAGTTCTGACTCTAGTGTGGATAGTTTTTCTTGTCTTAGTTTCTTTTGGGTTGCCAGTTTTGCAATAATCTTTCCTCTTATTACAGCTTTGCATGCATCCCACAGTATTAAAGGGGATACTTCTCCATTATCGTTATCTTCCAAATATCTGAGAATATCTTATTCCAATTCATCTTTCAATGGTCCTTTCAGGACATTTGAATTTAACCTCCAAGAAAATGTATTATTTGTGTATTTTTGGATATTTAAGTCCATGTAGATCGGACTGTGGTCAGAGAGATCCATCAGTCCTATTTTACATGTTTTTACTCTTCCAATGTCTCTATTAAACATAAAAAAATAGTCAATCCTTGAGTAAGATGAATGTGGAGTTGAGTAAAATGTATAGTCTTTTACACTGGGGTTGAGTTCCCTCCACACGTCACAGATTCCCATTTCTTTTAGTAGCATCCGAGTCTTCCTGTTTTGGGTGTTATTTTGATGTGGAGAATTACCAGAAGCATCCCAGTATGGATTCAGTCTAAGATTGAAGTCCCCACCACATATCACTAAACCTTGAGCTTTAGTTATCATTAGGTCGAATACATTTTTATAAAATTTCCAGTTAGCCCCTGGGGGAGCATACACATTCAGCAGGGTGATATCTTCTCCCTCTAGCCGCCCAGTTACCAAACTGTATCTCCCTTCTTTATCTTTGTGTTCTGATTTTTTTTCAAATGTAATTTTGGTTGATATCAATGTCGCTACTCCCCTCCTCCTCCCTGACTTATATGAAGATGAAGAGATCATTTTAAACCCTTGTCTACTGAGTTTATTGTGTTCCACGTCTGTTAGGTGGGTTTCTTGTAAAAATATTATTCCTGCTTTGTCTTTTTTCATTTTGCCTAGAATCTTGGATCTTTTAACTGGATTCAGGATTCCTTTTACATTATATGAAATTATTTTGGTTACACCCTGTTTCTCCATTGTGTTGTTTTGTTTAGTATAACTGTGTGGTGGCCCTCATTTGTGCTACTCAGAAACTGAAAGAACATTAAAAACAAGAAAAACATTAAGAACATAGTGTATAAAACTTTAAAACAAAAAGCTGTCAGAAGAACTTCCTGAGCTGAGGTCTTTTTAAAGACCCTGGAAGAGCCTTGATGGAGTGAAGGCCCTGAGGGAAATTCCTCAAACTCTGTTACGTGTTGAGGGCCCTCTCTTACCACTGAAAGTAGTCCCATGCTTTTAACGTGAGTTTCAGAACCCAATCCAAACTTGTAATGATTTTTTTTTTCCTTTTATGCCTAAACCCTGTGAAATTGTGTGCACCCTCCCACCCCCATCACATCAAACATTCACGCAAAAACAGTATTTGTTAGTATGAGGAGAACATGTGGATTATTGTTACATTTCTATTTTAACAAGTTTTTTTTTTTGTTTTTTTTTATTACAAAGACTTATTTGTTTCAAATATTATGACTGTTCCATGAAATGTTTTACCACATGCTGAATACGCATCTCCTTTAATGTTTGTTACCTTGTATGAGGGGGGTTGGATGTGCGGATTGATTCAAGAGGAAAAAAAAAAAAAAAGGTCGCTATTCCAACCTGAAAACGGATAGTTTATCCGCGACGCTCTGGCGCTGGGTTTCCTGCTGCTGGTCCGTGGATTTTGAAGGTCTTTGTGTTGTCCATGTTTGCGCTTTGATCTTCTCACTCGGGTCTGCTGCGGGTTTAAATACCGTTACCGGGAGCCCTCTTTTCGCCATGTCAGCTGTTGCTTCTTCCGCCGAATTATAGAGACACGTTTCTTCGCCGTAGAAGACCCTTAACTTCGCAGGAAATGGAGTCTGAAAGTGCAATTTCTTCTCTCTTAACACCTTTTTCGCGTCATTGTATTCCCTGCGCTTTTTAAGGACCTCTGGGGCGTAATCGTGTTCCACGTAGACTTTTCTCTCCTGGTGCATAAATCAAAGTAGGCTGCTTTTAAACAAGAATAAATTGTACAGCTGAGGAGCTGTTTGGCAGGTGAAGCCCATGTCAGCAATAAAAGTTCAGAGACTGGTCGTTGTAATCTGTTGATTTTTTTTTTTTTTTTTTCCTCATTTATACCAGTAGCTCTTAAACATTTTTTTTAATTCCTCATTTTTGGGAGCCAGACATTACCAAGACCACACAGTTATTTCTTGGCTTCTTTTGTTAATTATCATCTGGAATTTTGATGGAGAGAGTTTAAAAAATTAGGCCATGATATAATTTTATCCATCTATCCATCTTTCTTCTGCTGCAGGGCTATTCAATTACAAAATCAGTTGGGCCACAATTTGAAGTCAAGACATGTACAGTAACTGGGCTGCACATGTTCAGCGTTCTGTTGAATATGATAAATTTCAAACCAACACAGATCGATTATGATGAAAAATATGCACTTTTTATTCATTAACTTAGTTTTAAATGTGCGCTTGGCACATGACAAAGGCGCATAAAAACACAACAACAGTGCTGGGGTTGAGCAGAACTTGAAGTAGTAGAAATAATTTTCCTCTTGAACAGCAATTAAATAAATAGAATGTGGGGGGGGGGGGTAAACTTCTGTAAAAAACCATTTTGGTCACATCTTATCAGGCACATCACAACGTGCATTTAGCTGAATAAAAAATGAACTGTCAAACACTTCAGTGCACAAACCCCCCTCCAAGAAAAGATTGATAACATTAATAAACATTGCACATCCACTATTGTGGTTTGTTTTGTTTTAAATCACCATGTGTGAGTAGGAACCTTAGGGTACACGCTGGACAGATTGCCAGTTCATTGCAGGGCAGATATAATTTTATCAATAATTTTAATTCTAATATGATAAAACACTGAGTAGCTTTTATTTTCAATTGCATTTTCAGTTTTAATTGCGAAACCTTTAACTTTGCAGGAAATAATACCCCCCCCCCCCCCATCCCACGGTAGGTTTAGATGTGAATCTGGCCCTCGGGAAGTGAGGAAAAAATTTTGTGGCCCTCACTGCCACCAAAGTTGCCCATCCATGATCTAACAGATTGGTTGAAAAGAAGCGCCTCTTGGAGACCAGCGGCTCTACCTGTGTGGAGTACAGGATGAGCCCCTGGCCTGCACTGAACAGCCCAGAATATCAGTCATACTTAACTATGTTTTATATGACTTCTGTTAAATCATCATATATCAAGGTCTTGCCTCATAAATATTTTGAGTTTTACTTTGTTTATACATTAGGGCTAAACATCAGAATCGGTCTACCTAAACTACTGCTAAAATGCCTCTGATAATTTAAGTAGAAACCGGTTGTAGTTTTGAGAACCACAATCCAGTGACATTTTTGCAAACATTTGCAGCAGCAACAGAAAACTTTAGTGCTAATGCCAACAGCAGGTTTGAACTACCCAGTAAAACTGGGCTCTGCCCCCCCTTCATTTGTCAACCTGCTGGTGATGTTGCTTACTTGTCGAGTCTGCTGTGCTTGCATTAGTGCTGTAACGTACACAAATAATTCAATTGAGTGTACTAGTTTTTATGGGTGAACGTACTGTATGAATTACTTGCTGGAACTGTAGTGGAAGCCAGGAATCACCAGCTGAATCACCCGCCTGAGCAGCAAACAAGCCCTGCCCGCTCGGTTCATCTGACCCTCAGTTCAATGAGTGGTAGACAGTTAAAGCTCCAGTACAGCATTGAGTGATTTTGGTGTACCACGGATCTTTTTAGCTTGACTCAGTACATTCAGTGAACTGTAGATCCCATCACTAGCCTCCGTCCGAGGCTGACTCTCTGCTCTGCTACTGTGACGCGTCTTCTTTTCCACGCAGCCTGCGCACGTGAGACGATGCGTAAAAACAAATGTAGTATGTATGCACAGGATCTATATTCTGATTGTGTTTGCTCATATACACACGTGGACAAAATTGTTGGTACCCCTCTGTTAATGAAAGAAAAACCCACAGTGGTCACAGAAATAACTTGAATCTGACAAGTGGTAATAAATAAAAATTCTATGAAAATTAACCAATAAAAATCAGACAGTGCTTTTGAATTGTGGTTCAACAGAATTATTTTAAAAAACAAACTCATGAAACAAGCCTGGACAAAAATGATGGTACCCTTAACTTAATATTTTGTTGCACAACCTTTTGAGGCAGTCACTGCAATCGAATGACTTTTGTAACTGTCAATGAGACTTCTGCACCTCTCAGCAGGTATTTTGGCCCACTCCTCATGAGCAAACTGCTCCAGTTGTCTCAGGGTTTGAAGGGTGCCTTCTCCAGACGGCATGTTTCAGCTCCTTCCACAGATGTTCAATAGGATTTAGATCAGGGCTTATAGAAGGCCACTTTAGAATAGTCCAATGTTTCGCTCTTAGCCATTCTTGGGTGTTTTTAGCTGTGTGTTTTGGGTCATTATCCTGTTGCAAGACCCATGACCTGCGACTGAGACCAAGCTGTCTGACACTGGGCAGCACATTTCTCTCTAGAATACCTTGATAGTCTCAAGATTTCATTGTACCCTGCACAGATTCAAGACACCCTGTGCCAGATGCAGCAAAGCAGCCCCAGAACATAACAGAACCTCCTCCATGTTTCACAGTAGGGGCAGTGTTCTTTTCTTGGTATGCTTCATTTTTGTGTCAGTGAACATAGAGCTGGTGTGCCTTGCCAAAAAGTTGCAGTTTTGTCTCGTCTGTCCGTAGGACATTCTCCCAGAAGTTTTGTGGCTTGTCAACATGCAGTTTGGCAAATTCCAGTCTGGCTTTTTTATGATTTGTTTTCAACAGTGGTGTCCTCCTTGGTCGTCTTCCATGAAGTCCACTTTGGCTCAAACGACGACGGATGGTACGATCTGACACTGATGTACCTTGACCTTGGAGTTCACCATGAATGTGTTTAGAGGTTGTTCTGGGCTCTTTTGTTACCATTCGTATTATTCGTCTCCTCCTGCAGCCACGTCCAGGGAGGTTGGCTACAGTCCCGTGGATCTTAACTTTCTGAATATGTGCAACTGTAGTCACAGGAACATCAAGCTGCTTGGAGATGGTCTTATAGCCTTTACCTTTAACATGCTTGTCTATAATTTTCTTTCTAATCTCCTGAGACAACTCTCTCCTTTGCTTCCTCTGGTCCATGTTTAGTGTGGTACACACCATATCACCAAACAGCACAGTGACTACTTGTCACCCTTTAAATAGGCCGACTGACTGATTATAAGTTTGTAGACACCTGTGATGTTAATTAGAGGACACATCTTGGTTGAACATGTCCCTATGGTCACATTATTTTCAGTCTTTTCTAGGGGTACCATCATTTCTGTCCAGGCCTGTTTCGTGAGTTTGTTTATTAAAGTAATTCTGTTGAACCACAATTCAAAAGCATTGTCTGATTTTCAGTGGTTAATTTTCATAGAATTTTTATTTATTACCACTTTTGTCAGCTTAAAGTTATTTCTGTAACCATTGTGGGTTTTTCTTTTATTAACAGAGGGGTACCAACAATTTTGTCCACGGCTGTATTCACTTAGCCACCTAATGAAGGGGTCAAATTATCATACATTATGGGATATTTGGAATTATTGATTGTACATCATACAGAGGGCAAAACTATTGTACAAATATGATAATTATCGTACATCTGGCAACACTGGGCAAGTGGGAAAAGTTTGCCTTGGAGTCTTTCTGGAAGAAATTGTGTCCTCCCTACCTGCTGCATAACAGACTCCCTCAGTGGAAATCAGGGATCACTTTTGTCTGCTACTCTTGTGCGACCCCAAATGGACAAATTGGGAATAGCGGTTATTTTATTGAAAAAGTGCTGCTCGTGTATCATATTATTTAATTTTCACACTTTGCAAATTCATCCCGCGGGCCAGTCTGGACTCTTTGGTGGGCCGGATTTGGCCCGTGGGCTGCACGTTTAACACCCCATGTGTTAAAGGGATGGACAGGAGCGCTTTGGATTGGGTTATCCAACACACGCCTCTGAATAATTAGTTTGGCCTCTTCGCACCGTGCACCCTGTGGAAAATTTGTTTCTGCACTGTTCTGATAAGGAAATGAACTTGGAAACACTCAAACGCATTCTGCATCACTTGACAATTGACGATTGATCGCGTCCTTGTAATGCGGCCCTATATCCGGGGCATAAAATGGTCTTCGTGGCCTCAACGATAATATTATTTATTGGGATAATTTTTGGGGAAACTTATCGTCCATCAAATTTTGTTATCGTTGCAGGCCTAATAATTACCTGATTTCGTTGTAGCTGTTTATGGTACAGTATTGGACCTGATTAGTCATTGGGAACAACAATAGCAGGCTTAAGAGAATCAGAACTTCTAATGCTCACCCTTTTTGGTTTGAAACACAAAATTTTACACAAGAAGGTTTATCCCACAAAATTGGCATTTAGAATATAGATCCTCTGGGTCCCATTCATACTAAATTATTTAAATGCTTAAATGTTTTACTTGCTGAAAATATTCTTTGTGGTGAAGTTTTGGAATGCTTAAAAACATTTTTTAATTCAGTAGATTTTGTGAATTGATATTTTCCTCAATAACATATGAAGTTTTCCTTCTTTTTTTCAGACTAACAAGGGAGATGAGCTTTCCAGTCGGATCCAGAGGATGTTGGGCAGTTATGAAAATGTGGATCCCTGCCCTTTGTCCACTGAAGCCTCACCAACTTCTAATTATGAAACGCTCTCACAGCCAGATCAGGGTCAGTCAAACATGGAGAAATCAGTTAAAGGTGCATTTAACCAAAACCAGAAAGGACCATTTAGTAACAGTTACTTTCAGTCTACTAATATGTCCAATGGATATTCTTCTTCTCCCACTCACCAAGAAGGTCCAACCACTTCCTCCAAATCTCCGAGCCCCTGTCAACTCAGCCATTCAGCAGGTCAACAAAAGAACACTGAGGTCCTCTCAGAGCTCCGGGAGCCCATCGGCCTTCTGCAAGAAATGCCTCCTGAAGTTAAGCCGCTCCCCTTTCCACATTCCAGTGACCATAATAACACTGACAGAGACACTAGGGAAACCTTGAACACACAAGGGTGCACAGGTCAAATCTCTGAGTCTGTGAGCATTATGGATGTTTCCACACTGAACACTAAGCAGTCTCCTAAAGAGATGGTGGTTCAAGGAAACAAGACTAACACTCTGCCCTCTCAGACTTTTCCTTCATTGCTGTCCCATAAGCAGCCCAGCATCATCATGACCCAGAAGCCAACGGCATATGTACGACCAATGGATGGTCAGGACCAAGTAGTCAGCGATTCACCTGAGCTAAAGCCTTTACTAGAACCTTTACCCAAGCTGATCAACAAACCTGACCAGGGCAAAATGAGCATAAACCTACAATTTTGGGAGGTGAGTGAACTATATTGGATCTTCTACTTGTCAGGGTTATCATTAAGGTTTTGTGGATTATATAATGAAAAGCTGAATTGAGGAATTACATCACCCTTTTTCCGACATGCTTTGGTGTTTTGCCTCCCCTACAGTTGTTTACCAACATGTAGTAACAAGCTGCTATGCAAGGTACTAACTTAACCATTATTATTTTGTTAGCGTTATCATCTTTCATACATCTCCTCCCTGGCTTCTAGTTGGTGAACATGGTATGTGAGGATACATAAAAACAGTGACAGCTTGGCTTTAATATTTTGCTTATACCAAAACAACAACAGCTTCTTTCTCTCAAATTCAAACAGCATACAGTGGTTGATTGACAATGCCACCATTAAAGAAAAATGTCTGCTACTAGCTGTCTTAGCTAACTCCTTCCTAACAATATGAAAAGTAATCTATGATTTGGTGCAGAAAAATGAAGACTAGTAATCATTACAAAATGTTGGTAACGACAGGTAAACGTAAAGAAGTGTGAAACATCCTTTGAGCTACTTACTGGAACAATCACACACCTGTGTGTGTGTGTGTGTGTGTGTGTGTGTGTGTGTGTGCGCACGCGCGTGCACACATCAGGCTGGCTGCAGGCAGACAGGGCTCCAGCATGCAGCAGGTTCAGGGGAGAGAACGTGCGAGAGGAGGGACCATACCATTTGCATGGCGGGGTTGTTTTCATTTTTTTAAAAAGTTTAAACTACAAACTACTAAATGTGTTTTGGATTTTATTTCAGCTTGTCAAAGGCAAACTAAAATTTTATAATCACAACTTTTGTCACTCCAATTTTTAGGGGTGCCGAGTTTCAATTTAGGGTTACTACAGCACCCCTAAAAAAGGCTTGGCTCTGCCCATGATTGTGACACCACGCCTCGCATAATCGCCTCCTATAAGAAGCTTATGCTACGACATACTGTTATTCAAGATAAGCACGTTCTTGTTTCGCCCAGCAAGAAGGGTTGTCTGGTGAGACATCTCACTCATACTACTTGAACCAGGGATGCAGCCATATCCTTAAATTCTTCATAACATTCGTTTTGATGTCTCACTATGGGATATGGAGACTCCCGTATTGCCAGATGAGCCTATCTCGACAGTCATCGGCACTAAGCAGTAACCTGGTTGCTTAGGGGTCCCAGAATGAGCACTGCCCAAGCCATGCTCAAAGCAGACATCCATCCTATAAAACTGAACAAAAGTGAGAAATGAGGACCAGCTCGCCACCACACAATGTCCTCTAAGGAAACCCCCTTAAATAGAGCCCACAAGGCCACTAAGCCTTAATTGAATTGAGTCCTCAGGTCCACTGGCACCCCAAGACCCTGTACCGAGTATGCTAGAGTGATTGCCTCCACAATCCAGTGGGCAAACAACTGCTTAGTAACCGGCCTACTGGTATGAGGTTTGGCCCAGGACACGAAAGCTGGTCATTGCTTCTGAACCCCCTTGTCATGTCCATATAAGCACGCAAGGCACAGATAGGGCATAATAAGCATGACTGCTGTTCTTCAGAAGAAGAGGGAGAAGAAGAAAATGCCATCAGGATGATGGGTGTACACAAGTCAACTGCCTTATGCACAGAAATTTTTCCTTTTGTCATTCTACTTGATGTATCAAGCTTTTAAAGTGTTTTGTACATTCTGTTCTTTTTTCCCCTTTCCATCTTTTTATGTGGGTGAACTCCAGTTCAACTCATCTTTGTTACACACATGCATACACACAATCATTCTCTCACTCAACCCTTGCACCTGCAGCTCTCCACACCTCCCCCTTGCCCTTCTGCAGAAGCACGGGCTGCTGTTTGTACTGCTGGCGTGAATCCAGTTTGAGATGACTAGGTTTTGACTCATTATTTTGTACCACTCCTTCACTTCTGAATTATGTATGTCCTCTATATAGAAGCCAGCAAATTTTATTAACGGACCACTGAAGCAAAAGTCTGGATACTAAATGTCATAGTATTTAGAAATGAGAATGTTTGTATATGCTATAATCTGCTGTGCTTTTTTTATTTGTACATGTGCTTTAGTTTTATTCAGGTGTACAGTGTGGTGTGCATTCTAAGAAGTCTGGTGTGCAGTTGTGGATATAAATTCACCCACCTTTGGCTAAGCAGAACAAGAAATGACTTTTTCACCAAATTATCAAAATTTACTGGATGTTTACACAATCTGGTCTTATCTCAAATGCTGTCCATTGAGAAGAAAAAGCTAAAACAAATGGCTGAAAACAAAGGGATAGGAAGCCTAGTGACTCATTCACTCAGTATTTATCTAGCATAGAGGTTGACCAGTGTTTCTGTCTGGTACAGGCCAGTGACTGAGATTTTGAGGTTTTAGCTAGTGGTGGTGTGAGGTATTAGTTGTTTTTTTTTTTTTTTTGTTTAAGCTGTATCAGAAAATGTGTACTGTAGTCTGTTTTCACACATAGTGAGGAAGGTTATACATTCATCCAATGAGAATTTCCTCTCTTCTGTGAAGAAAATGTTGGTAATTATTAAGTAAGTGCCAGAAACAAGTTTGTCTCATCAGTGTTCTGTTGCTATAGCAAATTACAGTATACAATGTAAACTGTATGTTCAATTAATCAAATCACATGATCTGCTGACAGCTCTGTGTTATAACTGCAGTAGGTTCTCTTAGCTTCTTGAATGCAGATTTGTTGATCCTAAAAGAATTTCTCTGTCTTCTCATTGCATGCTTACTTTTTCAGAGACTCATAATTTTTTTTTTTTCTCTCAATAGACAAAGCCAGGTGAAACGCAGTGTGTGGAGGACATCTTAAGGGTGGGTTTAAATGTTTATTTTTAGAGTTCAAATGTAAACTATGTACAGAATTACTTTTATTTAAAATCTAGTAGATCCTCCACTGGGAGGAGACCCCGGGGCAGACTCGGGCCACGCTGGAAAGACTAAGTCTCCCAGCTGGTCTGGGAACGTCTTGGTATCCTCTCTGAAGAGCTGGAGCAGGTGGCTGGGGAGAAGGAAGTCTTGGCTTCTCTGCTTGAGCTGCTGCCTCCATGACCCAAAACTCCAGAAAAGGGGTAGAAAATGGATGGATGGAATCTAGTAGATTTTATAGAGCGTAAGCGTATGATGTCATCGAACAGAACTCATGTCAGTTAAACAATGAGTTGCAAAAATGAATGGCAACATTAGGGTGTGTGTCCACCAAATGCATTTTTTTCTGCTGTGGGTGACTATTTTCTATTCATTCTCTAGTAGTTGATAACTGCAAAAAAATGTAAGTACCTCCAATGTGAAATGTGATCGTTTACCAACGGTCATTTATGAGTTTAGGAAACCATGTGTTGCGCATATCTCAGCGTGAGTTTTACGAAAATGGATGTAAAAATAAATGCAATTTTGAACATAGACTACTCACTTCAGAAGGGCTCTTTGTTATTAGTCTGCATCTAAGAAATTGATAGGCCAATCTTCTCCAAAACTAGTTCAAACTCCTAGTCAATCTAAATAACTCCTTGAAACGGGCGCAACTCCTGTACAAGTTCAGTGTCTGGTTCTCTTGTACAAGTCCGGTTGATGTCTATACCCAGACTTCTGGGGTTTTTTTCTGTGTCATCATATTTTGAATCCAGAGCTGTTACGATGCCAGAATAGGTTTCCTGTCTATTGTTATTTAGAGACTATTAAAAAATATGTAGAAAGTCTGACCATGGGAAAATTGGAAGTGCTGAGTTGTGAGTGACGAGCTGTTGCAAGGATACAGGGCATAGACATTTTTCCAGAGCGCAGCGCACAAAAAGCGCTGTAAAAAAGGGGGGGGGTTCAGGGCGGTCGTGCGACAAAAAACACATTTGGTGGACACGCAAATGCCCTAGGGTGTATGCAGTAAAACACAAAAAATACACAGTATCCAGTCACAGCAGTACACAGAGTACCTGCTTGCATTGTGGAGAGCTGATCTTATCCTTCTATCTTAATTAATTTTCAAAAAAATTTAGTAAATATATAAAGGCTCTGAATCAGTTCCTCTTTTACCATGTGCTCCTTGGTCCTTACCCACACATGACTAGCAAGTAAACGGTGTGGTATTAACATGCAAAGTAAAAAAGTACTCTCTGCACTGCTCTGACTAAATATTTTGTGTGAATTTTATGTTTTCCTGCATAAAAAAATAAAGCTGTCACATGTGATTGCCACTCAGTGCTGTGTTGCTATGGTAGCTGTCCTGTAACTGCCAAGAATTCTGTTCCAATGCATCCCTTGTATTCCAGAACACCTTTTGAAAACTCTGCTTCATTTATAAGCAGTGGTGGCCTAATGGTTAGGGATGTGGACTGGTGAATGCTGGTTGCTGGTTTAGACCACCACCAGAGTGGTGGCCTTGTGGTAGAGCACCTGCCCCTCAGCCATGGATCATGGGTTCAAGCCTCGGCCGGGTCATACCAAAGACCGTGTAAAAATGGTACTTCCCACCCTCTAGCTTGGTGCTCAGCGTAATAGAATGGGGAAGGAAAAACTGTAAGCCATGGACAACAGACGGAAATTACCCATGGGCTACACTCTGGCAAGTTTACATTGATTTATATCAATGTTCAACTTGCACTGTCCTTAAAAAAAAAAAAAAAAAAAAAAAAAAAAAAAAATAGCAATTAAAAAAACAGTCCCTGGCCCAGTAGGATTAGATCTAGGTGGGATAGATAACAGCAGTGTTTGCCCTGTGGTGTCCTAGAGCAAGGCCTTAACCCTAACTACTCCAGTGGAGCCGCTCAGTGGCCACAGGTCAGTCTATGATTGTATTGGGCAGCTTCCAGGTGTGAATGTCAGTGTAAACAGGGTGTCCTTGAAAAAGAGAGGTTTCCTTTCAATGAACCTTCCCTGTATAAATAAATGTTAAATAAAAAACAAAATAAAAAAATAACAGCCAGCTTAAAAAATTATATAATTTAGCACTTGCTGAACCAAATCCAGATTTATATTTTTCTCTTTTTTTTTGTTACATCAAATGTGTTTTATATCACATATCAGCAGTCATTCCAACCTCAAACAATTCCTCTCCAGCTAATGCTGGGCACTCAAGGATTCTATGGTGCCTCTGGGTCTTCTACAAGATGTACAGAATAAATATGCTGTGGTGGCAGCATTAACTAATGAATAAAACCCCTTCCATTTTGGGTCCACCTGCTATTTCAATGCAATAAAAGGTGATGTTTAATGTAAACCATGATTTTATTTAATAAGGGAAAAAAGCTATCCAAACCTACCTGGTCCTATGTGAAAAAGTAATTGCCCCCCGTAACATCATGAATTAACTGTGATTAACCACATCTTTTGGAAAGCTGAGTTCAGTCTTACTAGCCACACCCAGGCCTTATTACAGCCAGACCTGTTGAATTGATAAATCACTTCAGTGGAACCTGTCTGACAAAGTAACATAGGCTAAAAGATCTCAAAAAGCAACACATCATGCCGCGATCTAAAGAAATTCAAGAACAGATGAGCAACAAAAACCTAGAACATCAAAAGAACTGCAAGCCTCACTTGCTTGTTTGGACTAGGGCTGGGCGATATGCCAAATATGTTCCTTATATCAGTACATTATACTATGCACAATACATAAAATGCCTTTATTGTAGATATCAAGCATAAATTGTCACGGCAGTATAAGCTGTCATCATTTATTTGTCCGGTTGAAGCTTCTCTCTCCTCTCCCCTCACACAGTTGCACTTAGTCGCGCCTCCCCACACCGTGTTTCATATCAGGGTCATTGCCAGGTCTGTTTTTTCCCTGCAATTTTTTTCTTTAAACTGCTTCTTTTGAGCCTGTTTTCATGGAGCAGAGACGCTTGTTTTTTTAATGCACAATCTGGCAACACTGGCAGAGCACAGGGGTGGGGATGAAATGACACACACACACCAGCTGCAGTGGAAGCAGACTTGGATGAAATAATTTTGAGGAGAAAGAAGCACTAGCTCCGTTGTCTGGCAGTGGTTCAGACTTCAGAAGGTAGAAACTGAACAAAATACAGTTTTGTGCAAATTATGTCACAAAGCCGCTGTATTTAAAGATAGCAGTACAACTAATTTGTTTTACCACTTGAGATGTCATCCACTACAATACGAAGAATGCCTTAAAATCTGCTCTCAACATCCCAGGTAGCCCCTACAAAAATAAAATAAAGGAACCAGCCCTAAGAAAATGACTATATGGCGTCTTCATTTGGAAAATTTATCCCATACAACAAAAGTGCAAAATGGAAAGCGATCACAACTGCAGTCACAAATTATACTACCGGAAACATGGCCCTTATTGTTAAAAACATGACCAAACAGAAAAAGTGGACTTTTAACTTATATGGGTTTAAAAAATCTTTCTCTAGTATTCTTGCTTAATGCACTTTTTATTATGTTGAGTCCTTGTTTTGTTTTGGGTTTTAATGGATTTATTACAGGCCATAATTGGAGGGCCTACCATTATTTATTCTGATTTGTTGGAAATTTATGAGTGGGGTTGCCTGACTGATTCAGTAAAGTTTGCTAAATTTAACTTGATTTTACACCCCCCCCCCCCCGTATGCAACTTAAAACAATGCAATGCACAGGTCTGTTTCTGTTACTGTGCCGGTGTCATTTTATACAAAGGTTTTACATTTATACAGTGGTTCAGAGGAGATACCAAGATATTGCAATATATACTGTGTATTGTGATAAAACTCCAAATGTATCGCGATGCATGTTAAAAGCCATATCGCCCAGTCCTAGTTTGGACACTGGTCCATGATTCAACAATAAGAAAAAGACTGGGCAAAAATAGCATCCATTTGAGAGTTCCTAGGCAAAAACCACTGCTGACCAAAAAGAACACAAAGGCTCCTCTCACATTTGCCACAGAACATTTTGATGATCCCCAAGACTTTTGGGGAAATATTCTGTGGACTGGCGAGACAAAAGTTGGATGTGTCCCATTACATCTGGCATAAAACTAACACACGATTTCATAAAAAGAAAATCATACCAACAGTCAAACGTGGTGGTGGTAGTGTGATGGTCTGGGGATGCTTTTCTGCTTCAGGACCTGGATGACTTGCCATAATTGATGGAACCATGAGTTCTATACCAGAAAATCTTGAAGGAGACTGTCCGGTCATCAGTTCATGACCTCAAGCTCAAGCCCTCCAATGTGGCTAAATTAAAACAATTTTGCAAAGAAGAGTGGGCCAAAATTCCTCAACAGTGATGCAAAAGATTCATTGCCAGTTATCACAAATGCTTGATTACAGTTGTCGCCTCCAAGGGTGCCACAACCAGTTATTAGGTCTATTATGGGGCAATTACTTTTTTACAGAGGGCCAGGTAGGTCCAGATAGCCCCCCCCCCCCTTAATAAATGAAGTCATTTAAAAACTGTATTTTGTATTTACTCTGGTTAACTTTGTCTAATATTAAAATTTGTTTGATCTGAAACATTTAAGTGTGATAAATATGCCAAAATATAAGAAATCAGGAAGAGAGCAAATACTTTTTCACAGCATTGTGTTGTATCTACAGGCATTTTTTGAACTGAGACTGAAATTTCTGTCACTGCCTTATTAACACCAAGATGCTGAAGTTTTACTGGCTGTGGTCTCTTGTAGTTTAACTGCCTAATGTACTGGAGAACACGGCGTATGTATTAATTTGACTGGCTGGTTTATGGCTGCCTTATTATGATAATCATGCAGATGTTTGAATGCAGCCTCAGTGTTGTTTTTTTGTTTGTTTGTTTTTTGTTTGTTTTTTTTAGCAATTAGCCATTTACCCTTTGAGGTCTAGCTACAGTCTGTTCAGTTTAAAGTGCACCTCCATGCATTTTGTTTTAATTTCATGAAGAGTGTAGCATGTTTTGCAGCTTGGTTTAATCATCACATAAACTCAGGGTATCTTTGTTTTTTGGTCATAGGAAATGGCTCATCCGTGCCCCCCTCCCCTGACAGCCATACACTCTCCTTGCACAAATGAGGTGTCAAAGTGCCAGTTCCCTGCCAGAGTAAGTAATTAAAAAATTAGACGAATGAGATTTGGAAATTCATCTTGACTGTGTGCATGAGAATCCTTACAAATGTAAACATCAAGCAGGTGTATGGGCTATATTAAGTTTGCTTCTTTAATTTTTCTGTCTGCACAGGAAGCAGAGCATGTCTCTTCTTGTCCAGAACAAAGTGAGTAGCAAGGGAAGCCAGCACAGCAAACCAACAAGCAACCATTGTTCAAAAATGTTTTTAGTTTTATCTTGAAAATTGTCAGTAACTGCAACACTAGATTTTTTTTATGTAGCTGATGTTGATTTATATAATATAGTATTTAAAGTATCAAGTTTGCCAAGCAAACCACTGCATATTCAGTTTTGTGTTACATCAATTTATATGCTGCAGAAGCTCAAATGTATGGCATCAAACAATGGTTTTAAAAGCCAAACAAGTTCAACTGTGCTATGTTAAATACAACACAAATCAAGATGGTTTCATTTAAAGTGACACTCTCTTCTGCCAAATCTTTACAAGGAAATGTTTACAGCTACATTAGCTATTCTGTGTTTAGCTAAAAAATGTGTATTTGGTTTTGGATTTGTATATACATGTCTTTGAAGACAAGGACGTATTATGGGATGATGATGTCAGTCTGTCCTTCTGTCCACCCTTCCGTCCGTTCATATGACTCATCCGGCGAACTCAAGCTACAACTTTTTATTTCACACAATGTTGGTACATGTGTTGAAGATGTGCATATTGTAGGGGGTTGAATGTTTTTCTGATATCGTCTCTAAATTTGTTTCACTCTGAATTGTAGATTGTTTGCTTTGCTAAAAATCCTTGCGGTTTCATGGTTAGTAGTTTTATTACAGAGCTACACTATATTGTGAATTTGTAATCAATTTTCTGGTTGTTTGTGTGCTAGCTATGCACAATCAATAATGGCTATGGATGAGCGTATAATGTACCGTGTGCGGTGCTGTTATTGGTAATATGATGAAGTTACTGATGATGGATGAGGTGGGTGTGTGACTGCTCAGCTGCTGTATGTGAATGTCAAATCCACATTTTATTCCTCATTTTTAAAGCACATGCATGTTTTTTTTTTTCTTGTCCTTTCCAGACAACCATGACTTGCCTCATACAGATTCATCTCTTCCTAAGCGGAAAGGCTCCTCATCGTAAGTAACTTCTCAAATTGAAAGATTTTATGTAATAATTTGGAAATGTAGCTTGAAATGTTATTTTCAATCTGAGGACAATGAAAAGAAGCTGAACTGCGGAGTGCCAGTAGAATGTTGGTTACAACGCATACCACTAATTCTCAAGTGCTAAAACGCAGTGATCCTTGGGTTGATTCCCAGTCAAAGCAATGTTTCCTGCATATCCTGCTTTTCACCCCATTTCTCCCTTTTTACTGCATCTATCCAAGGAAGAAGCCTAACTGAGGTTCTGATCTTGTGAATTAATTTAATGGAAATCAGGATTTTAAAAGCTCAGTTTGCCACGTGCCTTCCATTCTATGGCATAGTTAAGTATGCAGTGTCTATGATTTTATGCTAGCTTAAAACACAAAAAAATAATTTTACTGAAGAATTCCAAAAAAGCTTGAGTTATTTGAAAACTAATTACTAATTGCCAGTTAATTATCTTTTTTTTTTTTTTTTTTTTTTTTAAATAAGTGACTTTCGCATCTCGGCTCGCGCAAAGCATCATGGGAACGTGGCTACCAAACATGCTCTATCAATACATTTAATTTATGGAAAGCTCCTGATCTACAAGCATATTGTATGCGTAGGGTCTTCCCGGTTGTACCCGCAAATGCAAGGATGAACTAGTTGCGCTTGCATTCGCGGCTACGTTGCAGAAATTGGCCAAAATGCCCCCCTGTATGTACGCTGACATAGCAGATTTTTTTGTTGTCAAAGGACCAAGTACCCTTACTTACGAGACTCTGAAATGACTACAAAGAAGGTAAGCAAGTGGTTTGACAGCTCAACTTTGGTTTTGTCATTTTGAGTAAATTTCGCTACAAGGCATAGCCTGCTTACTTAGATCTATAGGTCGATACTACTATAGTTTAAGTACCACATGTTTTCAGTGATTTGCAGTTTTATTGTATGCCAGCCTACTTATCAATGGCCTTAATTACATGTGTGTGTGTAGATCAAGCTTCATTACCAATATACAAAGAACTATATCCTAGATCCAGGCCTGCCTGTCCGTACCTACTACTTCAGGGTTTAGACTCGTGTCAGTTAGGCTAGAACTTGAACAATACACAACACTATTTAATTATGTTATAATACAGACTTACTGCTTTAATCCAACAATTACGTCCGTCTGGATCCTTCAGCTCCATGGGGAATATATGTAATGTGAATGGTGGCGGACATGTGCACACACTGGTCCCAAAGTTGCACGCATGTATGCTGCAAGTTTGTGTTTTCCACCACTCTAGATGATACATGCTGTTCCCACACTTGACTATGGCACAGTGTGCACCTGGCGTAATGGAGATTTAAAGCAGACTTTAAGTGTCAACTGTTCAGGTGTGACAGTACTGTTTGTATACAAAAGCAAGTCAGCTACTGGAATGTTTGGTAGTCATGAACTTTGAACTCACATAGTCCGCACATGCGCACTCGTAATGTGAAAGTCGCTTATTCCTTGGATCTCTAATTTTATTTTGACATTTCACAAACCTGATATCTATATCAGAGTGCTGCTTATTCATATATATGATTATTTTCTGTGTCATTTGTGTATTTGCATTATAGATCATGTGAAGTGGCACATTCCAGCGGGGTTGAGTCTATGAGCTCCAGTGACACAGACAGTAGTTCAGCATCAGAGTCGGAGAGTGAAACCTCCACCGAGGAGCGACCTCAGTCCTCAGCGGGCAGCTCTGTTAAAACCAAGGCAAATGTTCAGTTATATTCTACAGAATAATTTGTTAGTATTCCTTTTCATTTTCTAAAAGCTTATTGTATTTTTTTTTAACAGCCTGGTTCACCTGCAATGAGCCATGGCGATTGGCAGTTGGGGAATTGGATCAGATCCAGCCAACAAAGCTCCAGCACTGAAATTCAGAGTGGTCCACATGTTTCCCAGCAGCTACAGCCCACTCAGAGCACCAAAGGATCGGAGGAGGTCGATTGCTTAGAGGAGTCTAAGCCTCTGCTTTCTTCTAACGGAGCCGAGGTCACCGACAAACACGTCCTTCTACATCAGTGCAAAAGCGAAAGCCCTCAGGACAATCATTGCCAGAAAAGTAGCCAAAAATCCCTCTTTGCTGAAATGAAGAGGTGCAGTAGTTTCACAAAACCCTCAAAACCAGTAAAGATAGAGTTTGAGGATCACACCGAAACTGCAAACCATGTAAAAGTTGAGCAAAAAGACCCATGTTTCATAGACAGACCCAAGGTAAAGACAAAAACAAGACACCCGAAGAAAAGAAAGGACAGCAGTGAGGCTAAAAGAGACTTTAAAAGGACTAAGCTGAGCTCACCCGACAGGCAGAAGGCTAAGGCCAAGGCTGCACCAGAGTCGCAGCCTGAAACCCCAAACGTCACCAATGGTCATTGCCCCACGCCAAGCCTTTCTCATACTGACCTGCCATCTCCTGCAACTCCAGTCACCATCAGTTGTTCCAAACCCAAGGCAGAGAAAATCCGCCACAAAACGGTGCCTAGCAAAACAAACCACAAACGCCTAAAGAAGCTTGGGCATGCAGCCAAGCGTTCTCTGAAACCTCACAGGCCTCCACTGATGGTGAAGATAGACCTGCACATGCTCTCTCGAGTCCCGCAGACCTCTAAAATGCACCAAGGAATTCCCAGACTGGTCGTCAAGCAGGATGACGGGAGTGTCGATTCTACAGCAGCACAGAAACAAACCAAAAACAGCAAAAGCAGCAGGCATCAAAGTGTGAGAGTTGTTTTCTTTTTCATTAAGTATATTTACCCATTAGGAAACTTGGGTTTTTTATTTTCATTTGTGATTTCTCCTCCTCCAGGATGAAGTAGACAAAATTCCCAAAAAGAAACAGAAGCTGGAAAACCAGGATGCCTCATCGGCTAATGTTTCCATTAAACTAAAGTAGGTTCCTGAAATCACTGGGTTCTTTCATGTTTTAACACTGTTAAAATTCAAATTTCTTTAAATTGGAATAAAAGTATGGATATATGTGATTGTGTTTTGTCAGATTAAAGAGCTCTCTGATCTTATTTTGATCTAGAAGTTCCAGCAAGTCAGCAGAGGCCCGGGAGAAAGAGAAATCCAAGAAAAAGCTTCAGCACCCCTCAACATCCAAACATGCCACAACAGACTCAAAAGTTGACAAAAACTGTAAGGAGAAAACACGGGAATCCAATAAGGAAGCTGTAAAAAATAAAGACCCCCATAAACATGAGAAAAGCGGCAGAAAACACAGGGAGCCCCCACACTCTGAAAAGGTAGTGGTTGATGGTCATTTGGATTTATAGGTTCACATTCCACCTGTAGTTCAAGCTTCTGCAAGATATATTTTCAGTGATTTATAAGCTATGAAAGACTCAATTATTATAATTAAATGATGTATTGTCTTTGTTAGCAGAACCTTTCACATATTAACCAGATTTGGTTTACATTCCCAGCACAAGCAGCTGAAGAACCGCACCACTGTTCCATCAAAATCAGAGTCAGCAGCAGAAGCTCCAACCAGCAGGCCCTTGCTCAGATTTGAAGAGACGTAAGATCCTGATAAGTTGTTCTAAATTAGGTTATGTTACCTACATTTTTCTTTTCTTTATTATCAAAATGTCATTTAAATACATGATGATTTTTGTTACATCTTTTAACCTGTAGTCAGTATCCGGTGAAGCATTACATAAAAGAAGCAAAAAGACTGAAACATAAAGCAGATGCAGAGGCAGGTTTTCCTCAGTTTGATTAAATGATTTTTATAAAATCAGCTGACGCTTACACAATGCAACAAACTAATACCCATTTTTTTCTGTAGTCTGATAAGCTCAGTAAAGCTTTCACTTACCTGGATGCAGCCATGTTCTTTGTGGAGAGTGGTATTGCCATGGAGAAAGATCCACAAGTTTCACTGTCGTCTTACACGATGTTCGCAGAGACGGTCGAACTCCTCAAGTATGAACATACTTCTCATCAATTCTGTTTTTTGGTTTTAATCTTGTAGCTGATTACAAAGGCAGTTTCATTTATGTAAAAAAAAAAAATGTATTTTTTTGTCAGTTTGTAACATTTTGACTAATAAGTGGTCTTGATTCATGACTTTTAAGTCTTGTTTTCTCCACTCTTACAGGTTTGTACTGAAACTTAAAAACCCTGTGGATCCATCTTCTCTGGCCTCAGAAAAGGACTTTTTAGTCTTATGGTGAGTTTTATGTGATGCTGCTCCACTTACTAGAAATTCTGGTTAGAAACCTTAGATGCCTTGGAGGTTACAACTTTGCATCTTTTTTTTTTTTTTTTTCTTAAAGAAAATTTCAATCTGAGAAGGTGTCGTTTCTACCCCAGGTCATTTGGAAGCTGTATCAGAGTCAGCAGGCGATCAGATTTTTTTTTATAATGACATTTTATTTTTTTTTCCACAATATTTTTTATTGAACCTTTTTTACAAACATAACACAAACAATCAAACACTAACACTAAAGTAATTTAAAAAAAAAAAAATAAATAAAAATGTACTAAAGACACCAACAACCACTAACAAAGACAGGTCTTCAACAATGCTCCTCTGTTTAGTCTAGGCAATCCATTACATAAGTATACATATTATACATTCACCAGTTTGGAATTTACAAGGTCCACACACATCATTCACCTTCTTCTTCAAAAGTTACGTTTAAATTCTTTACATAATCAATGAAAGGTCTCCATATATTCTCAAACACAATTTCCTTTGATTTCAGTATGTATGTTATTCTTTCTAGTGGAAGGTTTGTTAACATCTGTCTTAACCACTGAGTCACATCTGGTCTATGAGTCTTTTTCCACAATAGTGCAATACATTTTTTGGCCTTAAGCAAACTGAGGTCTATGAATGCTCTTTCACTCTTATTAAAGCTATGCTTTTCTGGATACAGACCCAACAAAAACAATTTAGGATTCAATATGATTTGTTTTGAAATTATTTTTTCAATTGTTACCCTCACCTCTTCCCAAAACATTCTAATTTTTCTACATTCCCATAAACAATGAACTAGGGTTCCTTTACTTTCCATACATTTTGTGCACGTATCTGGTATGTTTTTGTTATATCTATTTAACTCCTCCGGTGTAACATATATCCGCATTAACCATTTAAAATGTATCAATTTAAGACGTACATTTATTGATTTGGTTTGAGCTTCTGTACAAGCCAATTCCCATTGTTCCTCTGAAATTTCAGTTTGCAGGTCTTCTTTCCAATAATTCAATCTTTTCTGTGAGTTTTCACTTGAGGATAGTGTCAATGAGTTATAAAACTCTGAAATAATACCCTTTCTCTTACTATCTTTCGTCAAAATTTTTTCCAAGGATGAATAAGTAGGTCGGATGAGAGCATTATTTTGATTTGATTGAATAAAGTTCCTAAGCTGAAGATATTTTAAAAAATGTGTTCTATTAAGATTAAATTTGATCCTCAGTTCTTCAAAAGACATTATGTTATCTGAACATGACAGATATAAGTCTTGAACATGACAGATATAATTCTTGAATCTTTTAAATTCCATACTTTAAATACAGCATCCGCTCTCCCTGGTTTAAAATATTGATTACCCCATATTGGGCTAAATTGTGACAGTAAGTGTGGTTCTTTTAAATATTTTGTGGTTTCACACCATATTTTGATCATATGCTTTACAAATGGATTTTTAACTTGTTTCTGTAATTTTTTTGCCGAGTCTGAGTATATGAATACGGGAAGAGGTAAAGGTAAATTGTATGATTCCATTTCAGTCCAGTGAGGGAGATCATTTGATGAAAAATAATGTCATAGACCTCAGTTGTGCTGACCAGTAATACAGCATAAAGTTTGGACATTTCAGACCTCCATGATCAAATATAGTAAATATAGTAAGGACAGACGTAATCTAGCCTTCCTATTGTTCCATATAAATTCCACTAACTTTTTTTTAATTCTTGAGAATAGATCTGAAGGTGGTGGTAAAGGAATGTATTGAAATAAATAAAGTATTTTGGGTAAAATATTACTTTTAAGTATATTGATTCTCCCAATCATCGACATTGGTAGTGACATCCATCTCTGAAGTAACTCATTAATGTCTGTCATTAAGGCTTCATAGTTGGCACTGGCGACTAATTCTAGCTTAGGCACAATTTGAATTCCTAAATATTTAAACTGATTTACAACATTGAATTGATTTACCTCAGGAGCTGGGTGATTTCTCTGGGTCTCATTTAGCATTAATATTGAAGATTTAGTTTTATTTATTTTATATCCTGATATTTCCCCCAAATTCTTTATTAAATTCAGCAAGGTTGGAATTGATTTTTTTAAGATTCGACATAAACAAAATTATGTCATCGGCATACAGGGAGATTTTATGTTCTGTTGGTCCTACTTTAATTCCATATATTTGTGGATGTAAACGTACTGCCATCGCTAAAGGTTCAATTGCCATAGTAAACAGTAAAGGTGAAAGTGGGCAGCCTTGTCGACATCCTCTATTGATATTTATTGATTTTGAAATATTGCTGTTTGTTAGGATTTCTGCTGTAGCATTATTGTATATTATCTGAACCCATTTTATGAAATTATTTCCAATTCCAAACCTTTGTAAAACTTCAAAAAGAAAGGGCCATTCGACCCTATCAAAGGCCTTTTCGGCGTCCAATGATAGGAGAGCTGTATCCGGTGCTTCTTTATTAGAATAGATATTATTAACCGAGATCAGAATGGCTTTATAAAGGGAAGACAAGGCTTCCATAATGTAAGACGACTATTTAATATTATTTGGCAATATTTCTTGTAGTCGTCTTGCTAAAATTTTACAGATTATCTTAAGGTCAGCATTTAATAGGCTTATTGGTCTCATATTTTCACATTTATTAGAGGGTTTACCTGGTTTTGGCAACAGTATAATTAAGGCATTATTCATGTATGGTGGTAAATTACTATTTTGAAATGCTTCTAAAACCATTTCCAAAAATGGTTTTATTAATTTATTCTTAAATTTTTTATAGAGGTCAACTGGAAGACCATCTGGTCCTGCACTTTTTCCTGATTTCATATTATCAATGGCTAGCCCAACTTCTTCTTGACTAATTTTAGACTCCAGTATCTCCCTGTTTTCATTTGGAATACACGGTATAGATAATCCGTCCAAAAACCCATTTAGTTTTGTTAAGTCAGTTTCATTTTTTGTATTATATAATTTTTCATAATAATCTCTAAAGGCACTATTAATTTCTAAAGGATCTACAACTGGCTGTCCCTTACTTACAATACTGGTAATTGGTGTTTTAAATTCTAATTGTTTAATCTGCCATGCCAATAATTTTCCTGATTTTTCACCTTGTTCATAAAAAGATTGCTTCAATCTTAGAAGACTCGAGGCAGCTCTATTCGCTGATTTTTTTTGTCATATTCAGCTCTCAGAATCAGTAATTCGTTCTCTAACTTTGGGTCACTTCCTGCATACACTTTTTCTTGAAGAATTTTTATTTTATGTTCCAATTGGACTCTCTCCTCTCGAGTCTTCTTAGATTTTGAACCTGTATAACTAATAATATGCCCCCTAATAAAAGCTTTGAAAGCCTCCCACTTTACACATGCTGATGTTTGTGTAGTATTGATATCAAAGAACTCATCTATCTGTTTTTCTATGTACTTAACAAATTCCTCATCCTGAAACCATTTATGCTGAAATTGCCACCTACCTGGTTCCTTTGTCAATTTCTTATCTACATATATTAGACAGCAGGGTGCATGATCAGAGATCACAATATTATCATAGAAGCAGTTTTGAATCTTGGACCTTAATTCTGTGGAGATCAAAAAATAGTCAATACGTGAGAATGTCTTGTAGATATTAGAATAACAAGAATAGGCTTTAACTTGTGGTTTCATTTCTCTCCATATATCTAGCAATCTCAGTTCTTTCATAAAATGATTAATGATCATCCTGCATCCATTATGCGTACAGTCCAGTCCTGTTGATCTGTCTATACCGGGATTCAATGTACAATTAAAATCCCCTGCTATTATATGTTGCCCTGTAAGTGAAGATAAAATAAGAAATAAATTAGTAAAGAAATTTTGATCATCTATATTGGGACCGTATAAGTTCACCAGATTTATATTTTCTAATAACAAAGATCCTTGAATGATTAGCTATCTTCCAAATTTGTCACCAATTACATTTTTCACTTGAAATGGGACTGATTTATGTATGAGAGTCATAACTCCCCTGGCTCGGGATGAAAATGATGAGGTGAATACACTTCCTTGCCATCTTCTCCTAATTCTTTTTACATCCTCCTCTATTAGATGAGTTTCTTGTAAAAACACAATTTTTGAACCTATGTCTTTTATTTTATTCATAACTTGTTTACGTTTTTTTAAATTTTGTAGACCTCTGCAATTCCACGAGGTTAAATTAAGATTAACGCTTTGGTCTATGATCAATAAGGAGTTTGAGATTACCTCGCAATGTAAACATGCTCACACAGAGAAGCAAAAACAGGAGTGGTTGAACATTCATCCTACAAACTACACACAAACAAATTCCCCCTTCCCACATTCGTGGTAATCTCCCCCAAAATCAAAAAAAAAATTCCGTCTCCCGCTATAGCCATTGACTGCTTCACACCCGCGAGGATCAGTCAAAACCACTCTTTCTTTCTCCTCTCAATCACCCTAACTCTACTGCTTTTAATGACGTAACATTAACTCTCTTCTGTAGTTTTCCAACTTAACTCCAAAATTTTATAGCAACTTTGTACATCATAGGGTTTTTTTTATTTTTTTTTTATTTTTTAATCTATAATACAATCTATTATTTTGTAAACTTGCTATATGCTTCAGATCAGTCAGATGCCTGTGCAAATGCTTAAATATTCTACCTTATATTTTGTTCATGCTTAGCTCCCACCAGTCTCTTCTTGGATCTTCTTGATGAACTCCTGCGCCTCCTCAGGGGTCTTGAAGATGTGGGTTCTGCCCTTATACGTGACCAGCAGTCTTGCAGGATAAATCACTCCATGACGAATCGCAAGGTTGCGCAGCTCTTTACGGGCGGGGTCAGACTGTTTCCTTAATTGTTGGATTCCTGTGGCCAAATCTGGGTAGAACCGCACCTGTTGATCCTGGTATTTAATTTCTCCTTTGGCTCGCGCCGCGTTGGAGATCGTCATCCTGTCTCTGTAGCTGAGGAGCTTCATAATCAGCGTCCTCGGTGATGCCTTATTATCTCTCGGTGGGCCGATTCGGTGGGCGCTTTCTAAGACGACTGATGACTGCAGCTCCGCGTTGTTCAGCGCTTCTGGAATCCACTTTTCCAAAAAGGAACATGGATCCAGACCCTCCGTTCTCTCTGGAAGGCCCACCAGCCTCAGGTTGTTCCGTCTCGACCGGGATTCTAAATCCAGGACATTATCTTCCAGACGTTTATTTTTTAATTCCAATGTGCGCACCTTTAATTGTAGGCCGGTGACGTCATCCTCAGCACTGGAAATTCGGCGCTCCACCTGCGAAACTCGTTCCATACAGTCGCTTAACTCCTTTCTCATTCCTTCTATCGCTGCTATAATCCCATCAAATTTAGAGGAAAAGTCTGCTCTCATTGAACTAATGGCAGCGAGCACCGCACCTGTGCCGTCGCCAGTAGTCACCGTTCCACCGCTAGCTTGTTCCGCCATATCTGGGGATTTTTCTGCTTCGTCACGGACGTGAAAGTCCGTTAACTTGGAGTGTTTCGGCAGTTCAGTTTTTCCTCCACCTGATTTCCCAGCCTTAGACTTTACCGGCATGTTCTTGCCCAAACGCTGGGATAGGTTTTGTTCCAATTGAGAGAGTTATTTGCCGATTTTTTTTATTTTTAGGAGCAGAGTAGAGTGAAGCACGTCCTCCTACGTGGCGGCCATAACCGGAAGTCTCTATAATGACATTTTAATTAAATAATTACATTGGGTTAATATCCAGAATAATGATACTGAAGAATATGTACAATATTGGTGCAGAACAGCCGTTTTTCCCTTTATGGTCATTGAAGACCTGGGACCTCATGCATAAAGGATTGTGCAGCTTTCATACTGAAAGATGGCATACTCACAAAAGTTGAAAAGTACGTGCGCACAAAAATTTTCAGATTTATAAAACTCTGCGCACGCCCAATTCTCCGCTCCTCTTCTTTATACAGCCCACCTCACGTGAAAACCAGCGCACGTGCACAATCTCTTTACGCCGTCTCGGTTCCTCCCACTAATAACTATGTAAATGAAGAAAAACGCCCCTTCTGCCACTCTTCTGCCAAACGGTGATCGTCAATCCTGCGGGAAAGTGCAACATAAAAAAATAACTTCACGGAGTGTGACGCTGAGGTGTTGATAACGGAGGTGGAGGTCAGAAAAAAATATCTTATGTTCTGACCTTCCGAAATCAACAGTAAACCTTAAGTTTACTGAGTGGACAGTGTTACAATGGCAGTTATTTAGTTTCAGCAAATTTAATTACACTGGCCAGTGGAGAACAATACAAAAATAGTCTGAGCCTATTCGCGCACCATTCTGATTTAAAGACATCACTCAGTTCTTTAAGCCCTCCGTTATCTGAGAGGTGGGGGAGCATTTTGTCCATCATGATTGGTCCAGTACATCTGGTCAAAACTTGGTGTACAGATTATCTTTTTCTCAGGAACCATGACACTCACTCAGTACCAGTCACATTAGTGCAGCGGTTAATTGCATATTTCATAAGAATCCTTCAAATGGTGACACAAGCATGAAATTCTCCACAAATATGCTTTAATGTCCTCTCTTTCAGAAAAGGGTCCTGGCCACGCCAAAAATTCAAGATGGCCGCCATTTTCCAAGATGGCTGCCAGAATGTGACAATTTTTTGTTATTTTTCCTCTTTTCTTAATTTAATTTTCCAAGTGAACCATGTTTATGCTCTTATATACTAATTTTACAGATTTTGTTGTCTCTGATATAAATTTAAGAAGGTTAGCCTTCAATGTGGTGCCCAAAATGGCTGCTACTCCTTGAAAATTATGATTTATCCATCGTAAATTGAGCATATTTAACACACACATGTAATCGTTTCTGGATGTGGATCTTGGTTGGTGTGGTGCAGATCCCATTCAACCGTTTTTATAAACTACAGTTGTGACTGTGATTGCAATTAAAAAAAAACAAGAGTGATTGTCAGCACACAGCCAGGGCACACTGGTGTCAATCACTGCTGTGTAACTCGGCATGGGGTTCAGTGTCAACTGATCTAGCTTTACTAACACTGCAGTATTAGACTAGTTGTAGTAGTATATGCATAGTTTAGTGTCCCAAATGCTTTCTAACAGCCCCATATCATGTAGCTACTAAACTGTAGTTTTTTAGTTATTAGATACTAGTTAGAGAGTCGCACCTGAATTGACAGGATGTGCCAGCGCGGGAGAGCCGAGCCAAGGGTAAGGGGGTTATGCATGTCTCGCCAAATGTTCATGTACTTACCCGGATGGTGTACAGATCACACGGGACTTAAATGGCACTGGATGAATGATCGGGCTAGGTGTAGGGCAACCGAACCTAGTTGAATCCCATACAGTAATGTGTGCACAATTTGATTAGGGTGGTAAAAGGATAGCCCCTCGGCCTTAATCAAGACACATCATGGCAGAAGCGAATGTGATATCTGCCAATCGGAAAACAAATTGGAGCTTGTGTTGCCTTTGCCAGAAGGACAAAATAGGTGAGGGCCTGACATCCACTCCAAGTCATCATTCCCCAGAACATGATGGATACAAAATGCTGGCAAGGAACATTCCCATGTTCAGCGAAATCAATGACATGCCATTGAGAATAGATCCAACGAGGCTGGATGAAGGTGATGGCATAGAAGCCACACTCAGGAAAAATATGGCAAAATACCATGTGAGCTGTCGCTTGTTGTTCAACAACACTAAATTGCAACGGGCACAAAAGCGCCATTCCAGTAGTCAAACCAGTGAAACTGAGACTGGAGCTTGTCAGTCAAAACTGCGGCGAAAAAGTCATGACAGTCAGACATGCATTTTCTGTGAAAAAGTGGCACCTGCATCAGACCTCAGAGAGGCCAGTACAACGGGCCTAGACAAGAGGCTGCGCGACATTGCAGAGATGCTTGGTGATGGTAAGCTTCTTGCAAGATTGACTGGTGGTGATGTCATTGCACAGGAGTTCAAGTACCATAATGTTTGCCTTCGGGCTCTCTACAACAGGGAAAGGGCGCACCTGAGGAACCTTGAGAAACGTGACACTAAGTCACAACCAGATGTGTATCCAATGGTGATCTCAGAATTGGTTGCATACCTTGTTGAAAGCAACCTATGTTCAGAAGGACCAGTTACATTTCGCATGCCAGATATCTGCCACATGTACCAAAAGCGTCTGGAACAGCTGGGGGTGGACTCACCAAATGTGAATTCCACTAGACTGAAAGAAAAGCTATTGGCTGAAATTCCAGGACTTGAGGCTCACAGATCTGGCGCAGATCATAGAGAAGTGATACTTACATTTCAGGAAGATGTAGGCAAAGCGCTTGCTCAATCCACAGATCTTTCAGATGCACTTATCATTGCTAAAGCAGCAAAGATCCTCAGAAGATGTATACTTGACCACAAGTCTAGATTTGAAGGTACATTTTCTCAGGGTTGTGTGCAAAATGCTATACCTCCCCTTCTGCTTCAATTTGTGGGGATGGTTGAGCATGGTGCTGACATAAAATCACAGCTGAGATTCGGGGCATCAAAGTCAGACCAGGCAATTGCTCAGCTCATGCAATTCAACTGCTACACCCGCTACAAGGAAGGAGCAGCAACTCACAGGCATTCTAAAGACAGAGAGACCCCATTTCCCGTGTACATGGGGCTCTCTGTTTATGCCAAAACCAGAAAGAGGAATCTGGTTGAGATGTTGTTCGATCATGGTCTCAGTATCTCTTATGACAGAGTGCTGGAGATCTCTGCTCAACTTGGAGATGCAACAGTCAGCAAGTATGTTGAGGAGGGTGTGGTTTGTCCTCCAGTGCTGCGGAAAGGGTTGTTCACTACTGCAGTGATGGATAACATTGATCACAATCCCTCTGCAACAACTGCAACTACCTCCTTTCATGGCACAAGCATCTCTCTGTTCCAACATCCCACAAAGGATAATAGTGGACAGGAACGAGGGCAACTCAGGTTTGGGCCTGAGAAAGTAAAGTCAGTTCCTGAACTTCCTGATACATTCACAAATATCTCTCCAGCTTCCTTCCGGACAACAAATCCTGTTCCACCAGGTACTGCAATGCCAAAACCACCCACAGATATTCTGGGGCCACAACTAGCACTAGAGTACCAGTGGCTGGACAAGGTCTCAGTGACACAAGAAGTTGATGATGCATTGAACCTAACATGGTCAGCACATCATGCTTCAATGAAGAGAAGCCCTGAATTTGAAGTTACCATTACTTCTTTGCTTCCTCTCCTGCGGGATCCAGCTCATTCAGTTGCTACAGTCAAACATGTAATGAACAAAGTAAAAGATGTTGTTGATTTCCTCAACCCTGGCCAGGTACCTGTCATCACAGCTGACCAGCCAATCTACGCCATAGCAAAGCAGGTGCAGTGGCAGTGGCCAGGTCAGTATGGTGAGGACAAGTACCTGGTCATGTTTGGTGGTCTGCACATTGAGATGGCAGCACTGAAGTCGCTGGGTACTATCCTCCAAGCCAGTGGATGGACAGGAGCTCTAGTTGAAGCTGGTGTGGCTTCATCTGGCACTGCAGAGTCCTTCCTGTCAGCTGCAAGTGTTACCAGGACGCGACAGATGCACCAAGTGACAGCCTCCAGCTTGTACAAACTCTTGAAAGCTGCATATGATGAGTACTGTACTGAGCAGGAAAATCAAGATGAAGAGGCACTGGACTTTGAGAAGTGGTGTGACTCCCGAAAACAGGATAGTCCACAGTTTCACTTCTGGCACATGGTACTATCCATGGAGCTTGTTGTCTTTCTGCTGATTAGATCTTTCCGCGAGGGAAATTTTGCTCTCTACTGCCAGGCACTACATGAACTGATACCCTGTTTCTTTGCCAACAACAATACAAACTATGCTCGTTGGCTGCCCATCCACCTCAGGGACATGCTTATGCTAGAGATTTCACACCCAGAGTTAGACAAAGAGTTTAAAGCTGGCAACTTTGTGGTGCACAAGACCCGTCGTCCTTTCTCAGCAATGGCTCTAGATCAAGCCCATGAGCAGACCAATGCCATCATCAAGGCTGATGGTGGAGCCATTGGGTTGACAGAAGATCCATCTGCACTCAGGCGATGGATGTTAGCTGGCCCAGAGGTCAGTCACTTGTTATCTGTTTATGACACAGAGGCCCAACGCAAAGAAATTCCCGAGCAAGCAACACACCACGAGCAAAACCCACAGGCACAGAAGACTTTTCTGGACAAGGTCAACAAGCTTTCTGCAGCCTTGCAAAACCTAGGCAGTCCTTTTCAGGAAGAAAGTTCTGACTTGTATTCCATTGACACCAAGGATATTGCCCACCCCAACACAGCAGAGCTTCTCAAGACACACATGAACAGAGGCCATGCCAAGTTCCAGGAGTTCTCAGATGCCCTGGCAAGCCGCCCTGCCTCCATGTATGAACCCATCAAGAAGAATGTGACCGACTTCTTCCAACAAGAATCGGCTAGTCCTGTACAGTCAAAGCAAAGGCTATTGAAAGAAGACTGTCAGTTATTCTCCTGACAGTCTCTCTCTCTTGTGAGAAACAGTTCATGATCACAATCCCATGATTTAAATGAAAAAAGCATGTTTATTTCAACAGATATATGGTCTCGGTGTGAGATTGCCAGATACTGATGGCGGCCATCTTGAAAAAAGGTCGCCATCTTGAATTTTCACGTGGCCAGGACCCTAATCTGAAAGAGTATATCCAGGAGGGTATCTGTGCAAAATTTCATGCTTGTGTCACCATTTGAAGGATTTTTTTAGTTATCTGCTCCACTACATGGGAGCTGCACAGAATGGACTAAAAACAAGATAACTAGTGCAGCTGCATCCTTAACACTTTTACACAGACTCTGAGACAAAACAAATCACAATTATAAGACAAATACGACATTTTTCTATCATTCTACCCACTTTGATGCCATGCAAGGGCATCAAAAAAGAACAGTTTATGGCATCTAAAACCCCATCTGGCAGCTATGCTATGCTCCGATGCATTTGCGTGCTACAGATCCTAACTAGCTATCGACGGGGAAAGTCCGCCATTGGCCCTGCTGCCCCAGGCACTGGCTAAACATTTTAGTCCTTTAGGAGGAGAAATGAAACAGTAAACTCATTAATCAATAAAGAAAATCATCAATGGTAAAAACAGTGAAGAACAGAATGATGACAAAATGATAATAAAAGGATATAAGGGTATATGTGTGTCATTGCAGCTTATATAAAGACAAAGGATAAAACAAAACAATATAAAAAAAAACAATCATAGTAATAAAGTAACGATGTAATGTAAAAATAGAAATAAAAAACAAAATAAAACCAAAATAGAAATAATGCTTCAAACTTCATAAATATATTTACAAATAGGACATTTCAACTTCACATCATGATCATGCAACTCCTTTCGGTTTTCTGCATGTCAGTCATACTTTTACTCTGTACTTGGGTCATGGAGAGACACCTTGAGCTCACGCTGTTTGTTCTTTTGGGTTTACTACCGGAATCACTGGAAAGACGAGGAGAAAAATACTTATTCACTGTTTTAATATTGGCAAGTAAAAAAGCTCTAACAAAAAAATGGATGTCGAAAGACTGTCCTGCACCTGAAGATTGGATTAATGTGATTCAGGACATTTGTTTGATGGAAAAGTTGACATTTGCACTGAGACAGGACATGGATGGGTTCTTGAACTTTTGGCAAACCTGGAACGCATATGTGTCTTCCATCAGATCTAATCTTGCACAAACACCATTTCAGTAATGGCACCTCTCTTTGTTCCAACGCTACTCAGATGCTCTTTTATTTTTCTGCTGTTTTGTTTTTTTGTTTTATATTTTTTTTTAATTTTTCTTTTCTTTCACTTAAAGGGTGTTGTAATAATTTTTTTTCCAATCTTGTAAAAAAAAAAAGGGGGAATATGTGATGAAAATGTAAACAATGTAATGCTGTAATGACATGTATACCCTTTACAAAAATTTAAATTAAAAAAAAAAATTCTCTGGATTAGCACAAGAAATTCGTAATAGCAAAAAAAAAAAGATACACCACAAACACAAATATAAAGTGCATGAAAAATACAACTCTCCACAATGCTGAATCAGTGGGAGTCCTGAGCTTGTTTCTCTGCAATGAGATGGTCCCATCTAGGGGTAATGGGAGATAATCATCAAGAAGATCAATCTTCTTGCACAGACATGTTGGATTCACCTGGTTTGTTGAGAAATGGGTCGCACATCCATTCTTTGGCATTTCGTGTATTTTTTGTCGTTGGGAAGTAGCGCTCGAACTCTTTTAAAAGCAAAGGCAGGTGATCGTGCACCAGCTGGGAGAATGAAGGCTCGGGCTCAGTCTCTTCCAAAATCCCAGCTAATGTTTGAAACATGTCAAATATACCTCCATTCATGTGCCGTCCCCACAAATCCAATTTGGCTTTAAATGCAGCTACTTTATCTACCAACTTGAAGACAGTTGTCATTTTCCCCTGAAATGACAGATTGAGTTCATTGAGCAGGCTGAATATGTCCCACAAGTAAGCGAGTTTTGCGACTGATTCCCCGTCACTGAAATGTGCTGCCAGCGGTGACTCCTTTTCTGAGAGAAATCTCTGCAGCGGCTCTCGTAATGTCTGCCGTCTAGCAACGGCCTTCAATTTTAGCGGTAACGTATCACGTCACCGAGACAAGCGTCTTGACGTGCGTCAAGAGTGAGCCATAGACGGCTGTAACGGAGAGAATCCGGTAATTTTTCAAAATAAAACATCATTCAGACTCTGATAATAAATAAAACGGACATAATGTAAGTTATTTATTTTTTCTGTGCGGCCCAGTACCAAATGACCCACGGACCGGTACCGGCATATATGCATACGTGCATATACCACTTTTGGCAAATCATACAGTTTGAAAATGAAGCACTGCTACGGATGGGAAATAACATGTTAACGTTCATTAATCCTCCAGAACTGTGATGTGCTCAGCCACAGATATTTTCAAAGATCTATCAGGTATGTACAGTGACATAAAATGTTTTACCATTTGCCGCTGGTCCCGTTTTAGTGTGGTCGCATTCTCACCTGCAGGACCACACCAAAGTTCACCATTTAATTCGAAGGTCTCGGTACGGTTGTTTTGGTATGCACTTGTGTGCGATTACCGTGTTTTCACCAGGAAAAACGAACTGCACTAATGGAGAAAACGAACTTGAGGTCAATTGAAATGGACTAAAGCCTGCAGTTGTGAAAGCACCCTAAGAGCCGTTAATTCCTCATCTATACCAGAAAAAGCAGCTCAAGAAAAATTCACAAATGACTGTAATCTATAATTAGTTGTTTCAATCCACAAGGTGTTTTTAGCCACTCCCACCCAGGGAAACCGTACATGAAGTGCCTTCTGCCCTATTGTTTCTAATTTAAATTCCTTCGGCACATCTGTGCCCCAGATGGGATCATGTGGTACAAAGGAGACATCTCTCTTCACCCTGCCCACCTGTCCTGCCGACAATATGATGGTGTGGTCAGTCACAACTACGGGGGCACACACCCCTCCCCAGTTCATGGGCAGGTGTGAGTAGGCACGATGGCCACACAGCCGCCATACCCCTGTCACCATATGCGTGCCATGCTTGTAAGAATCACAGATGGCAGTGTGACAGAGCTCCTGCAGGGTGACAGTTCCTTCCAGGCTTCTAGACTGACAAAAAGGATCTTCAGGACAACTTTTGCCCACTTCATTGGTCCAGCAGGTAGCAGTACAGGGGCGAGACGCACTTTGCACCATTGCAGACTTAAAAAGCGGTAAGCTGCCCAGAGAGATGTTTCCGTACCCTTTTAGACAAAAGGAGAAATTCCCCGGCGAGATTAACCTTGCCTTCACCGAGTAAGGTGTGTCATCGTGCCTCCGGTCAGTGGAGTCATAAGCAATGTGACAGGTGTGATTCAAATTGATGCTTGCTGTACTGTTTCTATACATAGCCTCTTGCAAGAAACAAACAGCTTTTGATAGTTTAATTAGTTTAGCAGTGACAGATATTTGACCAGCTGAGAGTGGGAGCAAAGAACACATATAGCAGTTTGAATGATTAGCTGATTTGGTTGTATAATTGGCATATTCTACGACACGGTGGTGGCATCAGCCATCACTTTTGGAGTGGTCTGCTGGGGCAGTGGCATTACAAAAACTGATCAAGAAAGCTAGCTCTGTCCTGGGGCAGCACCCTGACCCAGTGGAGGAGATAGGAGAGAGAAGGATGGTGGCTAAACTGTCATCTCTGCTGGAGTCCGAGTCCCACCCTATGCAGGACATACTGAATGCTCTGAGGAGCTCATTTAGCAGCAGACTACATCATCCTAGGTGCGCAACCGAGAGGTTTCGCAGGTCCTTCCTACCTACGGCTGTCAGACTGTATAACCTAAGCAGGGCTGCTCGCAGAGATGGCAAAAAAAACGTGACGACCTAATAGTATTGAATGCAAAAGGCACAATAGACTTACACAATGGTCCCCTCCAGTATATACAACTAGGACACTATCGGTCGCTACGGAGGGTGACAATATGTATGGATACATATTCATATGTAGGATAACTAAGTAGACGGTTATGCTGTTTATTCCATCTAGCTACAATGCTCCGCACTTTGTATATATATATTTATGTGTATGTATGTATGTATATCCACTGCTCTTATTTATATCTTCCATATCTTCTTAATTATTGCTTTGAGTGTTGCTATCCCTGTGCTGTTGCAATCCTGGAATTTCCCCATTGTGGGACTAATAAAGGCTTATTTTATCTTATCTTATCTTGTCTTATACTTCCACCACACATTACCAGCATAAAAGTGGTCCTGATGACCTGGACCTTCTAGCCAGTCGTGTGTGTGTGTGTGTGTGTGTGTGTGTGTGTGTGTGTGTGTGTGTGTGTGTGTGTGTGTTTGTGTGTGTGTGTGTGTGTGTGTGTGTGTGTGTGTGTGTGAGATGTATCTAGCCCTATTATAGATAGGTAATGGTGTCCCTAAGAATAACCAAAATAGAAGTGTTGCCACAAGGATGGTGATGATGAAAAAACAGGTGTACCATTCGCATCCTTCAGTTGCCAACCTTCTGTCTCTGGCATTTTGTCTCTCCATGATAAACAACAGTTGTTCCGCTATACAAGTCATTACTGGGACAAACTCAAAAAGTCACTTGTTGAGGGTTTTTTTTTTAAATGTAGTTTGCAACAGGGATTAAAATAGAAACAGTCTTGCTGAGGGAATGGGGATTAAGTAGTTTCTTGCTGGGGGTTTTGTACAGGTAAGTTTGTAATGTGTCAAATGCACCCAGGAGTCACGGCCTTCGACTTTCGCAGCTGTTGGTGTCGCCTGGATGACTTTGTGTGGTCCTTGCCAGGGAGCATCGGCCCAGTTTTTCTTTTTGATGACTTTGATAAGGACCAGATCCCCTGGCTTGGCCAAGATGGGTGCTTCCCCGTGGTCCCTCCTGGGAAGAGGAGTATGAACATCATCTCTTGTCAGTCAGCATTGTTTGCATGTAATCAGCTAAGCACACCTCATCACCTGGATTAAACGGCCTTAATGGTGGGAGTAAGTAGGGTTTGCCATACATTATTTCAAATGGAGATAACCTCCCTTTGGTGGGAACTATCCTCATGTAAAACAAAATTAAGGGTAGGCAATATATCCAATTTTGTCCTGTTTCTGCCATGGGTTTTCTAAGCCTTTCTTTAATGGTTCTATTTATGCATTCCACCAATTCTGCAGATTGTGGATGGTAAGCTGAATGTTTGGGGTTTTTTTAGGTTAATGTCGAGTGCTGTGCCTAAATGTGATATAGTCTGATTTACAAAATGTGTTCCAGTATCTGAGTAAATCTTTTCAGGTATTCCAAATCTGGGCACAATTTCTGCAACAGTTTCTTTGCAACTGTAGCAGCATTTGGGTGAGTGCAAGAGAAGGCTTCTGTCAATCTGGTAAACATGTCACAAATAACCAAACAATATTTTTTGCCTACACCTTTATTTAACTCAATGAAATCCATGCAAATGTTTTGAAATGGTTAGGTTGATGCAGGAAAGGTGCCTTTTTCAGGCCTTAAGTTCCCTTGTGCATTGTTTTCTTCTTACAAAATTGAATAGAAAATTTTAGATTGAGTAGCAAATTATTTTTACTAATCATCCATCCATCCATCTTCTACCGCTTTTCCGGAGGTCCGGGTCACGGAGGCAGCAGTTCAAGCAGAGAAGCTCAGACTTCCCTCTCCCCAGCCACCTGCTCCAGCTCTTCAGAAAGGATACCAAGGTGTTCCCAGACCAGCTGGGAGACATAGTCTCTCCACCGAGTCCTGGGTCTGCCCCGGGGTCTCCTCCCAGTGGGACGTGCCTGAAACACCTCAAGTGGGAGGCGTCCAGGAGGCATCCTAATCAGATGCCCATACCACCTCAACTGACTCCTTTCAATGTAGAGGAGCAGCGGTTCTACTCTGAGCCTCTCCCGGATTACTGAGCTCCTCACCCTATCTCTGAGGGTGAGTCCAGCAATCCTACGGAGAAAGCTCATTTCAGCCGCTTGTATCCATGATCTTGTTCTTTTGGTCATTACCCAAAGCTCGTGACCATAGGTGAGAGTAGGAACGTAGATTGACTGGTAAATCGACAGCTTTGCCTTAGAACTAAGCTCCCTCTTCACCACAACAGACCGGTACAATGTGCGCACCACTGCAGATGCTGCTCCAATCCGTCTGTCAATCTCTTGCTCCATTTTCCCCTCACTCGTGAACAAGACCCCAAGATACTTAAACTCCTCCACTTGGGGCAGGAGCCTGTCCCCAACCCAGAGAGGACAATCCACCTTTTTCGGGCTGAGGACCATGGACTCGGACTTGGAGGTGCTGATTCTCATCCCAACCGCTTCACACTCAGTGGCAAACCGTCCCAGCAAGAGCTGTAGGTCTTTGCTGGATGAAGCCAACAGGACAACATCATCTGCAAACAATAGAGATGAGATCCTGTGGTCACCAAGCATGACACCCTCCATTCCCTGGCTGCACCTAGAAATCCTGTCCATAAAAATTATGAACAGAATCGGTGACAAAGGGCAGCCCTGGTGGAGTCCAACTCTCACTGGAAATGACTCTGACCAAGTGTTGGCAATACAAACCAAACTCTCACAACGGTCATACAGAGACCGAATAGCTCGTAACAACAAGCCCGATACCCCATACTCCCAAAGCACCCCCCACAAAAAACCACGAGAGATGCGGTCAAATGCCTTCTCCAAGTCCACAAAACACATGTAAACTGGTTGGGCAAACTCCCACGAACCCTCGAGAATTCTCGAGAGGGTAAAGAGTTGGTCCGATGTGCCACGGCCAGCACGAAAACCACATTGCTCCTCCTGAATCTGAGGTTCGACCAACGGCTGGACTCTCCTCTCCAGTACCTTGGCATAGACCTTACCAGGGAGGCTGAGGAGTGTGATCCCTCTAAAGTTGGAGCACACCCTCCGGTCCCCTTTTTTGAAGAGAGGAACCACCACCCCGGTTTGCCATGCCAAAGGCACTGCCGCCGACCTCCATGCAATGTTGTAGAGGCGTGTCAACCATGACAGCCCAACAACATTCAGGGCCTTGAGGTACTGAGGGCGAATCTCGTCCACCCCTGGGGCCCGGCCACCAAGGAGATTTTTAACCACCTTGGCGACCTCAGCCCCTGTGATAGGCGAGTCGTCCCCCTCGTCCCCAAACCCTGCTTCCTCTGTGGAAGGTGTAGCAGTGGGATTGAGGAGATCCTCGAAGTATTCCTTCCACTGCCCGACGATATCCCCAGTCGAAGTCAACAGTGCCCCATCCGCACCATACACAGTGTGGACAGGGAGCTGCTTTCCCCTCCTGAGCCGCCGGACAGTTTGCCAGAATCTCTTCGAGGCCGACCGAAAGTCTTGTTCCATGGCCTCACCGAACTCCTCCCATACCCAGGTTTTTCCTTCAGCAACCACCCGAGCTGCACTCCGCTTGGCCTGCTGGTACACCTCAGCTGCTTCGGGAGTCTCACAAGCCAACCAAGCTTGATAGGACTCCTCCTTCAGCTTAATGGTCCCCCTCACCACTGGTGTCCACCACTTGGTTCGGGGGTTGCCACCACGAGATGCACCAACCACCTTGTGGCCGCAGCTCTGGGCCACCGCTTCAACAACAGAGGTGGAGAACATGGCCCATTCAGACTCAATGTCTCCAGACTCCCTCGGAATGTGGTTGAAGTTCTTCCGGGGGTGGGAGTTGAAGACCTCCCGGACAGGGGCCTCAGTCAGACGTTCCCAAGCTTTCTAAACTGGCTTTACTAATCATACATTATTAATTATTTTACTAATCATACCCCCCTTTGATACGTGGGAAACACCATGTAGCAGAGTGGAGGCCTGCTGAAACAGTTTGCGTGTTATGTGATAAGTTTTTTGTCAGTGTTAAAAGAAGTGATGCTATGGTGTGGTGTCCTATATGACCTTGTGCAGCTGCTTTTGTGGTATTGTCTGCAAGTGTTTTTCCTTCGAGATTGGATCTGTGCCATTGATGTATGTGGCACATTTGCGTATGGCTAATTTAGATGGAAGTTTTACACAGTCTAACAGTTTTAAAATGAGGTCTTTGTAATCACGCCTCTTTGCTTCCACTGTTGTGTAAAGTGATGGATGGTAGAGAATGCATACTGACTGTCAATATACACTGAGTGCCTTCCCTTGGCCTAATTTACAAAGTAATTTAATTGTGTTGCCGTGCAACGTTCAATGGTTAGATGAGGCTGTGATAAGAGCACTTTAATGCATGCAAGGTGTCTGGATGGTGAGATGACTGATATTGTACTTTGTGACAAAATGGCTGATGTCTATTACTGTGAAATTTTCCATTTGTGGTTGTAGGTCGCTCAACAAAGTGTGTGGGTCGGGGACTGATACAGCCCTTGGAATAACTGCCTTGTTTACCGCCTAAAGGTCTTGGACCATTCGCCATCTAGAGGATGGTCCAGCCTTCCTCACAGGAAACAAAGGTGTGTTACATGGAGAATTTGGGCATAGAATAATGACACCTGCTGCCTTCAGGTCCTCTATGACCAGTTTAATGCCTTCTTGAGCTTCAGGATGTAGAGGATACTGACTTTGGTAAGGCCTATAATGAGATTTAGCATTTATTTTAACCAGTTCTGCATTTTTTTTATTAAGCCTACATCTGCCTTTCCTGTTGACCACAGAGAATTTGGAATTTTTTGAGAGTACGTGTTCCTCTCCTTCCGTTAATGTAAAACGTGATCACATGGGTGAGTTGGGAACTTCAGTGTGAACTTCTTTCTGCACTGTGGTCACCCAGTTCAAAGGCAGTAAGTCGGTGTCCAATTTTGAGGAATACTGAACTCTTTGATCAGGAGTTTCTTTCCAAGATTGACCACATTCCACCGCTGTTGTTACAAAGCGTCCAACATCCTTCCGGTGCATGTGTTTGAGTTTGATTAGTGCAATGTGGGGTGCCTCCCAGTGTTTAAAATGTCTTTTGTCTTCATCACATAACACAACAGATGCTCCCACATAGCCCCTTGGTGACCAATAGAGATTTTTAATCACCAGTCTGGAGGATGGATTTGCAAGCAATGTTTTTTCATAATTTGGATCTGGGATAATCAGATGTCTGTCATACATACTGCAATGATATTGGTCTGTGGCCTGCTGTGTAGTAGGGATATTGGACTTACAGTAAAATATTGCATAGCTTTCGTTTGTAGGTCTGATGTCACTGAGCTCGGTCCGGCCGAAACCAAACGCAGTGAGTAGAAGTATCTTGGCACACTGAAATCTTTCAATACATTCACTCCTGTCACATGTGGGAAATGTGATGCTCTCATACTGTTCTCCGTTGGGAAACTTTATTAGAATGTCCTGAACCTGCAATGTCACTTCAGGTAAACGCTGCATTGTTGACATCAAGTGAAAGTCAGGTAAATGGATGTCTGTTATGTCAGTGTTAGCGTCAACAGTTATACTTGGCTTCGGTGCAGTCAGTCAGGTGGTCGGCCTGTAAGGTCCCCCCCCCCCCCCCCAGCCGCTGCTGGCATCCAGGACATCGCCTCTGCCAATGGCCCTTTTGTCCACATTGACAAACGTCACGTTCCCCTTGCCGCAGCCAGCTCATCCCACGCCTCCTTCTGTCCCCCTTCCACCACTGGGGTCCAGTTCCAGTGCCACCCTGAAAAACAGAATTGGGGGGAGGTCCCCCCCCCCCCCCGTGTCAACAGTCACACAAACAGGAGTTGTTTTTTCTCTCACTTCTTTTTCCTTTTTCTTTCCTTTCCTCCTCTATTATCTCTGCATGTTTAGCATAAGTTAACACATTGCCAAATGTAATCATCCAGGTGTGGGTGCATGTTTTGCAAAAAGACACTTTTCAAATGCCAATAAAGGGCCTTTTCCACTAGCACGCTTTAGCGCGACACGGGACGGCTCAGCACGCTTTGTACGCTTTTCCACAAGCCCCAACACGGTTTAACAGCCGTGATTCTCAGCCCCGCTGAAGGGCAGGGTACAGCAGTGCTGAGCTGTGCCGTGTTGTGACGTTAACAGACTGGTCGCCGCTGATTGGTCAGGTCGTAACCGGCGCTGATTGGTCAGGTTGTAACCGCCCCGCTCCTCCTCCTCTTCTACCAAATCTTCACGACCTTCTCAATAAAGTTTTTGGAAAAAAAAAAAAAAAAAAAAAAAGAATCTTCACGACCGCCTTTACTCAGCACGCAACCACTGTTGGCGGTTCCTTTTCAGTGTATTGCTGTGCTATTTTTCATTTATTCTCTATCAAAAATGGCTTCGCGTAATAAGGGTGTTCCATGGAGCAGTAAGGACCTGCAGTGTCTGCTGACTGCATTGTCAGACGAACGTATGCAGCGCGAGTTAGACGGAGCCGCCCGGAATGAAAAAATATACCGGGAGGTCTCGACATCGGAGTCCTTTAACGGTGAGTTTTAATTTTTTTTTATTGTGCGTTTTTTCGCAAATATATTCGGTAAGACGCTCAGTTTATTTATGCAATAAAAAAGCTGTTCATTTGTGGATGGATTGCTGCTTTATTGCAGCACACTGCGGACTAAAGCTTTTATTGTAATTATTCATGTGAACAATACGCTGAAATAAGCTTATGTATTCTTGTTAAAAACTATTGTCTTTTCTGTATATATTTCGTGCTGTATTTTATTGTGTGCATTTTCCTTGTAGAATCATCCCACGCGTCCGCCGCGACAGCCCGCACGGATTATTCAACCGAGCTTTCCTGACCCACAGCTGGCAGAGACGGATTAATTCTACCGAGCCTCAGCACTGTGGTCGGCGTGTATAAAATGTCGATTAACCTTCATGTTGTGTTGCAAAGTTTTTTTTTATTTTAATATTTTGTATATAATAAAATGGAATTGTTTTGGAAAGTGTGGTTTGTCTGTTATAACACTGAATTATAAAACAGTATAATTACACAGAAATTCCATTGCCTAGTCTGATCAAAATGATGCTGAGGGTCAACCATTGTAAAGGTAATGTAATTTTTAACTAGACCAAAAAAGAAATCTTTTTGTACGCTTTCTGTTCTTTTTATTGAAATATCATAAAAAATTAGCACCAAGTCAAAGGTACAAGTATATGTAAATTGAATGTTCTATCGGCATTCCAAATTCAGAGATTTACAATACTTTAGAAGGAGTGTAGCATCATCTAAACGGAAAATAATAATACTGTTGTTCCAAACGTTGTCCTGAAGGTGAAAAACATGAATTTTTTAAATTCAGTACATCCAAAATACCCTAGGATGTGGTGTAGTCCAGTGTGCCACCGTCTCATTATTTAATACGAATAAAAACAAGTTTCAGCTCATTATTTCTAGGTCATTTGGCAGTTAATTCAAAACAAAAGTGACTTCTGTTGTTGCAGCTTAATTATGAGATAAAATTAATTGTGAGATAAAACCACAGAGCGAGCAAGGCAATAATCCTTGGATCCTCCATTTTTTGTCTGGTGTAAATAAGGACTCAGTCCTGTGCATAACATCACGGGAGTGTGGCCCCGCCTCGCTGAGAATCTGCTGCTGCCCCGCAACACTGTGCTAATGGAGACAGAAGCATTCCGAGCCGTACTGAAGTGAATCGAGCCGTACCGAGGTGTGCTGGGCTAGTGGAAAACAGGCTTAAGGTTCTACACCTGAATCATTAGCAGCCTTAGTTAAATCAGAATGCCCATCAAACCTCTTGTAATCTGGTTCTATAAGCTTCAACGCTTTCATCGTTACCTTGTTTGTGGTTTGGATCGTCCCATATAAGCTGTATTTAAAGTTCAACCATAGAATATTATTCAGTGACAACATTTTTCCATAATCTTCAGTTTTATTGATCGTATTCAGTGTTTCTTCTGGCTAAAACACCTTGGCGTGGTGGCAACATATTTTTCCGGGGGGGGGGGGGGGGTTAAACATACCAGAATATGTTAATTTTATACTATTTATTTCTTTTCAAAATTTTACACAGTAACGTTGCATATGGAACTTACCATCTGAAGTACTGTACAACCGAGGCTTGAATATTGGGCCAGTTGGGGTCCCACCCAGACATCCTGTGTTTCGACTTTTTAGTGGTGTTATCCTTCTCTCCTTCTTCTGCCTGAACACTTCCCTCTCCTTGGCTCCTCTCTTCTGTCTCATCTTGCCCTCTTTGAGCTCTGTCTAATTAAGGTTCTCTCTCTTGTCTATTGTGGTACACAAACAGGTTAGAAAATATCAAGTGTCATGTTTTGTCCCATAGGGGTTTTTTTTTTGTCATGGTTTACATAAATGACAAAAATGTATATTTTTTGTATTTTTATTCTAGTGTTTCTTTTTTCCACTGAGAGAGTAGGGAAGGGAAAGAAACATAATAGTAATGTACTCATGCATACTTAAATTATATGTTCAGGTGGGTATAGTAACCAGAAATTCTACTCGTGTAAAAGCAGTGCTTTGAAATAATAATTAAAAGTAGACAACCAAAAATTTCTACTTGAGTTAAGGCTACAAAGAGCACCCACTTAAAAACTTGAGTAATGACTTCAGTCTTGAAGGTTTGAGGTTTTTCTCAAAAATTTATAACAATTTTCTTAGATTTGCAGAGAAAAGTAGAAAACTATCTAAAGTTGAAACCATGTTCCTCAAATTTGTAATTTCGTCTTGTAAAATTGACTTTTCTTGTACATTTGAAACTTTATTATAAATTTGTGGATTATTTTATGACTAATTTTTGTCTGTTTTTTAAAATAAAATTACTGTTTTGGTTTTTTTTTTGTTTTTTTTTTTTTGTTTTTTTTTAGATAAATTTGAAACAGACTGTGGTAATTTTTTTAACTTTTTCCTTAACAATTTACATTTTTTTTTTTTTTTTATTTAAGTTTTTGTAAAGGGTATACAGGTCGTTACAGCAATGCATTGTTTACATTTTCATCACATGTTCCCTTATTTTCTGATATCTGACAACATTGGAAGATTAATTCTTACAACACCCCTTTTTTTTTTTTTAAAGTGAAAGAAAAAGTGAAATTAAAGAGAAAAAAAAACAAATAACAAAAAAAAAAAAACAAACCAGTAAAAAACAAACAAAAAGAAAAAGTAAGTAAATAAAGATAAAAGAGCATCTGAGTAGTGTTGGAACAAAGAGTGGAACCATTATTGAAATGGTATTTGTCAAAGATTAGATCTAATGGAAGACACATATGCGGTCCAGGGTTGCCAAAAGTTCATGAACCCATCCATGTCCTGTCTCAGTGCGAATGTCAACTTTTCCATCGAGTAAATGTCTTGGATCACGTTAGTCCAATCTTCAGGTGTAGGACAGTCCTTCAACATCCATTTTTTAGTTAGAGCTTTTTTGCTTGCCAATATTAAAACATTGAATAAGTATTTTTCTCCTCGTCTTTCCAGTGAGTCCGGTAGTAAACCCAAATACAAAGTTACAAAAGAAAAGGGAACTGTAATTTTGAATATTTTCCCCAATATTGTCTGTACCTTGGTCCAATATTGGTGGATAACTGGGCATGACCAAAACACATGAAAATGATTTGCAGTCTTTTCACCACACAAGCGCCAACAGTTCAATCCCTTATGGGTAAATTTGTTTTGTGCAGGTGTTCTGAAAAATCTTGCCAAGTTTTTCCATCCAAATTCTCTCCACTGCAGGGATGAGGTACTTTTCCATTGCTGTTTATTTAGCTTTTCCCATATTTCCAGTTGTAAAGTGAAATTCCCCTCTTTTTCCCATCTCTCTTTTATATAAGATGTGTTGTCTCCTTTTAAGTCTTGAAGACCTTGGTATATTTTAGAAATGTATCTGATCCCTGGGATCCCTTTATATGCCATTAAGAAGACCTTCAGAACACCTGACTGGGCCCTTTCCAAAACCTCCTTTTTAAGTATATTGTTTATGTGGTGTCTAAGCTGGAAGAACCTGTAAAGGTCTTGATTTATTAGGCCTTGTTTTTTCAAATCTTCAAAACTTCTTAAGATTTGCCCTTTAAAAAAATCGTAATATTTTATCAGCCCTTTCTCCTTCCACTTTTTAAATCTGGTGTCTGTTTTATTAGGAGTAAAGTCCTGATCATAGGCGATCCATTGCAGAAGTCGATAGGGCTCTTTAGTTTGATTCTCTCTGACTATCTTAAACCAAATTTTTAGCGGGGTCTCTATCCACGGGTTAGTGTTATTCAAAAGCTTAGGTAAGGCATTGTTCCCTATTATCGCCTGTAGGGGGATGTCACTTGTTATTTGGCATTCGATCTCCTTCCATTGTGCAGTGTAGACTGGGTTACATATTTCTACTAAAGTTTTAATTTGTGCGGCTTTAAAGTAGTCCCTGATATTTGGCAGCGCGAGCCCACCTTTGTCTTTGTTTAGCTGTAGGGTTCTATATCTGATTCTAGGTCTCTTGCCCTGCCATATGAATCTTGAGATCCTTCTGTCCAGCTCCTGCCATGTTTTTTTGGGAGGTTCTACCGGTATTGTTTGGAAAAGGTATAGAAGACCATCCATCCATCCATCCATCTTCTACCGCTTTTCCGGAGGTCCGGGTCGCGGAGGCAGCAGTTCAAGCAGAGAAGCCCAGACTTCCCTCTCCCCAGCCACCTGCTCCAGCTCTTCAGAGAGGATACCAAGGCGTTCCCAGACTAGCTGGGAGACATAGTCTCTCCACCGAGTCCTGGGTCTGCCCCGGGGTCTCCTCCCAGTGGGACGTGCCTGAAACACCTCAAGTGGGAGTATATTCATTTTGACTGCTTCAATTCTTTGTGCAGTACCCAAGAATGGTATCATATTCCATCTTGCTAGGTCAGATTTTATTTTTGTCACCAGTGGATCATAGTTTAGTGATATAATTTTGTTGAGTTGTTTCGGGATATTGACCTCCTTATTTAAATCCTTCACCTGAACAACGAGAGCAAGTTTTTAGCCAAAGTCAAATTCCTTGTATGTGTTGTGCATACTTGGCCAATAAAGCTGATTCTGATTCTGATTCTGATTCTGATTCTGAGATATTTCATAGATTCCGACTCCCAGTTAGTTTTGAGTTTGCTTAGTGAATAATGATTTGGGTCATAGTTGAATGTTAAAACTTGGGTTTTATGTATGTTTAATTTGTACCCCGATAAATCTCCATACTCTGAAAAAACTGAGGTTAGTTCTGGTAAAGAAGTGTCCGGCTGCCCTAGGTATATTAAAATGTCATCAGCAAAGAGTGCTATTTTATGTTCCTTCTGACCAAGTGTAATACCTTGAATTTTTTGGTTTTGTCTTATCCATTGGCTCAGAGGTTCTATGAAGATTGCAAAGAGCAGTGGAGACAGGGGGCAGCCCTGACGACATCCTCTTTCCAGTTCAAAAGATGATGATAAATTACTGTTAATCCTTATTTTAGCTGTTGGTTTTTTATATAATGCCTGTATAGTTCTAATGAAGTTGTTATGAAAATTGAAACTGGATAAGATTCTATATAGAAAAGACCAGTCAACCGAATCGAATGCTTTTTCAGCATCTAATCCCAATATGACTGCATTTAAGTTATATTTTTTTATATGATGAATTATGTGTAAAGTGCGTCGAATGTTGTCTTGTGTCTGTCTTTGTCTTATAAAACCTGTTTGGTCTAAATGAATTAGGTCTGTCAGTATATTTTCTAACCTTTTGGCAAGGATAATGGTAAAAAGCTTATAGTCCTGATTTAGTACACTGATTGGTCTGTAGTTGGAGCACTCTAGTTTATCCTTTTCAGGTTTAGGTATAACTGCAATGACCCCTTCTCTCCAGGAGGGGGGGATTTCCCCTGTGTGGAGGACATAATTAAATGTTTTCAGGAGGAGAGGAGATAGTTGCTGTTTAAAGGTTTTGTACCACTCTGCTGTATAGCCATCAGCTCCTGGGGATTTGTTAGCTTTAAGTTTCATAATTGCTTTTTCCAATTCTTTAGGATGTATTTCTGACAGTAGTGTTTTATTTTGTGACTCCGTAAGTTGGGGAAGGTTTAATGTGTTTAGGAATGCCTTGGATGCGTTTTTATGTTTTTTGTGGGAGTATAAGTTCTTATAGTAATTCTCGAAGCTTTTAAGAATATCCTGAATTCTGAATTTTATTTCCTTTGATACTGGGTCTCTGATTTTGTAGATTGCTCTTTCTGTTTGATGTTTCCTCAATTTATAGGCTAGCAATTTTGCCGATTTACTGCCTGCTTCATAGTATTTTTGTTTCAGAAATGTAAGTTTCTTCTGGATTTCTATTGTGTAGATCTCATTTATTTGGTTTTTAATTTCCTTAATCTTGAGCGAGTCAGTAGAATGAGTGTTGCCTTTGTGTTCTTTTTCTAGGTTCCTAAGTTCTGACTCTAATGTGGATAGTTTTTCTTGTCTTAGTTTCTTTTGGGTTGCCAGTTTTGCAATAATCTTTCCTCTTATTACAGCTTTGCATGCATCCCACAGTATTAAAGGGGATACTTCTCCATTATCGTTATCTTCCAAATATCTGATTCCAATTCATCTTTCAATGGTCCTTTCAGGACATTTGAATTTAACCTCCAAGAAAATGTATTATTTGTGTATTTTTGGATATTTAAGTCCATGTAGATCGGACTGTGGTCGGAGAGATCCATCAGTCCTATTTTACATGTTTTTACTCTTCCAATGTCTCTATTAAACATAAAAAAATAGTCAATCCTTGAGTAAGATGAATGTGGAGTTGAGTAAAATGTATAGTCTTTTACACTGGGGTTGAGTTCCCTCCACACGTCACAGATTCCCAATTCTTTTAGTAGCATCCGAGTCTTCCTGTTTTGGGTGTTATTTTGATGTGGGGAATTACCAGAAGCATCCCAGTATGGATTCAGTCTAAGATTGAAGTCCCCACCACATATCACTAAACCTTGAGCTTTAGTTATCATTAGGTCGAATACATTTTTATAAAATTTCCAGTTAGCCCCTGGGGGAGCATACACATTCAGCAGGGTGATATCTTCTCCCTCTAGCCGCCCAGTTACCAAACTGTATCTCCCTTCTTTATCTTTGTGTTCTGATTTTTTTTCAAATGTAATTTTGGTTGATATCAATGTCGCTACTCCCCTCCTCCTCCCTGATTTATATGAAGATGAAGAGATCATTTTAAACCCTTGTCTACTGAGTTTATTGTGTTCCACGTCTGTTAGGTGGGTTTCTTGTAAAAATATTATTCCTGCTTTGTCTTTTTTCATTTTGCCTAGAATCTTGGATCTTTTAACTGGATTCAGGATTCCTTTTACATTATATGAAATTATTTTGGTTATACCCTGTTTCTCCATTATGTTGTTTTGTTTAGTATAACTGTGTGGTGGCCGTCTTTTGTGCTACTCAGAAACTGAAAGAACATTAAAAACAAGAAAAACATTAAGAATATAGTGTAAAAAACTTTAAAACAAAAAGCTGTCATAAGAACTTCCTGAGCTGAGGTCTTTTTAATGACCCTGTAAGAGCCTTGATGGAGTGAAGGCCCTGAGGGAAATTCCTCAAACTCTGTTACGTGTTGAGGGCCCTCTCTTACCACTGAAAGTAGTCCCATGCTTTTAACGTGAGTTTCAGAACCCAATCCAAACTTGTAATGATTTTTTTTTTTTCCTTTTATGCCTAAACCCTGTGAAATTGTGTGCACCCTCCCACCCCCATCACATCAAACATTCACGCAAAAACAGTATTTGTTAGTATGAGGAGAACATGTGGATTATTGTCACATTTCTATTTTAACAAGTTTTTTTTTTTTTTTATTACAAAGATTTATTTGTTTCAAATAATATGATTGTTCCATGAAATGTTTTACCACATGCTGAATATGCATCTCCTTTAAAGTTTGTTACCTTGTATGAGGGGGGTTGGATGTGCGGATTGATTCAAGAGAAAGGAGGAAAAAAAAAAAAAAAAAGGTCGCTATTCCAACCTGAAAACGGATAGTTTATCCGCGATGCTCTGGTGCTGGGTTTCCCGCTGCTGGTCCGTGGATTTTGAGGGTCTTTGTGTTGTCCATGTTTGCGCTTTGATCTTCTCACTCGGGTCTGCTGCGGGTTTAAATACCGTTACCGGGAGCCCTCTTTTCGCCATGTCAGCTGTTGCTTCTTCCGCCGAATTATAGAGACACGTTTCATCGCCATAGAAGACCCTTAACTTCGCAGGAAATGGTGTCTGAAAGCGCAATTTCTTCTCTCTTAACACCTTTTTCGCGTCATTGTATTCCCTGCGCTTTTTAAGGACCTCCGGGGCGTAATCGTGTTCCACGTAGACTTTTCTCTGCTGGTGCATAAATCCTTTTTTCTGCCAGGCCAGTCTTACAACCTCTTGTTTTATTTTGAAATTGGAAAATCTTACCAACACCGAACGTGGGGGCGCTTCCGCCGCCGGCCTAGCGGCTAATGAACGATGTGCCTTTTCTATCTTCAAGTCGGTGGTTTGTGGAATATCCAATTTCTCTCTTAGTAAGGATTCCACGCATTCTGCCATTGAGTTAAAACCATTTTCGGTTCCTTCTATCAGACCATGAATTCTTATGTTGTCTCTTCTTTGTTTTCCTTCTTGGTCGGTTAGCTTAGCCTTTATAGCTGCTTGTCTTTTGCGTAGGTCCAGCACAGAATCTTCGAGCACTTTTATTCGATCTTCTGTTTCCAAGATTCGGTTCTCGGCCTGGTCCACTCTGCTGTTTGTCCTTTTCAATTCTTCTCTGAATTCCCGAAATTCGGCCGTAACTTCTCGGCGAAATCGTCGTAGCTCCTCAAATAGTGATTTCAGGCTAACCCTTTTGTTAGCTATCACCAGTTCCTCGTCTTCTGAACGGAGATCTTCCAGTTCAGATTCTCCGGCCGATACGTGTCCTGGCCTGGAGAATTTCAGTTTCTTCTGTTTTCCTTTAGACATGATGATTTTGTCTTTTGATTTTCACTCCTCCAAAAATCCGTTAAGTTTGATTTTCAAGGTGTTATCCTGGATTGGGTCTGAGAGCTTCAGTGTTAAGCTGCAGTCGCCATGGCGTCCAGACCGGAAGTCCAACAATTTACATTTTTGACCATAATTTTGCAGTCAGAACAGAACAATAATTTAACTCTGATTACAAATAAAAAAATATTAATACAGTTGTATTTAATGAAATAAATTAACTTTAATGACCAAGGATGCCATTATTTCTGTTACAATATTTCTTTATATTTATAGTTTTTTTTTGTTTTGTTTTGTTTTGTTTTTTCAGAAGTCTCCTCACCACCCAGACAGCAGGAAAAACCTCCCTTACTTTGAAATCAGATGTTGGCACGTTCAGTTTGTCTGAAGGCTGCTGACGTATTAAAATCATTGACTTCGTGAATTTCAGTTATCTTAACCTGCCAGGTACATAATAGGGAACTGTAGCGGACTCTAAAGACATAATTCACCACCATATGTGTTCATGTACAGAATGATCTGCTTAGGCAGTTATAGCTGTGCTCTCAGGCTTTCTCATCAGTCACCTCTGTAGGCAGCCGCTGAAGGACCTCATTTTAGAGTGAAAAGAGAGCTAGCTTTTTTAGCTGTTGCTTTTTGTCACTGCCGCTGGAGAATAAAAACGGCATGCCTGCTCATGCGAGAAAAGAGAGAAATTGCCAGTCTCTTCATTCCTGCAATTCCTACAGAACATAACTTAATATTGTAGTGGCTGGTGAAATATATCCTCAGCAATTCATCAGTCCCCCTTGCCTTTCCCTTCATATAAAGCCGGCTGCATATGAATTCTAACCACATCTCTTAGCTAAGCGACTCTTCCATTATTGCTCCCGTTTCCAGCGGGTTAAAACCATGGTAAACGCCAGTGCTTACATACCTCTTATGATTTATTTTTTTTCCGCATTTAAAGTACTTTAATAAACTCATGTTTCTGTTGGACAGTCACGCTTAGCGAGACACTGCTGACTGACTGGAAAACTTGCATGGGCGGGGCACTTCTAAACTCCGCGCGGATGACGACCACGCGCATTATGTTGATGCGGCAGTAAAATTTCTGGCGAGGCAGCCCACCACCAAGAAATGTTACCAGAGGAAACCCTGGTATTGATGTTGAGTGTGGAGTGGATATGTGTGCACATCTGCTTAACTCTTGGGCACCCCGGTGTGGCTACTCCGGGTAGAGGGGTGGAGACAAGCAGAGGCGAGGTGATGTCAGCCGCAGCTTCCCCAGCCTGGAATTCTGTGAGATCGGGGTATGGGCTGAGCAGCGGGGGAGCACGGAGGAGGAGGAGCAGAAGCACAGCCCCCTGCCCCCATGCCAGACTCATCATGCAGCATAGAAAAGATAGAGCACATATTAGTCAAATCTTTTCCCTTTCTTTTACTATGGTAAATTTTTCAGATTTATCATCAGATTTTGATTTTACCGTCCAAGTCCAGTCCAAGTCAGCTTGTCGCCCTCCTTTTGCTTCCCATCTGAAGCCACTGTTACCCCTCAGTTGGAGGGATGATGCAGCTGTGAGCTAGAGAATACAATTACACTGCAAAAGTCAAATGTAAGTCGAATGAAATAACCTAATGCTGTTTACCTGCCTTCAGGCATTCCAAACAAAAGAAAAATCTAATTTTCTTGCTCTGCTGGCAGATAATTTTACTTAAAATAAGCAAAAAATTCTAGCAATTGATAATGTTAGTTAAAAAATAAAAACATTTGCAAACAAAGCAAGATTGTATTGCTTAATACAAGTAACTATCATAAAACCAGCAGAAAACCCCACAAAAAACTACACAACAAAAGAAGTTACTGCCAAACTATCCTGGGATAAAAAGCAGGCATCTAATACCTTTCATCTTATCAAAATCCCCAGTTCAGTGTGACCTTATTACAGCTTCAGCACAAAACAAGTAAGTCCTTTCTCACACACACACACACACACGCACACACATACAATAGTAAGCTCAAATGATCACACACATCAGTAAGCAATTCCAAAGCCACTTATAATAAGCAGATCTGGCAACCCAAGGTTCTCATTGTCAATCATCTTCTGCCACTCTAAAAACATTTTTTTTCCCCATCTTTGTCATTTACCAATCTCCCGTGCACAAATTTGCCATTTCCCGTGAAACAATCTCATTACTGTCCTCTTGCACTTCACAGCAATAAGAAAAAACAACCTCGACTTCTGTCTCACTGCCTGACTTCTGCGTTCTCACATTGTTTTTTCTCTCTTTTTCTTTCAAAGGTCTTTTTTATTATTATTAATTGAAGTATCAATACAATACAAAGTATTAGAAATTTTCATTTTTGTTTTAACCAAACAGTGCAAAACTAGAATTTAAAACTAACAAATGTGGATGCTTCAAAACACAAAAACCTTTAAACCAGAAACTATAATTGTGGGTCTTTCAAAGAAATCAAGAAACGGGCGCCATAATTTATAGAATTTGTTTTCAGAGCCACGAACTGTGTATCTGATTTTTTTCTAAATCCAAACAGGACATTATATCTTTTATCCACTGTAAATGTGAAGGGGGCGAAGAGTCTTTCCACTTCAGTAATACAGCACGTCTAGCCAATAATAATGAAAATTTGAATACTTTTTTTTTTTTCCACAATATCTTTATTGAACCTTTTTTTTTTTTTTTTAACAAACATGATACAAACAATCAAACACTAACACTAAAGTACTACAAAAAAAAAATGCACTAAAAACACCAACAACCACCAACAAAATCAAGTCTTCAACAATGCTCCTCTGTTTAGTCTAGACAATCCAATACATAAGTATACATATTATGTTCACCAGTTTGGAATTTACAAGGTCCACACACATCATTCACCTTCTTCTTCAAGAGTTATGTTTAAATTTTTTACATAATCAATAAAAGGTCTCCATATATTCTCAAACACAATTTCCTTTGATTTCAGTATATATGTTATTCTTTCTAATGGAAGGTTTGTTAACATCTGTCTTAACCACTGAGTCACATCTGGTCTATGAGTCTTTTTCCATAATAGTGCAATACATTTTTTGGCATTAAGCAAACTGATGTCTATGAATGTTCTTTCACTTTTATTAAAATTATGCTTTTCTGGGTACAGACCCAACAAAAACAGTTTAGGATTCAATATGATTTGTTTTGAGATTATTTTTTCAATTGTTACCCTCACCTCTTCCCAAAACATTCTTATTAATCTACATTCCCATAAACAATGAAATAGGGTTCCTTTACTTTCCATGCATTTTGTGCATGTATCTGGTATATTTTTGTTATATCTATTTAACTCCTCCGGTGTAACATACGAAAATTTGAATACTTTTAATTTGGAATTTGGCAAGACAAGTTCTGGAGCCACACCAAAAATGGCGCATAATGGATCAGGTTTAATTTGATATTGCAGGACTTCAGACATAGTAATAAAAACAGAATGCCAAAAATTCATCAATGAAGGGCAGGACCAATACATGTGAAGCAAAGTGCCAGGAGCGCTACCACACTTTTCACAAGTTGGGTCTATATCCGAGTAAATACGTGCTAACTTAACCTTGGACAGTTGCACCCGGTGTACAATCTTAAATTGAATAAGAGCGTGACGAGCACACATTGCAGTATGAACCTGGCCCAGAATAGAGTCCCACAGTTCATCAGTAAAAGTAAAATTAAGATCTTGTTCTCAATTCAATTTAATAGCGGCCAGAGAAGAAGATTGTAAATTTGAAATTAAATTAAATAAAACTGATATTACCCCTTAGAAGTTGGTTTAACTAATAAAAAATCATCTAGAGGATTATCAGAAGGTTTTTGAGGGAATTGTTTTGTCATGGTTTGCACATAATGTCTGACCTGGAGGAACCCGAAAAAATGTGTAGAAGTGATGTCGAATTTAGTGGAAAGTTGAGAAAAACTTGCAAATTGACCATCAAAATATAAATCCGCAAAAGATTTTAAACCTTTTCTGTGCCATATATGAAATGTGCTATCAATAGTTGATGGGGTAAATAAATGATTTGCGGCAATTGGACTTCTAATGGAGAAAAACTGAAGACCGAATTTTTTCCTGAATTGAGACCAAATTCTAAGAGACTGACGAACTACTTTATTATTACCCAGTGTAGACAAAGCAAGGGGAAGTGGTGAACCTAAAATTGCCGGTAGGGAGGTTTGATTGTCCACATGTGACTCCATAAGGATCCAAATGGGTGATTTGGGTTCCAGATAGAAATGTTTCCAATATAACATGCACCTGATATTTGCTGCCCAGTAGTAATATTGAAAGTTAGGCAGAGCCATGCCACCCACTGATTTGGGTCTTTGAAGAAAAACTTTCCTCAATCTTGGATGTTTACCATTCCAAATAAATGAGGTAATCAGAGAGTCCAAAGACTTAAAAAAGGATTTAGGAATAAAAATGGGGAGACATTGAAACAAATATAAAAACTTTGGAAGTAACATCATTTTTACAGAATTGATTCTGCCAATTAAGGAAAAGGATAATGGGGATCATTTGGAAAGTATTAGCTTGCACTGGTCAAATAAGGGGAGAAAATTACTTTTAAACAAGTAAGTTGTTTAGTGACACATATCCCAAGATAATTAAAATGATCAATAACAACCTTGAAAGGAAAATTTTCAAGATCCTGAACTCGAATCTTTTCATTAATCGGAATAAAAAAACAACCTGTTTTTGTTGTCGAAAAAACAACCTCGACTTCTGTCTCACTGCCTGACTTCTGCGTTCTCACATTCTGTTTTTTCTCTCTTTTTCTCACCAAAGTAAGTCGTGAAACATTAAAAACACACACGAATAAGCACGCGAACAACTGGACAAACTGCAGTTATTTATTTAACATATTTATTTTTATTATAATTCAAGGTTGTTTTATCGTGTATATATTTTAAGGAATTATTTTTACTTTATTTTAGACTTGTTTTGAATTATGCCTTAAGGTATTTTGGTTGTTATCACATTACATTGTTATTATCACCTTATTTTATTAGCGCTATTTTACCTTCAAGGTTATTCCTCACTTTATCGATGCTCACTTGTGATGTAAAGATCATCTTGCATTGATTTTTTTTGTTTTCTTAATCTATGCTTACTTGTGATATTAAAAAGATCTTGCATTGATTTTAGTTTATGCTCACTTGTGATGTAAAAAAGATCTTGCATTGATTTTATTAATACCCCTGCGCACACTCTGTTGGTCCACTTAACGCAGTGGAAATGCACATTTCTGTTGCGGCCTCGAACCGGGATACCAAGCCTCTACCTCGTCTAAAACCTGATTTAGACTGTGCAGTATCAAACGCTTGGCTGACAACACTTTTACGTGTATTCTCAGACCGACCGCGGACTGTAACTGGGCGTCATCAGCAATTAAATTTACAGTGATCCCTCGCTACTTCGCGCTTCACCTTTCGCGCCCTCAGTGCATCACGGATTTTTCAAAAATATTCATCAAAAATTCAAAATTGAGAAATAATGGGCGGGCGCTAGCAGAAGGCAGGGAGACTACATTAGACCATCAGGTGTCAACACGGAGAGCCGCACAACTCTCTGTTCGCTGTTGTCGTGTTGGCTCGGCTCGGAAATCTCGCAAGCTGATTGGCCGAGACGTTTCACCCCGCAAGCTGATTGGCCGAGACGTTTCACCCACCTCCTCTCCCTGCCGAGCACCCATGAAGGAAGGAAGACCGCATTCATTGCTTTTTATCGCTCGTGTTACTTAGTCTCGCCGCGTGGAACTTTTTGCTGTTCTCTTGTGCCATTTTGTGCGAAATAGTCTTCCCGTCGAGGCACTACGCCGCCTCCTGCAGCTTCAGCTCTATCGGAAGCTGCCCTCGATGATCCTGCGCCTCTAGCATCTCACGATGAGGCGTCACCTGAGGAGCAGTAAAGCTCTCATTAACCCGTGCAGTAAATCATTTTCATCTTGAGTTACGTATCTTGTTATAAGAATAAAAGAGTTCTAAAAACATATTTATGTACACTTTGTTTACATCTACGTATGCATGTACACGTACACACACACACACGTATCATATGAGAGAGAGAGTGAGAGAATGAACGTACGTATTATTTATGGATGACGTCATTAGGGGTGACGCTACTTCGCGGTTTTTCACTTTTCGCGGTCGGTTCTGGAACCCATTAACCGCGATAAGTGAGGGATCACTGTACACTCATTATGATCCACCTGCGGGTTGGCTCCGTCACTCTCTGGCTCCCAGCGTCTCCGGACCGTGCCTCGCTTCCACAAAAGCCGGGTCGTTGGCCCCGGTGGGGGAGGGCTTTCACCACAGCCGTGCACCAGCTGTCTGTGGTCCAAAAAATGCCACAAGCAGAGGAGAGATGTATGGAGTCCCTGTTCAGGTGAAAGGTATGTTAGAAAAATTCTTCCAAATCTTCAGTCAAAAACCAGGCGGGATCAGAATTTCAGCAAATTTAATTACACTGGCCAGTGGAGAACAATACAAAAATAGTCTCAGAGCTTATTTGCGCACCATTCTGACTCAAAACACACATCACTCAGTTCTTTAAGCCCTCCGTTATCTGAGAGGTGGGGGAGCATTTTGTCCATCATGACTGGTCCAGTACATCTGGTCAAAACGTGGTGTACAGATTATCTTTTTCTCAGGGACCATGACGCTCACTTAGTACCAGTCACACAGGAGCTGCACAGAATGGACTAAAAACAAGATGACAACTAGTGCAGCTGCATCCTTAACACTTTTACACAGACTCTGAGGCAGACTCTGAGACAAAACAAATCACAAATATAAGACAAATATGGAATTTTTCTATCATAAACACCATTGATTACCACTCCAATCTTACAGTTGACTTTATACAAGTTACAAATTAAATCTGTGTCAGAATCCAAATTACGCACGACAGCCTGGAGGAACACACGGAGCTGTGCAGTATAAAAGCCTTTTATTTCCAAATTATAACCTCCAGGGTACAGCATGTATTGCGCTGGGATTCCTCCTGTTGTCTTTGGGTCAAAATGACTAGAAGACAACAAGTGTTATCATAATGGTTTCCCCCGACCCATAAGGGTCCCTGGAAATCCAAGTAAATTGCAGCCCGGAACTCCCCATGGCCCTCCTTTTATTCAGCACTAACCCAGAGGAGCTCTCCTTTTTCCATTGGGCCAAAATGGCACATTTATAGAAACGGGATCCAGTTAACAGCGATGCTGGTTGGTCCATGAGTGAGGCAGGTCAATTCATCAGCGTTTCACTGCGCTCAATGAGCCAAGTTATGGAGTTAAATCGTGTACTAATAATAATCATGTTTTTCACAGACTAATTCATAGACAAAGCATTTTACCTGAAGTGGAAATGCTATTTTAACATATTCTGTGAGTTTCAGTTGTTTTGTAGTTTAACCACTTGCGCTCCGTTGTTCCACGGGCGGGCAAGTCTATGACGCATGATATACTGATGATGGTGCAGATGGAGATGGTGCTGGCCTCCAAGCGCTACTGGAAAAAAAAGCTGCAGACACAGAACAGATTAGTTCGTCTGATTGACCTGTCATTCGACTAATAAGAGCCTTGAATTGAGTTTCTGAAACCATGAAGAGCCAATGAGTGAAAATCTAGCCAGAAGGACCCGCCTCCCAATGGCTGCGAGCCAATTGAAGCACAGAAGTTCGCTGAGCTGTTGTCTAAAAGCTGGGTGAAGAGAGACTGCTTCAGCAGCCACAGGCAGTGGTTTATTTATTTGTTTAATTTAATTCCAGCAGAGTGTTTAGGATTCTCTTCCATCATCATAGACCGACGGAGGCCGACGACGAAGGTCGTAAATCATTCACCAAAACCGCAATATTGGAATTATGTTTTGATCGGGATCCACGAGCGGACCAGTGTCGCGTTCGTCTGACAATGGGGAAGAAGTTCGCCAGGACTCTGCTGCTGTGAAGAGGTAAGGTGTTATAAGCTAAATTATTATTTCTCCCTGAAAACTGTAATCCAAAAATGACTTTTGACCGATCGGTAAATTACATCTGTACGGCGCACGCACTTCGTACTTCGTGCGCTGCGATAAACGGTTCATTTGCCGTGTTCGGACCGTGAACGCGCCCCCCCCCCCCCCCCGCTGCAGAAGAGGAGCGGGGGGGGGGGGCGTTCCAAAACGCCTGGGAACAGCCTGAGAACAAAGCTGTGTAAAATATTCATTTTTTGTGGTGTTGTTACCAAATTTGGATCTCAGCTTGATAACACTTGGCTCTACATTTCTGTTGTATTTTCCAGCCGGATCGGACAGCTGTGTGTTATTTGCAAGCATTTGTATCCAAAAAAACACCGTGTCCAAATTTATTTTCTTCAAGTTCAGTATGTTTAGATGACTGTAACTCAGTGGCCGGAGCACGTAGAAAGATTGTTTTTTTTTTTTGCCAAAAAATTCAAAGTGTTTTCTTTTAAATGAGACCAACCCCATGAAGATGCTGCAAAGGGTTGAATAACAGCTTTCGATTTACTTTGGGCATGTTATTTTTTGGCGTTTTTAGGGAAATTGACCGGAGTGCAAGGGGTTAACAGAGCCACCTGATGGAGCCAAACAGAATTTTGCAGACAGCCACAACTTCTCACGGCAGGTTGAAACTTTGCGGCTCGGCCCGCAGTTTTCTCACGTCATGTTTGTTTTTATACATCCCACTGTGTGCATGAAAATCGGTGTATGCCATGTTTTTGTGAGTGCGCACCATTTATACATGAGGTCCCTGGCCACCAATGACGGAGTCGCTCATTCTAACCTGACGAAATCACCCGAAAGTGTTCAGATCTCCTGATCATTGACCTTGACCTTAAGCACATCCTAGATGTAGATCCATCTAGGATGTGCTTAAGATCAGTGGGCTAGGAGGAGTAAGGATTGTCATGAAATCATAAATTCCTAGATCTCTTGACCTTTGACAATGACCTAGAGCTCAACCTGGATGCAGACAAACTTGAGGATCATTGTGAGTTTGGTGAGAATCAAGACAATTTCCTAGGAGTACCTGACCTTTGACCTTGAGCACAGCCTGGATGCAGACCCACCTGAAGATTGTTGTGTGTGAGTTTGGTGACCATCGGTGCAAATGTCTCGGAGGAGTAGTGATTCCCATGAAATGTGGATGGATGGACACCATGTCTTCACAGTAGCTCCTTTTGGCTTTGTTGGAATGAGCTAAAAATGGATGTGGTTTGTTTACACAGAGTAATGTAAGGGGGGGGGGGTGGCTGAAAAGTTCGTAGTGGTCAAATTTGATCAAATGTGGTTTGTTTTTCAACATAGTCTCCCCTTCGGTCCACACACTTCTTCCATCGGTGTTGCAGCACTTGGATCCCTGCAGTTGAAAAATAAACCATATTTGGTCAAATTTAACCACTATGAACTTGTCAGCCTATGAACTTTTCAGCCCCCTCTCGTATTTACTCTGTGTATTTAATTGTTTTTCAGGTAAGATAAAATGAGCGAATGTAATGGAGCGGTGTGTTTACATCCAGTACTCGTAATCATCCTAGACAATTGCCTGGATGGTCACCAGTCCCCCCCACGATGATCCTCAGGTAGGTCTGCATCCAGGTGTTAAAAAAACACTCACCCACGAGTTTTCCCGCACCGTCCTTTCCTCCGACTCCTCTGGCCCACTGGTGGACGTCTCCGCATGTCTCAGTCCTGACCGTGTGTACAAAGTGCTGGGTTTGTGTTGGGAAGGGGGGGGGGGGGTCAGCCTGCCGGAAAAGCACCCCGTCGCAGCAGCGCACATGAGGAGAGACACCATAAAACCACAAACAAAAGAGCAAATCTAACACTACAGCCAATGCTTGAACATTTTGTACATCTATAGAGGTAAAGTCATTGCTGCATCTTGTCAGTGAGCTTTAAAGCTGTGAATCTCCGGTCTGGACACGGACCAACGTGCGCCCTCGGCAAACACCCAAGGAGAGCCCCTTCTCCTGGTAAAACTCCTAGTAAAGGAAAGATCAGTATCTGATGAGACAGGTGTGTGTCAAGACACGCAGACAGGTGGGAATTGGGCATGGAAAGAGAGAATATTCAGTATTTTTTTTTTTTCAGAAAAACACAGACCTCGATAAGACAATACAGAGCAACAGAATAAATTTTCTTTTTTTCTCTGCGCTCAGTACCGAATGGTTGGGGACTGCTGATGAAGGTGCTGCCATATTTTTCAAATCTATACTCTTTAACATGCATTCAATGCAATTTAGCTGTTGTAATGGATAATTATTTTATACATCCTTTTTATTCAAGTTCTCAGCAAGAGTAGCCTGTTGGTCATTTTTATGACAAATTTATGAGTAGCTACTTCATTCTCACTTGTGTTAAAGTCTGTATTTGCTGTTGCACAAAAGAGTTTTTATCCTCCGCCGGACAAAGCCCAAAGGTGTTGAAAAGCCCTTTGGGCGAAGGCCGAACAGGAATTGTTATGGGTCATTCCATCCATCCGTCTGTTCCATTATTGTGAAATCAACTCCTCTTACAGTTTAGTTCCAGTTGTTTTGAAACTTGGTACCATAGTTTGATATACAGTATATTGAGGATGCACATATTGCAGTTTGGTTCTGATCGGATGATTTTTGCAGGAATTGTAGCCTCCGACCTATGACCTCCAATTTCACCTCACTTCATAGACAGTAACTGTCTTGTGAAATCAACTCCTCCTACAGTTTGGTTCCAATTGTTTTAAAAGTTGGTACCATAGTTTGATATACTCTGATGATGCACATATTGCAATTTCACTCATCGGATGACCTTGAGGTCAGAGGTCAGATTTTTCCATAAATCTTCTAAACACTATAACTACTGAAAGAAATTATGTAGACTTTTCAAATCGATACAATAGTTGTATCTAATACACATCTTGGACGATTTACACCCTCATCTAACTAGGGCCACCAAACCTGGTATACAGGTTCAACTTGGGATCCTGATTCTGACTATGGATTTGGGGTCAAAAGGTCAAAGTTAGCAGTCCTTATGCCTTATTATTGAACAGCGAGTAAAGCTAGGGTCACCAAACCTGGTACACAGGCTCACCTTGGGATCCTGACCTCTGACTGTGGGTTTGGGGTCAAAGTTAGTCCTCATGCCTTATTACTGCACAGTGAGTAAAGTTAGGGTCAGCAAACTTGGTACACAGGTTCGCCCTGTGACCATGAAGTTTGACTATGGTTTTGGGATTGCAAGGTTCAAAGGTCAACATCAAAATGGCTTATAAACTATATCTCAATAACAATAAAGAAAACTAGGGTCACCAAACCTGGTACACAGGTTCACTCTGACCCCAAACCTGTAGTCAGAGGTCATGGTCTTAAAGGTCAAGGTTGACGCTCCCTGTGCTCTCTTACTATAGAGGGAATGCATTGGAACAGAACTCTTAGCAGTTACAGGACAATTATCATAGTTACACAAGCTGCCACATGTTTTGAGTGGCAAACACATGTTGGAGCTTTAGTTTGTATGCAGCAAAACATAAAAATTACACAAAATATTTAGTCACAGCAGTAAAAAAAAAAGTGCCTTTTTTACTTTAGGTGATAGTACCACACTGTTTACTTGACTGTAATGATGTGTGTGGGTAAGAGTACACATTAGTGAAGAACTGTTTGTGGGCCTGTAATAATTTATTTATCTATTGTTGTCATTTAATAGGTGGAATGATAAGATTAGCTCTCTACAGTGCAAGCAAGTACTCTGTATACTCCTGCGACCGAATACTGTGTTTTTTTTGTGTTTTACTGTATAAACCCTATTGCTGCCACTCATTTTTGCCACTCGGTGTTTTGTAACTGCCATGAGTTCTGCTCAGTGACATCATGTGCATACCCTCTCTAGAATGTGTAAAGCTCTCTAGGGTCACCAAACTTGCTACACAGGTTTCCCTCGGGATCCTGCCCTACAACTATGGGTTGTATACTTTGTTGTATATTTGTGGATGATGGGTTTATCATAATTTGGTTCTGTCACAGTAATTATATCAGGGATGGCAACAGGAAATTCTGATTTCAGCTGAAATCTAATTTGGTCGATTGACTTATGGGGGGGGGGGCGGGGGGCACAGCCCCCCTGAAGCTGGGAGGTTTTCAGTAAAACAGAAGTAATTTAGACTGAAAAAAATGATTAAAAAAAAAAAAAAGAAATACTAGACTTGGATAAATCATTAAATTTAATGAAAAGTTAACTTACTTTTTCTTCAATGTTGTCTCACTGTCTTTAGTCCAACATATTTAACAGTTCTATGAGAGTTTATTACACTATTTACACTGGTCACCAAGTCACTTCTAATGTGAAACTTTCTTCCTTTTGGCAGCAAGCTGTGTCAGTCTCTGAACTTTGAACTTCATCTCCTTTTCTGGTTTCTTCAGAAACTGTCCGAGTGTTTCTGTTACCTCGTCAAACTCTGAGCCAATTTTCACCTTTACCGTCACTTTTCTCCCAAGCCAATTCCATCGGAACTTATTTTTGACACTTTTGTCTATTTCTAGCACTGATGACTCCTGATCCTTTAATAAAAATCTCATAATTCCGCTGAAAACAATACCAAAAGGTCAGAATTCCAACACGAGCCAGGGATGTGATTTGGGGTTGGGGAAATTATCTGAAAATTTAGCAGGGGGTCTGAGGGACGCAGACCCCCAGGACTGCCAGTGGGGTCCGGGGCAGAGCCCCGTTGGGGGGGGCAAGGGGGGCGCCCCTTTTTTAGCAAGTCTTTGCACGACAGTGAGCGTAAATACAACGTGTTCGACAGAGAGTTAATGGCTCTCCACCTGGCCATACGCCACTTCCAGTTCTGCCTGAAAGGGCGCACCTTCACTTCGTTCGTGGACCACAAGCCGCTAACGTACTTAACGTACTTCATCTTCCTGGAAGATAAAATAAAGCGGAATTCGGCGAATTAGCAGAACATCACATCCCTGAGAACACGCCGCCATGAATTTTTGACAAAGCATACAACGAGCCATCTGATTGGTCCAATCGTTTGCAACTATCCATTCGCAGGGCTGTTTAAAATACAGCAGTAGCTTGAACACAACACATCCGGGTTATCGCGGGAGACTTGACCTGGGGAAGCGCCGAGCGCTTATGTAATCGTGTTGATTTTCGCTAAAATCGGTAACAATAAGGTACCTTACCCCCCCCCTAAAATTTTCTCAACGGATTTAGACGATTCACAGAAATGATCAATTTGAAAATAAATCGGTGGAAATCCGCGGATCGGCGGAAAATTGCCATCCCTGTTATATTGTTCTCCGTCAGTAAGTATTGGGATCTTCAAAGAAAACTGAGGTGGGGGATATTGCACTTGCCTCAGTGCTCTTGTTCTGTATAGCAGAAGTTTCTGCTTAATTTACAAATCACTGTTTAATAGGAATTTTTTGACAATCCTGTGCTTTTCCTGTCTTGTTATATAGAATATTTTTGCAGTGAAGTATGGGGGGGCATCTGCTTTAAAATTAGTAATTCTTCCCACAACTTATAGTGCAAAAAAAGAAACTCAAAACATCGCAACTTTTTAAAAAAGCTCCTAGAAATTCAGGATTTTTGGGCTGCAACAATCACAAAAACATCCTACGAAATCCTGGAGGGACTGCTTATTACAGCAAGCCACCAGAGGGCAATTGAGATGTGCAGGTTTCACTTTTGGAGCGCTCTCATCATCCAACTTTACCCCTGTATCTCATAGAACAGTGAATGTTGAGGAACGTTGACAAACATTGTGCTTTTTGGGTTTCGTCAGGGTTCATAAAAGGTTACAAACAGATCAGTCTTTCTTTTCACCAAAATATTTTTGAACGTGTTCGAAATGTTCATATTTTCCCAACTGTAAGAGGACCCACCCCAGCTAAGGGACTAATTGTGCCCTGTCAATAGAAATACAGGTGATGATGATGATAAACGTTAGATTTTTTTTTTTTTTTTTTTTGCAAATGTATTTTTACGCAAACAGTTGCAAAATAGTTGTGATATGCTTATAAACTGTTGGGACGCATGTGACTAAAGTTCTTTTTGGTTTGCCTAGCGGTGAATACTAGCAACTGTTTAAGACCCTTGACCATAAAACTGTTGGCAACCTTGCAAACTGTGTGTGAACTGTTTTGCAACCTTTTAGAACCGAGACATAACCCAAAAAGCACAACGATGGTGAATGTTCCTCAGTATTTGCCACTCTGTGATACTAGCTTGATTTTCACTTGATTTTTGCCAACATTTATCAGAAAAGTTGTTGAATCAAAAACTCGCCATGTTCGTCAGCATTGGCCGCTCAGTGAGCTACTACCTTTTAATGTATTTTATCCACTTTTATTACTGGATGGTGACCTTGAGTGTCATGAAAGGCTCCCATAAATAAAATGTATTTATTATTATTACCCTTACAGTCTATGGTCTATATTTATAGAAACCAAAACAAAGGTCCCTGGTGACCTTGGGGTGTTCATAAGGCCAGAATGAGCTACTTTTCCATTTACATTATAGTTCTGGGTTGCACTGAAGGGCTTTTTTTGGGGGGGGGGGGTTCAGCTGTTCCCTTTTGGGGTTGCCACGGTGTATCATCATCTTATATTGCGATGATTCGCATGTCGATATGACAAAGATTTTTATGCCAGATGCTTTTACTGATAAAAGTCCATTTATCCGGGCTTGGAATGGGCACAGGGAGTACACTGCCCTGTGCATCCCCTGTGGCTGGGTAACCAACTTTCCTTACCCCATTTCATTATGCTGAGCACCAAGCTAGAAGGCGGGAAGTACCATTTTTATGTGGTCTTTGGTATGACCTGGCCAGAGCTTGATCTCCCGGTTGTGGGGTGGATGCCCTACCTCTAGGCTACCACTCCCGATTGCATTGAAGGACTTTAATTTTGATTATTTATATCCCTACACTACAATATGTATTTTTTTTTTTTTTTTTACTCATACACGTGTTTACTATTATTTTCATCTGTAACATGGCATGTGCATTGCGAGTAATATTAGTCTGTGTCCTGTAGTTTAAAGTGCCAGGCTCTCCTGCAGATGACAATATTTCACCACAAACACAAAACTGCTCTGAAGTATTCAAGGACCCTCACCGATCACTTTAATGTAAGTAATACAGGTACTTCTCTTCAAATCTGGAGTTTACAGTATAAAGTTGCCATTTTTAAAATTGATTTTTGCTTTCAAACTCTATTCAGGTGGCACTCAATCCTACTGTGTCCTCATCAAAGTAAGTGATCACCTTTCAGAATACGTTAGCTTCTGAGATGTATGGTATTTCAGTCAGCTCTCTGAAGGCAACAATATTTTCCACTTTTTTCCTTCAGGGCTCCAGACAACCCACCCCCCAGCCATATAAACACATCCATCAACTCCAACCATAGTGAAGGCAGCTCAACTACGGGAACCACCGTGACAGTCCCTCAGACTGTCGGAAAAATGACCTTAGCTTTTGTCAACATCACGTCGTTATTCCTGAGTGCCCATGACATGTGGGAGCAGGCAGAGGAGATGGCACATAAAGGCAGCGGTAAGAGTTGGATATGGGACAGTTACATTTTGAGATGACCTTTTCCCATTTGTTTAACATTCTCAGATTGTGCAACTTTAGACATTTTTTGCTGATATCATGACAAATGATAAGCTAATCAGCCTCAAAATACACAGGTAACTTTTGATGTTCTGTCAGTTCACACATTTTAATCAGTATCTAAACAGCCCCGGTGGAGGTATGTGCTCTCTGAATGCCCTCTAGTTTCCAATAAAACTTGCAAGGAATAAGAATATTGATGATAATGGGACTAAATAAATAGAATGTCTTCACAGAAATAATGTTATAGAAATGGTATAGAAAGTTCAGTGCTTTAGGCAGTTGCATCAACTTGATATATTGCACATGTGCCTAAGATTACATCTGTTGGAAGAGATATACAGTATGGATATAGTGTGAATATGATGCATGTTAATCTTTATTTTAATCTAATCTGAGTCTTGTTCTAATTTTATATCAACTCCACAATGTAACAAGGACATTCTCCAGTGGTGGTCAATGATGTGTATATATCATCATACAATTAAACTGAGAGACAAAAATGCAGTGGAGTAATAAAAAAGTACCAGGCCCTATGGCCCTGTGTGGAAAAAGTATTTGCCCCCTCGTTACATCATGAATTAACTGTGATTAACCACATTTTTTGGAAAGCTGAGTTCAGCTTCACTAGCCACACCCAGGACTGATTACTGCCAGATTTGTTAAATCAAGAAATCACTTCAATAGAACATGTCTGACAAAGTAGGCCAAGGGTGTCAAACTCATTCCATGGAGGGCCAAGACCCTGCATGTTTTACTTCCACCCAGTGTCTTCAGCAGGTGTTTTCACTGATCAGCAATCAGTGGGAAGAAATTCAGTGAAATCACCTGTTGAAGACACTGGGTGGAGGTAAAACCTGCAGGGTCTTGGCCTTCTGTGGAATGAGTTTGACACCTGTAAAGTAGGCTAAAAGATCCCAAAAAGCGATGCATCATGCTGCGATCTAAGGGAATTCAAGAACAGATGAGAAGCAAAAACCCAGAACATTTAAAGAACTGCAGGCCTCTCTTGACAGTTTGGATACTGGTCCATGATTCACCAATAAGAAAGAGACTGGGCAAAAATGGCGTCTATGAGAGAGTTCCAAGGCGAAAACCACTGCTGACCAAAAATAACACCGAGGCTCCTCTCACATTTTCCAAAAACCATCTTGATGATCCCCAAGACTTTTGTAAAATATTCTATAGACTGATGAGACAAAAACTGAACTTTTTGAAAGGTGTGCGTCCTGTTACATCTGATGTAAAACTAACACAGCATTTCATTAAAAAAAACATCATACCAACAGTCAAACATGGTGGTGGTACTGTAATGGTCTGGGGCTGTTTTGCTGCTTCAGAACTAGAATAACCTGCTGTGATTGATGGGACCATGAATTCTGCTCTCTACCAGAAAATCCTGAAGGAGAATGTCCGGCCATCAGTTCATGACCTCAAGTTCAAGCCCTCCAATGTGGCTGAATTAAAACAATTCTGCAAAGAAGAGTGGGCCAAAATTCCTCAACAGTGATGTAAAAGACTCATTGCTAGTTATTGTAAATGCCTGACTGCAGTTTCTGTCGCTGAGGATGGCACAACCAGTTATTAGTTTTAGGGGCAATTACTTTTTCTACATAGGACCAGATAGGTTTGGGTAGCTTTTTTCCCCTTTAATAAATGAAATCGTCATTTAAAAACTGAATTTTGTATTTACTCGGGTTATCTCTGTCTAGTATTACAATTTGTTTGATCTGAAACATTTAAGTGTGACAAATATGAAAAAAATATAAGAAATCAGGAAGGGGGCAAATACTTTATCACAGCACTGTATTTGATTGTGCTTAGCACAAATTGAACTGTTCAAAACTGTGTAGGATTTCTGATTATTATAAGATTCAAACTGAATTTAAGAGGACGTCTGCATCAGTCTCATGCAGACTGCTCAGCTAAGAGAAGATTGACCAATGGGACAAAAATACTGCTTAAAAAAGTAAAGGGAACACTTGGTATCACAGCGCAACTCCAAGTCATTCATGCTTCCAGGATAGCAACTTGTCCAGTTAGGAAGTAATAATGATTGTGAATCAGTTTGACCAGCTGTAAATAAGATGAACAGGTGGAAAGGAGAGGCAGTTGGTAAGACAACCCTGGGTTTTGCAGGAAGTGGCAGACACAGGCCATTTCCCTCTTCTCATCCTTTCTGGCTGATGCCTGGCTAGCTTTGCATTTTTCCAGTGCCTTCGCCACTATTGGTAGCATGAGGCGGTATCTGCAGTCCACAGAAGTTGCTCAGGTGATGCAGCTCCTCCAGGATGGCACATCTTGTACATGCCATGGCCAGAAGTTTTGGTGTCTCCCAGCACAGTGTCAAGACCATGGAGGAGATGCCAAGAGACAGGCCAGTACACATGGAGAGGGCCATAGGAGGACATCCCAGCAACTGGACTGCTATCGGCTCCTGTGTACAAGGAGGAATAGGAAGAGCATTCCCAGAAACAAAATGACCTCCAGCAGACCACTTATGTGCATGTTTCTGCACAAACTGTCAGAGATGGACTCCATGAGGGCCTGACGTCCTCAAATTGGGCCTGTGCTCACAGCCCGGCACCATGCAGCCCAGTTGGTATTTGCTAGAGAACACCAGAAATGGCAGATTCACCAGTGGCACCCTGTTGTCTTCACAGATGAAAGCAGGTTCACACTGAGCACGTTACAGATGTGAAAGAGTCTGGAGACACTGTAGAGAGCATTCTGGGTGGGTCAGTGATGGCCCGGTATATACTTGGAGGGTCGCACAGACCTCCACATGTTAGTCAGGGGTACCCTGACTGCTGTTGGGCACTGGGATGAGATCCTTAGACTATATGCTGGTGCAGTGGGCCCTGGGTTTCTTCTGGTGCATGACAGTGCCGTAGATGGTATTGGCTGGCCCTCCCATTCCCCAGGCCTGAATCCATTCGAGCACCTCCGGGACATCACATATTGTCGCGTCTACTCTGCTGCCATGTTGCACCAATTCAGCAGCTGACTGATGCCCTGATCCAGGTCTAGGGGGTGATCCGTTGTCTCATCAGGAGCATGCCCAGGCATTGTAGGGAGTGCATACAGGCACATAGAGACTATACACACTACTGAGCCACATCATGAGTCGTCTTGGGGATTTTTTGTTTTTCAAAGCAGCAGGCCAAAATGCATACTGGGCCTGGAGGCTAACTTCAGTTAGGCCAGAGAGTTCTGATTGGCTGAACACTACAGACCATTACAGTTACATCACCAAAAACGTTCCTTCCAAATCTGCCTTTTTTTCAGGGGGCGGGGCTTAAGTGAAACTTGAAAGCAAAAAAATAAATGCATGAGACATTTGAGTGATTTCGCTCTTGATATGTCTTGTAAGTCACAAAAAAACCACGTTACAGACATGTTAAGAAAAAAACACCTTTGATTTTTGGCAGTGTCTCACTTTAAGATCTGGAATGTTTGATTTAAGTGTTCCCTTTATTTATTTATTGAGCAGTGTATATTTGTTATAATGGATTGGATACTAATATTTTTGTGGTGTTTGTTGTGTTTAAATATTTCAGGTGTGCTGGCAGAGCTGGACACCGTTATGGGCCCGCTCTGCCTAACCTCCAGCATGAGCGCAATGGTTCGCTACACACGACAAGGCATCTGCTGGCTGAGACGGGAAGGCCAGAAGGTATGACACATGGATGCCTGTGAAGCCTTCAAGCTCCCCTTTACTGCCTCACCTTCACTTCGGTGTGTTCAGCCGTCGTCAGCGTGTCATCTCACGGTTGTAACGTCAAGATTACCCCAGCAAAAAAAGAAAAGTGATTGAATTTCAACTGTTGTTCTGTCTCATGTTTCCCCTCTGGCACTTCCACACTTTTCTTGTCTCTTGTTCTTTGTCACGTGACGGTTATCAAATCAGGTTTGAATCTAATGTGCCATTATCTTAATTTTGGATGGAAGCACTTTATAGCTTGCCAAAAACTTGACTTGGTGGCATTGATTCTACCTAATCATATTTTTATGAAGCAATCACAGACTGAGATAATTTTCCTTGGATACTGATGCACTTTTGTTGTTTGTCAAATGTTTTATTTGGTAACTATATAAAATGTCAATCAGTAGCTGATTTAAGATGTCGTGTCACGTGCCTCTGAAGTATTTTGGCATGATTATTTTTCAAAAAGAAGAGGAGGAAAGTTTCGTTTTTTTGCTCCTCTAGAAAGTGTCCCACACACGGTGCCAGAAAATAATTTGTTTAATTTGCTCAATCCAGTCATTTGCCCCCTGGTCTTCAGTGGGGAATTTACAGTTCCCTAGTTTTAACTTAAATTCAGTTCACATGCATTAAGGATCAAAGCTAAATGTGTCCTAATGGTAGAGATAATTTGTGCTAAATGGGGAAATGGTCCACATGAACAACACTGACAGGCAGTTGGAAAAGTTCTCTTAAATTCTGGGGACAGACATGCAAGATGCTGCGGAACTCACACTTAACAGGCATAAATATCTCATATTAGGTCTCATCTTCCCAGTCGGACATTATTTTGGATGTAGTGGAAGATGGTTGGGAGGATTTCAAAGCTGATGGCCAAGTAGGCCATGTTTGTTAGTTTTTGGGTCAAAGTGTAGGTTGGCTGGTATTGACAAGTTTTTGCCAAATCAGACTTTATATTAATGTTTCCATCATAACTGCACTACGGTAAACTTTTTGGTACAAACTAAAAGTAAAGGTAATACTCACATGTTCACATTAATAGTTTGTGATTCATAGTGACTGAAGAGATTCTCTGAAGTTATTTCTGTTGTTCGGGCTCTCCACTGAAGTTTTTATGATTTTTAAAGTTCAAAAGTCTTCGCATTAGTCAGTGTCTTCCAAAACTTAATGGTGCCAAAATCTTGCTTTTCCTGTCAGACATTTTATTTCGATTTGAAATGAGGGTGTGAATCACGGGGGACCTCATGATGGGATACCTATCATGATACTTGAATCACAATGCAATACTATCACGATACTGCAATTCCTTAAGTATTGCAGTACCATATATTCCCACCTCCCCCTCCATTCAACTGCACATTGTGTCCCCAAAGTACAATTGTCAGTATCTAAGTTTTCACTCTTTTTCCAACTCATGGCAGTCACTTTTGTTTTGGTGGCTGCAGGCTAAGCTAACTTTTCAGCGATTCCAACTGCCTCCTGTCTTGTACACCTGGCTACAATTTTCACAAGACAAGCTATGACTTCACCTGGCAATGCACACCTTTACCCCATCTAGTGGACTGAAAAATCAGTTCACTGATTAATAGCTAAAACTTTGCAACATTTACCTAAATATATATTGGTGCATCATCGAAAGTGCCAAGTATCATGATACCTCACCGAATCGGTCTTTTCCCTAAAATTTATCCAAATTTATATAGCTGGCTAATTTGATAACATCCCAGTGCCTGTAGCTTTGTGATCTGGAAATCTATCAACATGGTTTTTCCCTTTTAGGTAATTTAATATGATAAAGCTTGTATGCTGATAGGTCACACAAAACTTTTCTTCCCCCACAAAAAAGATTATCAAAGCTTTAGCTGATCCTGCTAATCAAGATGACTTTGTCTTCTGACTCGTGTCTTAATAGAAGCTCTTTACAGCCACTATGAACAGGACTGATGACATCATCGAGCAGTCATTCTTCTAATGTACATGAAATGTGAATCACATTTAACCAAAGAAGCCTTGAACAACTCTCAGAAGAAAAGGAAGTGTACAGCGGTGGATGTAGTGGTTTGACTTTAGTCACGTTTGCCAGTTTCTTTTATAGCAGGATTGTTACAGACATGTGGAAGGTAAAATGACTTTGGTTAAGTTTTTACACTGGTTAGGCTGAATTCATGTACATGGAAGTTCATGTGAGGAAAAAGACTAAGATGTAGGTTTGAGTATTGTATAAATAATTTAAGTTATTGTATACTGTAGGAGGTTCTTGTTCCCAGCATCAGCTCAGCTGTTTTGGGTTTACTCCCAGTTTGACTTAAAGTAGTTTTTGTTGCCTTCAAAATGTGAGTGAGATGTTGACGAAAGTATCATGAGTTCGTATTTATACAAATCGGAAATGCTCAATATCAGATAATGACGTAGAGAAAGAAACTTTGGTTTAGGCTAGTGCCATACGTGCCACTCACTTTTTTTTTTTAATTCAGTTCGTGTATGACTGTGCAATTAATGATAAAAGGCCTTAACACTGACTGATTGTGCTCTTTATACTTTTTCTCATTGGAGTAATGAAGTGATTTCCTTTTCCCCAAATACAGAGCAAGTACACTGGTGTCATGGAATTGGGGGGGTGTTATGTATTTGTATTTATGAATCCTTAAACATTTGCTGCTCTACTCGACATGAGATGAAACGGCAAAATTTAGCATTTAACAATGGGGGGGAAATGGTTACAGGCACTCACTCATCTGTGGCCTTATCTTCATTATGTTTGACACTTCACATAGGAATTATTTGCTGGAAAAAAAATGTTTTGAAGAGGTTGTTAAAGAATGTGTTTTTTTTTTTTTCCTATTCTGTGAACTATGTATTAAAATATGTTGCAGGTGTACACTCATGAATAAATACCAGAAAGAAAACCAGTGTTTTGTCTTTTGTACTGAAAAAAATTACATTTCCGTAACATGGACAGTGAATTACATTTTATTGTGACTATCAAGTGTTACAAAATACACTCGTGAAACAAAGAAATGCATTTTTATTATATACAATGATGTATGAAAGTGTCAACATTGATGAATTGTACAAACTTTTAAATTCATGTGTCCAATTCTCCAGCAAAGTTAGGGTTGCTCAATCCAGTCTGCAAGAAAAGAAATGATACAACTTAACGTTTATATTTCAAAGAAACTTTACCAGGCTGATAAAGAACTCACCACATCAACATTGCTGGTCGTTCTTGTTGGAAAGTTCACACTACTTATTTTATATCCTCGGACACGGAGGACGTATACCACCGCTCCGACTATGCAGATGCAAATTATGACTGCTGCGATGATGCCAACTATCGTCCCTGTACCTGTAAACACAGCACCACATGTAGTTAGTAACGCTAGGCAAGAGTGCCGTCATATTGCTGCAGAACAGCTCTCAGGTTTGTTTGACCTTATTCTATAGTGTGTTGGTGCACAACTATTTCTGAGTGATACTGTATGAGGAAGTCAGGAGTGACAGACGTATGTGAGGACAGTGGTTAGGAGTGATGGATGGATTCAAGGTGGGGGTGGGATTACATTCACCACTCTGGTTTTGATGGGATTTGGAGAGTCCATTGTCCTACTGGGGGACTTCAATGTGCACGTGGGCAACGACTGTGAAACCTGGAGGGGGGTGATTGGGAGGAGCAGCCTGCCCGATCTGAACCCGAGTGGTGTTCAGTTATTGGACTTCTGTGCTAACCACAGTTTGTCCATAACAAACACCATGTTCAAGTATAAGGGTGTCCATATGTGCATCTGGCACCAGGACACCCTAGGTCACAGGTCGATGATCGATTTTGTTGTCATCAGACCTGCGACCGTATGTCTTGGACACTCGGGTAAAGAGAGGTGCATAGCTGTCAACTGATCACCACCTGGTGGTGAGTTGGATCCGATGGTAGGGGAGGATGCCATTCAGACCTGGTAGACCCAAACGTATAGTGAGGGTGTGCTGGGAACGTCTGGCTGAGGCCCCTGTCCGGGAGGTCTTCAACCACACTCCGAGGGAGTCTGGAGACATGGAGTCTGAATGGGCCATGTTCTCCACCTCTATTGTTGGAAGTGGCAGCCCAAAGCTGCGGCCGCAAGGTGGTCGGTGTATCTCATGGTGGCAACCCTCGAACCAAGTGGTGGACACCAGTGGTGAGGGGGGCCATTAAGCTGAAGAAGTCCTATCAGGCTTGGTTGGCTTGTGGGACTCCCGAAGAAGCTGAGGTGTACCGGCAGGCCTAGCGGAGTGCAGCTCGGGCGTGGGAGGAGTTCGGTGAGGCCATGGAACAAGACTTTCAGTCGGCCTTGAAGCAATTCTGGCAAACTGTCCGGCGGCTCAGGAGGGGGAAGCAGCTCCCTGTCCACACTGTATGGTGCGGATGGGGCGCTGTTGACTTCAACTGGGGATATCGTTGGGCGGTGGAAGGAATACTTCGAGGATCTCCTCAATCCCACCGATATGCCTTCCACAGAGGAAGCAGGGCTTGTGGACGAGGGGGATGACTCGCCTATCACAGGGGCTGAGGTCGCCAAGGTGGTTAAAAATCTCGTTGGTGGGCGGTCCCCAGGGGTGGACGAGATTCGCCCCGAGTACCTCAAGGCCCTGGATGTTGCAGGGCTGTCATGGTTGACACGCCTCTGCAACATTGCGTGGAGGTCAGGGACAGTGCCTTTGGCATGGCAAACCAGGGTGGTGGTTCCTCTCTTCAAAAAAGGGGACCGGAGGGTGTGCTCCAACTTTAGAGGAATCACACTCCTCAGTCTCCCTGGGAAGGTCTGTGCCAAGGTACCGGAGAGTCCGGCCATTGGTTGAACCTCGGATTCAGGAGGAGCAATGTGGTTTTCGTCCTGGCCGTGGCACATCGCACCAGCTCTTTACCCTCTCGAGGGTTCGTGGGAGTTTGCCCAACCAGTTTACATGTGTTTTGTGGACTTGGAGAAGGCATTCGACTGCGTCCCTCGTGGTTTTTTTGTGGAGGGTGCTTCGGGAGTATGGGGTATCGGGCTTGTTGTTACGAGCTATTCGGTCTCTGTACGACCGTTGTGAGAGTTTGGTTCGTATTGCCAACACTCAGTCGGACTCATTCCCAGTGAGAGTTGGAATCTGCCAGGGCTGCCCTTTGTCACCGATCCTGTTCATAACTTTTATGGACAGGATTTCTAGGCGCAGCCAGGGAATGGAGGGTGTCATGCTTGGTGACCACAGGATCTCATCTCTGTTGTTTGCAGATGATGTTGTCCTGTTGGCTTCATCCAGCAATGACCTACAGCTCTTACTGGGACGGTTTGCCGCTGAGTGTGAAGCGGCTGGGATGAGAATCAGCACCTCTAAGTCCAAGTCCATGGTCCTCAGCCGGAAAAAGGTGGATTGTCCTCTCCGGGTTGGGGACAGGCTCCTACCGCAAGTGGAGGAGTTTAAGTATCCATCCATCCATCCATCTTCTTCCGCTTAATCCTTTTCGGGTCGTGGGGGCGCTGGAGCCTATCCCAGCATCTTTGGGCGAGAGGCAGGGTACACCCTGGACAGATCGCCAGTCCATCGCAGGGCCAACACAGAGAGACAACCATTCACTCTCACAGTCATATCTAAGGACAATTTAGAATCCCCAGTTGATGCCAATTAACCTAACTTGCATGTTTTTGGCATGTGGGAGGAAACCGGAGAAATCCCGGAGTAAACCCACGCAGACATGGGGAGAACATGCAAACTCCACACAGATCACTGTTGGTCGGGGGCTGGGATCAAACCCAGGATCCCCCGGCCAAGGGTGAGTTGCTGTGCTGCCGCAGTGCTAACCACTCCGCCACCACGCTGCCCGAGTTTAAGTATCTTGGAGTCTTATTCACGAGTGAGGGGAAAATGGAGCGAGAGATTGACAGACGGATCGGAGCAGCATCTGCAGTGATGCAGACGTTGTACCGGTCTGTTGTGGTGAAGAGGGAGCTGAGTTCTAAGGCAAAGCTGTCGATTTACCAGTCAATCTACATTCCTACTCTCACCTATGGTCACGAGCTTTGGGTAATGACCGAAAGAACGAGATTGCGGATACAAGCTGCTGAAATGAGCTTTCTCCGTAGGATTGCTGGACTCACCCTCAGAGATAGGGTGAGGAGCTCAGTCATCCGGGAGAGGCTCAGAGTAGAACTGCTGCTCCTCCACATTTAAAGGAGTCAGTTGAGGTGGTATGGGCATCTGATTAGGATGCCTCCTGGACGCCTCCTACTTGAGGTGTTTTGGGCACATCCCACTGGGAGGAGACCCCAGGGCAGACCCAGGACTCGCTGGAGAGACTACAGTATGTCTCCCAGCTGGTCTGGGAACGCCTTGATATCCTCTCTGAAGAGCTGGAGCAGGTGGCTGGGGAGAGGGAAGTCTGGGCTTCTCTGCTTGAACTGCTGCCTCCGCGACCCGGACCTCTGGAAAAGCGGTAGAAGATGGATGGATGGTTTTGATGGGGTTGTCATGTTTGTTATACCCCATGCAGCTTCACTGCATGGGGTATAATGTGTTTGACAACATGTCACCACTGTAGCTTCTACATTGCTGATCAGCTTGAGTTCAGATTTATACAGAAGCTGTAATTCATCAATACCTTGGACACATTTGATTTTCAGGCACATCTATTGAGGGGTTCCATGTATTCTGGGGTGGAGTCCTTTTGTGTTGTCTCCACTATAGTGTCTACATTTCTGATCAAATTGACTTATTTATACAGAAACTTTGACTGAAATGAGGGGTTCCATTTTTGGGGAGGGGAACTGATGCAGATGCATGGGGTATCTGAGCTTGCTTACTTAAGATTAATAAACGAGTGCATACCCATGCATGCCCGTAGAAACGAAGTATAAGCAAGTATTTCTGCCTGCCCATAGAAAGTTACTGTTACCATGGCGATGGCTGCCTTTGAGCTTTAACATGGTTACCATGGCAACAGTAACCATGGTGAAACCTGCCTTTGATCTTTGATGTGTCAGCCTGGCAATAGTAACCATGGCAACATCTGCGCATCTATGATGTCATAGCTATGAACGCCCATAGCGCCCCTATGGACGTTCATTAAAGATTTCCCCTCCTAAACTTCCCCATAGCCAAGGAGGCTGAAATTTGGGGATGCACACCCTCATAACCTCAGCACAGCACGTATAAAATCTGAGGCCAGTCCGAAGAACAGTTCGGGAGATATGCACGGAACACACACAGAGATTCCTTGCATTATAATATGATGATACGCTGGCATACGTCGAATCAGTTATGGCTAAGTTTTATCTAAGTTAAGAGCACACTGGTATACGGCATACAGTAGTTCGCTGAGCTCCTCTGAAAATGTTCAGCAGAAGAAAACCTAACATCAGACACAGCACTGTGTTTGAGCCCTGCAAGACTGAGGGGGACAGAACTTCTTCATCTGATGCAGCACAGCAAAATAAAATGTTAAAATCATTTAGAAATGATTATGCACAAAAATAAGAGACCAGCTTCATTCCTCTACAGACCAGATGACCGCTGTGATCAGCTCTGCTTTAACAGAACTGATCGATTAAACGGCTCTCTTGAAAATCAGACCGCGTGTCCCAATGGGATTACCTATATAAATAAGGTTAATAAATAATCCTAGCAATTACAATAGGGCTCTCACCCACTGATGTTGTCAGTGACTTGGGCCCTAATGCACATCGTGGCTAGTACCAGCGGCACCAGTACCACACAGGAAGGAAAAGCCACCACAGAATCCCCTCTCCTGAACTGTGGGTCCTCTGGCCATTCCACTTAGGGATGGGCGATACCAGCATTTTTCCTTTCAATACAATAGCATTAATTTATTGGACGTTTTCTTCAATACTGAGACCGATACTTTTTGCCCAAAATCACATGATTGCAGTTTCATTGACAACTTTACCGCAAGGGAAATATGAATAAAACTCATGAACATAAACAGTTGAAAGAAATGCTTATAAAATAATAATAATAGAACAATGAGCAAAATAAATAAAAATAAAATGGCTTTTTTTTTAATTATAATAAAAATAAGACTTGAAATTAATGCAAAATTAATTCAATTTCTTAATTTGATGAAGATTCTCAACTGGATTCAAGTATTTTTTACTTCTGAAATGATTCACCATTCCATCCATCCGTCTTCTTCCGATTAATCCTTTTCAGGTCGCGGGGGGGGGGGGGGGGGGGTGCTGGAGCCTATCCCAGCATCTTTGGGCGCGAGGCAGGGTACACCCTGGACAGATCGCCAGTCTATCGCAGGGCCAACACAGAGAGACAGACAACCATTCACTCTCACAGTCATACCTAAGGACAATTTAGAATCCCCAGTTTGATGCCAATTAACCTAACTTGCATGTTTTTTGGCATGTGGGAGGAAACCGGAGAAATCCCGGAGTAAACCCACGCAGACACGGGGAGAACATGCAAACTCCACACAGATCACTGTTGGTCAGGGACTGGGTCCAAACCCAGGATCCCCCGGCCAAGGGTGAGTTGCTGTGCTGCCGCAATGCTAACCACTCCGAGACCGCGCTGCCCGGTGTATTTAGAGTGAATGTGTATTTGGGAACGGTTTCACCATTCCTGTATGTGTAATTTTTTTTCCACAGTGCAACATTTTTTTATTTTATTTATTTATTTTTACACTATTATTTTACAAACTTAAATAGTGCTTACTTTTTTATTTTTCAAATTTTATGCTGCTTGTGTAACCCACTTAAAATATATGGGCACTAAAATAATTAATTCCACTTAATGTGTGTATTCACTCTAAATACACATTCCTAGTGAACGTGAACGCACCATGTATTTTTTTTTCCCCTAAATGCATTCACACTCATTATCCTACTCGGGTAGTAGTACTAGAGACCCCTTTTTCTTAAACATGCACCTAAAGGAACTTTGAACTCTCACACTTTTATTTTGAAATTTTATTTTATTGAACAAATAAATTTTTATTTATTTACTTTGTTACATGTGTTAAATTGTAAAGTTGTAATAAAACATGTCAATTGTTAATCAATCCACTACTCATTATTTCATCTACCCCTCAGAACCTAGATAATTAGCATTTAACTATTGGCCCACTACAAGTGCTATGTAAATCTTGGCGAAGCCAGCCGGGAGGGGTTTTGTTAACAGAAAAATACATACATTGCAATTTAGTAACCAGAATACAGTTGGCACTTTTGTTACAATTTCATACCAAGTTGTACCCATTGCAGTATGGAGGTCATTTGAGTCTCAGAGCATCAAGAGGTACCAAACTCAGTAATAATTCATGGGTTATCAGGTACAAAAACAGATGAAGTTTTTGAGTTTCTGCAAAATTATGGCAAAATCTCCAGTCGCATCAGTTGAAAGTTCTGACCCTGAATTCAGTAACACGACTATAGTTGAGTTTCAGTTTGGTACAGCTATTGAAACCCTCCAAGGCGAGCTCCCATGCCAAAGGAGTAATGCTGATCCACGATAAAAGTTAACTTTTGTCGAAATTGTACACCTCTAAGAGAATGACAAGTCTAACTCAGTCCTACTTAGCTGAACTAAAGGGAATTGCAAAGTTGAGTGGTGCAGACTATGAAAAAAATGCTACTTGAAGAGCTAGGCAAAATTCAGAGATCAAAAGACAGTGACGATGCAGTTGTTATTTCTGAGACGTCTTTCACTTATACAGATGTAATGCCTGAAAAATCAGGCCAACCCCAAATTCCTCAAATCGATAAACCCACTGAATCTACCCTTAAGTCAAATCATACAGCTCTGCCTTGTGGTGAGAAAATAACCTATATTTTACCCCCAGAGCAAATAAGTGCCCCTGAAGTGCAGAGAGTTATAGTTGAACATATTGTCAGAGGTGGTGACCTGTATCAAGCTTATTCAAGCCCCTCTAAGTTAAGGTCATTTTCTGGGAGAAGCCCATGTCCTAGTTTAGAAGTTGACTATGAGATTTGGCGTAATAATGTGGAGTTTTACCTTGCAGATCATTCTGTTCCTGACAAGCAGGTATTGAGGAAGATAAAGCCTATTGCCTCCAGCTGCCAATATTGTCAAACATCTGGGTCCCCTTTCTAACCCCCAGGATTTTCTCAGCCTCCTTGACTCAGCTTATGGAACTGTGAATAACACTGACGAACTGTTTGCAAAGTTTCTCAGCACAAATCAAAATGCAGGTGAGAAACCTTCCACATACCTGCACTGCCTACAGGCAACACTGAGCAAAGTTTTAAAAGGGGGTGGCCTCTCAGCAAATGCCTTTGACTGCCAACTGTTGAAACAGTTTTGCAGAGGATGCTGGGACAACAGTTTAATCACGAGTCTCCAGCTAGAGCAAAAGAAATCCAGTCCACTTCCATTTTCTGAACTATTGTTGCTTTTGCGAACAGAGGAGGATAAACAAGCTGAAAAATCTAACTGCATGAAGCAGCACCTGGGCCTCTCAAAGTTAAAGATACAGTCTAACCCCCTCAGTGTGTATTCAGGTGTAGATACAACACCTACCGACAATGCAACTAATGCTGTAACAAGAAAGCTCCAAAAACAAATTGCACAGCTTCAGTCACAGTTAAATTCACTCAAAGCTTCTCTGGATGAGCTTCTAACAAAATAAGCTAATGCTGTAGTCACACATGTGACTGACTTAATGCCTTACATAATGCCTCACATCTTAGATAAGAACAAAGTGCAGAGTTTCCTTGGAGATAACAGGAAGCTGTGAAAGTGTAATCTTTGGTATGCAAGAGACTGCTGGGAGGATCCTTTGTGGGCCAAAGACTGTGAGGGGAATGCTAAGGGATTAAAGAGGAAATGCATTGTTATTTTTGATTTGAATGCAATGTGACTTGTGAGCTGTGGGGAGACCTGGGTATATAAGGGACGAGTTTTTTCTGAGATGTCCTCTTTCTACTTTGCTCATGTTGGAGACGTGTAATAAACTGCCTTGAGACAAACATGCCTCGTCAATTACACACTCCACAATGCAAAGATGCCCAAGGCAAAGAAAAGTAAACCAAAAGAAACAACAGGTAACCCTGCTCATTCTAACGAAGGGTCAGGCAAGAGCAACAGAAAACCTCGCCCATGGTACTGTTTTAATTGCGGTGAGGATGGGCATATAGCCACCTCATGCACCAATTTTTTTTTTTTTTGACTTATCTTGTACCCGTAGGTAGATTTGTTCTGCAGTCCGGTGACAAGCAAGCGCCCCTTAACTCCCTAACCTGCATGTTTTTAGCATGTGGGAGGAAACCGGAGAAATCCCGGAGTAAACCCACGCAAACACGGGGAGAACATGCAAACTCCACACAGATCACTGTTGGCTGGGGGCAGGGATCAAACCCACGATCTCATGATCCCCGCGATCCCCCGGCCGAGGATAAACTGTGCTGCCGCGGTGCTAATCACTGCGCCACCGTGCACCAATGAGCCCAACCCTGATGTGGTTGAAACAAAAAGGATAGAACTGAAAGCAAAGCAAAAGGCCTGGGGAGAACAAAATGCACCTGATTTAAACTAGGGTTTGTTCCAGTTGCGGGACAAACTGAAACTCAAACAGCAAGTCCCACACTCAAAGTTGCCCTAAAAACAGTGTCCCATGCATTCACCTCAAATCACCCATCAAAAATACCAACAGGGTTAGTTGGCAGAAAATGTACAGCTAATGTAACAGTAGCTGGGGTGAATTGTAATTCATTATTGGACACTGGTTCACAGGTGACCACAATATCAGCCTTTTTTTATAATGAGAACCTATCAGACAACCTTATCCAGCCTATTGATAATCTTGATGTTGAAGGTGCAAATCATCAGGCAGTTCCATATTTGGGTTTTATACAGGTTAGTATTGGTTTCCCAAAAGAATTTGTTGACACCCAGCCTGAAATTACCACATTGGCTTTAGTGGTTCCGGACTTGCGCTCCAGCACAGACTTACCTGTTTCAATTGGCACCAATGCGCTCGATGTGCTGTATGAAGAAAACTGTCAGAACCGAGCTACTTGTGGCATTTCCACTGTCTATGGTTATAGGCAAATTCTCCAAACGCTCCAACTCAGAAACAAAATGAACACGACAGGAAGGATAGGTTTGTTGACATTAAAGAGCAATACGCAAGAAGTAATTCCAGCCCATAATCGAGTCCAGCTTAAAGGCTATGTTAATGGGAGAGCTTCCATCAGTGAGAAATGGGCTGTGTTGGAACAACCAAGTACAACTACCTTACCTCGTGGAATCTTTGTGGACTGTTGCCTCATCACCCTACAAAATCATGGTCCTCACAAAGTTCCTGTTTGGGTCAGAAATGAAACAGATCATAATATAATGCTCCCAACTAACTGTGTCATTGCTGAGTTGAATATTGCTAATCAAGTTTTTGAACCCCACAACACTTCAAAAGTTGACCCTATCACAACAAGCTGTTCAAGTATCTCAGCTCAATCCCCCAGTCAGCCTGCTAAGGCCAAGTTAACTTTTGACTTTGGTGAGTCTCCATTGCCAGCGGAATGGAAGGATAGAGCTACCGAGAGCCTCAGAGCGTTTGCTGACATTTTTGCATGTCATGACCTTGACTTTGGTCATGCCACTGGGGTCAAACAAAATAAAACTCAAGGATCAGACGCCCTTTAAACAAAGGTCAAGACCTATTCATCCAAATGACTATGAGGCTGTGAGAAAATACATTCAGATACTTCTGGAAGCAGGAGTCATAAGGGAATCTGAATGCCCATACTCCTCATCCATCGTTGTAGTCAAAAAGAAAAACGGTGAAGTTCGCTTATGTATTGACTACCGGAAACTTAACACACAGACTATAAGAGATGCTTATGCTTTGCCAAATCTTGAAGAAACTTTCTCTGCACTCTCCAGTTCAAAATAGTTCTCAGTAATGGATTTAAAGTCCGGTTACTATCAAATTGAGATGGAGGAGGAGGGCAAGGCCAAAACAGCCTTTATCCCCCCCCCCCCCCAGATTCTTTGAATTCAATCGGATGCTACAAGGGATAACCAATGCACCAAGCACCTTCCAGAGGTTGATGGAAAAGTGTATGGGAGATATTAATCTCAAAGAAGTTCTGGTATTCCTTGATGACCTGATCGTGTTTTCAGCTTCCCTAGAAGAGCATGAAAAAAGGCTACAGCATGTCCTTCAACGTCTAAGAGAAAATGGGTTGAAACTGTCCCCTAAAAAATGCAGATTTTTCCAGACATCTGTATGGTACTTGGGTCATATTGTCTTAAGACATGGGGTTGAGAAAGATCCTGAAAAAATAGCAGCCATCAAAAACCTGGCCAGTACTACAGACCCTAAAACAGCTTAGGTCATTCTTGGGTTTTGCTGGCTATTATCGCTGTTTTGTTAAAGATTATTCTAAGATCACAAAGCCCTTAAATGACCTAACTGGGGGTTATCCTCCACTAAGAAAAAGGCCAAAAGAAGGGTACTTGTAAGGGGGAGTACCTAAATCCAAAAGAACCCTTAACAGAAAGGTGGAGTTCTGCTGCTCATAAAGCTTTTGAATGCATTAAAGAAAAACTGACATCCTCTCCCATACTGGGCTTTGCAAATCCCAATCGACCGTATGCCCTCCATACTGACGCAAGCACAACTGGGTTAGATGCTGCTTTATATCAAGAGCAAGACGGTAAAATGCACGCCATCGCCTATGCCAGTAGGGGACTAACGCCAAGTGAGACACGATATCCAGCTCACAAACTGGAATTTCTCACTCTGAAATGGTCAGTCGTTGAGAAATTCTGGGATTATCTCTATGGCAACACATTTATGGTAGTGACCGATAACAATCCATTAATGTATGTTTTAACAACCACAAAGCTGGATGCAGCGAGCTACCGATGGTTAGCATCTCTTTCTACATTTGACTTCTATCTAAAGTACAGAGCTGGCAAGGCTAACCAGGATGCAGATGGCTTGTCACAGAGGCCTCATGCTAAATTGGCTGCAGACAGTGTCTCAACAGAGGAGGAGGAACGCATCAAACAACTTACCTCACATCTCCTGACCTCTTCAACTTACTGTGACATAAGTTCAGACACAGTTGCTGCAGTATGTCACAGTCTTATGGCTAAGACCGACAACCACCTACCATCCATCACATTGGTAGAGTCTCTTGCTGTACATGCAGATGCTGTACCTGATGTTTATGATGAAGAGGAAATGTCAGGTCAAGCGACAATGTCCTTCTTCTCTGAAGATGACCTCGGACAACATCAGGAATCAGATCCAAACATAAGTCATGTAATTCAGATGCTAAAAGATGGAGTTGATGCTTCCTGTAACATTATTTCCGAAGCAACTGTCAAATTAATCCTGAAAGGGTGGAAATGTCTTGAACTGAGAAATGGTCTTCTGTGCAGGAAATGGCAATGTGGCGAAGAGGCAGCCTGCCAACTTGTGCTCCCAGTGTCATTGAGACCCACTGCCCTAAAGCTCCTCCATGATGACATGGGGCATATGGGATGGGAGCAAACTCATGACTCAGTGCGGTCAAGGTTTCATTGGTCAAAAATGGCTGCTGACATTGAACGCAAAATAAAGAGCTGTGGGCACTGTGTGAGAAGGACGTCCCAACCAGAAAAAGGAACACCCCCTGTTAACATCAACACAACGCGGCCAATGGAATTGGTCTGTATGGATTTCTTGTCATTAGAACCTGACAGCAAAAACACCAAAGACATTTTAGTCATCACAGACCATTTCACAAAATATGCCGTTGCCCTGCCAACTCGTGACCAAAAAGCCATCACCGTTGCAAAATCTCTTTGGGAACATTTCTTGGTACACTATGGGTTTCCTGAATGCCTCCATAGTGATCAAGGCAGAGATTTTGAGTCATGCGTCATCAAAGAACTCTGCACCATGGCAGATATTACGAAAGTGAGAGCAAGTCCTTATCACCCTAGAGGCAACCCAGTCAAGCAATTTAATCACACCATCCTTAACATGCTGGGGACATTGAAAGATGAGCAAAAGTCTCACTGGCAAGATTTTGTCTGGCTCACGCCTACAATTGTACCAAAAATAAGACCACTGGGTTTAGCCCTTATGAGTTAATGTCTGGGCGTCGACCTAGGCTGCCAGTGGATCTAGCTTTTGGGCTCCCAGCAAAAGAGGTACAGTCAGCATCTCACTCCCAGTATGTCTGCAACTTAAAAGCTCGACTGGAGGAAAGTTTCCAACTTGCCCTGAAAAACTCTGAAAAACATGCAGAACAAAACAAAGATTTGACAAACATGTCAAAGAATCTACCCTTCATGTTGGCGACAGTGTTAGTCAGAAATGTGCACAAATTGAATTTTGAAGCACAAATTGGCTGACAAATGGGAGCCTACTGTGTACCAAGATGTGAATCACGTGAGTGACTTACCCGTCTACACCGTTCAGCCAGTAAATGGAGATGGGTTTGCCCGTATCCTACATAGAGACCTCTTACTCCCCTGTGGTCAGTTGTCAGAGGTTTGAACAGGAGTCTGAGACAGAAAAACCAGTCTCCCAATCGTCCCAAAACTAGACAAAGTCCCCCTCAGTTTCAGGAGCCCGAAGCTTCTGATTCTGAAGATGAATGTGTTCACATCCCAGTAGATCCAACTGTCTACACAGAAACTTTTATTAGTGTATGACAAAAACTTACATGACCCCCCCTTTGTCTACTGATCAAACTGAACCTCCCATATCAGAATCCCCACTGCCTACTACTACCGTTGACTCTCAACCTGTTGAGGAACCCCAGGCAGATTTTCATCGGTTGGGCAGCGTTCAGGTTTCTGATTTTGCAGTTGAGCAGTCAACTGAAAATGTAACACAGTTTCATGGCGATGCTGATAAACTCCAAGGTTTAAACAAAGGATGTATAAATGAAGTAAACCAGTCAGACAAGGAACCAGATGTTGACATGTCTGACAGACAAACTGATAAAGAGACAAAACCATGTCAGACAATGAAAGTACCAATGTGAGAAAATCACACAGGCTGAGGTGACCCCCAGGTCGTTTCCATTATCCAGAGTTAGGGAAACCTTTGATTTCCTTTGCCCAGAGTCTGCTTGATTGCTTTAATCAAGGTCTTGATTCTTTTAATGATCAAAACGATTATGTTGTTTATGATGTTTAGACCTAATCTTAAAAGCACATGAAGGGACTCATGTTATTTTAAGGGGGGAGGGTGTAACCCTCTTAAAATATATGGGTACTAAAATAATTAATTCCACTTAATGTGTGTATTCACTCTAAATGCATATTCCTATTGAACGTGAAGGCACCATGTATTTTTTCCCCTAAACGCACCTCGGTTTTTCACCGGGAAGAAAAGGGAGGGACACATGCAAAACATGCCTGGTCAATAGAAGTGTTAGCTCCTTGCTAAGTGTGGTAAAACTGAGACAAACACAGTTTAAAAGAGAGCGCTACTAGTCCAGAGTCTGCTGCAAGAAGAGTCTCTTGGTAGATGAATTGTTTTCTTCTTTTTTTTCTGTTTTACTGTGGCTGCTCTGGTCTAGGACCCATGGATGGATGGATGCCCTTTCCGAGTTTGATGGCGAGCCAGGCCCAGTGAGAACATTGTGAGGGGAACTGCCGAAGCAGTGTGGTCAGCTGTTGCTGGAGTTCATTCAATCTTCAAGATCCCCAGATAAGGGAAAGAATCCAAAAGACCCATTCACACATTCACTCTCATTTTTCTACCCAGGTAGTAGTAATAGAGACCCCTTTTTCTTAAACATGCACCTAAAGGAACTCTGAACTCTCACACTTTTATTTTGAAATTTTATTTTATTGAACAGAACTCTATTTTATTTTTTTTTAACTTTGTTACTACATGTGTTAAATTGTAAAGCTGTAATAAAACGTGTCAGCTGTTAATCAATCCACTACTCATTATTTCATCTACCCCTCAGAACCTAGATAATAAGTTAGCATTTAACTGTTGGCCCACTACACGTGCTACACTTGGTATCACCATAGAATTTGGATGAATGGTGTAACATTTCTGCCGCCCCGAACGCTGCTGAGCTCACTCTGCACGGGAATGCTTGGCTGCACAGTGCGCAGAGTCTTTGGCTCTGACATCTGATAGGCGGCCAATATGCTTGGGCTGGTTTTTCACCGGTTTTCACACATAAATTTAACACCTAAAACTCTCAGAAGTGAAACCAAATTGCACGTTTTCTATTAACATAGTGGTATCGCAATATTTTAAAAATTGTCGACTCCAAAGTATCAACCAGCTGGTATCAAAGTATCGATACTTGAGGCCATCCAGTCATGTCGGTATTAACTTTACATTTTAGGTTTTACAGTGGTCAGGACTGACGGTGAGCCGTTTAAAGGGAAAAAGAATTTGCAGCATCCAGTAATGTGCCGTTACTGTGTGCCTGCCCCGAACCCCCTCTTCCCCCCCCAAATTTTTGAAGTTGTTGTGCAGTTGGAGCCCACAAAATTACGATCCAGTGATAAAGGGAATAATTGAATGGGATTCTAACTTGGAGCTATCCTATAATGGCATATTTGCAGTGTTTGTTCACAGGAAAAACCCGTACAGAGCTCTGCTCATCTGCTGTCTGCAGAGCATACACACATACACACACAAAGAGCGCTAAACCCCACCCACACTTCAGGGCATTTAGAGACACAGAGCAATGTCAGAGCGCTGGCTAAACTTTTATTGATAAAAATTACATATTTTGACCGAGCAACTCCATATTCTGGGATGCACACCCTCCTAACCTCAGGAAACCACGTTTAAAATCTGAGGCCAGTCTGACAAACGGTTCGAGAGATATGCTTGGAACAGACAGACAGACAGACACAAACACACACAGACAGAGATTTGCTGCATTTATAGATAGATGGAGGCCTTCTGGTGTTGCTGCCTGTAGTGAAATGGATACAGATCATTGCTAAAATACTGTGAGGGGAACAAGCTGTCACCTAACTCTAAAATTTCCACAGCATTCACACTGTAGCGACATTGAACAATGGAGACAGGTCAGTCTCTTGAAACTTGTTTGTATTTAGGTCATCATGTGCAACATACAGTAGCTGATGGTGTGTATTCTGTATTGTTATTCCTAAACTAAAACACAGCTTTGCATGAGGAGTTATAAGTTAGTATGTTGTACTACCCACCCTCTTTAAGTCAGCTTTCTGATTATCTGTCTTTTGTCAACAGAATTCAACAACACAACAGGTACATGGGTGTGTGTTGGACCTCTGGGAATAATGCAGCCACCTGATGCTACTATTAAACAATGTGATGTCTACAGCACTAAGTTACAACTGTTATGACACTTTAAAAAGCAAAATCCTACAATATATGGAGGACCTCGATGATCCTCAGAGCAAGGAATTGGAGCTCTTTTTAACAAGAAGTAAAATTCGGGAAAACCTTCTTGGAAATAATTCAGTCTGGACTAAAGCTGACTTTGAACCTTTTAATCCTTTTAATGTTTAAAAGTCAGGTGCTGCTTTTAATTAACAGTAAATTAAAGTAAAGGCCCATTCACTAAAACATTGTCGGATTTAACATTCTAAAATGCTTTCTTGGGTCATATATTTATATTTACAATAAAAAGTTTAAAATCTCCCCCAACCTGGAAATATTTACATTCTTACATTTTGGTAGAATTTGCAGAAGCCGGCTTTGCTCTTGCAGGTTACATTTCCCTACGTCGCTAACAGATGATCTGGCCTTTTTTGTTTTTTTGGGTGGAACTTATTCCAGCACTTTGGGCAAGCGGCAGGGCAGTTACAACCCATCACCATGCTATTGGCTGTGATACCGATCCATTTCCACCCAGTTTCTGAGTCCAAGGCATAAGCTTCAGAGTTATGCGGTACTATGGAGTTAGCTTACTGAGCTCTTATTTTTTTTTATTTCTTTTCTTTAAATTCCAGTCACCCCACTAGCCATCCGTGTTCCCACTTGGCTCGCTAATCCACAGTTATTGATATACTGTATCTCAAATCATTTTGGAGCATTTTGTTATAGTTTCTCTGTGATATTTTGTAGATCAGACAGTTAGCATTAGCTTGGCTAGGCGGTTATAGTTAATCCAACTGCATTAGAGCTCCCCTCGGCGGGGAGAGGCCAGGATGTGTACCGTTAGTTTAACTGTTGGATCGCGACTGGTTTTGATTCCTATTTTGACACACACCCCAGTCCACCAGTGATGCTTTATTTCATTCATTCTTTAAGACTACTTTATGTTAGTAAGCTGTGTTCACTACATACAGTCATGTGAAAAAATTAGGACACGCCATTAAATATTCAGTTCTTTATTAAGAAATGTTCACATATCTATGTCTACCCATGTTTTTGTTTTTATTTGCATTTTTTAACATTTATTTTAGCCATTTTAAGTGGAAATGAATGTGGGGGTGTCCTAAAAAAGATGGGGGGTGTCCTAATTTATTCCTCACTATTTGTTTAGAATTACATTTTACAGAAAATTTGAAAAAAATCTTTAATTCATTTTTAATTGTTTAGTTGTATTACATGAATCTCCCAGTATTTTTAGCATTGATATTGTAACGTGCTGCTCGACATGGCGACGTCCCACCGGGAGGTTCGAACTCACGCCTCCCGCTCCGGAGTCCCGCACTCTACCTGTGTCGCCAATAGGGTCAACCCACTTGGCAAGCCAAGTAGGGTGCTCATATTGAGTTCGCTACACTTAGTGTAACGTGCTGCTCGACATGGCGACGTCCCACCGGGAGATTCGAACTCACGCCTCCCGCTCCGGAGTCCCGCACCCTACCTGTGTCGCCAATAGGGTCAACCCACTTGGCAAGCCAAGTAGGGTGCTCATATTGAGTTCGCTACACTACTCCCCTCTGGTTCTCGACATCGTCCCGATGTCAGCGCCCCATTACTCCTTTGGAGGCGTGGGTTTGAATCCCACTCCTGACACCAGTGTAACGTGCTGCTCGACATGGCGACGTCCCACCGGGAGATTCGAACTCACGCCTCCCGCTCCGGAGTCCCGCACCCTACCTGTGTCGCCAATAGGGTCAACCCACTTGGCAAGCCAAGTAGGGTGCTCATATTGAGTTCGCTACAATATTAAATATCCATAGGTCCAAATATGTTAAAAAAAACACACACAGGCTTATACAGGGTGTCCTAATTTTTTCACATGACTGTAAGCTAGGCCCTAGCCAGCTAACATTAGCAATATGGTATGAACAACTGACATAAGTGACTGAATAAGGAGGGTGGGGTGAACTGGGGCTTATTAGCTTTTAAAGAGACATACACTGAAATACAGCCATTCTAAGGAAAGCTGTAAAAGATGGGTCAAAATGGTGCCGCAATAATTAAACACCATTTCATTTTAACTAAAATATCTGACATTTCAGTAAGACCTGTTGGAACTGTGTCAATGTGGAAAAAATATAACAGTAACACTTACTTAAGCCAGAATCATCACCGGGATTCTTATCCTCATCGGTTGTGTAGTCTAAAAGAAAATATGACATAGAATATTTTAAAAACGGCTACATTTAAAAAAAAAAAAAAAAAAAATCCAGCAGAATTATCTGTATTCCACTATCAAAGTATAAGGAAATCCTTACGCTGTCGGTGACGGCAAGCAAAGCCTCTCTTTTGCAGACAGTTGTTGTCATTCCAGCGTCCATCAGGGTACATCTCCACACACATCTCCTCCCCGATCTCCCCTGGGTGAAACGCTGCATTTGGTTCTCCAGGAGCCCAGTTGAGGTAGCCCACAGCGGTGTTATCTGTCCAGGCCCAGCCATCTGAAAAGAGGAACCCACGTTTTACCAACTAAATCTATTTCTCCAACTGCTGTGATTGTTTTTTCTACCCATTTCTAAACTCACAGTTGCTGTCTCTGGTGAGGCCGATCCAGAGGTTGTGCTCCTGGGAGTAGTTCAGGTTCCTGAGGAACTCCATCTCTGCTCTGCTGTGAATGGACACCAGCTCTGTGCTGACGCTCTGGCAGAAGTGACTGGCTTCCGGCCATGAGAAGCCAACAGGACCATTGTACACCAAGTAACAGTAGTGGCCGTAAGGGGCCCAGTAATCCAGACACTTTCCATCGCCAGAGGCAGGAGTTGGTGGTGGTTTCTCTGAGACAGAATTTAAGATACGTCATTAACGGTTAGTAAAATATGTGTTTAAAATCTGCAAAAAACTCAGTTTGGTTTAGTGCGATTGTACCTGAGGTGATCTTGCAGATGTACGGTTTAGCTTCCTCACACTTTATGTCATTCCAGGTCCCGCGGAATAATTTTCCCATGTGCATGCTTACACAGCCCTGATCCTCAATGTTAGAAGGCTCTCCTGGTCCCCAGTTGGTGAAAAACACTGGCCAGCCATCCGTCCACATGTAGGAGCCGTCATGCTGTAAGATGAGGATGTACAAGACTTTTTAGATTGATTAAATGTTCCAGGAGGAATGTCATGGTCAGTAGTCATTGCTTTTTTGTTTTGTTGTTTTTTTTTGTCTGTAGCAAGACGAGGATCTTTAAACACAGAGCCATAAAGTGGTGAGTTTAATGCAGGTCTGCAACCTTTGCCAACCAAAGAGCCAGTTTGCCCGTCTCCGACTAAAATAGAAGTGGCTGAGGGCCACAACAGCAATTTGACCTTTAAAATAAAGATTATGCTGCTTAAAATTTGTTATATACTGTACATAGCTCTGAATATTATGTGGCATTAATGAATTCATAGTACAACAGAGGAAAAAACTGTCAAGCTTTATATATAGCTTCATTCATGAAATAAAAGTATTATATTATAAATTGTTTGGGCTGAAAAATAAATTTCTGAATATCTGACCATAATTTTTGTACAGTTTTTCAATTATCAGCACATTCATAAATGTTTAAATCTAAGGGCGGCTGTGGCACAGGTGTAGTGTGGCCGACTACTGATCGGAGGGTGAGGGGTTCAATTCCCACTCTGTCTGCATGTCAAAGTGTCCTTAAGCAAGACACTGAAACCCCAGTTGCTCCTGGTGGGTCAGGCCAGCGCCTGTGCATGGCGGCTCTGCCGCCATCAGTGTGTGAGTGTGTGCGTGGATGGGTGGACAGCAGGATCGGTAAAGCGCTTTGGTCATCTAGAGATGAGAAAAAGCGCTATATAAGTGAACACCATTTACCAATCTGAAAAATATCATCCATCTCCAACTTTCAACAGTGATCACACAGCTTTAGTTCCTGATATTTTAATAAATTAGAGACAAAAATTTTATTTAGAAGAAGCTACTTTTCATCCTTTGTTTCCTCATAATGCTCCTTATTCACATCTATTAATATAATCTAAATCTGTATCCTTCACCTGTTCTCCAGACTCTTTTTGACAACTAGTGGATTGGTTGTCTGATATTCTTCTTTATTTTGGAATAAAAAAGAATTCTAAACAACTTTCTAAATAATATAACTTTAAAAATCATTTGGTGCAAATTAAGTCAATTAGAAATAATTACGGCAGAGTGGAAAAATGTTTAAAAGAATATCTTCTTCCGCTGAGCTAAATACTGGTTAAAATTTTTTTTAAAAATGTGTGGCACTAACAAACAATCTGCACATATACTGTTCAAAACCCCATAAATAACAAACTAGCAGTTATCCTACAGAGAAAAAGCTGACAACATCCTTAAAATAAAAGGTTCATTTCTACATCACTGTCACAGAATCTTCTCTCCTGTCTCTTCACTCATTTGAACTCCTTTTACTATTTGTTTTTCTTTTTTATTTACAGATTATGAGGAAAAACTGTCTGCTGTGATTTCAGACAAGTATATCCGGTTGGTGGTGTTTCATAATAAAAGCACATAAGAGACACAACCATTCTGAAAACTGAATCACTGTAGAGTGCTTTTATTTTTACATAACTCAGGAAGTATTGAGCTATGATGGTGAAAATTTACATTAATTCAGACCAGTCATGTCTGGTGAATCCAGTATTTACAGGTGCATCTCAGTAAATTAGAATGTCACTGAAAAGTTGATGTATTTCAATAATTCAATTCTAAAAGTGAAATATAGATTCATTACACACAGAGTGATATACTGTATTTCAAGTGTTTATTTCTTTTAATTTTGATGGTTATGGCTTATAGTTCATGAAAACCCCAAATTCAGTTTCTCAAAAAATTAAAATATTACATAAAATTAATTTCAAAAAATGATTTTTAAAAGAAATGTTGGCCGACTGAAAAGTATGTCCATGTACACACTCAATACTTGGTCGGGGCTCCTTTTCCATAATTACTGCATCAGTGCAGCATGGCATGGAGGTGATCAGCCTGTTACTGCTGAGGTGTTAGGGAAGCCCAGGTTGCTTTGATAGCGGCCTTCAGCTCGTCTGCATTATTGGGTCTACTGTATTTCATCTTCCTCTTGACAATACACCATAGATTATCTATGGGATTTAGGTCAGGAGAGTTTACTGGCGAATCAAGCACAGTGATGCCATGGTCATTAAACCAGGTATTTGTGCTTTTGGCAGCGTGGGCAGGTGCCATGCACTGCTGGAAAATTAAATCAGCATCTCCATAAAGCTTGTCAGCAGAGGGATGCATGAAGTGCTCTAAAATTTCTTGTTAGATGGCTGCACTGACATTGGACTTGATTAAACACAGTGGAAAAACACCAGCAGATGGCATGACTCCACATATCATCATTAACTGTAGAAACTTCACACTGGACCTCAAGCAACTTGGATTCCGTGCCTGTTCACTGTTCCTCCAGATTCTGGGACCTTGATTTCCAAATGACAGGACATGGCACCTGATTTGGCCATGCCATCTGCTGGTGTTAGTCCACTGTGTTTTATCAAGTCCAAAGTCAATGCAGCTGTCTACCAGGACATCTTAGAGCACTTCATGCTTCCCTCTGTTGACGAGGTTTATGGAGATGCTAATTTCATTTTCCAGCGGGACTTGGCACCTGCCCACACTGCTGCCAAAAGTATCAAAGCCTGGTTTAATGACTATGGTTTCACCATATTTTACTCGCCAGCAAACTTTCCCGACCTAAACCCCATACAGAATCTATGAAGTATCGTCAACAGGGAGATGAGAGACACCAGACCCAACAATGCAGATGAGCTGAAGGCTGCTATCAAAGCAACGTGGGCCTTCATAACACCTCAGCAGTAACACGGACTGATCACCTCCATGCCATGCCACAGTGATGCGTTATTAATTCATGCAAAAGGAGCCCTGACCAAGTACTGAGTGTGTGCATGGAAATACTTTGTCAGCCAACATTTCTATAAAAAAAAATAAATCAATTTTTAAAAAATTGATCTTATGTAATATTCTAATTTTTTGAAAGACTGATTTTTGGGTTTTCATGAGCTGCAAGCCATAACCATCAAAATTAAAAGAAATAAACACTTGAAATATATCACTGTCTGTAATGAATCTATATAAAATATGAGTTTCATTTTATGAATTGAATTACTGAAATAAATCAACGTTTTGATGATATTCTAATTTAGTGAGATGCACTTGTATAGCGCAGGTGACTAATTTTAAGGTTATTGAGCAAGAATTCAAGGATTGTTTCTCATTTTTAAGGATAATTAAGGTGTTGATTTTAGATAATCACATTTAAAACTTTTTATGGACCTGTAGAAACTAATGAGGCAGCTGTTTTTGTTGTTCGTGTTCTTGTGGAGAAATTCTCTCCACACCATCTGTCCACACAGAATTACTCTCTATTTTCCTCTGTGATTTTACTTTCTCTGGATTTGTTCATGTCTTACCGAGAGTGGCAGGAAGCTGCTGCTGTCCGTGCTTCTCCACATGCACTGAAGAGTGAGGAGAGGCTAAGCGGCTCTCTGTGCAGCTGCCGTCAGATGTGATGTAGTCACGCATGGTTGACAAGATAATAAATAATTTCAAAAATATATATTTTATATTCATAAAAGTATGTGTTTCCATTGAGAAATGTATCCAATTGCAATAAACAATAATTTAAAAAAATAATTAAAATGAGCTTCATTAATTTCCGTGTGTTTTGAGATATAACTGTAGGGAGCCACAGCATGGGGGCTGAGGGGTCGTGGGTTGCCGACCCCTGGTTTAATGGATTTGAATTGAATGCAGCAACTGAAGACACAGAGGTAGAAAAACAACTACCAAAGGAGAACTGTGGTAACTCCATTTATTCAGGATTTATTCATTTGTTTTTTGCTCTACATACTGTATCCATAGCTCCTTTTAAACTGGTGGTTATTGGGTTTTAGCCTTCCCTGCATTTTATAGATAACCAACTTTTCCCCATTGAGCTGAATTTAATAGGTTTAATGAAGCTCGCAAGGATGCAACATGCAGGCATGAAAAGGTTTGAAACTTCAGGAAAAGCAGATGATTCACTGAATAATTTCATAAACCCACACACCCATGTTTTTCCTCTGTGCAGTGGGAAAACTCTGCCATGTCTTCAAATAGTTTGTATTTAACTGCCCTCAGATTAACACATTTAACAGAAAAACAATGGCTGAATCTGTATGTGACACAGGATATGCACACACACATACACCGCATATGATATGATGTGATATGATGATAGATTAGTATGTGGAGAGAATACTTTGTCACAGAAGAGAGGTTTGTAGTTTAAAAATCTTCAGACTGACAGTATCCCGCCACACCACCTCTGTGTCTGCATTCACACAGGAAGACACACACTCCCTATTCATCCATTCCTTCATTCCACTAAAAAATACATTAATGCCTAATCTATAGGTTATACACCACCGGTAAGTCCGTGATTAAAATGAAAATGTAGATGGAATAAAAAACTATTACGTGCATCATCATATTACAATTAAAATGACGGGTGAATAGATTATAACTGTTACAACTCTGTCCATCAAGCACATGCTGTTTCCTCATGTGCCCCTGTCAGTAATAGCTGGGCGATTTCAGAACACTCCACTGAAATAGCATTAACAATGTGGTTCTGACGACAGACCTCCTTTTTCCTGATTAAAAGTGTACTGTCATAAAATTAACTAAAACACCAATGCGTTGAGATTGTGCTAGTGCCACACCTCTCTTAAATGAGTCTCCTTCCTTGCAGCGCAAAGCAGGTGCACGTCTACATTAGATGATGCGACGCAAAGCGTGAAAAACAGACAATGCGGTGGCCAAAACTTATAATAGAGCTCTTAATTTGTCAGTTAACTACACTGGTTTCACAGCTGCAGTTTCTTTTCAGATTTAGATTTTCCATCGGAAATTAACTTTACAAAAACTTTTAAAGGAATAAAGTTTTGTTTCTTGAGCTGTTACAGCTGTGACTGGAAGCAGTGTTAAACTTAAGATGCACGTGTGTTGTTGGTAGTGTTTATTTTATTTCTAATATAGCTTTATTTACACTTTGTTCAGTTTAATCTTTCCCACTTTGAAGCATATTGTACCTTTAGTTTACACTAAATTTCAGTGTCTACACTTATTCTCTACCTATCCTGTTAGGATAGGTATGGTAAGCCTAACTTGACTTTTCCTATAATAATTTAAGGGGAGCAGCTAATTCAAAGTGTTATGATCAGCTGTAACAAGACCAGACCTGTCGCCTGAGTCCAATCCAGGCATCCGAGTTTCCCCGCAGGACCACCAGGGCAACATAGGCCTGGTCGTAGCTCATATCGATACTGGCTAGGTCTCCGCCTTCCTTCTCGCAGGCTTCCCGAGCAGTGTCCCAGGTCGCTGGTTCTTCAATCAGTTTGTAGCAGTTCTGGAACCAGGGGACATAGTCATCTCGACAGGGGGTCTTGATTGGCGGAGGAGGGGTATTAGCTTTTGCTGTTATTGGAAAAGAAAGAAGCATGTTTAATGTCATTGGGAATCAAAAATATTTGAGGAGAAAGAGTAAGTTCTGGGGTGTTTACTCACGTCTCTTTATGTAGCAAACAAAGCTGTGATTTTTATGACAGGCATCATCATTCCACTTCCCAGTTGAGAGCTGGCTATGAATCATTGCAACGCAGTGTTCCTGTAGAGCAGAACAATGACAGGCATTAGCAGAGTTAGCCATTCACTCATTCAGAGTTATTTGTATTTATTTTGTATACTTTATTAATCCCAGAGAGAAATTCAAGGGCATCCACCTGGATGAGGCAGCCACAGTGCAGCGCCAGTCCCTTCACCATTCACACCTAGGGCCACTTTAGTCAGTGGAGACTTTAAAGTGGACACTTTAGTTCAGTCTCCAGTTAGCCTAACTTGCATGTTTTTTGGACTGTAGGAGGACACCGGAGCACCCGGGGTAAACCCACACAACATGCAAACTCCACACAAATAGGCCCTACTGGCTGGTGGATTTGAATCCATGGCCTTACTGTGAGGCAGTAGTGCTAACCACTACACCACCATGCTGCCCTTGATTATTCTACACCAGGGACAGGTCATCTCCTTTCAGCCACTCACAATACACACCCCTGTCCCCAATTATGCTTTATTTCATCTTCACTTATCTGGCGCTAACAGCTAACCAGCTAACAGTAGCCTCAAAATGACACCTCTGCCATCTCAACCAAACTTCAAGAGGTGATGAAAAAGGGAGGGTGGGGTGAACTGTTACTCATGAGAATTTTTTTTTTCTTATCATGTCCAGCAGTTTGGCAAGCAGAACAGATATCTGCTTGCCTTATTGTACCAAACAGATTTACTTTGCCAAAAGGAGCTCTGCTCGTATTTGATATATGCTGTATATAAATAGTATTTCAAATCAAATCAAATCACCCTTATTGTCATTCAACCGTACAACCAATCATGTACAGCAGAACGAGATTGTGCTTTACCTATCTACAGTGTAAATCACACACACCCCAAGTGTAGAATCAGAGGGCTGCTGCCATGCAAGGCACCGCCACAGAGTTCCCTCCTCCATTCCATTTATTGCTGAGCACCAAGCTGGACGGCAGGAAGTTCCACTTTTATATGGTCTTTGGCATGACCCGGCCGGGATTTGAACCCCTGCCTCCCGGGTGTGGGGCGGATGCTCTACCAACTGAGCCACCACTCCGGTGGACTCCTCTGGCCGTATAATAATTTTAATACTTTATTTCAATTGCCTTACTTATGCAAGATGTGACGGGGGAATGGGGGAGGGAACTGAAGGGATATGAAATGGTCGGGGGGTGAGGCAGTGGGGAGGGGGAGAGAAAGAGAGAAAACACAAGAAACAGTAGCTGCTTCTGAAAAGATCTCAGCACTGGCCTGATAGCTACACCTGAAAGAACAGATAGATGTGTGTGTATGCATGTATGTGTGTATGTGCGTGCAAAAGAGAGAGTGTGTCTGTGGTTTGCCAGGAAACATACAAAATAGAGGCTAGGAGGGTAGGCTCATGAGAATTTAAAGAAAAACACACTGAAAGTAGCTATGAGGAAGTCTGTTAAAATGGGTTGAAAATGGTGCTGAAATAATTGAAAGCTGATGTATTTTGACCACAGCATGTTAGACATTTCATTAAGACCTCTAGGAATGGTGTTGACATGGAAAAAGTGGTCTTCAAACCAGTCTTGCCAAAGCTCGCCTGACTTCATGGAAGCACCTGCTGGGAACAACCTAAATTTGACTTGCTTCGAGAAAATGAAATTGCCAATAATCCTGTAACTTTTTCAAACATATTTCACTGAAATGGTTCATTACATTACTGATTTAAAGCCATTTTGGTTCCAGTTTCCCTTTGGAAACACAAACACACACAGATGGATACAAGGGAGGGGTAATCATAGTACTTAGATATTTAATTCAGAATGCTAAGTAAGCAAAGTATCCTCACTGTTCCTCCAGCATTGTTGGGCTCATTTAGGTTCCAGTTGGTGTACCGCACCGGGCTGATCCCGTCACTCCAGGCGTACTGATTCTCAACAAGGAGATCTGACAGGCCGATCCACGTGTTGTGCTCGAGGTCCCTCAGGTAACTCGCCACAAAGTCTGGAGGAAAGGCAACAAAAAATGTCAGTTTTAGAAAATTCCTGTAAAACTTAATGGTTTATGTACTGAACATACCATTCTCCAGCTGGTCATCAATGACTGCCAGCTCTGCTCCTTGATCTTGGCACCAGCTTCGAGCGTACGACCAGTTAGCTTTGAGATCATCTTTTTTCCCTTTGAACAGGAAGCACTTGTTCCTAAATTTCATCCAGCCTGCCAGGAGGAAAAGATGGGTGGAAGAATGGCAAAAACTGAATTAGTTGAGTTGGTAATGGGGAAAAATGCTGGCATCGATGTTTGCTTCAATGACAAATATTATGTCAGTTCTATACTATGGTCTATATACAATACAGGCACCCAATTATACAGAGGTTTGTTTTTTTTTTTATTTACAAACCTTTAGTCATTTTAGGGACATCAGATACATTGAAAATCAATTGCCAAGAAAAAGTATTTCGCGTATGAGAATGGGGGGGGGGGGGAATGCAAACATGAGACAAACCTCAAAGTGGTGAAAGTAAAATCACATTTAAAAGAAAAAAGTTGCAATCTTGTTATGAAAAAAGCTGCAAAATTACATGAAAAAGTTGCAGATATTTTAAAAAAGTTTCAAACTTGTAAGGTGTAAGTGTCACATTTATTTTAAAAAGTCAAATTTATTTGACAAAAAAGAGGGAAAAAATTAAATTTACAAAAAATTGTCACAAATTGGCAAGAATATGTCCATTTTGTCAGGGGGAAAATATCCCAAATTTATAAGAAAAAAGTAGTAAACAAATTTTAAATTTATGAGTCAATAATCACAAGTTAATAAGAGTAAAATCAAGCAACTTTTTTTTTTTTTCCACAATATCTTTATTGAACCTTTTTTTTTTTAACAAACATGATACAAACAATCAAACACTAACACTAAAGTACTACAAAAAAAAAAAAAAAAAAAAAAAAGGATGCACTAAAAACACCAACAACCACCAGCAAAATCAAATCTTCAACAATGCTCCTCTGTTTAGTCTAGACAATCCAATACATAAGTATACATATTATGTTCACCAGTTTGGAATTTACAAGGTCCACACACATCATTCACCTTCTTCTTCAAAAGTTATGTTTAAATTTTTTACATAATCAATAAAAGGTCTCCATATATTCTCAAACACAATTTCCTTTGATTTCAGTATATATGTTATTCTTTCTAATGGAAGGTTTGTTAACATCTGTCTTAACCACTGAGTCACATCTGGTCTATGAGTCTTTTTCCATAATAGTGCAATACATTTTTTGGCATTAAGCAAACTGAGGTCTATGAATGTTCTTTCACTTTTATTAAAATTATGCTTTTCTGGGTACAGACCCAACAAAAACAATTTAGGATTCAATGTGATTTGTTTTGAGATTATTTTTTCAATTGTTACCCTCACCTCTTCCCAAAACATTCTTATTAATCTACATTCCCATACACAATGAAATAGAGTTCCTTTACTTTCCATGCATTTTGTGCATGTATCTGGTATATTTTTGTTATATTTATTTAACTCCTCCGGTGTAACATACATCCGCATTAACCATTTGAAATGTATCAATTTAAGGCGTACATTTATTGATTTGGTTTGAGCTTCTGTACAAGCCAATTCCCATTGTTCCTCTGAAATTTCAGTTTGCAGATCTTCTTTCCAGTAGTTTAATCTTTTCAGTGAATTTTCACTTGAAGATAGTGTCAATGAGTTATAAAACTCTGAAATAATACCCTTTCTTTTACTATCTTTCATCATCATTTTTTCCAAGGATGAATAAATAGGTCAAGTGAGAGCTTTATTTTGATTTGATCGAATAAAGTTTCTAAGTTGAAGATATTTAAAAAAAATGTGTTCTATTGAGATTAAATTTGATCCTCAGCTCTTCAAAAGACATTATGTTGTCTGCACATGGCAAATATAAATCCTGAATCTTTTGTATCCCTTTTAAATTCCATACTTTAAATACAGCGTCCGCTCTCCCTGGTTTAAAATATTGATTACCCCATATTGGACTAAATTGTGACAGTAACTGTGGTTCTTTTAAATAGTTTTTAGCTTCACACCATATTTTGATCATATGCTTTACAAATGGATTTTTAACTTGTTTTTGTAATTTTTTTGCCAAATCTGAGTATATGAATATGGGAAGAGGTAAAGGTAAATTGTATGATTCCATTTCAGTCCAGTGAGGGAGATCATTTGATGAAAAATAATATGTCATAGACCTCAGTTGTGCCGACCAATAATACAACATAAAATTTGGACATTTCAGACCTCCACGATCAAATGGTAAATATAATAAAGACAGACGTAATCTAGCCCTCCTGTTGTTCCATATAAATTCCACTAACTTTTTTTTTATTCTTGAGAATAAACCTAAAGGTGGTGATAAGGGAATGTATTGAAATAAATAAAGTATTTTAGGTAAAATATTACTTTTAAGTATATTGATTCTCCCGATCATCGACATTGGTAGTGACATCCATCTCTGAAGTAACTCATTAATATCTGTCATTAAGGCTTCATAGTTGACACTGGCGACTGATTCTAGCTTAGGCACAATTTGGATTCCTAAATATTTAAACTGATTTACAACATTGAATTGATTTACCTCAGGGGCTGGGTAATTTCTCTGGGTCTCATTTAGCATTAATATTGAAGATTTAGTTTTATTTATTTTATATCCTGATATTTCCCCAAAATTCTTTATTAAATTCAACAAGGTTGGAATTGATTTTTTTAGATTCGACATAAACAAAATTATGTCATCGGCGTACAGGGAGATTTTATGTTCTGTTGGTCCAACTTTAATTCCATATATTTGTGAATGTAAACGTATCGCTATCGCTAAAGGTTCAATTGCCATAGTAAACAGTAAAGGTGAAAGTGGACAGCCTTGTCGACATCCTCTATTGATTTTTATTGGTTTTGAAATATTGTTATTTGTTAGGATTTCTGCTGTAGCATTATTGTATATTATTTGAACCCATTTTATGAAATTATTTCCAAGTCCAAACCTTTGTAGGACTTCAAAAAGAAAGGGCCATTCAACTCTATCAAAGGCCTTTTCGGCGTCCAGTGATAGGAGAGCTGTATCCGGTGCTTCTTTATTAAAATAAATAATATTAAATAGTCTTCTTACATTATGGAAGCCTTGTCTTCCCTTTATAAAGCCATTCTGATCTCGATTAATAATATTTGGTAAAATTTCTTGTATTCGTCTTGCTAAAATTTTACAGATTATCTTAAGGTCGGCGTTTAATAGGCTTATTGGTCTCATATTTTCACATTTATTAGAGGGCTTACCTGGTTTTGGCAGCAGTATAATTAAGGCATTATTTATGTATGATGGTAAATTATTATTTTGAAATGCTTCTAAAACCATTTCCAAAAAAGGTTTTATTAATTTATTCTTAAATTTCTTATAAAGGTCAACTGGAAGACCATCTGGTCCTGCACTTGTTCCTGATTTCATATTATCAATGGCTAGCCCAACTTCTTCTTGACTAATTTTAGACTCCAGTATCTCCCTGTTTTCATTTGGAATACACGGTATAGATAGTTCGTTCAAAAACCCATTTAGTTTTGTTAAATCAAATTCATTTTTAGTATCATATAATTTTTCATAGTAATCTCTAAAGGCTCTGTTAATTTCTAAAGGATCTATAACTACCTGTCCGTTACTTATAATACTAGTAATTGGTGTTTTAATTTCTAATTGTTTAATCTGCCATGCCAATAATTTTCCTGATTTTTCACCTTGTTCATAAAAAGATTGTTTCAATCTTAGAAGACTCGAGGCAGCTCTATTCGCTGATTTTTTGTCGTATTCAGCTCTCAAAATCAGTAATTCATTCTCCAACCTTGGATCACTTCCTGCATACACTTTTTCCTGAAGACTTTTTATTTTATGTTCCAATTTAGCTCTCTCCTCTCGAGTCTTCTTAGATTTTGATCCTGTATAACTAATAATATGTCCCCTAATAAAAGCTTTGAAAGCTTCCCACTTTACACATGCTGATGTTTGTGTAGTATTGATGTCAAAGTACTCGTCTATCTGTTTTTCTATATACTTGACAAATTCCTCATCCTGAAGCCATTTATGCTGAAATTGCCATCTACCTGATTCCTTTGTCAATTTTTTATCTACATATATTAGACAACAGGGTGCATGATCAGAGATCACGATGTTATCATAAAAGCAGTTTTGAATCTTGGATCTTAATTCTGTGGAAATCAAAAAATAATCAATACGTGAGAATGTCTTGTAGGTACTGGAATAACAAGAATAGGCTTTAACTTGTGGTTTCATTTCTCTCCATATATCTAACAATCTCAATTCTTTCATAAAATGATTAATAGTCATCCTACATCCATTGTGCGTACAATCCAGTCCTGTTGATCTATCTATACCTGGATTCAATGTACAATTAAAATCCCCTGCTATTATATGTTGCCCTGTAAGTGATGATAAAATAAGAAATAAATTAGCAAAGAACTTTTGATCATCTATATTGGGACCATATAAGTTCACAAGATTTATATTTTCTAATAGCAAAGAACCTTGAATGATTACATATCTTCCAAGTTTGTCTCCAATTACATTTTTCACTTGAAATCATGTGATTGAGTTATGACTCAATCACTTGAGTCATAACTCCCCTGGCCCGGGATGAAAATGATGAGGTGAATACACTTCCTTGCCATCTACTCCTAATTCTTTTTATATCCTCCTCTATTAGATGAGTTTCTTGTAAAAACACAATTTTTGAACCCATGTCTTTTATTTTATTCATAACTTGTTTAAGTTTTTTTAAATTTTGTAGACCTCTGCAATTCCATGAAGTTAAATTAAGATTAACACTTTGGTTTATGATCAATAGAGAGTTTGGGATTACCTTGCAGTGTAAACATGCTCATACAGAGAAGCAAAAACATGAGTGGTTGAACATTCATCCTACAAACTACACACAAACAAATTCCCCCTTCCCACACTTGTGGCGAACCCCCCAAAATCAAAAGAAAAATTCCGTCTCCCGATATAGCCATCGACCGTTCCACACCCACGGGGAACAGCCTAAGCCACTCCTTCTTCATTCTCCCAATCACCCTAACTCTACTGCTTTTAATGACGTAACATTAACTCTCCTCTGTAGTTTTCCAACTTAACTCCAAAATTTTTAACAACTTTGTACATCATAGTTTTTTTTTGTTTGTTTTGTTTTTGTTTTTTTTTAATATATAATACAATCTATATTTTGTAAACTTGCTGTTTACTTCAAGTCAGTCAGATGCCTGTGCAAATGCTTAATTATTCTACCTTATATTTTGTTCATGCTTAGCTCCCACCAGTCTCTTCTTCTTCTTTGATCTTCTTGATGAACTCCTGCGCCTCCTCTGGGGTCTTGAAGATGTGGGTTCTGCCCTCATACGTGGTCAGCAGTCTCGCAGGATAGATTACACCATGACGAATCCCAAGGTTGCGCAGCTCCTTACGTATGGGATCAAACTGCTTCCTCAATTGTTGGATTCCTGTGGCCAAATCTGGGTAGAACCGCACCTGCTGATCCTGGTGTTTAATCTCTCCTTTAGCTCGTGCAGCGTTGAAGATCTTCATCCTGTCTCTGTTGCTAAGAAACTTCATAATTAAGGTCCTCGGCGGTCCCTTATCTCTCCGTGGGCCAATACGATGTGCTTTTTCCAGAACCACTGCTGATTGCAACTCCTCGCTGCCCAGCACCTCCGGAATCCACTTTTCCAGAAAGGAATATACGTCCCGACCTTCTGATTCCTCTGGAAGACCCACCAGCCTCAAGTTATTCTGTCTCGACCGAGATTCCAAATCCAAAATATTATCTTCCAGAGATTTATTTTTTTTTCCAAAGTGCGCACCTTTAATTGAAGACGGGTGACGTCATCTTCAGCACTAGCGAGACGGAGCTCCATCTGCGCCGTTCGTTCTACATAGTCACCCAATTCCTTTCTTATTCCTTCCAACGCTGTCATAATCCCATCAAATCTAGAGGAAAAGTCCGCTCTCATTGAACTCATGGCAGCCATCAGCGCATCTGCGCCGCTCCCCGCAGATATCGCACCGTTGCCAGCCTCCTCCGCCATATATGGAGTTTTGTTTGCTGCGTCACAGACCTGAAAGTCCGTTAATTTGGACTGTTTCGGCGGCTCGCTTTTTCCTTTACCTGGTTTTCCAGCCTTAGGCTTCGCCGACATATCCTCGCCCAAACGCTGGGATACGTTCTGTCCCAAATGAGAGAGTTATTTGCCGATTTTTTTCTCCAGGAGCAGAGTAGAGTGAAACACGTCCGTCTTACGTGGCAGCCATAACCGGAAGTCAAGCAACTTTTTTTTAGTAGATACTTTACTCTAATTCAAGTAAGTTCTTTGGTGAGTACTCTTACCTGAGTATTTAAAGCTGCAGTAGACAGAATAGCTGCAGTAGAAAAGCAATAATCATTCTATAGCAATTTGTAGTACAAGTAGTCTGACAAGACAGCTTCACCACAGTCTCCTCTGGGATCTGTTCAGCCGTTAGAATGTTTCATATCAATAATGGCTTCTTTTCGTCTTTTTCTTCTACATTCACAGGCCCTGTCAGCCGGAGGCTTTGCTATTGGCTGCTTTACAAAAGCCGACACACCTCATAAATGTGCAGTTTGGATGAGGAGTGGCTTAGGACGGAGAAAGGTGGGGCAGCTGCAGCAAGTGGTTCAGGTTTCAGGCTTTTTTCAGATTTCTGCCTACTGGAGCTTTAATGTGATAACACTGCTTTTACTTGAGTATTTCTGCTCATATACCCATACTGATCTAATGTATTACCTGAAGGGCAGTAGCCCTCCCAGGACTCTGTGGGTGGAGGTGGGGTGTGATCATCTCCGGGAAACTTCTTACAAACATAACCTGCTGAAGCCACACCACAGTTGGCATCGTACCACGTCCCTGAACAAGACAGGATTCATTGTATACATCAGCACTGGCAAATATTCATAACAGAAAATATGATCCTGACAGTCAAATGTAGTTGGAGTACCATGGTGTCGGTTCATCTGGACACACTGCTCCTCCCCGTTGGCATTGTTGGGTTCACCTGGAGCCCAGTGAGTGTAGCTGATGGCAGAGTGATCCACCCACCTGAGCAGACCAAACAAAAACACCTGACTGACCTTTTCACACCAATGGCATAAGAATAAAAATTATATCAAACTACCAGTATGATTGTCTCGTCAATACAAACCAGCTAGCTCCTAGTTCAGGTAGCTAGCACAGCTTGAGCCAACTAATGTAAATTTGTCTGAAAGAATTAATCCAATAAAGCATCACTGGTGGACAATCACCCTAACACCAGGTGGCCTTCTATCAGCTTCACCCCACTTAAGCAAGCTTTTAATGCGGTTAGACTGACCAACTCCGGCTGCCTAGCCAAGCTAATGCTAACGGTTCAATATAGCATCACGGCAAAAATATAACAAAATAAGCCAAAATGACACATGATTTGTTATTGGCTGTGGATTAGTGAGCTAGGTGGAACTAGGGATGTCTTTAAGGGTGACTGAAATTTAAAGACAATAACAATATAAATGGTGTGTGGGAAGCTAACTCCCAAGTAGCACTGTTAGGTCTGAAGATGGCACTTTGGGCTGACACTGTGGGAGGGGACTTGACTCAGGGCCAATAGCACAGGGGTAGGTTGTTACTAAAAACTGGCTCATTTGTCAGTGATGTAGGGAAAAATATTCCATCCATCCATCAATCTTCTACTGCTTTTCCGGAGGTCCGAGTCGCGGAGGCAGCAGTTCAAGCAGAGAAGCCCAGACTTCCCTCTCCCCAGCCACCTGCTCCAGCTCCTCAGAGAAGATACCAAGGCGTTCCCAGACCAGCTGGGAGACATAGTCTCTCCACTGAGTCCTGGGTCTGCCCTGGGGTCTCCTCCCAGTGGGACGTGCCCGAAACACCTCAAGCAGGAGGCGTCCAGGAGGCATCCTGATCAGATGCCCATACCACCTCAACTGACTCCTTTCAGTGTGGAGGAGCAGCGGTTCTACTCTGAGCCTCTCCCGGATGACTGAGCTCCTCACCCTATCTCTGAGGGTGAGTCCAGCAATCCTGCGGAGAAAGCTCATTTCAGCCACTTGAATCCGCGATCTCGTTCTTTCGGTCATTACCCAAAGCTCATGACCATAGGTGAGACTAGGAACGTAGACTGACTGCTAAATCGACAGCTTTGCCTTAGAGCTCAGCTCCCTCTTCACCACAACAGACCGAGGGACGTGATCGAATGCCTTCTCCAGGTCCACAAAACACATGCAAACCAGTTTACATGTGTTTTGTGGAAAAATATTCCAGATGAGCAAAACCGGCTTCTGACCATTCTGCTGAAATTAAATGCTAAATAGAATTATTTCTAAATGAAGAGAGATTTTACTGATAGATTTTTACTATAATCATATGACCCAAGAGAACATTTTAGAAAATTAAAACCCAAATACACCATGTTTGAGTGAATGGGACACTTAACAACTTTCTTTTTTAAAGAAAAACATACTTGAGTACATGTACCCACTTTTTATATTGCTTTTTAAATATCAATAGTGATTGAAATGAATAATTCAAAATAAGTAGATACATGTATTGTCCATCTGCGATTCCAATCATTGCCATCCCAATCCAGGCAGCAGAGATTTGCCCCGTCCCCACCTGGAAGATCAATAAAACATAACATTAACATTTATCGCTCACATTGTCCACTATAAACTAACCAGAGTAGAGGTTAAAGCACACTGTACCATGCTGTTAACAAAGGCCTGCTCCTCTTGGTTGTGGATGGACACGAGCCTGGCCTTCTCTTTGTAGCACTGAACCATAGCCATGTGGAAGTCCACTATGTCGGTGTCGTTGTAGTAATAACAGATGTTTTTGTTCTTCCTCCAGCCGGGGTTGGAGCCACATTCAGGTGCTAAAGGTTGAATTAAACACATACATTTATGATTACAATAATAATTATAATAATGTGTTTTACTTCTAGGCACCTAGAGCTGGGATTTGAAAGTTGTGAGAGAGTCAGTGGTTCGGATGTTTCGTGAAAAAGAATTACAGAGGCGAGGGCCAGAGCGGCTGAAGGCTCTAGCTCCCATAGAGGCTAAACGAACAGGACGAGTGGAGAGTTAAGGAGCTGAAGACCCAAAAGACCAAAATAAACCAAAAATCACTGCGCAGTCAGCTCACCTGGATCTGGAGATGGGGGCACCGGGGGAATGATGGGGGTCTTCCCTTTCATGAGCTCACATATCCAGTCCTGATGAGCATCACAGTTGAGATCGTTCCACCAGGAGTAGTTCCCGTTGTTGTTGCTCACCATCTCCACACACTCCTCACGGCCATCGTGGTTGTTCGGCTCCCCGGGACCCCAGTTGGTGTGGGAGACAGGGGTGCCGTCACTCCAAGAGTATCCTACAACATGTGAGAGAACATTAGAGTTCTGTCTGTCACAGAGGTGGGTAAGATTTAGTTACATTAACTCAAGTAACATTTTCACTAAATTGTACTTTACCGAGTCATTTTACTGTAGGATAATTTTTACTCTTTCTTGAAGATTTTTGAAGAAAAAAAATACATGCTTTTACTAAAATACATTTGGTCATAATCCTTGGGTTACTTTGAATTTCTTTATTTAAACTAGATGTAATTCAGGGTTTTCTCTCATCAGTTTTATAAAGAAAAGAGTTATACATTTATTTAAAAAAATGGGAAAAAAGTCAAGATTTATGAAGAAAAACTTAAAAATAGATAAGAATGATTTGTCAAATATACAAGAAAACAAGTCACCAATTTCTGAGGACAAAAAAATGTTAATTTATTTGAAAAACTTCCAAATTTCTGAGAAAAAAAAGTAAATTTATGAGAAACTTAAAACTTGTCTCTTATCTACAAAAAAAGTCTTGAATTTATAAGAAAATATCACTAAATTATGAAAATGAAGTGTCAAATATACAAGAAAAAATGTAATAAATTTAATGAGAGGGAAAATGTTGCAAATTTACAAGAAAAAAGTTAATTTACAAAAAATGTATGAAAAAAACTGCATATTCATGAGAAAAGTGTCACAAATTTACACGAAGGACACCTGGGCATCGTGAGAGTCAAACAGCGCTGCAGAAGCTCAGTCTGGTGGCCGGGTATCGACAAGGACGTGGAAACTATGGTGAAGGACTGCACAGCCTGCCTGGCTAGTGGCAAGACCGGCTCACCACCGCCCCCACCTTTACAACCTCTGCTGTGGCCGCCTACCCCGTGGACACACATCCAGCTGGGCATCTGCGGCGAACTCCACAGCACCCCACAACAACAACTCTTCTTACTGGTAGCCTACAACCTTTATGCTAAATGGCCCAAGGTATTACCCACCGGGCTTGGTCACTACAGAAGTGGTCATCAATTTCCTGTCCTCCCTGTTCACTCACTGGGGCGTACCTGACACTATCACGACAGATAACGGGCCACAGTTCATCTCGGCGGACTTCGAAGCATTCACAGAAGAAAGAGGGATCAAGCACATCAGAACTGCTTTTTACCACCCTCAGGCCAATGGGGGTGTGGAGAAGTTTAATGAAACCCTAAAAACGGACTCAGGGCACACCTAGCGGATTGTCTATCATTCCCTGCCACACTTCAAAGCACCTTGTTGCACTACAGAGCAATGCTACATGCTACAATGGGCAGCTCTCCTGTTCTCCTTATGCTAGGACGTGACATACGCCTCCCTCTAGACCACCTACGCCCCCTAACGGATGACGCTCCTATGACAACATCCTCCCCTAATGACAGGGTGGCCGAGCATCAACGTTGCACGAAGCAGAGGTTTGACAGGAAAATAACAGGCAAAGCGTTCCACAATCGCAGTGCACGACTGGGTCCAGATTTGCCGGCCCACCTGCTCACACAAACTGTAGCCATTCTGGACAACGCCGATGCAGGTTGACACTCAGCTAGGGCCAGCCACCTTCCGGCTAACCGACAGATCACGTTGGCACACCATCTGTCTCAGGAAGGTACTGCCACCTCCCACTTTGGACCAAGGAGCCGTGGCTAATTCGACTAGGCAGAACTGGGACCATGCTGAAACGTGGCCTACTACTCCTGCAGGGTGCCCACCGGAGCCAGCACAGCCCAGACACTGCCCAGATCGAGCACAAATGAAGCCTCGTTACCTTGAGGACTTTATAATGAACTTTTGATTTAAATGTTGTTAGCTAGAGCGTGGCCTGTCAAGTGGCAGAATAACCGACATGGCCAAGCGGGCACACCGATAGTCTACTCTGTTGCGCAGTTAGGAGTGTTATGGTTGAAAGTACATTAAAATGGTTCTTCTTGCTTACCAGTTCGGCTGGTTTGTTACATCACAATACGTTGTTGAATACCCAGTTATGCCATTACACAGGTACTGTTAACAGACTAGGCTTTTTAAGGGGGGGAATAAATGTGATGTATGGATGTGTGCATGCTCATGTAAGTGACATCATCACGTTTGGTTGTGGTGGTGGCGGAGTGCCACACTTCAGTCTTGATTATGGTGTTAAGCTAATAAAAGCTACGATAAGCATATGGCCATCATCCGCCTATTTTTCAGACATAACAGGTTCCACAAACATAATTTATAAGGTAACAGTTTGTTTGTCTGTTTATCATATTGGACCATCCAGATTAGGATTGTTACTTTCAAACAAGTGGTGCCTACTAAAACACTGTATGGTACATTACGGTACGAACACATTCCGTACATGTACCATACGTGTCCGTATGGAACATGTTCCGTACACAGTGTGCATACACAATGCTGATTCAGTCACACAGGCAGTGCAGCAAACTTGGTAAGCACAGAGAAGCTAATATATTAAAAAAAGGTGAAATAAAATAAACAAGTAGCATAGTCTTTCAGTCCCAGAGCCACCATTCCTGTCATCCTCGCCGAACTCCCTGGCATCCTCCAAACACTCCCCTCATCTGTCCAGAGAATTATTGTCCATGTTGGCTGCGTGGATGCATCCCACTGATAGTCAGAAATCATCAAGGCACAGTTCATCAAACTTTTTCAGCTCCTTCACAACTGTGGCAAATCAGCTTTTATTAATGGGCCAATCTCTCCTCACAACCGCGGATATGGACTCTTCAGCCGAATCCTTTACCTCCACACCTGGCTTCTCTTTGCCTGCAAAATCTACAAACTGGGCTTCATTGACAACTTTAACCTCTTTTGGGGTCACAAAGCATTTTTAAAAACCAGACAGCCTCCACCCCAGTAACTTAGACAGGCATATTTTAGCAACTAATTTGCAGTTCATTGTCCAAACTCTCCCATGGCCATGTGACTATTTACATTCCGCCCTCAGCCCCCTTTCCTCCCTCTATGGCCTCAATTCAGTGTTCCACCTCCCGCCACTGTTTTCCCATTCACCCCAGTCACAGTCAGATCCTCATCACATCATCGCAATAAATGGCAGGTAAATCCATCCAATCTCCACCCCATTCCTCAGTCCTCTCAACCTGCCCCAAAGCAACGACACCTGAAACTGGCTCTACTCAACACATGCTCACTGAACAATAAAAACCTCATCCTGAATGAATTCATCACTGACAATAACCTGGATTTTCTTTGCATCACTGAAACATGGCACAAACCCCTGGACTATTTTTCACTCGATGAGACCACACCTTCCAGATTCACCTACATTGACAAACCCTGTGCTGATGGCCGGGGAGGTGGTGTTGCTGTTATTGCTGTTATAAAAACATCAAAATATCCAACATTCCCACCCCCACAGTCCAGTCATTTGAACATTTGGCCTTCAGACTCTAGTTCCACTCCCCTGATCACTGCCATTATCTACCACCCCCCCCCCCCAAAAAAGCCAAACCCCTCCTTTCTATCTGAACTCGGATCTGTTGAGACAGCTCTCTGCCATCTCACCCTCTGTTCCTCTTCTCGGTGACTTTAATCTCCATATCAATGCCACCGACTGCAAACCTGCCACTGACCTCCTGGAACTTCTTCAGTGCTTCACCTTCACTCAACATGCTGGCTTCCCGACTCATTCACATGGACACATTCTAGATCTGGTCTGCTCAACTGGACTAACAATACTCCAACTGAGCAGCATCAACCTCCATATTGCTAACCGCCTGGCAATCACCATGGACATCAACATTTCCATCCCCTCCCCTAAAGAAAAGCACACAATATCCTTCAGAAATATCAAAACCATCACTCCCCTAATCCTCTCAGCCTCACTCACCAGCATGATATCTGCCTCCCCTCACCCGCTCTCTGATGATGCCATGGATCTTGTGCACTATTACAACACCACCCTCTCTTCCAGCCAGAACCAGTTAGCCCCCATCAAAACTAAAACAGCCTCCTTCACTCACTCTGCTCCCTAGTACACTCCTGAACTCCATGCCTTGAAATCCCGTAAGTGACAGCTGGAAAGACTTTACAAGAAAACAAACCTAACATTTCACCTCCAGGCCTACACAGACCACCTCCAACAATATAAGACTGCCCTCAACACAGCCCAGTCCAACTTCTACTCTCACCTTATACGCGCTGGCTCCAGTAACCCCAAAACACTCTTCTCCACAATAAATAAACTTCTCAAACCATCAACAACACCTCCCCATTGTTCATTGCTGAAAAGTGCAACTGATTCCTGTCCTTTTTCCAAACAAAGATCACCACCATCCACAGTACCTGACCACCTCCCCTCTGATCATGACACCTCCATCAGCTCCTCCCCTCACCTCTATTGAGCCACTGTCTCATTTCCCCCCACTGACCCCTCTAGAGCTCACTAAAGGCATGAGAAGCCCCACATCCATACTGGACCATATCCCCTCCGCACTTATCAAGTCCTGCCTCCCATCTCTCACCCCACTCATCTGCAGCATCATAAACGCCTCCCTCAGCTCCAGCTCAGTCCCTGACCCCCTGAAACTCGCCACCGTCACCCCAATCCTTAAAAAACCTGGACTAAACCCTGACATCATGAATAACTTCTGTCCCATCTCCAACCTGCCCTTCATATCCAAAATCCTAGAACATGTTGTTGCCACCCATCTCAAAACCCACCTCACTTCCAATGACCTCTTTGAGACATTCCAATCTGGATTTCGTTCACAACATAACACTGAAAGAGCCCTGCTCAAAGTGACAAATGACCTCCTCCTCTCAGCTGACTCTGGACTCCTGAACATTCTCATCAAGCTCGACCTCTCAGCTGCCTTTGATATAGTCAACCACTCCATTGTCCTCTCCTGTCTGGAAACCTGCCTCAGCATCACTGGTACAGCTCTCTCCTGGTTCCATTCATATCTCACTAACAGCAATTCATCCACATCAACAACTGCACCTCCCTCACAGCCCCCCTCTCCCATGGTGTTCCCCAGGGTTCTGTGCTTGGTCCTGTCCTCTTCATCCTCTATATACTCCCACTTGGTAACATCATCCGCCGACATGGCCTTAACTTCCATTGTTACGCTGACAACATTCAGAGCTACATTTCCACTAAGTGCATAACTACAGAAACCTGTTCCATACTGGAAAACTGTCTTTCTGAAATAAAATCCTGGATGCAAAACAACTTTCTACAACTCAACAATGACAAGTCTGATATAATGATCATCGGCCCGTAATCCCTCATCAAAACCACCTACAACTTCAACATTGCTGTTGCCAACTCCACAATTTCCCCTTCCCCACAGCTATAAAACCTTGGAGTCATCTTTGACAGTCACTTCACTTTTGAACCGCACATCAATCATGTCACCAAAACTGCCTTCTTCCACCTAAAAAACATAGGCCGACTCCATTCCCTCACTCACCTTCTCCACCGTAAAAACCCTCACACATGCATTTATCACATCCAGACTGGACTACTGCAATAGTACTCTTTACGGCTCATCATCCAAAGTCCTCCAGAAACTTCAGTACATACAGAACTCAAGACACCCGTCTCTTCTTCTTTTAGATTTGATTGGCGGTTGGCAACCAGCTTACAGTGGCATTACCGCCACTGACTTGATTATCATCACTCTATACCTTTGTATAAGGAGTTCCACGACCGCATCACCCCAGTCCTCCAGAACCTCCACTGGCTCCCAGTCTCACAATGCATACAGTTCAAAGTCCTTCTCCTCATTTTTAAAGTCCTTCATCACCAGGCCCCTTCCTGTCTTACCGACCTGTTGCACCACAGGGTTTCCTCTGGTATCATTTCTGGTTGGCGGCCCCCCCACGCCAGAAAAATTTTCCGCCACGCTTATGAGGAGATATAAATTTAAGAAAAATATATGAAGCAATGACTTTCCGCAAGCGCACATACAAACAATGCATATGACTGTCTGATCTCTCGGCAATGTGGGCTCCCCTGGGCGGGGGGGGGCTTCTTTGGGCATGGGGGTCCCCGGGGTGTGCGGCGGTGGCGCTGGGGGGGGCGGGCCTGCTGTGGGGGTGCCTGGAGGGGGGGAGCTCGCGCCGGGGGGCACGGGCTGGTCTCCAGCCCGGTGGGTGGGGTCGCTGGCCTCCTGGTGCCAGGGGGCGGGCGTTGGCCCCGCTGGGGGTGTGGGCTGGTGGGGCCGGGGGTGTGGGCTTGCAGCGCCAGCCGCCTGGCGACCGGGCCTCCCTCGATCGTCCCTCCGCGGGCGGATGTCTGGCTTTCCTGGGGCTTGCTGACCTTGGACGTTTGTGCCCTGTGGGGGTTGGTGGCGCTGCCTTGCTAGCTCAGGGTTCCCGGGGGGAGAGCTGCTGCAACCGGCCCCCCACTTCATATGGTTCCTAAACCACTCACATGCACACACTTATTTTGCACGCGCTCTCATATATACGCATACAGACGCACATACACAAGTGTATCTCCTTTAACAGGTGCGGAAACCAGACTCACGTTGAGACATCTTCAGTGGAAGAAGCAGTTTGTCTTCTGTTTGTTTTAGTTGTTGATTTGGTTGTCTTTTTGTCTGTTCCCCTCCCTTTTCTTTCCCCCTCCACGCACTTCCTTTCCCTCTTCCCCATCCTGTCGGGTCTTCCATGGGTAAAATAATTAAAATAAAGTATTACAAGTTACTACAGGAGGAGTTTACAACAGTATACAGTACATAGTTAGGTACTGTATAAGCTCCTCTTGGCAAAGTAAATCTGTTTTGGCACAATAAGGGTGACAGATCCCTGTTCTGCTTGCCTAGCTGCCTGGCAGGACAAGGGGGGGAAAAAAAAGTGAGTTTTTTTCCTGCTGTCTGGGTGGTGAGGAGATTTCTAAAAAACCCCAAAACAAAACAAAACTATAAATATAAAGAAACATTATAACAGAAATAACAGCATCCTTGGTCATTTAAGTTAATTTATTTCATTAAATACAATTTTATTGATATTTTTTTCTTTGTAATCAGAGTTAAATGTTCTGTTCTGACTGCAAAATTATGGTTAAAAATGTAAATTGTTATAAGGAAAAAGTAAAAAAAAATTACCGCAGTCTGTTTCAAATTTATTTAAAAAAACAGTAATTTTATTTAAAAAAAAATGACAAAAATTAGTCATAAAATAATCCACAAATTTATAATAAAGTTTCAAATGTACAAAAAAGTCAATTTTACAAGAGTAAATTACAAATTTGAGGAAAATGGTTTCAAATTTCGATAAATTCATAGAGAAAAGTAGAAAACTATAAGAAAATTGTTATAAATTTTTGAGAAAAACCTTAAACCTTCAAGACTGAAGTCATTCAAGTTTTTAAGTGGGTGCTCTTTGTACCCTTAACTCAACTAGAAATTTTTGGTTGTCTACTTTTAATTATTAATTTCAAAGCACTGCTTTTACATGAGTAGAATTTCTGGCTACTATACCCACCTGATCATATAATTTAAGTATGCATGAATACATTACTATTATGAATGTTTCTTTCCCTTCCCTACTCTGGAAGGGAAAGAAAGAAAAAAAAGAAACACTACAATATGGAAAAAAAGAAACACTACGATAAAAATACAAAAAATACCACATATTTTTGTCATTTATGTAAACCATGACCAAAAAAAAAAAAAATCCTGCAGGACAAAACATGACACTTGATATTTTCTAACCTCTTTGTGTACCACCATAGACAGAGAGAGAACCTGAATTAGACAGAGCTCAGAGAGGGCAAGATGAGACAGAAGAGAGGAGCCAAAGAGAAGAAAGTGTTCAGGCAGAGGGTCCAGGAGAGGTGAGAGCAGAGGAAGGAAAGAAGGATGACACCAGTAAAAAGTCTAAACACAGGATGTCTGGGTGGGACCCCAACTGACCCAATATTCAAGCCTCGGTTGTACAATACTTCATATGGTAAGTTCCATATGCAACAGTAAGGTGTAAAATTTAAAAAAGAAATAAAAAGTATAAAATTAACATATTCTGGTGTGTTTAGCAGAATATGTTAAGATAAGATAAGATAAGATAAGCCTTTATTAGTCCCACAACGGGGAAATTCCAGGATTGCAACAGCACAGGGATAGCAACACTCAGAGCAACAATCAGAAGGCAAGAAAAAAAACAAGCAAGCAAGAGCAGCTAATATACATATGTACATATTACTATAAAATATATATATACACACACAGACACACAGTGCAGAGCATTGTAGCTGGATGGAATAAGTATATGAATATATGAACACACAGTGCAGAGCATTGTAGCTAGATGGAATAAATATGTAAATATATAAACACCCACAGTACGGAGCATTGCAGCTAGGTGGAATAAATATGCAAGTATATAAACACACACAGTGCGGAGCAATGTAGCTAGATGGAATAAATATATAGATATATAAATATAAACACACCCAGTGCAGAGCATTGTAGCTAGATGGAATAAATATGTAAATATATAAACACACACAGTGCAGAGCATTGTTGCTAGGTGGGATGAAACAGCATAACCGTCTATTTAGTTATCCTACATGGTATGATTATGTGCCCATACATATTCTCACCCTCCATAGCGACCGGTATGTTCCTAGTTGTATGCCGGAGAGGACCATTGTGTAAGTCTATTGCATCTTTTGCATTCAAAAAAAATGAATTGAAAAAATGAAATTGTTACGTCTTTTTGCTATCTCTGCGAGCAGCCCTGCTTAGGTTGTACAGTCTGACAGCCGTTGGTAGGAAGGACCTACGAAACCTCTCGGTTGTGCACCTGGGATGATGTAGTCTGCTGCTAAATGAGCTCCTCAGTGCATCCAGTATGTCCTGCATAGGGTGGAACTCGGACTCCAGCAGAGATGACAGTTTAGCCACCGTCCTTCTCTCTCCTATCTCCTCCATCGGATCAAGGCGTTGCCCCAGGACAGAGCTAGCTTTCTTAATCAGTTTGTTCAGTCTCTTCCTATCGGCTGCAGTAATGCCACTGCCCCAGCAGACCACTCCAAAAGTGATGGCTGATGCCACCACCGTGTCATAGAATGACTTCAGCAGCGCCCCTTGTACACCAAAAGACCTGAGTCTCCTCAGCAGGAACAGCCTGCGCTGTCCCTTCTTGTAGAGTGCGTCAGTATTGTGTGACCAGTCTAGTTTATTGTTCAGATGAATACCCAGGTACTTGTAGGATGTCACCATCTCGATGTCTGTTCCCTGTATATTTACTGGTGCTGTGAGGGGCTGCCCATGCCTGCGGCAGTCCACCACCAGCTCCTTAGTTTTCCTCGCGTTGATCTAGAGGCAGTTCCGATGGCACCAGTCCACAAAGTCCTGGATAAGCCCTCTGTACTCAGCTTCATCTCCGCTGGAGATGAGACCAACGATCGCAGAGTCATCAGAGAACTTCTGTAGATGGCAATGTGTTGTGTTGTGTGAGAAGTCCGCAGTATAAAGAGTGAACAGGAAGGGAGCCAGCACCGTTCCCTGGGGGGCCCCCGTGCTACTGATGATCGTGTCGGAAACACAGTCCCGGGTTCTCACAAACTGAGGCCGGTTCGTGAGGTAGTCCAGGATCCATGATGACAGGTGCTGGTCCACCCCTGCGCACAGCAGCTTGTCCTTCAGGATCATCGGTTGGATGGTGTTGAAAGCACTGGAGAAGTCAAAGAACATGATTCTCACCATATTCCCGGGCTTCTCCAGGTGGGACAGAGAACGGTGAAGGAGGAAGATCACCGCATCCTCCACCCCAATGCCATGCTGGTAGGCGAACTGGAGTGGATCCATCGCTGGTTCCACCAGGGGGCGGAGATGAGCAAGGAGCAGTCTCTCCAGGGTCTTCATCAAGTGGGACGTCAAGGCCACCGGTCTGAAGCTGTTCAGGTCTTTGGGGTGGGAAGTTTTTGGTACAGGTACCACACAAGATGTTTTCCACAGCTGTGGTACCCTCCCCAGTTTCAGGCTCATGTTGAAGATATATGTCACAATCCCACACAGCTGGTCTGCACAGGACTTGAGGAGCTTTGCGCTGATGCTGTCCGGTCCCGACGCCTTCCTCGCCTTGATCTTTCTCAGCTCCGTCCTCACCTGGGTCTTGGTCAGGGTCAGGATGGGGGGCTGTGTGTTGGGAGTGGGGGGGGGTGTCGGTGGAGTGGGGAGTGGGTAGCAGGACTTGATTTCTTAGGGGCAGCAGTGGTTGTTGTGCAGACAGGGGGGAGGGCGGTTGGTCAAATCTATTGAAAAACAGATTCAGGTTGTTCGCCCACTCCCTGCCCCCCGTGGCCTGGGGGGAGGTATTCTGGAGCCCTGAGATGGTTTTGAGGTTTCTCCAGACCCCGCTGATGTCGCTCTGTTGCAGCTTGTCCTCCATCTTCTTCCTGAAGCTGTCCTTGCCTTCTCTGATCTTTCTCCTCAGCTCCCTCTGTACGGACTTCAGCATCTCCCTGTTCCCCGACCTGAAGATCCTCTTCTTCTCTCTCAGAAGTGTTTTTATCTCAGGGTTGATCCAGGGTTTGTTGTTTGAGTGACGCCGTATATATTATATATATGTTATATATAATATATGTTATATATTATGTTATATCCCCCACCCCCGGAAAAATATGTTGCCACCACGCCAAGGTCTTTAAGCCAGAGGAAACACTGCACCCCTCCCACCTCAGTTCCTCTGAGCAAACCTCCTCTCTCCACCACACAGAACCAAGCACAGAACCTGGGGGGGGGGGGGGGGAGAGAGAGACAAAGCGTTTTCCATCGCCACCCCCCCCCCCCCGAAACTCTCCCCAACACATCCATGACTACACAGACTTAAACTCCTTCAAATCATTACTCAAAACCCACCTGTTCAGACTTGCTTTTAATTTTTAATTGTGTGTGTGTGTGGGGGGGGGGGTTTCCTCTAATGTAAACCGTCTTTGAATGCCTTGGAAAACGCTATACAAATAAAATTTATTATTATTTACAAAAATACACAGAATTTGTAACATATGAATATCAGAGTTTTAATAAAAACAGAAACAACTCTATTGCTGTCTGATGGTGGCTCCTTGGCTTTCATTTTGCATCAAGTTTGGATCGCCGGTCCATGGCATGTGATGGTGCGGCATGGAGCGGTCAGAGACACGATTATCGAAGTCCAGGACTGTCTTTATGCCATAAACTGTCCAGCTGGTGGCCATTACAACATTCATTCCATCAAAAATGAAACAAGCGTTTTTTGGGGGGGGGTTTTTGGCATTTACGTTTTTTTTTTTCCAAAATTGTATCAAAAGGCTTCAGCGTCTGGACGGAACACCCTCACAGTCCGGATGCGGACTGGGGTCTGTATGTATCGAACATGTACAGTGGGGTAAAAAAGTATTTAGCCAGCCACCAATTGTGCAAGTTCTCCCACTTAAAAGATGAGAGAGATCTCAAATTTTCATTATAGGTATACCTCAACTATGAGAGACAAAATAAGAAAAAAAAAATCCAGAAAATCACATTGAAGGATTTTTAATGAATTAATTGGTAAATTCCTCAGTAAAATAAGTATTTGGTCAATAACAAAAGTTCATCTCAATACTTTGTTATATACCCTTTGTTGGCAATGACAGAGGTCAACCGTTTTCTGTAAGTTTTCACAAGGTTTTCACACACTGTTGCTGGTATTTTGGCCCATTCCTCCATGCAGATCTCCTCTAGAGCAGTGATGTTTTGGGGCTGTCACTGGGCAACACAGACTTTCAACTCCCTCCAAAGATTTTCTATGGGGTTGAGATCTGGAGACTGGCTAGGCCACTCTAGGACCTTGAAATGCTTCTTACGAAGCCACTCCTTCGTTGCCCGGGCGGTGTGTTTGGGATCATTGTCATGCTGAAAGACCCAGCCACGTTTCATCTTCAATGCCCTTGCTGGTGGAAGGAGGTTTTCACTCAAAATCTCACGATACATGGCCCCATTCATTCTTTCCTTTACACGGATCAGTCGTCCTGGTCGCTTTGCAGAAAAACAGCCACAAAGTATGATGTTTCCACCCCCATGCTTCACAGTAGGTATGGTGTTCTTTGGCTGCAACTCAGCGTTCTTTCTCCTCCGAACACGACAAGTTGAGTTTCTACCAAAAAGTTCTATTTTGGTTTCATCTGACCATAGGACATTCTCCCAATCCTCTTCTGGATCATCCAAATGCTCTCTAGCAAACTTCAGACAGGCCTGGACATGTACTGGCTTTAGCAGGGGGGACACGTCTGGCACTGCAGGATTTGAGTCCCTGGCAGCGTAGTGTGTTTCTGATGTAGCCTTTGTTACTTTGGTCCCAGCTCTCTGCAGGTCATTCACTAGGTCCCCCCATGTGGTTCTGGGATTTTTGTTCACCGTTCTCGTGATCATTTTGACCGCATGGGGTGAGATCTTGCGTGGAGCCCCAGATCGAGGGAGATTATCAGTGGTCTTGTGTGTCTTCTATTTTCTAATAATTGCTCCCACAGTTGATTTCTTCACACCAAGCTGCTTACCTATTGCAGATTCAGTCTTCCCAGCCTGGTGCAGGTCTACAATTTTGTTTCTGGCGTCCTTTGACAGCTCTTTGGTCTTGGCCATAGTGGAGTTTGGAGTCTGACTGTTTGAGGTTGTGGACAGGTGTCTTTTATACTGATAACGAGTTCAAACAGGTGCCATTAATATAGGTAACGAGTGGAGGACAGAGGAGCCTCTTAAAGAAGAAGTTACAGGTCTGTGAGAGCCAGAAATCTGGCTTGTTTGTAGGTGACCAAATACTTATTTTACTGAGGAATTTACCAATTAATTCATTAAAAATCCTTCAATGTGATCTTCTGGATTTTTTTTTTCTTATTTTGTCTCTCATAGTTGAGGTATACCTATGATGAAAATTGGAGACCTCTCTCATCTTTCAAGTGGGAGAACTTGCACAATTGGTGGCTGACTAAATACTTTTTTGCCCCACTGTACATGTACAGAACGTTTTCATTCCATACTGTGCTTTATCCATCCATCCATCCATCCATCTTCTACTGCTTAGTAATTAGTAAAGTAAAGTAAGTAACTGTGCTTTAGTAATCTCCAAAACAAATAATTCCCAACTGCTACTTGTTATGTCGGTAATAAGAAGCCAAGGACGAGGCCAGGTGTCGAACTAAACACACATTTATTGAGAGGCACTCACAGCACACAGGCGCAGCCTTCAGGCAGAGAGGTGGCAAAGAGACCACCCCTCCTGCCCACTGCCCTCTTATAGCAATGGGTGGTGGCAGAACCGGAAGGTGGAGCCGCCACCCGTACCACACAAATGAAAGTCCAAACTCTAACACAACATCCCCGCCCCTTCACAAAAGCCAAAAATACACAAACAATTTGGACCCACCCCAATTTGGAACCCGAGTCACGTGCTAAAAGTAATAGGATAACACAATACAAATGGCCTAATGCAGTCATTCCAAAATAATAAAACTAGGGGGAGATGGGTAGACTGCCACCTCACTCCACACGGCGAAGCGGGTTATTCCGCCACTTATACTACAAACAAGTCCACTTAAAACAAAATACCGCCATGTCCTAACTTAAACATAATAATAAATTAATCCCCATGAACATAAGCAAAACATTCTATAAAACCAAATAAGCCGTACCCCATGACCATCAAAATATACACACATGTACAACGTTTAAACCAGATACCAACTTTAAGAACAAGCCTATTCCCCCCTCTTTTTTTGGACTGTCCTCCCATCAGTCCGCCCCAGGAAGAAAATTGCCTCCCGGGTCACCGCTGGCTGTCTCGACCCCAATGCACCTCCTCTTCGACACCACCAGAGGAGTCCCATGTCCAGGCCCAAGTCCAGTAGTCTTCTCCCGGGCACGCTGCAGCTCATTTGGGTGCCTCCATGAGCCATCCAGCAGTTGGAGATAGGCGTCATCCCGTCTGGCCACCATATGCAGCCACCCCTGGTGCTCCTCCATCCGCCGCTTGGCCTGAATCCGCCACGACCGTGCCACCTCCCGGGCCCGGACCACATCTGCAACACACAGAGGAGCCCTACTCGGCTTGCAGTGTCTCTGCATGGCATGTCATTCTACCGTTCCTGATGGTCCTGTCCTGACCACTTTTACCTCCACCATCGCCGATGTGGCCCCCTGTTCACCGGCCCATTCCAACCGAGATCCGGGAACAGGTGGAGCCAGCCTCTCGATGTCACCCACCGTCACAGGCGTCCTGCTGTGCCGTCCAGTACCTTTGTCTAGGGCGACTTGAGCTCTAGCACAGGGACCCTCCTGTGATGGCCCTGGGCGATGTTGGTCTTGCTCACTCTCCAGGGTGCCAGGCATGTTCTCATCCCACACAGCCCCATCTTCCATTCTCGGAACTGGCCGGTCTCACAAACCACAGCCCGACTGCTCCTCCCCGGCACTGCTTTTAATGGTGAAGCCCAGACCATAAAACAGATTGCATCCCATTATGTTCTCACCACAAGCTGTCACGGTGAACCTCAGGTCACACACCTCGGCCAACTTGTACCAGGCTGTCAGTCTCAGCGTTCCCACCATGGCCAGTCTCCCTCCACCATAACCGCAAAGCAGCACTGGGTCACCTCCAATCCTGTAACGTGGAAAAAACACCTCACGGTTGCTCAATTCAACACGGAGCCCACCGCTCCCATGTCAGTCAACAATGGCACCATCACCCTGTCCAACTCCACCATACAGTACGTGCGTCCATTGGTGCTTGGGGACACAGCACGGACAACCGTGGGGGTGGGAGAGTCCTCCTTGCATCTCGGACTTCCTCGCTCGAACTTGCGGCATGCCCTGGCGTAATGATGCAAGTGTCTGCACTTGCCGCAGCGCTTCCCTCTCGCCAGACACTCTCTGGCCTTAAAACCGTGCTTCCAGGATCCACAACCCATACATTCAGGCATTAACGGGGCAGACCTCATTTTCACAGCGTTGGCGTCGTCCACATCACCCTCTACGCTATCATCGCTGTCCAGGTCCACAGCATGCGCCGTCGGCTGTGATCCTAGTTGTCAGTGTGGCACACTTCACTCAGCTCCCGTGATAGTTTATCCGCAGCCTCCAGCTGCTGAGGTAACTCGATGGCCGTAGATAGTGTCAGTTCGCCCAAGAACATAAGCAGTTTCGACCTGATCGCGGGGCAGTTCGTATGTTCTGCCAACTGATCGCGAACCATCTCCTCCTCCAACGGTCCGAACTGGCATTTGCTAGCCCGCAGTCTCAGGTCTGCCACGAACCGCTGCACAGACTCGCCAACCCGTTGGCGACGCTGTCGAAACTGAATTGTGCAGACAATGACGTTTTCCAGGGTGCGAAAATGGCACACCATTAGCTCAACCACTTCTTCAAAGCTATCACAGTCGCCCATCGTGCTTAGAATTCGCTGTCCCTCCATTCCGAGATTATGGACCAACAATGCATGTGCCATCAGTTTCTCCAGCCTCCCAAGGTTTAGTGCCACCATGTACATCTGGAACGTGGCAAACCACCTAGACCAAGGAACAGGTGGCTCACCGGGAAGCTCCAAAAACGGCCGAACAAGGGTAACACACACTCCACACACTCCATACCTGCTCTTATCCTCGTTGTCAAATGTTATGTCGGTAATAAGGAGCCAAGGACAAGGCCAGGTGTCGAACTAAACACGTTTATTGAGAGGCACTCACAGCACACAGGTGCAGCCGTCAGGCAGAGAGGTGGCAAAGAGGCTGACCCTCCTGCCCACTGTCCTCTTATAGCTGCGGGTGGTGGCAGAACCGGGAGGTGAAGCCGTCACCCATACCACACAAATAAAAGTCCAAACTCTAACACAACACTACTCTTGGATATTGCCAACTAGTGCAACCACTGAGTGTAATATAGAATATAATGGCTTTACTGTCATTTTACACACATGTTCCACAAAGTTTGCTACTGTCCACCAGTCATCATAGATGCTTACATGCTTTTCTGGAGTCCATCAATCGAGTCTAATTATTTGAGCGGCATGCTAGATAACTAGCTAACGCTCAACTGGTATCTCCACCTTCTTTCTGGCATCTTCAGATGTGAGGCTTCTGTAGAAACTGTATGCTGTGAGATTTTAGTCTAAACTTTGTGGTAACTGATTTTAGAAGAAAACTAACCGCTGCTAACTATTAGCATAAACTCTGAACACAACAATACAGTTTCCAGGTTGCAAGAGTCTGTCTCTCAAATAGCACCTCACTGTGGAAGATAGGGTACACAACACACTACAATCCTCACAAGAAACCACCAACAGTTACTGTAATTAAAGATTATTAGAACACTGCTGAAGCAGAGTGATTTATATCCAGTGTGGTTTTCAGGGAATGTAGCAATGCCTGGAGTCCAATCGAATTGCTCAGTCACAGCTAACACTTTTAAAGCCCACCTATAGTCGTTTGCCTTAATAAAGGTCCAGTTTATAAGGGACACTTTTGACCAACCTCCTTCTGTAGGGTTGTGCTTGAGGCCGATCCATTTGCTGCTTCCTTTGCTGTACAGAGACAGAAACTCCTCTTCCTCCTGACTGTGGATGCTGACCAGATCACCTCCTCTGGACACACAGTCCTCAAGCGCTGCTCCCCAAGCTTTCTTCTGAGACCAGTCCACGTTGTGGAATAGCTGTATTAAACCGGAACAAACAATAAACCACCCACCTTAAAAACCCAGCAAAAAAGACCACAATTTTTGCAAAGTTTACCTCACTGCTGTCATTACCTTGAAGCAGTACCTAAACTGAGGCTTGGATGTCCAGCCAGTAGCACAGCCCGGATCTGGAGGAGGAGTTGGGGCTTTGGTTGGCGGGGAGATGTCAGGTCTCAATTTTTCACAGACAAACGCATACGTCTCCGTGCACTGTTTGTCATCCCAGAAACCACCAACTTTTCCCGATGTCATGGCCACACAGGTCCCATCCCCATTATCTGGACACAGAAAGATTTTAGTGTTTTTAATGGAGATAAATCATTCCATGCTGCCTAGTGGTTGGCCACATCTACTTTGGAAAGTTTATTTTTTAACAATTTTGGACCTCTAAAATCTGCATGGAGCCACGAAACATCAAAATGAAGGTAAAACAGTTAGGTTACAAAGTTTAAAGTGTTGACGTTAGTTATTCCAATTTGCAAATTTACTTCCTCATAAAAGTGGTGATTTTGTTTTTATAAAGTTGACTTTTTCCTCAAATTATCTGACTTCTAATAAAAGTAATGGTTTTCATGAGTTTTTTTACCTTCTTAATTTAGCAGCTTTTTGCACATACAGTAAAACTTGATTTATCATAAATATGCTACTTTTTTCTTGCATATCTGGATATTTTTCTCCTCTAAAATATAAAATTTCTCACCAGTTTTGGACTATTTTGTTATCAATTAGTGACTTGAATAATAGATCAGTTTAGAAAGCTTGGGATCAGTCCGCCAAGGTCTCCGCCTTTGACTGCCACCTAATCCACATAGCACCGGACTTCCATGATCCCTCCTGCAGGTGGTGAACCTACTGGAGGGCGGACCCATGTAACTCCTTCGGGCTGAGCCCGGCCGGGTCCCATGGGTGGAAACCCGGCCACCAGACGCTAGCCTTCGAGCCCCTCCCCCAGGCCTGGCTCCAGGGTGGGGCCCCGGTAACCCCATACCGGGCGGGGTACACTGAATCCTTGATATACAATTTATCATGAGAGTCTGTTGGATCGTTCTTCGTCTGGCCCTTCACCCAGGACCAGTTTGTCTTGGGAGACCCTATCAGAGGCAAATGGCACCTGGCACCTGGCACCAGGACACCCTAGGCCGCAGGTCGATGATCGATTTTGTTATCGTATCATCAGACCTGCGACCGTATGTCTTGGACACCCGAGTAAAGAGAGGTGCAGAGCTGTCAACTGATCACCACCTGGTGGTGAGTTGGATCCGATGGCAGGGGAGGAAGCCATTCAGACCTGGTAGACCCAAACGTATAGTGAGGGTGTGCTGGGAGCGTCTGGCTGAGGCCCCTGTCCGGGAGGTCTTCAACTCCCACCTCCGGAAGAACTTCAACCACATTCCGAGGGAGTCTGGAGACATGGAGTCTGAATGGGCCATGTTCTCCACCTCTGTTGTTGAAGCGGCAGCCCAGAGCTGCGGCCGCAAGGTGGTCGGTGCATCTCGTGGTGGCAACCCCCGAACCAAGTGGTGGACACCAGTGGTGAGGGGGGCCATTAAGCTGAAGAAGGAGTCCTATCAAGCTTGGTTGGCTTGTGGGACTCCCGAAGCAGCTGAGGTGTACCGGCAGGCCAAGCGGAGTGCAGCTCGGGTGGTTGCTGAAGCAAAAACCCGGGTATGGGAGGAGTTCGGTGAGGCCATGGAACAAGACTTTCGGTCGGCTTCAAAGAGATTCTGGCAAACTGTTCGGCGGCTCAGGAGGGGAAAGCAGCTCCCCGTCCACACTGTGTATAGTGCGGATGGGACACTGTTGACTTCAACTGGGGATATCGTCGGGCGGTGGAAGGAATACTTCGAGGATCTCCTCAATCCCACTGATACGCCTTCCACAGAGGAAGCAGGGTTTGGGGACGAGGGGGATGACTCGCCTATCACAGGGGCTGAGGTCGCCAAGGTGGTTAAAAATCTCCTTGGTGGCCGGGCCCCGGGGGTGGACGAGATTCGCCCCGAGTACCTCAAGGCCCTGGATGTTGTTGGGTTGTCATGGTTGACACGCCTCTGCAACATTGCGTGGAGGTCGGGGGCAGTGCCTTTGGCATGGCAAACCGGGGTGGTGGTTCCTCTCTTCAAAAAAGGGGACCGGAGGGTGTGCTCCAACTTTAGAGGGATCACACTCCTCAGCCTCCCTGGGAAGGTCTATGCCAAGGTACTGGAGAGGAGAGTCCGGCCGTTGGTCGAACCTCGGATTCAGGAGGAGCAATGTGGTTTTCGTCCTGGCCGTGGCACATCGGACCAGCTCTTTACCCTCTCGAGAATTCTTGAGGGTTCGTGGGAGTTTGCCCAACCAGTTTACATGTGTTTTGTGGACTTGGAGAAGGCATTTGACCGCGTCCCTCGTGGATTTTTGTGGGGGGTGCTTCGGGAGTATGGGGTATCGGGCTTGTTGTTACGAGCTATTCGGTCTCTGTACGACCGTTGTGAGAGTTTAGTTCGCATTGCCAACACTCGGTCGGAGTCATTCCCAGTGAGAGTTGGACTCCGCCAGGGCTGCCCTTTGTCACCGGTCCTGTTCATAATTTTTATGGACAGGATTTCTAGGCGCAGCCAGGGAATGGAGGGTGTCATGCTTGGTGACCACAGGATCTCATCTCTGTTGTTTGCAGATGATGTTGTCCTGTTGGCTTCATCCAGCAATGACCTACAGCTCTTGCTGGGACGGTTTGCCGCTGAGTGTGAAGCGGCTGGGATGAGAATCAGCACCTCCAAGTCCGAGTCCATGGTCCTCAGCCGGAAAAAGGTGGATTGTCCTCTCCGGGTTGGGGACAGGCTCCTGCCCCAAGTGGAGGAGTTTAAGTATCTTGGGGTCTTGTTCACGAGTGAGGGGAAAATGGAGCGAGAGATCGACAGACGGATTGGAGCAGCATCTGCAGTGATGCGGACGTTGTACCGGTCTGTTGTGGTGAAGAGGGAGCTTAGTTCTAAGGCAAAGCTGTCGATTTACCAGTCAATCTACGTTCCTACTCTCACCTATGGTCACGAGCTTTGGGTAATGACCGAAAGAACGAGATCGCGGATACAAGCGGCTGAAATGAGCTTTCTCCGTAGGATTGCTGGACTCACCCTCAGAGATAGGGTGAGGAGCTCAGTCATCCGGGAGAGGCTCAGAGTAGAACCGCTGCTCCTCCACATTGAAAGGAGTCAGTTGAGGTGGTATGGGCATCTGATTAGGATGCCTCCTGGACGCCTCCCACTTGAGGTGTTTCAGGCACGTCCCACTGGGAGGAGACCCCGGGGCAGACCCAGGACTCGGTGGAGAGACTATGTCTCCCAGCTAGTCTGGGAACGCCTTGGTATCCCCTCTGAAGAGCTGGAGCAGGTGGCTGGGGAGAGGGAAGTCTGGGCTTCTCTGCTTGAACTGCTGCCTCCGCGACCCGGACCTCCGGAAAAGCGGTAGAAGATGGATGGATGGATGGATGGACTTGAATAATAATGAATTTAAAGTGACTGCCAAAAATCAAGTTTTTTTTCTTGTTAACATGACTGTAAGATGTTTTTTATGACTTAAAAGACCTATCAAGACCTAAATCACTCAAATGTCTCATGTCTCTGTTTTTTGTTTTGTTTTTGAGCCGCTTACCATTCTGGTGTTCCGCCCGTGAGGTGCTTTACATTGGCAGGAATGGTAAGGTTTTTTTTGAAAGTTTTACTTAAGCCCACCCCCCTAAAAAAAAGGGTGAATTTAGACAGAACGTTTTTGGGGACGTAAGACTAACACTGCACTGGCACGTCTGTAGTGTTGAGCCAGTCAGGACTCTCTGGTCTAACTAAAGTTAGCCTCCATAACCAGTTGGCATTTTTTTAATCAGCTGCTTTGAAAACTTGACCCAAATTAAGACGGGTTTTACCATTAAACTGCTTTTAAGGACTGGTGCAGTTTCCGTCATTATCCTGGGCCACCGTGCATACAACTGGGCATGTCCTTCAGCCAGTAAGTCTTTTTATCACAGCTGTTTAATGTAGCTGTTTAATGTTAGTAGAGGGGTTGTGACTTAGGCTCTCTGTGTGGGTTGAGGGGATGGATCTAGTCACCAATTCTGGCATTTGAAGGGGGGGAGTGAAAAGATTTTGACACAAAACTGTAAGACAAAGAGAGGGTTTTTTCTTTTGTAGAAAAAAGGGCATAAGATGTGGTCTATATTAATCATATATCCCATAACCTACATATGTATAAGCATGTGAGAATGTTTGGTGATTACATATGTAAAGCGACTTCACACCTCAGAACAGGACAAAAGGTCTCAACCGCCAGTGAAGATCAAAGAGCATCCGAGGCGCTGCGGTGGAGACCAGATAGGTCACCCTGACCTCCCAGGGCCAGGTGGAGGGGTACGAAGACAAAGGAAGGGGATTAAGATAATGAGGGATGTCAGCTTTGATATACATGTCTTTTGTTATGTGTGAGTATAAGTACGTAGAGCCGAATGTGTTCGCTCTCTTACTTCTTCTGCTGCTGCACTAAATGAGACTTGTTAGAGGAGCAATGCTGATAATAAACTTTGGTTTATAAGTCACATCGCCTCGTTATTCCAAGCTCTTCTACACTGGTGACCCTGACGCGAGGATGGACCAGAGGCGTTCCCCCGCGATCGACTCATCTGTGGCGACCCAGGCAGACGCCGGCGCCCATGCAGACAGGGGAACAGATGGACGACGTTCCCCCACGGCAGAAGTGATAGAGAGGGCTCAACCGAGCACCAGCGCCGCTGCGAGAGCTGAAGGAAGACACTCTCACCCTGCGGACACATCAGTGACGGTCCACACAAACGCCGTCACCATCAAGCTGCCGGACTTCTGGCAGGAAGACCCCGCCTCGTGGTTTCAGCAAGCTGAAGCCCAGTTTGCACTTGCGGGCATCACGGCTGACGATACAAAGTTCTATCACATCATCGCCAAACTCGACGCCGCCACTTCGAGATGTGCGCGGAGCATAATCCAGCGGCCGCTGGCCCAGGACAAATATAGAGAACTGAAAGCGACCATCGTGGCGAAGGAGAGAGCTGAGAGGATCCTGGCGGTCTACGGCCACAGAGGATGCAGACCCAAGGCCCTCATGGAGGACTTGCTGCAACTTAAAGAAGAGGACAATGACAACTTCCTCTTCCAATTTATATTCCTCAGTACGCTGCTGCCACACATGAGAGGGACGCTTGCCAACATGCGATGCAGCACCCAGCAAGACTTCCGCACGCTGGCTCACGAAGCTCAACGACTCGTCAACGCCTGCAAGGAACAGACACCCACAGCAGCATCCGCAGACCTCAACGCTGATGTCCGGAGCCACGGGGAGCCACAAACCACCGAGCAGAATCCGCCCGCCGCGACAGCGACACGGCCAAGACGTAACAGACGGAGCGACGTCTGTTATTACCACCACCGCTTCGCCGAGAAGGCTTACAAATGCTTTCCCCCCTGCAAATTCACGTTCGGGAAACGCCAAAGCCGAGAACCGTTAACAGCGGCGGTTCTCGGCGAAAAAAGCAAGCTTCTATATGTGACGGACGGACACACCGGCAAGCAGTTCCTTATCGACACGGGAGCGCAACTGAGTTTTATCATGCCCTCCCAAGCAGACCGGGCCATGGGCCCCCGGGGCAATGGAGCGGTGGCAGCCAACGGCTCCATCATCGACACTTTTGGCGAAAAGAGCCTGCCCCTCCGCATCCATGGCCGCAACTACAGATGGACATTTGTTGTAGCGGCGGTGAGTTTTAACTTGTTGGGCGCAGACTTTTTGTGTGCACATGGGTTATTAGTTGATCTAGCGAACAGACGCTTGGTTAATGCACTGTCCTTTGCTTCTATTCCCTGCTCAGCTCGAGTTTCTCCACCACCCGTGCAGGCCAGCGTCACCACAGCAGGAGGTAAGTTTGATCAACTCCTCACCCAATTTCCAGCACTCACAATTCCCAAATTCTCAGCTACAGTGGCTAAACACAGGGTCGAACACTTTATTCCCACAACGGGCCCACCCGTATTCGCCAAAGCTCGGCGCTTAGACGCGACCAAGCTCGCCATAGCTCGGGACGAGTTTACCACCCTTGAAAAACTAGGCATTATCAGGCGCTCAAAAAGCCCCTGGGCGTCACCGCTTCACATGGTCCCGAAATCCGACGGTTCTTGGAGACCGTGCGGCGATTACCGCAGATTAAACAATGCGACAGCGCATGACCGCTACCCAATTCCTCACATCCAAGATTTTTCACTACATCTGGCGGGTGCGCGCATTTTTTCAAAAATAGACCTGGTCCGCGGCTATCATCAAGTCCCCGTTCGAGCAGAGGACATTCCTAAAACAGCTGTAATAACCCCCTTCGGTCTTTTTGAATTTTTGCGGATGCCTTTTGGCCTCAAAGGCGCTGCTCAAACCTTTCAGCGGATGATGGACGCGGTATTACGCGACCTCCCCTTCGTGTTCGTCAACCTCGACGATATGCTGGTAGCCAGCTCGTCTGAGGAAGAACACGAATAGCATCTCACTATGGTTTTTCAGAGACTAGAAGAGCACTGGTTAATAATCAGTCCAGCCAAATGCAAATTCGGCGTGTCACAAATTGATTTTTTAGGACACAGAGTTTCAACGAAAGGGGCAGTCCCACTGCCAGACAAAGTTCACACAGTAAAAAGTTTCCCACGGCCACAAACGGTCAAATCACTGCAAGAATTTTTGGGAATGGTTAATTTTTACAACCATTTCCTCCCCCGCGCAGCTCAGCTCACGCAGCCCCTATATGACGCGCTCAGAAAACAAAAACCTTCCAACGCGGTCGAATGGACCCCGGAGCGCGAACGCACCTTCGCGGAAGTAAAAAGTGCCCTAGCTAATGCCACATTGTTGGTTCACCCTGATCCCTCGGCCCGCATTGCGCTAACCACAGACGCTTCAGACCTGGCCATAGGGGCGGTTGTAGAGCAACACGTCAGCGGAATCTGGCAACCTTTGGCATTTTTCAGCAAATCGCTAAACCAAACTGAGCGTAAATACAGCACCTTTGACAGGGAGCTGCTAGCGCTTCATTTATCCATCCGCCACTTCCAGTTCTGGTTGGAGGGGCGGCGTTTCACGGCTTTTGTAGACCACAAATCGCTCACCTTTGCGATGGCTAAAATTTCTGAACCGTGGTCAGGCAGGCAACAAAGACAGCTAGCTGCGATTTCAAAGTTCACCACAGACATTCAACATGTGGCAGGCAAACTTAATGTGGTAGCAGACTGCCTCTCTCGCGCTGTGACATCGCCAGAGTGTGAGGAGACAGATTATACTACCTCAGCCGCAGAACTCTTCGCCAACGCGGACACATACGCAGCCCCAATCCACGTAGGGATAGATTATGCAGCCATGGCGGAGGAGCAAAGTAGTGACGCGGACGTGCGCGCACTCCTGTCTGGACCAACAGGGTTAAGGCTGGAGGAAAGGGGTTTACGCGACGGTGTGCCCCCCCTAATATGCGACATCTCAACCGGCCGACTTCGCCCAGTAGTCCCAACTGCATGGCGCTGCCGTATTTTCGACTCGATTCACTCCCTCGCGCACCCAGGTGTGCGCGCTTCGGTTAAAATGGTCGCCGAAAAGTTTGTGTGGCCTGGCCTGCGCAAAAACGTAAAAGAATGGGCAAAGACTTGCATTTCTTGTCAGCGCGCCAAAGTACACAAACACACAAAAGCCCCTCTAGAACCTTTTCCAATCCCTGCTAGAAGGTTCGACCACGTTCATGTCGACCTCGTGGGACCACTACCTTCCTCCCAAGGCTTCACACATCTGTTAACAATGATAGACCGCACTATGCGCTGGCCGGAGGCGGTCCCTCTGGCGTCAACCACAGCGGAGGAAGTCGCTCGCGTTTTTTTGACAAACTGGGTGGCACGTTTCGGCGTCCCATCGGACATCACGTCCGATAGGGGGCCTCAATTTGTCTCGGAGCTTTGGTCAGCCATGGCCAGCAGCTTAGGAGCGACAATTCACCGCACCACCGCTTATCACCCTCAGGCTAATGGGTTATGCGAGCGTTTTCACAGATCTTTAAAGGCCGCCCTCAGAGCCTCACTAACGGATACAAATTGGGTAAATAAACTTCCTTGGGTTTTATTGGGGTTGCGTGCTGCACCTAAAGAGGATTTAGATGCCTCCCCAGCAGAATTAGTTTTTGCACAACCTCTCAGGCTCCCAGGTGAACTTTTTACCAGAGAACCCAGAGCCGGGGCATCTTCCAGCCCCGAGGTTTTTAGGCAGCAACGGACCGGACTCTCTCCCCGGACCGGCATATCACTCTTTTCCACGGGTTTTTGTCCCCCAAGCTTTAAAAAACGGTGAATTTGTTTTTGTTAGGCATGAAGCTTTAAAACCAACCTTCCGCCCACCATATGATGGACCATTCAGAGTGCTGGAACCTGGTGATAAGCATTTTGTGCTTGATTTTGGGGACAGAAAAGAAACAGTCAGCATTGACAGACTTAAACCTGCCTTCTTGTTGAGAGACGAGCCTGCACGGTTGGCGAGAGCACCTCGGCGGGGTAGACCCCCCAAGAGAAAAGACTCAGCCCCCCTGCAGGGAACAAATAATCACTCTCCTTCCCAAGCTGCAGATTCCTTACAGGAAGGTCCCACCAGGACGCCCAAGCGGACCCACAGCAGATTCGGGAGAAGATTAAAACCCAGACGGCACAGGGACTGATGCAAACCACTCAAAAGTTGTTCACTAATTGTGCTGTAACAGTTTAGGACTGACTTGTGATTTTACTATGCTGTTAAGATTACCACTGAACTCTCTTAGGAGCATAGCTGCTGGAAAGTTTCTTCTTTGACAAGAGGTGTAGCAGTTAGTATGTCATAATAATTATCTTAAACTGTGAATTTTTCTATTGTCCTTTTCTTAGTCGTTTGGGGGGGCTGTGGTCTATATTAATCATATATCCCATAACCTACATATGTATAAGCATGTGAGAATGTTTGGTGATTACATATGTAAAGCGACTTCACACCTCAGAACAGGACAAAAGGTCTCAACCGCCAGTGAAGATCAAAGAGCATCCGAGGCGCTGCGGTGGAGACCAGATAGGTCGCCCTGACCTCCCAGGGCCAGGTGGAGGGATACGAAGACAAAGGAAGGGGATTAAGATAATGAGGGATGTCAGCTTTGATATACATGTCTTTTGTTATGTGTGAGTATAAGTAAGTAGAGCCGAATGTGTTCGCTCTCTTACTTCTTCTGCTGCTGCACTAAATGAGACTTGTTAGAGGAGCAATGCTGATAATAAACTTTGGTTTATAAGTCACATCGCCTCGTTATTCCAAGCTCTTCTACATAAGATACCATTTTAGACAATGTACTGTAGATTTGTTTTTATAGGGAATTTATAGCCACCAGAGTGCATCTTTAACTTTAAGTAAAAAATAAAAAGCATTCACTTACTATATGGCGCGTTTTTCTCATCTCAGCATGACCAAAGTGCTTTACAGATCCTGCTATCTACCCATTCACACACACATTTACACACTGATGGTGGCAGAGCTGCCATGCACAGGCACTGGCCTGACCCACCACGAGCAACTGGGGGTTCAGTGTCTTGCTCAAGGACACTTCGGCATACAGACTGCAGAGAGAGCGGGAGTCGAACCAATTATCCTCGGATCATAGTCAGCCACATTACACCTGCGCCACAGCTGCCCCCATTTGTGATGCTTTTTACCCTCTTAAATTTGCTATGTTTTTTTCTTTCGAATTGGTTTTTCCCCTCTTACATATGGTGATTATTTTAAACTCAAAATTATGTGACTATATTGCTGTTTTTTCATTAACTCTGCAGTGAATCCTTTTCAAACATGATTTTTTTCCTTTAAAGTTTGACACTTTTCTTATGACGCTTTTTAATCAAAATTTTGTAATTATATTTGTTTTGTTTTTCATATAAATATGGAACTAACTAACAGTTCTGTGAATGGTTTTTTTCCTTTAAAAACCTGACTTTTTTTTCTTGTAAATATGACTTTACTCATAAATTAGAGATATCTGCAGTTCAGAATTTAAATTACAACTTTTTTTTTTTTTCAATTTGCAACCTTTTAAAATTTTTGCCAAAGAATCAGGGAGTCACTGGTTATATGCCGCATGTGGCTCCAGAGCCAGATGTTGCAGACCCCTGACGTAGAGGATGTTCAGGTGAATACCTGGCTGGTCTTTGTCCCAGTGAGTGAAGGTGAGGGGGGAGCCGTTGTCCCAAATGTAGTCTACACCTCCCCCTGCCCCTCCATGAGCACGCAGGCCAGTCCACCACAGACCGGTCTTCTGCGACAGCGCCACGGTGAAATGTGCCTGCTCATAGCTGCAATAAAATACACAAAAATATGTTTTATTCTAGAAACTGCAAAATACCTGTCAGTTCATATATTCCACATCACATACAGGTTGAAGTGGGTAGTAACTGGTTACATTCACTGAAGTCCATGTACTGAATTAACCTTTCCATAAAATTGTACTGCAGTATTAATTCATAATAGTTTACTAATGGACACCACAGTTACCACTAAAGCACAAATTTCCAAAACATCCACGTCGCACCTTTAACTGAAGCACTGTAAAGTACAGCAAATAGAGTAGGTGCTCTGAAATCCAAAGAATATACATTTTAATGACATACGGTGGGGCAAAAAAGTATTTAGTCAGCCACCAATTGTGCAAGGTCTCCCACTTAAAAAGATGAGAGAGGTCTCCAATTTTCATCATAGGTATACCTCAACTATGAGAGACAAAATGAGAAAAAAAAAAATCCAGAAAATCACATTGAAGGATTTTTAATGAATTAATTGGTAAATTCCTCGGTAAAATAAGTATTTGATCACCTACAAACAAGCAAGATTTCTGGCTCTCACAGACCTGTAACTTCTTCTTTAAGAGGCTCCTCTGTCCTCCACTTGTTACCTGTATTAATGGCACCTGTTTGAACTCGTTATCAGTATAAAAGACACCTGTCCACAACCTCAAACGGTCAGACTCCAAACTCCACTATGGCCAAGACCAAACAGCTGTCAAAGGACACCAGAAACAAAATTGTAGACCTGCACCAGGCTGGGAAGACTGAATCTGCAATAGGTAAGCAGCTTGGTGTGAAGAAATCAACTGTGGGAGCAATTATTAGAAAATGGAAGACATACAACACCACTGATAATCTCCCTCGATCTGGGGCTGCACGCAAGATCTCACCCCGTGGGGTCAAAATGATCACAAGAACGGTGAGCAAAAATCCCAGAACCACACAGGGGGACCTAGTGAATGACCTGCAGAGAGCTGGGACCAAAGTAACAAAGGCTACCATCAGTAACACACTACGCTGCCAGGGACTCAAATCCTGCAGTGCCAGACGTGTCCCCCTGCTTAAGCCAGTACATGTCCAGGCCCGTCTGAAGTTTGCTAGAGAGCATCTGGATGATCCAGAAGAGGATTGGGAGAATGTCATATGGTCAGATGAAACCAAAATAGAACTTTTTGGTAAAAACTCAACTTGTCATGTTTGGAGGAGAAAGAACACCATACCTACTGTGAAGCATGGGGGTGGAAACATCATGCTTTGGGGCTGTTTTTCTGCAAAGGGACCAGGACGACTGATCCGTGTAAAGGAGAGAACGAATGGGGCCATGTATCGTGAGATTTTGAGTGAAAACCTCCTTCCATCAGCAAGGGCATTGAAGATGAAACGTGGCTGGGTCTTTCAGCATGACAATGATCCCAAACACACCGCCCGGGCAACGAAGGAGTGGCTTCGTAAGAAGCATTTCAAGGTCCTGGAGTGGCCTAGCCAGTCTCCAGATCTCAACCCCATAGAAAATCTTTGGAGGGAGTTGAAAGTCTGTGTTGCCCAGCGACAGCCCCAAAACATCATTGCTCTAGAGGAGATCTGCATGGAGGAATGGGCCAAAATACCAGCAACAGTGTGTGAAAACCTTGTGAAGACTTACAGAAAATGTTTGACCTCTGTCATTGCCAACAAAGGGTATATAACAAAGTACTGAGATGAACTTTTGTCATTGACCAAATACTTATTTTACCGAGGAATTTACCAATTAATTCATTAAAAATCCTTCAATGTGATTTTCTGGATTTTTTTTTTCTCATTTTGTCTCTCATAGTTGAGGTATACCTATGATGAAAATTGGAGACCTCTGTCATCTTTTAAGTGGGAGAACTTGCAGAATTGGTGGCTGACTAAATACTTTTTTACCCCACTGTATCTATTCAAACTACAGTATTTCCATCTAACTCACATGTCTCCGATGTGTACCAAGAACCCGTCCTGCTCCACGCAGAAGGCCTTCGCATCAGACCAGGTCTTTGCTGACTCTTCCATCCAGTAGCAGGAGTAGCCATAAGCATCCCAGCCCTGACGCACACACCAAAGACCATCCGGTTACCAGACTGTAAACTTCCCTTAAAAACAACAATCTGCATCTGTGACTATGTGAAAGGCCATTTTAGGTATTTTCTGGTCTAAAAAAAAAAATGGATTTATACATATTTAAGCATTTCAATGAAAATACAAAAACTGTTTGTCTCCTGGTGTTAGTAGCAGTATTTTTTTTTCTTTGCAACTTTTTTTTCCTTTTTCTACAACTCTGCCTTGTAAATTTGCAAAATTTTTCTCAGACATTTGCATCAGTTTCATTATAAATTTACCACTTTGATCATGTACATTTGCAGCTTTTCTAAGCATAAATTTGTGGGATGTTTTCCCATCTAAAATTTGAAACATTTTTCTTATAAATTTGCAACTTTCGTTTAATAAATTTGCAACATTTTTCAAATAAATATTGCAACATTTTTTAAAATAAATATTGTAATATTCTTCTTGTACATTTGCAACTTTTTTCTTGTAATTTCCTTCTAATTTTGAGGTCTTTTCCCCAAATTTGCAGTTTTCCATAAATATGCAATGTCTTTTTTTTTCTTTGCAAAATTTGCCTTTTCTAAGTCAGTTGTTGTGATAATTACTTTATGAATTGCACATCTCAAGTTTTAAAAGAACAAAAAAAAGATGATGATCTTGGCTGTACCTGAGGACATCCATACACTGTAGGCTGTACAGAGGGTGCTGGGTAGTGTCCTCTGCGCTTTTTGCAAATAAAAGTGTTGAGTTCTGTGCAGGCAACGTCATTCCATCTGCCAGTCTGCAACAACCACAAAAATAAACTGATCACAATTCTCCGGAAAGAAAAAATGTCGTGAGACACAGTTCCGAGCGTGCCCGTGTTTCCCACCTGGTGCAGCATCTCCACGCAGTCCTCGCTGAACCCGGTGTGGCTGTTGGGTTCCCCTGGAGCCCAGTAGGTGAAGGTCACCATGTGTTCATCAGACCACAGGAACATGCCGGGGATAAACAGGTCGTTTAGACCAATCCACATGTCGCTGGTGGCTGCGAAGGAAAACAACGGTGCTTGAAAGGTTTTGGGAAAAAATTACAGCTAGAAAGAACACCTGCAATAACTTTTTTTAATCTTGCATTTTATTGGATTGTTTTGCTAAACTGTTGGTATTGTATACGGTTATAATGATGAACTTGATTTTATCTATTGTATAATTTTACTGTGTTGTCTGCCGAATTACATTTGGCAAAGGATCTACTGATGAAAAATAGCCTAACCTGGGTTACTTAAGAACATTACTGATGAAGGATTTTTAAGGCCAAAATGATATTTTGTGCATTAAAAATTCAATACGCCCTGTATTGATGAAAAAAAAAACATGCAGATTTCCCTAACATGATGTTATGGGTAGTTAATTCCTATTCAAAGACAGAATGCCACTGCAGTTTAAAAATTAATTTGTTTTAATGTTTGGACAAACAGAACTTTTCTCTGAAGTATAATGAAATAAAGTAAATTTCACAAATGCCAGTAAAATGTATTTAAAAAATACAAACTTAAAATGTTTTAAATTCAAAGACTATAAACAAAAGTACAACAAATTGCAACCTACACGTTAAAAATAAAAATAAACTTGTCTGTCTGTGAATAAAACCAGTGTTTTCCCATCACCCATCTACATCCATACCCATGTACAGGTAACTTTCCAGCCAGCTTTGTTCTGTCAGGGAAAGGATGGACACGAGTTCGGCATGCATGCTCCTACAGGTTTTCTGAGCATCATTCCAGGTCTTTTTCTCATCAAAGGGTTTGTAGCAGAACTCTCCAAACTCAAACCAGTCTGGTCCTTCACATCTCAGCTCTGTATGAGAGAGAAATTAAAGTAATTTACAAATGATACTACTATTCCATAAGATACAGAGTCATTTTTGGCTAAAAAGCAGAGTACAAAATTCTACGGGCCCTGTCTGCCTATTCTTTTCAGGTGCAGATATCAGGCTTGTGCCTTCTTCTTAGAAGCAGCAATTGAGTTCTCTCTCTTTTTCTCCCGCTCGACCACTTCATATCCCTTCATCTCCCTCCCCCTGTCAGGTCTAGCATAAGTAAGACAATTTAAATAACATATGAAATTTATTATACAGCATCCATCCAACCATCCATTTTCTACCGTTTTTCTGGAGGTCCTGGTCGTGGAGGCAGCAGCTCAAGCAGAGAAGCCCAGACTTTCCTCTCCCCAGCCACCTGCTCCAGCTCTTCACAGAGGATACCAAGATGTTCCCAGGCTAGCTGGGAGACGTAGTCTCTCCATCATGTCCTGGATCTGCCCCGGGGTCTCCTCCCAGTGGGACGTGCCCAAAACACATCAAGTGGGAGGCATCCATGAGACATCCTGATCAGATGCCCAAACCACCTCAACTGGCTCCTTTCGATATGGAGGAGCAGCAGTTCTACTCTGAGCCCATCCCAGATGACTGAGCTCCTCACCCTGTCTCTGAGGGTGAGTCCAGCAATCCTACGGAGAAAGCTCATTTCAGCTGCAATCTCATTCTTTCGGTCATTACCCAAAGCTCATGACCATAGGTGAGGGTAGGAACATAGATTGACCGGTAAATCAACAGCTTTGCTTTAGAGCTCAGCTCCCTCTTCACCACAACAGACAGGTACAACGTCTTCATCACTGCAGAGACTACTCCAATCCGTCAATCTCTCGCTCCATTCTCCCCTCACTCGTGAATGAGATGCCAAGATACTTAAACTCCTCCACTTGGGGCAGGAGCTTGTCCCCAACCCGGAGAGGACAATCCACCTTTTTCCAACTGAGGACCATGGACTCGGACTTGGAGGTGCTGATTCTCATCCCAGCCGCTTCACACTCAGTAGCAAACCATCCCAGCAAGGCCTGTAGGTCATTGGTTGATGACGCCAACAGGATAACATCATCTCCAAACAGCAGATATGAGATCCTGTGGTCACCAAGCATGACATCCTCCGATCCTTGGCTATGCCTAGAAATCCTGTCCATAAAAATTATGATCAAGATCGGTGACAAAGGACAGCCCTGGCGGAGTCCAACTCTCACTGGAAACAAGTTTGACTGGGTGCTGGCAATACAAACCAAACTCTTGCAACAGTCGTATAGGGACCGGATAGCTTGTAACAATGAGCCCGATACCCCATACTCCTGCAGCACCCCCCACAAGAGACAACAAGGTGCACGGTCAAATGCTTTCTCCAAGTCCACAAAACACATGTGGACTGGTTGGGCAAACTACCACGAACCCTCGAGAATTCTCAAGAGGGTAAACAGTTGGTCTGATGTGCCACAGTCAGGACGAAAACTACATTGCTCCTCCTGGATCTGAGGTTCAACCAACGGCCGGACTCTCCTCTCCAGTACCTTGGCATAGACTTTCCCAGGAAGGCTGAGAAGTGTGATCCCTCTAAAGTTGGAACACAGCCTCCGGTCCCCCTTTTAAAAAAGAGGAACCACCACCCCGGTTTGCCATGCCAAAGACACTGTCCCCGACCTTCACGCAACATTGCAGAGGCGTGTCAACAATGACAGCCCTACAACATCCAGGGCCTTGAGGTACTCAAGGTGAATCTCGTCCACCCCTGGGGACTGGACACCAAAGGGTTTTTCAACCACTTCAGTGACCTCGGTCCCTGTGATGGGCGAGTTGTCCCCCTCGTCCTCAAGCCCTGCTTCCTCTGTGGAAGGCGTGTCAGTGGGATTGAGGAGATCCTCAAAGTATTCCTTCCACTGCCCAACGATGTCCCCAGTCGAAGTCAGCAGTCCTCCATCCGCCCCATACACAGTGTGGACAGGGAGCTGCTTCCCCCTCCTGAGTGTCTCTGTAGAGACATGATCATTCCACATAAACGTGTCAAAATATATCCCAACAACAAGCCATGGGTTACAAAATCAGTTAAATCCTGCTTACAGACGAAAGCACTTGCCTTTAAACAGGGGGTTGTTCCTGAGCTACAGGTTGCCACAAAAGAGCTGAAGGCCGAAATTTTAAGAGCAAAACAGAATTATAAATCAGAGTTGGAAAGCTAGATGGCAACAAAGAAACTTGGTTCAGCCTGGGCCAGTATGAAAACTATTGCAGGCCTTCAGAGCACAAAGCGCAGTAATTGTGTGTTTTTAGATGGTTTTAGTTCAGACACAGAGCTGGCTAATGCTCTTAATTGTTTTTATGGTCGTTTTGACTCCTTTGATTTTAGCACAGAAACCCAAGGTTTGAAACAGAAACTCAAAGACAATCAGCACTTTAATATTGAGGTGCAGGATGTTAAAAGGGCGTTCTGTGCTGTAAAAGTGAACAAAAGTCAGGGCCCTGATAATATATGTGGGCGCTTGGTAAAGTCCTGTGCACATGAGCTGAGTCCTGTATTTCACTACATTTTCAATAAGTCCTTACAGACACAACATGTGCCTAAGATCTGGAAAGATGCTGTGGTTGTCCCCGTTCCAAAATCCAGCTGTCCTAAAACGGTAAATGATTTTAGACCAGTTGCTTTGACTTCAATTTTAATGAAAATTTTTGAAAAACTGGTCAGATTTGAGGTCCTAAAGCAGACTGAGCATGTATTGGACCTTTTGCAGTTTGCCTATAGGCCTCACAGAGGAGTACAGGATGCCACTGTCACTCTGTTTAACATGCTTTTTAAACATCTGGATTTTAATGGGACACACGCCAGGCTTTTATTTGTGGACTTTTCTTCTGCCTTTAATACAATCCAACCTCATATTTTAGTTGAAAGGCTCCTGCAACAATTTGATTTGAGTAATAATCTGGTGGGTTGGATTCTGGATTTTTTAACCAACAGGACACAGAGAGTAAGGGTCAATGGTACATTGTCTGACCAAAAGTGTTCTTCTACTGGCTCTCCGCAGGGGTGTGTGTTGTCACCACTACTCTTCATCCTGTACACAAACATGTGTCGGAGCAGACATGACAACAGACACATTATAAAGTATGCTGATGATTCAGTTGTTGTCAGTCTCCTCCAGGATGGTGAGAGTGGCCACGGCCCAGTAGCTGATGATTTTGTTCACTGGTGTGAAGATTCCTACCTGCAGCTGAATACGACAAAAACTAAAGATATGATTACTGACTTTAGGAAGAAAACTCCCAGGCAAGAAGTCACTGTACTAAAAGGCCAGACCACTGAATGTATACAATCCTACAAATATCTTGGGACGATTACTGATAGTAATTTAAACTTTGAAGAGAACTGTGAAAGGGTGTGCGAAAAGGGTCAGCAACATTTGCATTGTTTAAGGAAACTTGCACGCTTCCAAACTGACTGAACCATAATGACAATGTTTTATCGGGCTTTTACTGAATCTGTTTTATCCTTTTCTTTAGTGTCATGGTTTGGTCAGATAAAACTGAAACAGAGGAAATCCTTGGATCAGGTAGTTAGATGGTCCAGTCGTTTGCTTGGTGAGTCACAGCTGAGCCTGACATCCCTGTACACCAGACAGGTACAGAGGATTGCTACCTCCATTTTAAATGATGACTCCCACCCTTTGCACTGCAACTTTCAGCTTCTTCCCTCCAGACAGAGGTTTGCTGTCCCAAAAAGTAAAACCCAGCGCTACAAAAGCAGCTTTGTTCCTGCTGCTGTTAAAGAATTTAACAAGATGTAATAATATATTGCACATAATTTAGTTACCTATTTATTAATTTTATTTTATATTTACTTATTTTTGTAGGTTTTTTTATTTGGGTTCTAAATCTTTTATTGGGTTTTAGACTTTTGAGTTTTTAACCTCTTTGACTAGTCTTTAATTTTTTAATATGACCCTTCTCTCTTAGCTCTTTGTTTTTTCTCTTATCCCTTTGTCCTATGTCCTGATTGGTGGAGCCTTGAGCACTTTTATCATGTTTATAGTCAGCTACATGTGTGCCTGTGTTTGTGTTCATGTTGAATGTAACTGTGGTTTGTAAATATGGATGTCACCTGACTGCAAAACAAATCTACCTACGGGTACAAATAAAGTAACCTGAACCTGAGTCGCCGGACAGTTTGCCAGAATCTCTTCGAGGCCGACCGAAAGTCTTGTTCCATGGCCTCACCAAACTCCTCCCACACTCAAGTTTTTGCTTCAGCAACCACCTGAGCTGCACTCCGCTTGGCCTGCCGATACACCTCAGCTGCTTCAGGAGTCCCACAAGCCAACCAAGTTCGATAGGACTCCTTCTTCAGCTTGATGGCCCCCCTCACCACTGGTGTCCATCACTTGGTTCGGGGGTTGCCACCACGAGATGTACCAGCAACGTTGTGGCTATAGTTCTGGGCAGCTGCCTCAACAATGGAGGTGGAGAGCATGGCCCATTCAGACTCCATGTCCCCACACTCCCTCGGAATGTGGTCAAAGTTCTTCCGGAGGTGGGAGTTGAAGACCTCCCAGACAGAGGCCTCAGCCAGATGTTCCCAGCACACCCTCACTATACGTTTAGGTCTACTGGGTCTGAGTGGCATCCACCTCTGCCATTGGATCCAACTCACCACCAGGTGGTGATCAGCTGACAGCTCTGCACTTCTCTTTACCCAAGTGTCCAAGACATATGGTTGCAAGTCTGATGACACGATAACAAAATCGATCATCGACCTGCAACCTAGAGTGTCCTGGTGCCAGGTGCACATATAGACACCCTTATGCTTGAACATGGTGCTCATTATGGCCAGACTGTGGTTAGCACAGAAGTCCAATAATTGAACACCACTCAGGTTCAGATTGGGCAGGCCATTCCTCCCAATCAAGGCCCTCCAGGTTTCACTGTCATTGCCCAAGTTTGCATTGAAGTCCCCCAGTAGGACAATGGAGTCTCCAAGAGGAGCACTCTCCAGCACCCCAGTCAGAGACTCCAAAAAGGATGGGTACTCTGAAACATCATTTGGTGCATAGGCACAAATGATGGTCAGGACCCATTTTCCAACCCAAAGGTGCAGGGAAACTACCCTTTCGTCCACTCGGGAGAACTCCAATGTCGAGGCAGCAAGGCAGGGGGGATACAAGAATACCTAGCCCTGCCCATCGCCTCTCACCCAGGGCAACTTCAGAGTAGGCCAAGCTCCAGCCCCTCTCCAGAAAACTGGTTCCAGAACTGGAGTTGTGTGTTGAGGTGAGCCCAACTACATCTAGCCGGTATTTCTCAACCTCGTGCACCAGCTCTAGCTCCTTCCCCACCAGAGAGGTGACATTTTTCTTCAGCAAGAGGAGCCAATAAATACTATATATATGCATTATACAGTGGTGTGAAAAAGTGTTTACCTCTTCCTGATTTCTCATTTTTTTGTTTGTCACACTTGGATTTTTTTTTACCCTTAATAATAAACACCATTATTTAAAAACTGCATTTTGTGTTTACTTGTGTTATCTTTCTCTAATATTTAAATTTGTTTGATGATCTGAAACATTTAAGTGTGACAAACATACAAAAAAATGAGAAATCAGGAAGGGGGCAAACACTTTTTCACACCACTGTATATTAGGGGTGGATTTAAAAAAAATTGATCCAATGATTTGAATCCATCCACGTTTGACCGAGCTGATATCGATCCACAAAATCCGTGGATCTTCTTCTTTTGGCTGCTCCCTTTAGGAGTCACCATAGCGGATCATCTGTCTCCATCTCACCCTATCCCTTGCATATTCCTCTGTCACACCAATCCTCTCCATGTCCTCCTTCACTACATCCATGTATCTTCTCTGTGGTCTTCCTCTTTTCCTCCTGCCTGGCAGCTCCATCTTCAACATCCTTTCTCCAATATATCCACGATCCCTCCTCTGCACATGTCCAAACCATCTCAGCCTTGCCTCTTTTACTTTGTCTCCAAACAGCTTAACATGAGCTGTCCCTCTGATATACTGTACTCATTTCTAATCTTGTCCTTCCTCGTCACTCCCAATGAAAATCTTAGCATGTTCAACTCTGCCACCTCCAGCAACTCCTGTCTTTTTGTCAGTGCCGCTGTCTCCAAACCATACATCATAGCAGGTCTCACTACCGTCTTGTAAATCTTCCTTTTGATTCTTGCTGCTACCCTTCTGTCACAAACCACCCCTGACACCCACCCACTCCACCCTGCCTGCACTCTCTTCTTCACCTCTCTTGTGCATTTTCCATTGCTTTGGATGGTTGACCCCAAGTATTTAAACTCATCTACTTTCACTACCACTACTCCTTCCATCTTCACCATTGCACCTGCCTCCCTCTGTATTCTGTCTTGCTTCTACTGACTTTCATTCCTCTTCTCTCCAGAGCATACCTCCACCTCTCCAGGTTCTTGTCCACCTGCTCCCTACTCACTACAGATCACAATGTCGTCTGCAAGCATCATGGTCCATGGAGACTCCTGCCTGGCCTCATCTGTCCGCCTGTCCATCACCATGGCATAAAAGAAGGGGCTCAGAGTCGATCCCTGATGTAATACCACTCCCACCTTGAATCCATCCATCACTCCTACAGCGCACTTCACCACGATCTTGCTGTCCTCATACATGTCCTGCACCACCCTCATATACTTCTCTGCCACTCCTGACTTTCTCATACAGTACCACATTCCCCGTCTTGGCACCCTATCATATGCTTTCACTAGATCCACAAAGACACAGTGCAACTCCTTCTGACCTTCTCTATACTTCTCCATCAGCACTCTTAGAGCAAACATTGCATCTGTTGTACTTTTTCTTGGCATGACACCATACTGCTGCTCACTGATCGTCACCTCTCCTCTTAACCTGGCTTCAACAACTCTTTCCCATATCTTCGTAGTGTGGCTGATCAACTTTATGCCTCTGTGGTTACCACAGCTCTGAGCATCACCTTTGTTCTTGAAAATTGGTACCAAAACACTTCTTCTCCACTCCTCAGGCCTCCTCTCACTCTCCAATATTGCGTTAAACAATCTGGTTAAAAAGTCCACTGCCATCTCTCCTAAACATCTCCATACCTCCACAGGTATGTCATCTGGACCAACCGCCTTTCCATTCTTCATCCTCTTCAAAGCTGCCCTCACTTCTGTCTTGCTAATCCTTGGGACCTCCTTGTTCACCATCTTTCCTTCATCCATCCTCCTCCTCTCTCTTTCATTTTCTTTATTCATCAGCTCTTCAAAGTACTCCTTTCCACCTTCTCAACACACTCGTCATTTGTTAGTACATTACCATTTCTGTCCTCAATCAACCTAACCTGCTGTACATCCTTTTCAGCTCGATCTCTCTGTCTAGCCAGTCAGTACAACTCCTTTTCTCTTTCCTTAGTGTCCAGCCTCTCATACAACTCACTATATGCCTTATCCTTTGCCACTTCTGTCTTTGCCATGCACCTAGATTCCAAATACTCCTGCCTACTTTCTTCGTCTCCCTGACTTTCCCACATTTTCTTTGCTAACCTCTTCCTTTGAATACTTTCCTGTACCTCTTCATTTCACCACCAAGTCTCCTCGTCTTCCTTCCTCTGACCACTGGATACACCACATACCATTCTCCCCGTTTCCCTCAATACTTTTGCTGCACATTCCCAGTCATCTGGTAATTCTTCCCTTCCACCCCAAGCCTGAATCAACTCCTTCCTGAACTCTGGTGTGACCTTCCTTCTGTAACTTCCCCCACTTAGTCTTTGGCTCTGCCTTCACTGTTTTCATCTTCTTGCTTTGCAAAGTCATCCTACAGACTACCATCCAATGCTGTCTAGCTACATTCTCCCCTACCACCACCTTGCAGTCTCCTATCTCTTTCAGATTTCTCCTTCTGCATAAGATGTAGTCCACCTATGTGCACCTTCCTCCACTCTTGTAAGTCACCCTATGTTCCTCTCTCTTCTTGAAGTATATGTTCACCACAGCCATTTCCATGCTTTTAGCAAAATCCGCAGATCGATCTTTTAATATAATGCTTTTACAGTCTGCGAAACACAAAACGCAAACAGCTGGCTGAAGTCTCGGGTGATGAACAATCACCCGAGAGTTCTCTTCAATGCATGCTCACTTTACTTCCATGTTTACAAGGCAGCCGCCAAGTGGAGATGCCAACGTTAATTTATTAACAAAACTCACAGCTAAAGACTGTGCTCAACAGTTCCCAAACATTTTTCAAGTGGGGATAAACGGTTTTGTACTATGTGCAGCATCGAGATAATGTCTAGCGTAGCGTAATTAATTGAAACCCTTTTCAAAAATTGAAAGTTAATTTGTCGTTAAAATATTAACAAAAAATAAAATAAAATAAATTATTAAACCCTACTGTGGTGTGGGGATTTAAAAACATGCTTATTAATTTTACTTTGAAATGTATTGTAACGTGCTGCTCGACATGGCGACGTCCCACCGGGAGATTCGAACTCACGCCTCCCGCTCCGGAGTCCCGCACCCTACCTGTGTCGCCAATAGGGTCAACCCACTTGGCAAGCCAAGTAGGGTGCTCATATTGAGTTCGCTACACTACTCCCCTCTGGTTCTCGACATCGTCCTGATGTCAGCGCCCCATTACTGCTTTGGACAGGAGATCCCACTTCTGACACCAGTGTAACGTGCTGCTCGACATGGCGACGTCCCACCGGGAGATTCGAACTCACGCCTCCCGCTCCGGAGTCCCGCACCCTACCTGTGTCGCCAATAGGGTCAACCCACTTGGCAAGCCAAGTAGGGTGCTCATATTGAGTTCGCTACAGTATTCTCCTTTTCATATCCCCTTAAGATCTGTGAAGACCGGGTTTAGGCTATGGTCACACTGCAGGTCTTAATGCTCAATTCCGATTTTTTGCTGAGATCCAATTTTTTTGTGTGGGCGTTCACATTATAATTTAAATGCGACCCCCATCAGACTGGAGTATGAACGGTCTACAGCTATGAAGTGACCCGCATGCGCAGAAGAAAACGTAATGCCAGACACACCGTTGTGTTTGCGGAAGTAAATACGAGCACCGAATGACTGAGGGGGGCAAAACTTCTTCACTTTTAATGCAGCGCAGCAAAATAAGTGTTAAAAACATTCAGAAATGTTTATGTACAAAATAAATGAGACCAGCTTCATTCCTCTACTTGCCAGATGACCCCTTTTTTTTAAAAAAAAAAGTGCCGTTACTGTGCGCCTGTAATGTCTGACGGCGTCAGCCCCAAACTCCCCCCCCCACACACACACAATTTTGAAGTTGTGCAGTGGGAGCCAACAAAATTATGATCCAGTGATAAAGTGAAGAAGATTGATTAAAAAAAAGAGCACAAATCAGCTGTCATACCTGCGCCATCTTCTACAGCAGAATTGTAGCGTCTTGTCTCACTTCAGCGAGGAAAAAGTCGGACGACATGTGACGTGACCGTTCAGACTGAGGTCGCTTTGGAAAATATCAGATACGTATCGGAATTAGGACCACATATGAAAGTGGCCTGGGTCTGGTGTGGAAAAGAATCGGATATGTGTTGTTCAGACTGTCATTAAAAAAATCAGATATGGGTCACATTTGTGCAAAAAAATCGGAATTGAGCATTGCTGCAGTGTGACCGCATCCTGCACTGAAATGTTCTGAAGGGAAGAGGTTGTCAGTGGAGGAGCCATCCCTGCTTCAGTTGTGGATTACTGAGCATTTGATTACCCCCGCCAAGGAGGTAATGTTTTTACCGGGGTTTGTCTGTCTGTCTGTCTGTTACCAACATAACTCAAAAAGTTATGAACGGATTTTGACGAAATTTTCAGGAAAGGTGTGTAATGGCACGGGGAACAGATGATTAGATTTTGGTGATGATCTGAGAGTGCATACCTCCACCAAGGGCTTTGTTTGTATTTGTACAGCAGGATTACACAAAAAACTACTGGACGGATTTGGATGAAATTTTCACCAGAGGTGGTTCTTGGGCTAGAGAGGAACCCATTACATTTTGGTGATGATCTAAGAATGCATACCTCAGCCAAGGCTCTTATCTTCTCACAGTGTGTTAGCAACAATACTCCCAAAACTGATGGACAGACTTTGATGCAATTTTCACCACAAGTGGCTATAGGCCTACACAGGAACCCATTACATTTTGGAGGTGATCCATGAGAAACGGAAGGAGCTTTGGTGGAGGTATGCGCTCTGTGAGTGCTTTTCTAGTTCTAAATAAATCACTGTTTAACAGGAAATGTTTGGCAATCCTGTGCTTTTCTTGTGGTGTTACATAGAGTAGCATCACTGTTAACTATGGAAAAAGCTGCTACTTTAATATCTGTACTTCCTCATACAACTTTCAGTGCAGAAAACCTCTAAAACTGTTGCAACTTTTTGGAAAAGCTCCCACAAATTCAGGCTTTTTGGGCCACAACAATCACAAAAACAGCTGGTGAAATCCTGGAGGGACTGAAATACAGTGCGATTATGTCTACATGCTTCATGCATTGAATTTGTTTACTTACTCTGGGTTGCTAACTTGACACTACACAACCTAAAGAAAGCACTTGTGAGCACTTTGTGAAATCATAAGTTAAATAATAAAAAGTGCATTACTGAAACTGATTTTGGGTCAGTTCTTTATGTGATAATGTATGTATTAACAAAGTTAGAATATTCCTGGTACAGTTTGCAGCATTAGGTCTAAGATTTTTTTTTTCCTTGCAAGTAAAATAGCTATTAAAATGGTAATTTCATTGATTGAATCAGGATCAAAGCAAATTGAATTTAAATTGATTCAGAACTTCAAGAATTGGAATCGAATCGATTCTGGAAATTAGTGATGATTCCCAGCCCTAGTATACTGTATATCAAGTATGAACAGAGCTCCTTTTGGCAAAGTAAATGCATTTGGCACAACAAGGTAATCGGTTATCTGTTGTACTTGCCAAGCTGCTGGATAGGACAGGTTAAAAAAAATGCTACGGGCCCCTTCAGCCACTAGGAGGCCCCCATGCTACAAATTCACCCTCAACTTTTTTGAAGAAGAATTAAAATTACCTTCAATTATTTTTCTCTTACAGATTTGCAACTTTTTTGCATAAAATTGCTAATTTTCTCCTGAAAAATGTACAGCTTTTTTCCCTCATAAATTTGTGACTTTTTTCCTGTAAACTCACTACTTTTTTATCATAAATTTGCAACTTTTTTTTTACTGATTTTTTTTTTTAATTAAATTTGTAGGACAGGAGTCTGCCGACCTTCTTAAGGTCCCTCCTGTGAATGACCATCTACTGGTGAAACTAACGGCAGCAACACGAACATGACTGCAAGCCAAAGCAGTCATTGTTTATACACGTTTTTGTAAACTTGCTACTTTTTTCACTGTAAATGTGCAACTTTTTTCTTGTAAACATCATAAATATGTGACATTTTCCCATAAAGTCAAAAAAAAAATTTCATAGATTTTCAACTTTTTCTTTAAAATTTGTAACTTTGGATGCTGGTTAAAAATTTTATTCTATAAAATGTTTTTTCTTTTCTTTCCATCTAGCTCAATGGTCCCCAACCACTGGGCCACAGTCTGGTAGCGGTCCATGGACCAATTGGTGCCAGGCTGCACAGAAAAAAATTATAATTTTTTTTTTACCCTTATTAACTATCAGAGTCTCCCTGATGCTTTATTTTGAAAAATTACTGGATATTCTTCTCTCTCTTCCGGTGTTTAGTGGTGATGCTGGAATATTAAACTGCAAGCTAGCTTGCTAAAATGTTAATTCTGCATTAAGGTGAGTTTCTTTTAAATCACACACTTTGTCTTTTATGCTGACAAAATTTGTTAATTTTAACTGATTCACTTACTTCTGGGAAAGTGTTGCTAGTAATCAATGTTAAAAAAAAAAAAAAATTTAGGAGGACCACTGATCTATACAAATTCAAATTCAAATTTTTCAAATTCAAACGTTTATTTCAAACTCAGGGTTCATATTATATACAATGGCCCAAGTTTATTTTTAATCTTTTTGTTGTGAAGGGAGAGATTTCATCCCCAGTTTAAAAGGATTTAAACTCTTCTTCATTACAAAAACAGGGTCCCCCAAACACAATCTTGCATTGGACCCTAAAAATCTAGAAACAGCCCTGATTACAGATAACCCATAAAACTTATTTTAATTTTTTAAGATAAAGATATGACAGGATTTGTAAAGGCATCTCAGCTCACCTCCATCTGCAAATGTGTAAGACACAGCATAGTTTCCATCATACCTGTTGAATTATAAACACATTTCTTATTGAATGATTGTGACACTACACAAGACAGACATGTTAGGATAAAGAAACTGCATCTACTAACTGTCTTGAGGTGATTCCATTCCTGGTGGAGCCGGTGTAGAAGTTCTGCCCTTCGGCTTTCAGCAAAGTACAATCTCCTCCAATATCGTTCAGTATCACCCCAGCATGGATGGCAGCAGCACAGATGTTTGAGTCCTGTTTAGAAAAGATGGGATGTAATCAGTTCTATTCTAGATAATTAGAAAAAAGATGATAAAATACTATATTTACATACATACCCCACGATACACTGAAGTGCCATACACAGTGTAAGGAGCTTTAGCGCAGCCGGCTGGACAATGGACACTGCAAGACAAACAGTATAAAAGTTATGGTACAAGGTTGTAATATGAATTTTAAGTATCAAAGAATATCAACAACACAAATGCAGCAGCAAGCCTTGATACTATATGTGTAAAAATAATTCTGTTTTTACTCACATCATTTTATCAACAGCAAAGTTGAGGTTCGGCTTGCTGTCACATGTAACTGCATCTGATGAATCAGTATTTACAGTATGTATGAATATGGTTTCTATGTTTATAGTTAGGAATGTTCAAATGAGACTAATAAACATGGACTCCTTACAGTCAGGTGAGCATCCTAAGATGTCAAAGCGAAGTCCTGCCTGACTACTGAACTCCAGTGGAAGGATGCGGATGTAATTAGCAGACATGGGTGTACCCAGCAGCTGAGTTTCAGCTGTGTTTCTGTCTACTGAACCTGGGAAAGACTGGAAATTTGACATTATTGGGGGGGGGGGGGGCATCCCAAATGCTCCAAGCTACTGGTGTGTTAGCAGCGTTAGATACCAACCTCCCCATCAGCTGTGTAGTCACTAAATGCTATTCCATTCATACTGTGCTGGATCTTAAATTTGGTGACCCAGTAGTCATTCTGAGGGCAGCCCTGTATTACAATCCCTGTTACCTTCCTTGTCTGGCCCAGGGACACCTGGATCCAGCTCGATGTTACTGAAAGAGGAAAAAATTCAATGAAAATATATGACAAAACAGAACTTTACTTTCAAAATCAAAGATCGTGTATGAAACTTTTGGAAGCTGTTTATCCATTGTGACAACTCTATAAAATCCAAAGTAAAAGTGTTCATGTGGAACTGGATATGTACTGTCGTATCTCACTTGTTCATCACCAGCAAAAACCTGTTCCGACTGGGGTTCACTAGGTAAAGTGATGAAAAGCTAACATCTTTTCAAGCTTTTTACAAACCCCAATTCTGTTGAAGTTGGGACATCATGTAAAATGTAAATAAAAACAGAATACAATGATTTTCAAATCCTTTTCAACCATTATTCAATTGAATACATTACAAGTACAAGATATTTAATGTTCAAACAGATAAACCTTTTTTTTTTTGCAAATATTCACTCATTTTGACACCTGCAACACATTACAAAAAAGCTGGGTCCTGGGCTGCTTCCACTGGTGGCCCTCGCCCTGGGTTGGGATTTGGGGGCAGTGGGTGGCCTCATGAACCAGTCTGCAAGCTGGCTTCTGGGGGGGGGGGGGGGGGGACGGCCTCACTTATAGACCGCCTACCTCCCAGTCTTATTTCCCGCCCTCCCCTTCCCCCTGACTCTGGGTGGAATATACATCTTTTTTGTTACATTTAGGGCTTTGGGGTGGGGGTGTGCTGCACTGTGTCGGTGAAGGGGATACCTTTGCTGTGCGGTAGGGCTGCACTCACCTCAATTTTAATTGCATTTTAGACACTGAGGGCTTGGGGGGATGGGGGCCCTGCTGCCCATCGCAGTGGCTAGCGGTGCTCCAATCACTATCCCCCCAATTTTAATTGCACTTTGGTAGTCCACACATTTACACACAATTACATCATATAACCGACACCCACCCACCATGTTCTGTGCGGGGGGAGGGGGGGTCTTCCCCCACCCCTGTTGCTCTGCTCCTGCTGGGGGTGTGGGGGCCTGGGGGGAGACTGGGACCCATCATGTTGTCAAAATCCCTGGGTGCTACTGAATATATAGATACAACCAAGGAAGTGAGAAGGGGGCATCTCGGGGCGCCTGTGGTGGTCTGCTGATTGGTTGCTCAGATGGACGCTGGGGGTGGGGGTCTGCTTCTGTGGCCTGCGCCGGTGGTCTCCCTGGTCACTGCCGGGCACTGGTGCGTGTTCAGGCTCGCTGCATCTGCTTCGCAGCCACCTTATGAAACAAGAGTGAATGAGGGGGGAGTTTGAATGGGTACAGGAGTGAGAGAGAATGGGTCGGTCTGGGTGAGTGAGAGGGAGTTAGTGCATATGGGTGCGCACGGGAGCATGTGGGTGTGAAGGTGTGAGGAGGGGTGTGTCTGCGAGTCGGGAGGTACTGGATTAAGGGGGATAGTGCCTCTCGGCAACGTGGGCTCCCCTGGGCGGGGGGACTTCTTTGGGCATGGGGATCCCTGGGGTGTGTGACAGAGGCGCTGGGGGGGCTCGCACCGGGGGGGCGCGGCCCGGTCTCCGCCCCGAGGGGTGGGGTCGCTGGCCTCTTGGTGCCTGGGGCCCGGGAATGGGCGTTGGCCCCACTGGGGGGGGGGGGTGGAGGTCGGGCAGGTCCGGGGGTGTGGGCTCACCGCGCCGGCCGCCAAGCAGCCTAGCCTCCCTTGATCATCCCTCCAGGGGCGGATGCCTGGCTTTCCTGGGGCTTGCTGACCTCGGACGTTTGTGCCCTGTGGGGGTTGGTGGTGCTGTCTTGCCTGCTCAGGGTTCCCGGGGGGAGAGCTGCTGCGACCGGCCCTCCGCTTTGTATGTTTCCTGACAAACCACTCACATGCACACACTTATTTTGCACGCGTTCTCATACATATGCACGCAGACATACACGCACAAGTGTCTCTCCTTTAACAAGTGTGGAAACCAGACTCGTGTTGAGACACCTTCGGTGGAAGAAGCAGTTTGTCTTTTGTTTGTTTTAGTTGTTGGTTTGTTTTTTTTTTTTGTCGTCTGTTCCCCTCCCCTTTCTTCCCCCCCTCCACACACTTCCTTTCCCTCTTCCCCATCCTGTTGGGTCTTCCATGGGGAAAATAATTAAAATAAAGTATTAAAAGTTGTTACAGGAGGAGTTTACAACAATATACAATACACAGTTAGGTACTGTATAAGCTCCTCTTGGCAAAGTAAATCTGTTTTGGCACAATAAGGGTGACAGATCCCTGTTCTGTTTGCCTAGCTGTCTGACAGGACAAGGGGAAAAAAAAAAGGAAAAAAAAAAAACACTGGGACAGGGGCAAGAAAAGACTGGGAATTTTGAGGAGTATTCCAAAAACACCTTTTTCGAACATTCCACAAGTGATTGGAAACAGGTGAGTGTCATGATTGGGTATAAAGGGGCATTCCCTGGCATCAGCTCAAGGCTCCTCAAGTCCTGTGCAGACCAGCTGTGCGAGATTGTGGCACACATCTTCAACTTAAACCTGAAGCTGGGGAGGGTACTGCAGTTGTGGAAAACATCCTGAGTGGTACCCATATCAATGATTCTGCACCCCAAGGACCTGAATAGCTACAGACCAGTGGCCCTCACATCGCATCTGATGAAGACCCTGAAGAGGCTGCTCCTCGCCCATCTCCGCCCCCTGGTGGTGAAGGATACAGTGCTCTTCCTCCTACACTGTGCTCTGTCTCACCTGGAGAAGCCTGGGAGCACTGTGAGGATCATGTTCTTCGATTTCTCCAGGGCTTTCAATACCATTCAACCAGTGATCCTGACGGACAAGCTGCTGTGTGCAGGGGTGGGCCTACTCCTGTCATCTTGGATCCTGGACTACCTCAGGGACCAGCCACAGTTTGTGAGGACCCAGGACTGTGTGTCTGACACAATCATCCGCAACATGGGGGCCCCCCAGGGAACAGCTCTGGCTCCCTTCCTGTTCACCTTCTACACTGCTGACTTCTCATATAACACACCACACTGCCACCTGCAGAAGTTCTCTGACGGACTGATTGGCATCAGGTGTGCTGGCAATGGAGTAGGTGTGTGCGTTGCTGGCTCCTGCTATATTTTTTTTCTTTACTTTTTAAACCCTATTTTGCTGTAAGCTGTTAATGTTTTGGACATTTAATACGCGCAGAATTTGTTTTGAGTTGTGAAATATGTCCAAAACAAGAAAGCAGACTGAAAAGGAGGCAGCAGGGAACAATACTAACACCAGCTTAGCTGAGGATGCTAATATCAGCCTTAACCCTGCACTTGTTGCCTTGCTAGAGCAACACAGAATATCCATAGCTGCTGACTTCAAAGCTTCATTTGAACTTATTAATGGTAAGCTGGACAAGATTCAAGCAGATGTGGCGAACCAGGAGCAACGCATTGGCGACCTTGAAAACAACGCGGAGGACGTCAGCCAGCGCCTAGCGGCGCTTGAAGTTACATGTGAGTCAATGCAGGAGGAGAACAAACTTTTGAATAACAAACTTTCTGACCTGGAGGGAAGAAGCAGGAGGCTGAATATTCGTCTGGTGGGTCTGCCGGAGTCCTTTGATGTGGGTCCACGGCCATCTGAATTTTTTTCTCGGCTGTTGGTGGACGTCTTTGGCACACAAACTTTGCCATCTCCCCCAGAGCTGGATAGAGCCCACCGCAGCCTCATGCCCAAGCCGAGTCCGAATGGGAAGCCGCGCGCTGTCATTATTTGTTTCCACCGGTTTCGGACCAAAGACTTGGTGATGAGAGAAGCGCGGAGACGCCGTGGGACTTTGGAATATCGTGGACATAAACTTCAGTTCTACGAGGATTATAACGCCGACGTTCAGAAGCAACGAGCCGAATATAAGGAGGTTATGTCCGAGTTGTACAAGAGAGGTTTTCGTCCTTCTCTTCTTTTCCCCGCCAGGCTCCGGATAACTCTTCCAGACAGCCAAAACCAGTGGTTGGCGTCCGTCTCAGAGGCCACCCGCTTCATGCAAACCAGGGAGAGAAACCAGCAATTTTCACCTTGAACTGGACATTTCTGGGTTGACCAGCTGCCGCGCTGGACTGCTTGATTGTAACTTCATTGAAGCTGCACTGACTGGACATTGATGCATTTTTAGATGTTCAAAAACAAGGTAAAATTGGCTCCCTATACGTTGTTGTTTACTTAATTCTTTTTTAATTTAATTTAATTTTTTTTTTTTTTAGGGTAAAACGTTCATATTATGCAGGATTGAAGCCAGTTGTATGGGCGCATTCTATTAGGATGAAAATAGAGCAGGAGATGGAGCGGTTGCTGTTTTTTTGCAACCGGCTGGAGTGTTGTTATAGGTTTGGTTGTTGGATTTTTTTTATTTTTTTTATTTTTTTTTTGTTTTGTTTTGTTTTTTGTTATGGATTTATTTACACCCCCCTTACCCCCTCCTCTTTTTCTTTTTTTCTTTTTTTTTTTTTTTTTACCCGTACCTCACTTTACTCTTCTTTGGGCTACACAACATAATATATAAATTTTACTCTTTGAATGAATAGTAATCTTACTTTGGTAAGCTGGAATGTGAAGGGGTTGAACCATCCAATTAAACGAAAGAGAGTCATGTCACGTCTAAAGCAGTTTAAGCCTGGGGTACTGTTTTTGCAGGAAACCCATTTGCAGGATTCCGACCACTTGCGTTTGTCAAAATGTTGGTCAGGACAATTTTTTCATTCAAATTTTAAAGCTAAGGCCAGGGGCGCTGCTATTCTTATTGATCGAAATATCCCATTTATTCCCTCTAATGTTGTATTAGATAAAAATGGACGATTTGTAATAGTATCAGGTAAACTTGGCAATAAACATGTCACCTTGGCTAATCTGTATGCACCGAATTTTGATGATGTGCACTTTTTTCGCAACCTTTTTTCGCAACTTCTGGATTTAAATACTCATTCTCTAATTCTTGGGGGTGACTTTAATTTGTATATGGATCCGATCTTAGACCGCTCATCCTCAAAACCTGCTAGTCTTAATAAATCTGCAACTTATGTTAAGTCTTTTCTTGAGGAATATAGCCTTACAGATCCTTGGCGTTTTTTACATCCTAACGGCAGGGACTATTCTTTTTTCTCTCACGTACACCATACTTATACCAGAATAGATTATTTTTTTGTTGACAATTTATTAATTAATAACCTTTGCTCTTGCAGTTATGATAGCATCTCGGTTTCTGATCATGCCCCTCTTGTACTTAAAATGATCCTCCATGGATGTGACTCCATGAGAAAGCATTGGAGATTGGATCCATTATTACTTACAGATGAAAAATTGGTTGCGAATATTTCTTCTAAAATTAATTTTTTTTTGAAAGAAAATAAAACTCCTGGTATGCCAAATAAAACGATATGGGAGGCCATGAAGGCATTTCTTAGGGGGGAATTTATTTCATTGGCAGCATTTAAAAGACGATCCTTAATACAGGAACAGAAGGCTATTTTAGATCAAATCCTGGACATTGACAGACAATATGCTCAATCTCCATCACCCGCTCTGTACAAGGAACGTATGATATTACAAACTAAACTTAATTTACTTTCTACTCGACAAATTGAAGGTTGTTTAATAAGGAACAAGAGTGAATTTTATGAACATGGCGAAAAAAACAGTAAACTTCTAGCTAATCAACTGTGTGGTATTAGAGCTAAGCAAATTATTACTGGAGTTAGGACAGATAAAGGAGAGGTGACATCAGACCAACAAGTGATTAATGATATTTTCAGGTCATTTTATTCCAAATTATATACCTCAGAATATACAACAAACTTAAAGGATTTGGAAATTTTTTTTGATTCTATTGATATTCCTTCGATTTCTTCAGAATCTCAGCAAATTTTAGAAGCTCCCATCACAAAAGAAGAAATTCAGCTGGCAATATCATCCATGCAATCAGGAAAATCTCCAGGACCTGATGGGTTTTCCGCTGATTTTTTCAAAAAATTCTCTGACGACCTCGCCCCTTTCCTTTGTCAAGTTTTTACAGAGTCGCTTGACTCTGGTACACTTCCTCCTTCATGCTATCAGGCCTGTATCACTGTGTTGCTTAAAAAAGATAAGGATCCTGTTGATTGTGCTTCTTACAGGCCTATTTCCTTGTTAAATACCGATGTTAAAATTTTGTCAAAGTTGTTAGCTTCTAGGTTGGAAAAGATTCTTCCTTTTATAATTTCACAGGACCAAACCGGTTTCATTAAAAATCGCCATTCTTTTTTTAACTTGCGGCGGTTGTTTAATATTATTTATACTCCTCACCACAACATACCTGAATGTCTTATTAGTTTGGACGCTGAAAAGGCATTCGATAGGGTTGAGTGGGAGTATTTGTTTTTTACTTTGGAGAGGTTCGGTTTTGGTCCTTCCTTCTGTTCCTGGATTAAACTTCTCTATGCTAGTCCTTTAGCTTCAGTGTTAACTAATTGTCGCTATTCTGACTATTTTAGACTTTACCGTGGTACGAGGCAAGGCTGTCCTTTGAGCCCGTTGCTCTTTGCCTTGGCAGTTGAGCCGTTAGCTATTGCAATCCGCGGGAGCCGGGACTTTCTAGGCATTCGTAGGGGTGGCATTGAGCATAGGGTTTCACTCTATGCTGACGATCTTTTACTATTTCTCTCCAACCCACTTACTTCATTACCCGCTATACTCAACATTTTGGATAGTTTTAGTAGGTTTTCTGGTTATAAAATTAATCTTAATAAGAGTGAACTGTTTCTGATTAATGAAAAGATTCAAGTTCAGGATTTTGAAAATTTTCCTTTCAAGGTTGTTATTGATCATTTTAATTATCTTGGGATATGTGTCACTAAACAATTTAATTACTTGTTTAAAAATAATTTTCTCCCCTTACTTGACCAGTGCAAATTAATACTTTCCAAATGGTCCCCATTATTCTTGTCTTTAATTGGCAGAATCAATTCTGTAAAAATGATGTTACTTCCAAAGATTTTATATTTGTTTCAATGTCTCCCCATTTTTATTCCTAAATCCTTTTTTAAGTCTTTGGACTCTCTGATTACCTCATTTATTTGGAATGGTAAACATCCGAGATTGAGGAAAGTTTTTCTTCAAAGACCCAAATCAGTGGGTGGCATGGCTCTGCCTAACTTTCAATATTACTACTGGGCAGCAAATATCAGGTGCATGTTACGTATATTGGAAACATTTTTATCTGGAACCCAAATCACCCATTTGGATCCTTATGGAGTCACATGTGGACAATCAAACCTCCCTACCGGCAATTTTAGGTTCACCACTTCCCCTTGCTTTGTCTACACTGGGTAATAATAAAGTAGTTCGTCAGTCTCTTAGAATTTGGTCTCAATTCAGGAAAAACTTCGGTCTTCAGTTTTTCTCCATTAGAAGTCCAATTGCCGCAAATCATTTATTTACCCCATCAACTATTGATAGCGCATTTCATATATGGCACAGAAAAGGTTTAAAATCTTTTGCGGATTTATATTTTGATGGTCAATTTGCAAGTTTTTCTCAACTTTCCACTAAATTCGACATCACTTCTACACATTTTTTCCGCTTCCTCCAGGTCAGACATTATGTGCAAACCATGACAAAACAATTCCCTCAAAAACCTTATGATAATCCTCTAGATGATTTTTTATTAGTTAAACCAACTTCTAAGGGGGTAATGTCAGTTTTATATAATTTAATTTCAAATTTACAATCTTCTTCTCTGGCCGCTATCAAATTGAATTGGGAACAAGATCTTAATTTTACTTTTACTGATGAACTGTGGGACTCTATTCTTGGCCAGGTTCACACTGTATCAATGTGTGCTCGTCACGCTCTTATTCAATTTAAGATTGTACACCGGATGCACCTGTCCAAGGTTAAGTTCGCACGTATTTACTCGGATATAGACCCAACTTGTGAAAAGTGTGGTAGCGCTCCTGGCACTTTGCTTCACATGTATTGGTCCTGCCCTGCATTGATGAATTTTTGGCATTCTGTTTTTATCACTATGTCTGAAGTCCTGCAATATCAAATTAAACCTGATCCATTATGTGCCATTTTTGGTGTGGCTCCAGAACTTGTCTTGCCAAATTCCAAATTAAAAGTATTCAAATTTGGACTTCCGGTTATGGCTGCCACGTAGGACGGACGTGTCTCGCTCTGCTCTGCTCCTGGAAAAAAAAAAATCGGCAAATAACTCTCTCATTTGGGACAGAACGTATCCCAGCATTTGGGCGAAGATATGTCGGCGAAGCCTAAGACTGGAAAACCAGGAAAAGGAAAAAGCGAGCCGCCGAAACAGTCCAAATTAACGGACTTTCAGGTCTGTGACGCAGTAAACAAAACTCCATATATGGCGGAGGAGGCTGGCAACGCTGCGATATCTGCGGGGAATGGCGCAGATGCGCTGATGGCTGCCATGAGTTCAATGAGAGCGGACTTTTCCTCTAGATTTGATGGGATTATGACAGCGTTGGAAGGAATAAGAAAGGAATTGGGTGACTGTGTAGAACGAACGGCGCAGATGGAGCTCCGTCTCGCTAGTGCTGAAGATGACGTCACCCGTCTTCAATTAAAGGTGCGCACTTTGGAAAAAAAAAATAAATCTCTGGAAGATAATATTTTGGATTTGGAATCTCGGTCGAGACAGAATAATTTGAGGCTGGTGGGTCTTCCAGAGGAATCAGAAGGTCGGGACGTATGTTCCTTTCTGGAAAAGTGGATTCCGGAGGTGCTGGGCAGCGAGGAGTTGCAATCAGCAGTGGTTCTGGAAAAAGCACATCGTATTGGCCCACGGAGAGATAAGGGACCGCCGAGGACCTTAATTATGAAGTTTCTTAGCAACAGAGACAGGATGAAGATCTTCAACGCTGCACGAGCTAAAAAAGGAGAGATTAAACACCAGGACCAGCAGGTGCGGTTCTACCCAGATTTGGCCACAGGAATCCAGCAATTGAGGAAGCAGTTTGATCCCGTACGTAAGGAGCTGCGCAACCTTGGGATTCGTCATGGTGTAATCTATCCTGCGAGACTGCTGACCACGTATGAGGGCAGAACCCACATCTTCAAGACCCCAGAGGAGGCGCAGGAGTTCATCAAGAAGATCAAAGAAGAAGAAGAGACTGGTGGGAGCTAAGCATGAACAAAATATAAGGTAGAATAATTAAGCATTTGCACAGGCATCTGACTGACCTGAAGTAAATAGTAAGTTTACAAAATATAGATTGTATTATATATTAAAAAAACAAAACAAAAACAAAACAAACAAAAAAAAAACAAAAAACTATGATATACAAAGTTGTTAAAAATTTTGGAGTTAAGTTGGAAAACTACAGAGGAGAGTTAATGTTACGTCATTAAAAGCAGTAGAGTTAGGGTGATTGGGAGGATGAAGAAGGAGTGGCTTAGGCTGTTCCCCGTGGGTGTGGAACGGTCGATGGCTATATCGGGAGACAGAATTTTTCTTTTGATTTTGGGGGGTTTGCCACAAGTGTGGGAAGGGGAAATTTGTTTGTGTGTAGTTTGTAGGATGAATGTTCAACCACTCATGTTTTTGCTTCTCTGTATGAGCATGTTTACACTGCAAGGTAATCCCAAACTTTCTATTGATCATGGACCAAAGTGTTAATCTTAATTTAACTTCATGGAATTGCAGAGGTCTACAAAATTTAAAAAAACTTAAACAAGTTATGAATAAAATAAAGGACATGGGTTCAAGAATTGTGTTTTTACAAGAAACTCATCTGATAGAGGAGGATGTTAAAAGAATTAGGAGTAGATGGCAGGGAAGTGTATTCACCTCTTCATTTTCATCCCGAGCCAGGGGAGTTATGACTCTCATACATAAATCAGTTCCTTTTCAAGTGAAAAATGTAATTGGAGACAAATTTGGAAGATATGTAATCATTCAAGGTTCTTTGCTATTAGAAAATATAAATCTTGTGAACTTATATGGTCCCAATATAGATGATCAGAAGTTCTTTGCTAATTTATTTCTCATCTTATCATCACTTACAGGGCAACATATAATAGCAGGGGATTTTAATTGTACATTGAATCCAGGTGTGGATAGATCAACAGGACTGGATTGTACGCACATTGGATGTAGGATGACTATTAATCATTTTATGAAAGAATTGAGATTGTTAGATATATGGAGAGAAATGAAACCACAAGTTAAAGCCTATTCTTGTTATTCCAGTACCTACAAGACATTCTCACGTATTGATTATTTTTTGATTTCCACAGAATTAAGGTCCAAGATTCAAAACTGCTTTTATGATAACATCGTGATCTCTGATCATGCACCCTGTTGTCTAATATATGTAGATAAAAAATTGACAAAGGAATCAGGTAGATGGCAATTTCAGCATAAATGGCTTCAGGATGAGGAATTTGTCAAGTATATAGAAAAACAGATAGACGAGTTCTTTGACATCAATACTACACAAACATCAGCATGTGTAAAGTGGGAGGCTTTCAAAGCTTTTATTAGGGGACATATTATTAGTTATACAGGATCAAAATCTAAGAAGACTCGAGAGGAGAGAGCTAAATTGGAACATAAAATAAAAAGTCTTCAGGAAAAAGTGTATGCAGGAAGTGACCCAAGGTTGGAGAATGAATTACTGATTTTGAGAGCTGAATACGACAAAAAATCAGCGAATAGAGCTGCCTCGAGTCTTCTAAGATTGAAACAATCTTTTTATGAACAAGGTGAAAAATCAGGAAAATTATTAGCATGGCAGATTAAACAATTGGAAATTAAAACACCAATTACCAGTATTATAAGTAAAGGACAGGTAGTTATAGATCCTTTAGAAATTAATAGAGCCTTTAGAGATTACTATGAAAAATTATATGATACCAAAAATGAACCTGATTTAACAAAACTAAATGGGTTTTTGAACGAACTATCTATACCGTGTATACCAAATGAAAACAGGGAGATATTGGAGTCTAAAATTAGTCAAGAAGAAGTTGGGCTAGCCATTGATAATATGAAATCAGGAAAAAGTGCAGGACCAGATGGTCTTCCAGTTGACCTTTATAAAAAATTTAAGAATAAATTAATAAAACCTTTTTTGGAAATGGTTTTAGAAGCATTTCAAAATAATAATTTACCATCATACATAAATAATGCCTTAATTATACTGCTGCCAAAACCAGGTAAGCCCTCTAATAAATGTGAAAATATGAGACCAATAAGCCTATTAAACGCCGACCTTAAGATAATCTGTAAAATTTTAGCAAGACGAATACAAGAAATTTTACCAAATATTATTAATCGAGATCAGAATGGCTTTATAAAGGGTAGACAAGGCTTCCATAATGTAAGAAGACTATTTAATATTATTTATTTTAATAAAGAAGCACCGGATACAGCTCTCCTATCATTGGACGCCGAAAAGGCCTTTGATAGAGTTGAATGGCCCTTTCTTTTTGAAGTCCTACAAAGGTTTGGACTTGGAAATAATTTCATAAAATGGGTTCAAATAATATACAATAATGCTACAGCAGAAATCCTAACAAATAACAATATTTCAAAACCAATAAAAATCAATAGAGGATGTCGACAAGGCTGTCCACTTTCACCTTTACTGTTTACTATGGCAATTGAACCTTTAGCGATAGCGATACGTTTACATTCACAAATATATGGAATTAAAGTTGGACCAACAGAACATAAAATCTCCCTGTACGCCGATGATATAATTTTGTTTATGTCGAATCTAAAAAAATCAATTCCAACCTTGTTGAATTTAATAAAGAATTTTGGGGAAATATCAGGATATAAAATAAATAAAACTAAATCTTCAATATTAATGCTAAATGAGACCCAGAGAAATTACCCAGCCCCTGAGGCAAATCAATTCAATGTTGTAAATCAGTTTAAATATTTAGGAATCCAAATTATGCCTAAGCTAGAATCAGTCGCCAGCGTCAACTATGAAGCCTTAATGTCAGATATCAATGAGTTAACTCAGAGATGGATGTCACTACCAATGTCGATGATCGGGAGAATCAATATACTTAAAAGTAATATTTTACCTAAAATACTTTATTTATTTCAATACATTCCCTTATCACCACCTTTAGATCTATTCTCAAGAATAAAAAAAAAGTTAGTGGAATTTATATGGAACAACAGGAGGGCTAGATTACGTCTGTCTTTATTATATTTACCATTTGATCGTGGAGGTCTGAAATGTCCAAATTTTATGTTGTATTATTGGTCGGCACAACTGAGGTCTATGACATATATTTTTCATCAAATGATCTCCCTCACTGGACTGAAATGGAATCATACAATTTACCTTTACCTCTTCCCATATTCATATACTCAGATTCGGCAAAAAAATTACAAAAACAAGTTAAAAATCCATTTGTAAAGCATATGATCAAAATATGGTGTGAAGCTAAAAACTATTTAAAAGAACCACAGTTATTGTCACAATTTAGTCCAATATGGGGTAATCAATATTTTAAACCAGGGAGAGCGGACGCTGTATTTAAAGTATGGAATTTAAAAGGGATACAAAAGATTCAGGATTTATATTTGCCATGTGCAGACAACATAATGTCTTTTGAAGAGCTGAGGATCAAATTTAATCTCAATAGAACACATTTTTTTAAATATCTTCAACTTAGAAACTTTATTCGATCAAATCAAAATAAAGCTCTCACTCGACCTATTTATTCATCCTTGGAAAAAATGATGATGAAAGATAGTAAAAGAAAGGGTATTATTTCAGAGTTTTATAACTCATTGACACTATCTTCAAGTGAAAATTCACTGAAAAGATTAAACTACTGGAAAGAAGATCTGCAAATTGAAATTTCGGAGGAACAATGGGAATTGGCTTGTACAGAAGCTCAAACCAAATCAATAAATGCACGCCTTAAATTGATACATTTCAAATGGTTAATGCGGATGTATGTTACACCGGAGGAGTTAAATAGATATAACAAAAATATACCAGATACATGCACAAAATGCATGGAAAGTAAAGGAACCCTATTTCATTGTTTATGGGAATGTAGATTAATAAGAATGTTTTGGGAAGAGGTGAGGGTAACAATTGAAAAAATAATCTCAAAACAAATCATACTGAATCCTAAACTGTTTTTGTTGGGTCTGTACCCAGAAAAGCATAATTTTAATAAAAGTGAAAGAACATTCATAGACCTCAGTTTGCTTAATGCCAAAAAATGTATTGCACTATTATGGAAAAAGACTCATAGACCAGATGTGACTCAGTGGTTAAGACAGATGTTAACAAACCTTCCATTAGAAAGAATAACATATATACTGAAATCAAAGGAAATTGTGTTTGAGAATATATGGAGACCTTTTATTGATTATGTAAAAAATTTAAACATAACTCTTGAAGAAGAAGGTGAATGATGTGTGTGGACCTTGTAAATTCCAAACTGGTGAACATAATATGTATACTTATGTATTGGATTGTCTAGACTAAACAGAGGAGCATTGTTGAAGACTTGATTTTGTTGGTGGTTGTTGGTGTTTTTAGTGCATTTTTTTTTTTTTGTAGTACTTTAGCGTTAGTGTTTGATTGTTTGTATCATGTTTGTTAAAAAAAAAAAAAAGGTTCAATAAAGATATTGTGGAAAAAAAAAAGTATTCAAATTTTCATTATTATTGGCCAGACGTGCTGTATTACTGAAGTGGAAAGACTCTTCGCCCCCTTCACATTTACAGTGGATAAAAGATATAATGTCCTGTTTGGATTTAGAAAAAATCAGATATACAGTCTGTGGCTCTGAAAACAAATTCTATAAATTATGGCGCCCGTTTCTTGACTTCTTTGAAAGACCCACGATTATAGTTTCTGAGTAGCTCATATCCCCTTTACCCCACCCCCACTTCACACACACAATTTTTCTTTGTATTTTTTTTAATTATTGTTTATTTAAAGGTTTTTGTGCTTTGAAGCATTTACATTTGTTAGCTTTAAATTCTAGTTTTTCACTGTTTGGTTAAAACAAAAATGAAAATTTTTAATACTTTGTATTGTATTGATACTTCAATTAATAATAATAAAAAGACCTTTGAAAGAAGTTCTCTGAAGAGTCTGTGATTGTTGGCCTCATCTCTGATGGGGATGACTCAGAGTACAGAGGATTGGCCGAGGAGTTTGTGGACTGGTGCCTGCAGAACTGCCTCCACATCAATGCAGGGAAGACCAAGGAACTGGTGGTGGACTCCCACAGGTGTAGACACCCCCCACAGCACCGGTAAACATCCAAGGAACAGGTGTTGAGATGGTGACATCTTACAAGTCCCTGGGTGTTCACCTGAACAATAAACTGGACTGGTCACACAACACCAACGTACTTTGCAAGAAGTGGCAGAGCAGGCTGTTCTTCCTGAGGAAACTCGGGTCTTCTGGAGTGCAAGGGGCACTCCTGAAGACCTTCTACATCTCTGTGGTGGCATCAGCCATCACGTATGGAGTGTTCTGTTGGGGCAGCAGCATCATGGCAGCCGACAGGAAGAGGCTCAACAGGCTGATCAAGAAGGCCAGTTCTGTTCTGGAGTGCTGCCTCGACCCAGTGGAGACAATTGGACAGAGGAGGATGGTGGCTAAGCTGTCATCTCTACAGGAGTCCAAGTCCCACCCCATGCGGAACATGCTGACTGCACTGAGGAACTCATTTAGCAGCAGGCTGCGCCATCCTAAGTGCTCAAGGGAGAGGTTCTGCAGGTCCTTCCTACCTGCTGCTGTCAGACTTTATAATCTGTGCTGCTCATAGAGACTACATAACACCACTACTTTGCTCAGTAGGGATCGTTCCCTTCCAATACACTACTAATACAATTACAATTATTACTGATGGTGGCAACAACAGTTCATTCAACTGTGAAAGATGCTCTGTGTGTGTGTGTGTGTGTGTGTGTGTGTGTGTGTGTGTGTGTGTGTACATACATACAGTGGTGTGAAGAAGTGTTTGCCCCTTCCTGATTTCTCATTTTTTTTGTATGTTTGTCACACTTAACTGTTTCAGATCATCAAACAAATTTAAATATTAGACAAAGATAACACAAGTAAACACAAAATGCGGTTTTTAAATGAAGGTGTTTATTATTAAGGGGAAAAAAATCCAAACCTACATGGCCCTGTGTGAAAAAGTGATTATCCCTTAAACCTAATAACTGGTTGGGTCACCCTTAGCAGCAACTGCAATCAAGCGTTTGCGATAACTGGCAATGAGTCTTTTACAATGCTTTGGAGGAATTTTGGCCCACTCATCTTTGCAGAATTGTTATAGTTCAGCCACACTGGGGGGTTTTCGAGCATGAAACGCCTTTTTAAGGTCACACCACAGCATTTCAATCAGATTCAGGTCAGGACTTTAAGGCCACTCCAAAGTCTTCGTTTTGTTTTTCTAAAGCCATTCAGAGGTGGACTTGCTGCTGTGTTTTGGATCACTGTCCTGCTGCTGAACCCAAGTGCGCTTCAGCTTGAGGTCACAAACAGACGGCCGGACATTATCCTTCAGGATTTTTTGGTAGACAGCAGACTTCATGGTTCTATTTACCACAGCAAGTCTTCCAGGTCCTGAAGCAGCAAAACAGCCCCAGACCATCACACTACCACCACCATATTTTACTGTTGGTATGATGTTCCTTTTCTGAAATGCTGTGTTACTTTTACGCCGGATGTAATGGGACACACACCTTCCAAAAAGTTAAACTTTTGTCTCATCAGTCCATAGAGTATTTTCCTACAAGTCTTGGGGATCATCAAGATGTTTTCTGGCAAAACTGAGATAAGCCTTTATGTTCTTTTTGCTCAGCAGTGGTTTTCGTCTTGGAACTCTGCCATGCAGGCCATTTTTGCCCAGTCTCTTTCTTATGGTGGTGTCATGAACACTGACCTTAACTGAGGCAAGTGAGGTCTGCAGTTCTTTGGATGTTGTTGTGGGGTCTTTTGCGACCTCTTGGATGAGTCGTCGCTGCACTCTTGGGGTAATTTTGGTCAGCCAGCCACTCCTGGGAAGGTTCACCACTGTTCCATGTTTTTGCCATTTGTGGATAATGGCTCTCACTGTGGTTCGCTGGAGTCCCAAAGCTTAAGAAATGGCTAGAAAATTGACCTCAGCTTTCCAAAGGTGTGATAAATCATAGTGAATTTATGTTTTAACGGGGGCAATCACTTTTTCCACACAGGGCCATGTAGGTTTGGATTTTTTTAACCTTAATAATAAACACCTTCAATTAAAAACTGCATTTTCTGTTTAGTTGTGTTATCTTTGTCTAATATTTAAATTTGTTTGATGATCTGAAACATTTAAGTGTGACAAACATACAAAAAAAAAGAGAAATCAGGAAGGGGAAAACACTTTTTCACACCACCGTAGGTAACTTAACTGTAATGCTCTTGCACTGTGTATATATACTGTTTTCTACCTGTTTTTAAAATTTTATTTATGATTGCTCTGAGTGCTGCTATCCCTTTGCTGTTGCAATACTGTAATTTCCACGTTATGGGACTAATAAAGGATTATCTTAACATGGACAAGCTCAAAATTTCTCAAGCATGAATATCTCCTGTTGTTTCACAAGAGGACTTGCAACCATGGCCTCATCATGCTTGTTTCACTGAAAATGAATAGAGGAGAGGTGATGTCTCCCATCATGTAGTGAGACCTTGACCTGCATGAATGAAATGGACTGCAGTTCACTTAGAGACCTCAAGATGACCCTAAAACCCAAGTTTCCAAAAATTCCACATGGCACATTTGAAATATCATGTTTTGATATGTACCACTTCCTGAAGGCATCCAACAGGAATTTCCATTCAGGCGAGCTTTGCTAGGAGTAAAGGAACCAGTGGACGAGGAAGCGGAAAGCTGAGAGTTTGTGATGTTCCCATCCTCAACACCGAGGCCATGCAGGCACACTGTGAGTGAACAAACACAAAATAAAGTCTGGGACTAAATCTGACACCTCATGCAACAAAGACGGTAGATTTTGAAATGCTACAACAAGGCTACCTTTTTGTTCACAGCTGTAGATGATCTCAAGATATTTAGCAGTAGTGGGGCAGGGGTCATTGTCCACATAGGCATACACAAAGCAGAAAGGATGATTGTCACACAGTTTTCTGTAGCTGGGAAGGATGCCGTCTACTGTGCAGCTGCCTAGAGAATGACATCAGTGAAAAGGATTTTATCAGATGCTGTTACATTTTCAGTATTGGTGTGGAGTGCTGATGAGACAAGTGTGCAGTACCTCCTCCTGATCCATCGAAATGTAGGCAGATGTCATCATCCTTTCGTCCGTAGAAAGCAGACTGGATGTTGATCACGCTTTCATGTGGACAGTGGAGGACGGCTGTGGAGCCCTGGCACACAAGCGCGGTTACAAAACCTACAATAAAAGGAGCATTAAGAAACCAATTAATTCTGTGCTATAAGTCAGTAGATATCATGTAGACTGGAGTATTATGTGTTACCATCATGAGGCGGTGGAGGCTCAGGTGTGTTTCCTGAAAAATAATGGAAATGTGGATCATAGTTCTGAATATTGTCAGTTTTTATTTTGCAAGTCCTGGTAATAATCTATGATTTTTTTAACCTCTCCGCTTGCAAATGTATCCTCTTTTGTAGTCACAGTTGTCATCATTCCAGTAGCCATTGTTAATAAGTATAGTCAGACAGTCTTCACCAAAATAGTCATCTGGGTTTCCTGTACGGGAGCAAAAGAATGCAAAAAAACTGTTTTAATCTTCATTGCTAGACAACGGTCTTTATCTTTCATAGAAATAATAAATCTCATAATATTTGGGATTAAACTGGCCTGCATTCCAGTGAATGTATCTGAAAGGTGAGCCATCTGTCCACTCCCAGCCACCTTCAGTGATGGAGTCATGGCCGCCCATCCACAAGGAGATCCCAGTGGTACTTTGCTGGATTACACCTAAAAGTAGGGGAAAGAATCATAATCAAATATATTGTTTATACATTTTTGGCCCAAAAAGTTAGCATTAAATGAGAGTAAAAGAGCTGATAAAACATACATTAAATATGTTTAGCAGAATTATTACATATACTTTATTGATCCCAAACTGGGAAATTTTGGGGGTGGCGGGGGGGGCGCAAATTACAGTAACTGTTTTAGCACGTGACTGCAGTGGGATAGTTGTGATCATTTCATACATGCTAACTTGAAACTTTCATTGCAACATGTTATGTTTCATTCATGAAGTTATAGATCTTCAACAGTGCAATGGCATGTTAATACCACTGGAATTTTTTTTAAAGGAGTCAATTATTCTAATATTTTAACAACTTTAAATCTTACAAAAAAAAGGAAACCTTATAAAATACAATTACATCTTCATATTTCTATAATGTGTCCTGAATATGCTTGACATATAACCATGAATTAAAAAAAATATATCGGAATCCTACCCTGAATGAAGGCTTGTTCATAAGGATCAGTTATACTGATGAGGTCTCCACCCTGGTTGACACAGTCGGCTCGAGCCTCAGACCACTTCCTCATGGACAGGTAGTTAAACTGGTAGCAGTAGTCGTTAAAAGGGTCCGCAGACCAAGTTCCGCATTTTTCATTCCACCCTTTAAGGGGAACAAAAACAGTTCAGATGTGCACACATCAAGATAAATTCAATGCATTACTGGTTTGGGTTTATGAAAGAGTGGAGCTGACCTGGTCCAGATGTTGGAGGCTGGGGAGGAGGCCCTTGTCCCTTGGCTGTAAGGACAGAAGACAGAGATTAAATACAAAATACTGTATTGAAAGATTCTGATAAAAGAGACTATCTTGAGAAAACAGTGAACGTATCAGACCTTTTTTGCAGATGTATTCCTTTGTGGACGTGCAGAAGTCATCACTGATTGTCCCTGGGGAATCGTGAAACATTCCTACAAGGTGCACACAGTCCTCGTTATTCTGATAATTGTCAGGCTGGTTGGGTCCCCATGGGCGGTTGTCCTGAGATCAAAAGCAAAAAAAAATTAAAGGTTTATTTTACATTATTATTCCCAACTAATAGTCACTAATAGTCAAACTGCAGTGTTCTTGTCTGTACATCAAAGAATGTCTTCCAATATAAAATGATCCTATATGCATTTTTACCAGAAGGAATTACATTTTATAGTTACCCTTTTGGAAAAAAGTGACCTCTGGTGATTATGAGAGTAAATGCATGAAGTGAGATGGCAGAGAGAGAGAGATTTAATGTGTGAGAGGTTTAGCCCCCTCACCCCCCCTTAAATTCTAACCTTTTCCCCAATTTTTATTACATGGCAAAACCCTAGACATTACTGTAATCTTAAACTTGTGTAAAAATATACTGAGTTTGCAGCTGGACTCAAACCCAGGTTGCCTGCATGGAAGCATTATTTTTAGTCTCATTCTGCCACCTTATGGAGATTTTCCACCTTTTAAAACATGTCATGTATTTTTTTTCCCCCATATGGAGACGGAAGGTACTTACAATAATGGTAAGCATATTAGTTGGAGGACTTGTTTATTTATTTAAAAGGGACAATGCACATGAATTCATAAATTAACATGAATTTAGGCGAGCTTTTAATTGACTGGTGGCCTGGTTTTTATTTATTCTATTATTTTATCATTTTAATCGTATGTTTTAATGTTTCTTCTATGTTTAAATTGCTGTGTTATCTTATTCCCTTGCTGATATTACTCTGCATTTTTATTGTTAAAGCACTTCATGATCTTTATCTGTGAAAAGTGCTATATACAGTAAATAAAGTTCTTCTTCTTAGCATGATATCGTTAGTCCATGTAAATGTGTCAGATTTAGCCATACAGGCTAGTTTTCATCTGCAGTCCCTGGCAGATTGATGGTATGAAAATCATAAAAAGACAACACAAGACATAAGCACAGACAAAAACACATAAGCATATACAATATATAAACAATGGCATGATACAAAAGCCAATAAAATATGCGCATGAGCACATGCTGTATATACATACAAAAGCACATAAACATACTGTATAAACATAGACAGAAGCTCCTACATACACAATTAAAAGAATACTGTAGCCACTACTCGAGATTATGTTGGCATGTTGTTGGTACAAGAACATATCACTAAAGAATAATAAATTCAACAAAAAAAATAAATAAATAGAATTAAAGGTACTGTATGGCATTTTTGGACAATCAAGTTATAGTAGAGCCTTGTGGTCACAAAGTGAACTGCAACCCTGTTATTTTTGAGATCTGCAGTGTCAGGCTGGAGGGTGTCAAACAGGTTAACCTCTTTAAATTCCAGTGTTCATCCGGTGGGGCGTTTTAAATTTTCTACTGCCACTCAGTGAAGAACGAATTTGATTTTTGTGCATGCTAAATTTAGGCATTTTTAGGGAAACTGGTTAGAATGCTAAGGGGTTAATATTACTTTTAGCTTTGCAACTTACAAAAGATGATCCATCAGTGTACACAAACTCGCCTTCATTATCAATATCATTCAGACCAATCCAGCCTTCCGCTGGCAGATGAGCTGCATAAAAAAAGAAAATTAGTGTTAACTTCAGTATTGCAGTTTATTTATTTATAGTCCCTTATGTTAGGCACTTATGTTAATAACATTTGCTCTTTCAGCCACTTACCAGACAGAAAACTTAAATCTTCCTCTGAGTGAAAGCTGGCCAGGTGACCCTGCTCTTTTACACAGCGATCCTCAGCATCATGCCAACTTGCTGCTTTTTCTGCCTCAAAGTGATAGCAGTTGTCCTCATACAATAAGTATCCTTGGTCACAGTAGGAATCTGAAGCACATTTTAAATATATCATTAGCAAACCTGGGACTAATAAGCATGAAAAGAGGGATTTTTAGGTTTAACTGACCAGGCTGTGAGGTTGGCTTGGCATTTTGTCCTCCTGTCATCTCACAGATGTAACCCAGCCTCTTGAAGCAGTTGGTTGTTTCCCATTTACCAGCGTAATTTCCTGGATAAGGACATAAACTCAGTTGAAGTTGGTTTTGCAGCACCAAGGGTGCAACAAGGACCCAAGTGGCAGCAGAGACAGGAACTTACCTGTGAAGATTTGACCACAGTCCCAGGTGCCTGCAGTGTTTTTGGGCCAACCATCACCATAATTGGAGTAGGTAACTTCAGTTTTATCAACCCATGTGAAATCTCCATCTTCATCCTTATCTTCAGTATAGAAATAGAGCATTCTCATTAATTCCAATTCTAAGATGAAGTATCTCGTCAATTTTAAAGTAATGTCAGGATCCAAAGAGTGGACAATACCTGATAAACCAATCCAGATGTCAGGAATGTCCACATGGTGAAAGTCTGGAAGGTAGCGATTTATGAAAAACTGCTCGTCTTCACTGTAAACAAACAGGAAAAACATGACACCTGCTCTTCATCTGTGCATATATGCTAAAAAAAAAGAGGGGGTTTTGTTTCAAACAAGTAGACTGAAGTACATAACTCTCAAAACACATTAAACTTTTTATTTTTTATTACTTTTTATTTTATTTTTATTTACTCCTTTTATTTTCAAAGGTCTCATAATGGCATAGCTCAACATTCCGAGAAACGTTTGCTTTCATACTATAAACTGCATATAAAATAATTACAGAATTAAATTAGAATATTACATGAAATAAATTTGTAAAAAATTGATTTTTAATAGAAATGTTGGCTGACTGAAAAGTATGTCCGTGTACACACTCAATACTTGGTTGGGGCTCCTTTTGCCTGAATTACTGCATCAGTGCACCATGGCATGGAGGTGATCCGACTGTGGCACTACTGAGGTGTTATGGAAGGCCAAGTTGCTTTGATAGTGCCCTCTGATGCTGTCTCTAGTTCAGCAGTGGCCTGACACAAGGAATGTGACAGTTGTAGCCCATGTCCTGGATACGACTGTGTGTGGTGGCTCTTGAAGCACTGATCCCAGCCGCAGTCCACCCCTTGTGAATCTCCCCCAAATCCTTGAATGAGCTTTGCTTCACAATCCTCTCACGGCTGCGGTTATCCCTGTCCTTGTGCACTTTTTTCTGCCACACTTTTTCCTTCCACTCAATTTTGCATTAATATGCTTGGGTAAAGCACCCTGTGAGTTGCCAGCTTCTTTAGCAATGACCTTCCTTGTGGAGGGTGTCAATGACGGTCTTCTGGACAACTGTCAAGTCAGCAGTCTTTCCCATGATTTTGTAGACTACTGAACTAGACTGAGAGACCATTTAAAGGATCAGGAAACCTTTGCAGGTGTTTGGAGTTCACCTCTTAAATTCCGGTGTCCCGCCTGTGGGACGTTTTACATTGGCTGGAATTTTTTTTTTTTTCCACAATATTTTTTATTGAACCCTTTTTACAAACATGGCACAAACAGTCGGACACAAACACAAAAGTAATTTAAAAATTAAAAAGAACAATAACAAAAAAAATGTGTAATAAAAACAACAACAGCCATTAACAAAAACAGGTCAACAACAATGCTCCTCTGTTTAGTCTAGGTAATCTATTACATAAGAATACATAATATACATTCACCAGCTTGGAATTTGCAAGTTCCACACATATCATTCACCTTCTTCTTCAGAAGTTATGTTTAATTTCTTTACATAATCAATGAAAGGTCTCCATATATTCTCAAACACATTTTCCATTGATTTCAGTATGTATGTTATTCTTTCTAGTGGAAGGTTTGTTAATATCTGTCTTAACCACTGAGTCACATCTGGTCTATGAGTCTTTTTCCACAGTAGTGCAATACATTTTTTGGCATTAAGCAAACCAAGGAATGAATGAATGTTCTTTCACTCTTATTAAAGTTATGTTTTTCTGGATACAGACCCAACAAAAACAGTTTAGAGTTCAATGTGATTTGTTTTGAAATTATTTTTTCAATTGTTACCCTCACCTCTTCCCAAAACATTCTGATTTTCCTACATTCCCATAAACAGTGAAATAGGGTTCCTTTACTTTCCATACATTTTGTGCATGTATCTGGTATGTTTTTGTTATATCTATTTAATTCCACTGGTATAACATACATCCGCATTAACCATTTAAAATGTATCAGTTTAAGATGTACATTTATTGAGTTGGTTTGAACTCCTGCACAAGCCTTTTCCCATTGTTCCTCTGAAATTTCAATTTGCAGGTCTTCTTTCCAGTTATTCAGTCTTTTCTGTGAGTTTTCACATGAGAATAGTGTCAATGAGTTATAAAACTCCGAAATAATACCCTTTCTCTTACTATCTTTCATCAAAATTTTTTCCAAAGATGAATAAGTAGGTCGGGTGAGAGCATTATTTTGATTTGAACGAATAAAATTTCTAAGCTGAAGATATTTAAAAAAGTGTGTTCTATTAAGATCGAATTTAATCCTCAGTTCTTCAAAAGACATTATGTTATCTGAGTGTGACAAATATAAGTCTTGAATCTTTTGAATCCCTTGTAAATTCCATACTTTAAATACAGCATCCGCTCTCCCTGGTGTAAAATATTGATTACCCCATATTGGGCTAAATTGTGACAGTGAGTGTGGTTCTTTGAAATATTTTTTGGTTTCACACCATATTTTAATCATGTGCTTTACAATTGGATTTTTAACTTGTTTCTGTAATTTTTTAGCCGAGTCTGAGTATATGAATAAGGGAAGAGGTAAAGGTAAATTGTATGATTCCATTTCAGTCCAATGAGGAGGATCATTTGATGAAAAATAATATGTCATAGACCTCAGTTGTGCTGACCAGTAATACAACATAAACTTTGGACATTTCAGACCTCCACGATCAAATGGTAAATACAGTAAGGACAAACGTAATCTAGCCTTCCTATTGTTCCATATAAATTCCACTAACTTTTTTTAATTCTTGAGAATAGATCTGAAGGTGGTGGTAAAGGGATGTTTTGGAATAAGTAAAGTATTTTTGGTAAGATGTTACTTTTAAGTATATTAATTCTCCCGATCATTGACATTGGTAGTGACATCCATCTCTGAAGTAACTCATTAATATCTGTCATTAAGGCTTCATAGTTGGCATTGGCGACTGATTCTAGCTTAGGCAAAATTTGAATTCCTAAATATTTAAACTGATCTACAACCTTGAATTGGTTTACCTCAGGAGCTGGGTGATTTCTCTGGGTTTCATTTAACATTAATATTGAAGATTTTGTTTTGTTTATTTTATATCCTGATATATCCCCCAAATTCTTTATTAAATTTAACAAGATCGGAATTGATTTTTTCCAGATTCGACAGAAATAAAATTATGTCATCGGCATACAGGGAGATTTTATGTTCTGTTGGTCCTACTTTAATTCCATATACAGTGGGGAAAAAAAGTATTTAGTCAGCCACCAATTGCGCAAGTTCTCCCACTTAAAAGATGAGAGAGGTCTCCAATTTTCATCATAGGTATACCTCAACTATGAGAGACAAAATGAGAAAAAAAAAATCCAGAAAATCACATTGAAGGATTTTTAATGAATTAATTAGTAAATTCCTTGGTAAAATAAGTATTTGGTCACCTACAAACAAGCAAGATTTCTGGCTCTCACAGACCTGTAACTTCTTCTTTAAGAGACTCCTCTGTCCTCCACTTGTTACCTGTATTAATGGCACCTGTTTGAACTCATTACCAGTATAAAAGACACCTGTCCACAACCTCAAACAGTCAGACTCCAAACTCCACTATGGCCAAGACCAAACAGCTGTAAAAGGACACCAGAAACAAAATTGTAGACCTGCACCAGGCTGGGAAGACTGAAACTGCAATAGGTAAGCAGCTTGGCGTGAAGAAATCAACTGTGGGAGCAATTATTAGAAAATGGAAGACATACAACACCACTGATAATCTCCCTCGATCTGGGGCTCCACGCAAGATCTCACCCCGTGAGGTCAAAATGATCACGAGAACGGTGAGCAAAAATCCCAGAACCACACAGGGGACCTAGTGAATGGCCTGCAGAGAGCTGGGACCAAAGTAACAAAGGCTACATCAGTAACACACTACGCCACCAGGGACTCAAATCCTGCAGTGCCAGACGTGTCCCCCTGCTTAAGCCAGTACATGTCCAGGCCCGTCTGAAGTTTGCTAGAGAGCATTTGGATGATCCAGAAGAGGACTGGGAGAATGTTGTGGTGTAATCTAAGGATTACATATGTGGAGCCACTAGGGGGCGACACAGACCGGATGTTGTCAGGAGTACAGCATGACGGATAATAATATGGCGGAGTTCGTGTGTTAATGTTGTTCCAGCCAGTTAATAAAGGAGGCTCCGTGTTCACCCAAAGCAGCAGTCTTTATTTATAAAAGAACCCAACACAACATGGTGTCAGAAGTTGGTGCGCTTTGAGGTGAGAAAAGTCAGCTTTGCAACCGGCTAGCGGCTATGCCAGACGAAGTTCAAAGAGCTGCAGCTGCGCCAATTGATCCAGTAATGGCGGCGGCTACTCCAGCGGCAACCTTCACCATTAAACCACCGGAGCCCTTCGACTTTGCGAGACCCCAAGAGTGGGAAAAGTGGATAAGACGTTTTGAGCGTTTTAGACTGGCAAGTAACCTGAATAACTCATCTGAGGTGAACCAAGTTAATACGCTGGTTTATTGCATGGGAGATGAGGCTGACGACGTGCTAAGAGGGCTCGAGCTAACGAGTGTGCAGCGCCAGCAGTACGAGGCCGTTAAAACAGCTTTTGATAGACATTTCGTTCCCAGAAAGAACGTGATTTATGAACGAGCAAAATTCAACAAGCGAGTGCAACAGCCGGCAGAACCAGTAGACTCGTTCATAACAGCACTCTATGCACTGGCAGAAAACTGTGAGTACGGTGCACTTCATGATGACCTCTTGAGAGACAGGCTTGTAGTGGGTCTGAAAGATTCGTCGCTGTCAGAAAGAATGCAGCTTGACAAAGATCTTACCCTAGCTAAAGCTATAACAATGGCAAGACAATCTGAAGAAATAAAACGACAACAAACTGACCTAAGAGGTGAAACTAGCATTATCAGAACAGCCGTGGATGCGGTACACATCAGAAAAGCCAAGCCAAACAAGTTCATAATCAAGGAACAAAAACAGATTAAGTCCTCAAGGCCTCAGCAGACAAAACAAGACAGTAAAGTTTGTTCCAAGTGTGGCAAAGCACCAGCACATGCAGCAGTACGGTGCCCAGCTAAAAACACGGAATGCCATAACTGTAAAAAACGTGGACACTATATTAGAGTCTGTAGGTCCAACCCAACTGTGAATGAGGTCACTGACAATGCAGACAGACTTTTTCTGGGTGAAGTGGATCTAGGAGAGGATCCGTGGCTGGCAGACATAAATGTGAGAGGAAATAAAGTGACTTTCAAGTTAGATTCCGGAGCGGACGTCACAGCGGTTTCTGACCAAACATTTGAAATCTTCAAGAAGAAAAATGAACAGTTGGAAAAGGCACAAAAACCACTCTACGGACCGGGTGGAACTGCACTAACCGTGTTGGGGTCTATGACAGAGACTATTACATACAGTGACAAGAGCGCTACTGAGAAAATCTATATTGTCAAAAATCTGCGCATGGCACTACTGAGTAGAACAGCTTCCGTGAGACTGAAACTAATTGCCAGAGTTGACACTATAGACCAAGAGACAGTGAGAAAAGCGTACCCCAAGTTATGCGATGGACTTGGGCTTGTTCAAAAGCCATACACAATTAAACTGAAACCTGATGCTAAGCCCTTTTCGCTCAAGGTGCCAAGGCGTGTGCCACTGCCGCTCATGGCTAAAGTGAAAGAAGAGCTCGAGAGGATGGAAAAGTTGGGAGTCATCAGTCGCGTGGAGCAGCCAACAGATTGGTGCTGTGGCATGGTTGTAGCTCCCAAAAAGGACAAAGAAAAGGTGCGTATCTGTGTGAACATGACACCTTTAAACGAGTCAGTGTGTCGCGAAAGATACATCCTCCCGTCTGTGGACCAAACGCTAGGCATGCTCACAGGTGCTCAGTATTTTTCAAAGCTTGATGCAAATATGGGATTTTGGCAAATACCACTGTCTAAAGAGTCGGCCTTTCTCACCACATTCATTACGCCATTTGGCAGATACCACTTCAACCGTTTGCCATTTGGTATTTCCAGTGCTCCTGAACATTTCCAAAACATGATGGTGACAGAGGTTACATCGGGTCTCGACGGAGTCGTCTGTCACATGGACGATATCCTGGTCTGGGGATCCACCAAGGAGCAGCACGATGCAAGACTGCACGCTGTCTTGAAGCGCGCGGAGAAAGCCGGCGTTACGTTGAATATGTCAAAATGTGAGTTTGGCAAAAGAGAGGTCAAATTTCTTGGGTTTATTGTTTCAGCAGAAGGAATGAGGCCAGATCCAGACAAAACCCAAGCTGTTCAGGACATGAAAGAGCCAAGCAACGTGAGTGAGCTCAGGAGCTTTCTCGGAATGGTGAACCAGCTGGGGAAGTTCATTCCGAACCTTTCTGAAAAGGACAAACCATTGAGAGACTTGCTTTCAACAAAGAATATGTGGTACTGGGGGCATGAACAACAAAACGCGTTTTGTAATCTCAAACAAGAACTGTCCTCTGCTCCTGTATTGCAGCTCTATGACCCAAACAAACCACAGAAAATATCTGCAGATGCCTCTTCATACGGATTGGGGGCAGTCATGCTACAGAAGGAGAGAGACGTGTGGTCACCAGTTGCTTACGCTTCCCGATCATTGACACCTACAGAGCAGCGCTACGCCCAGCTGGAAAAAGAAGCGCTGGCTCTCACGTGGGCCTGCGAAAGATTCAATGACTTTATCCTGGGTCTGCACTTTGAACTAGAAACTGATCATAAGCCACTAGTGAGTCTACTGGGAGGACAAGCTTTGGATGCGCTTCCACCGCGTATACAGAGATTTCGTATGCGCCTAATGAGGTACTCATACACTATAAAGCACATCCCGGGCAAAAGTCTCACCACTGCCGACACGCTCTCACGCTTACCGCTCACAAACAGTGTTACTCACACAGACACAGATCTTATGGAGGACACTAACATTTATGTTGACTCTGTGCTAGAGGGACTCCCTACAAGCAGCAAATACCTTGCAGATCTCCAAGAGCAACTGCAGTCCGACAGCGTCTGTTCACAAGTCATGAAATACTGCACAGAAGGCTGGCCGGATCGTAACCAGCTACAGGGAGCGGTGAAGCACTACTGGTCTGAGAGAGCCGTTTTGAGTGTGCATAACGGACTACTACTGAGAGGCACGAGGTTAGTTATCCCTGCTAACATGAGAAATGCAGTTTTGGATAAGATACATGAGGGCCACCAGGAGGTGGTTAAATGCAGAGAGCGCGCCCGTCAGGCTGTATGGTGGCCAGGTTTAAGCAACCAGATCAGTGAAGTTGTACTCAAATGCAGAAAGTGCATACAGGAAAGAGTTAATGTGAGAGAGCCTTTAATGCCCACAGATTTACCAGAAAGGCCATGGCAGAAGTTGGGAGCTGATTTGTTCACGCTACAAGACAAAAACTACCTGTTATTAGTGGACTACTTCTCTAGGTATATAGAGATTGCCCAGCTCTCGCTCTGCCAATGTCATTGTGCATTTAAAGTCTATGTTTGCACGTCACGGAATACCAGAGATACTGATCACGGATAACGGCCCGCAGTTCGCAAGTCAGGAAATGGAAGACTTTGCAAAGGAGTACTGTTTTGAGCACGTGACCAGTAGTCCCAGGTACCCCCAAAGTAACGGTGAGGCAGAAAGAGCTGTCAGAACAGTCAAAAACCTAATTAAGAAAGCCAGTGATCCATACCGAGCACTGTTAGCCTACAGAACCACAGTGTTGGCAAATGGCTACAGCCCAGCACAGCTTCTCATGGGGCGTAGGCTTCGTACCACCCTGCCAATGCTTCCAGAGGCCTTGCAGCCATGTGTGCCAAATCTGCAACAAATTCGTCACGTGGAAAAGGAGAGACGGATGAGGCAAACAGAATGTTTCAACAAAAGACACAGAACGAGAGATTTGGATAAACTGTTACCCGGAAACTCTGTTTGGATTACAGATGCAAAAGCACAGGGCACAGTGACATCTGTCCACAAAACCCCACGGTCCTATGTCATTAGTGGACCACAAGGGACAATCAGGAGGAATCGCACTCATCTTGTGCCTATGTCGATACCAAAGACTGAGATGGAACCACAACGGACCCAGTCAAATGGAAAAGACACTCCTACAGAAACTGTTTCTGAGCCCAATGCACAGGAAACACCAGGTGTTGTTAGAACCAGGTCTGGTAGAGAAGTGATAAAACCAAAGAGACTGGATCTGTAGAGTTGCATGTTAATATTTGTGAAAACAGTGTTGAAGAGAAAAAAAAAAAAGAAATGTTATATTTTGTGTTTTCAGCTAAAAGGGGTCAACTTGGCTTCAGTAAGGGGGATGTGGTGTAATCTAAGGATTACATATGTGGAGCCACTAGGGGGCGACACAGACCGGATGTTGTCAGGAGTACAGCATGACGGATAATAATATGGCGGAGTTCGTGTGTTAATGTTGTTCCAGCCAGTTAATAAAGGAGGCTCCGTGTTCACCCAAAGCAGCAGTCTTTATTTATAAAAGAACCCAACACAACAAATGTCATGCTCAGATGAAACCAAAATAGAACTTTTTGGTAAAAACTCAACTTGTCGTGTTTGGAGGAGAAAGAACACCATACCTACTGTGAAGCATGGGGGTGAAAACATTATACTTTGGGCTGTTTTTCTGCAAAAGGACCAGGACGACTGATCCATGTAAAGGAAAGAATGAATGGGGCCATGTATCGTGAGATTTTGAGTGAAAACCTCCTTCCATCAGCAAGGGCATTGAAGATGAAAGGTGGCTGGGCCTTTCAGCATGACAATGATCCCAAACACACCGCCCGGGAAACGAAGGAGTGGCTTCGTAAGAAGCATTTCAAGGTCCTGGAGTGGCCTAACCAGTCTCCAGATCTCATCCCCATAGAAAATCTTTGGAGGGAGTTGAAAGTCCGTGTTGCCCAGCGACAGCCCCAAAACATCACTGCTCTAGAGGAGATCTGCATGGAGGAATGGGCCAAAATACCAGCAACAGTGTGTGAAAACCTTGTGAAGACTTACAGAAAACGTTTGACCTCTGTCATTGCCAACAAAGGGTATATAACAAAGTATTGAGATGAACTTTTGTTATTGACCAAATACTTATTTTATCGAGGAATTTACCAATTAATTCATTAAAAATCCTTCAATGTGATTTTCTGGATTTTTTTTTTTCTCATTTTGTCTCTCATAGTTGAGGTATACCTATGATGAAAATTGGAGACCTCTCTCATCTTTTAAGCGGGAGAACTTGCACAATTGGTGGCTGACTAAATACTTTTTTTCCCCACTGTATTTGTGGATGTAAACGTACTGCCATCGCTAAAGGTTCAATTGCCATAGTAAACAATAAAGGTGAAAGTGGACAGCCTTGTCGACATCCTCTATTGATTTTTATTGATTTTGAGATATTGCTGTTTGTTAGGATTTCTGGTGTAGCATTATTGTATATTATCTGAACCCATTTTATGAATTATTTCCAAGTCCAAACCTTTGTAGGACTTCAAAAAGATAGGGCCATTCGACTCTATCAAAGGCCTCTTCGGCATCCAATGATAGGAGAGCTGTATCCGGTGCTTCTTTATTGGAATAAATAAATAGTCTTCTTACATTATGGAAGCCTTGTCTTCCCATTATAAAGCCATCCTGATCTTGGTTAATAATATTTGGTAATGTTTCTTGTAAGCGTTTTGCTAAAATGTTACAGTGTGGGCGACACACATTGTGGGCTCACATCTCCACAGAGACATGACTGCATGTGTATTGAGGGTGTCACGTCTGCAAGGACAAAGGACTCGAATCTGCAAGAGATAACGAGGAGGTGTGAGATTTGTCTTTTTGTCCCACAGAAGATGCCCCGGAGAGATTTCCGGTTCATCAAGAAATGAGAGACAATGGTGAAGATTCAAAGGGATGCTTTGTGACTGTATGTTTACTGAAAACACCATGTGACTTGAATTCTGATGCTGGAAACATATAAAAGGGTAATGAGATATGATTCTTTCTCTTTCCTGCTTTGAGAATGCTAGATGATGTGTTCTGTCAATAAAGCTGGTTTACGAACTAAACTCAGCCTCATCATTCGAGCACATCTTCTACACTGGTGACCTACGACAAGAAATAAGCAGACAGAATTCTCCCGAGCGGGGCTCGGAGGAAGCCAGCCTGATGGCCGCCGCCACGATCCAGCTGCCCGATTTCTGGCAGCACAGCCCGCGCTCCTGGTTTAGCGCAGTCGAGGCGCAGTTCAACCTCCGGAGAATCTCCAATGACGACACGAAATTCTACCATGTGGTAGCAAAGCTGGACAGCGACACGGTCCAGAGAGTGGAGGATTTGGTTAATCATCCACCAGATAGCGACAAGTACAGCGCATTGAAGGACGCGCTGATCAGCCATTTCACCCCTTCAGTCCAACAACGAGCAGAGGGGCTCCTGACGTTGATGGAGTCAGAAAACGATAGACCTGCGGACCTGATGGTGAAGATGCTGAGGCTCAAAGACTCTGAGGATGGCGAATTCATTTTTGCCCACCTTTTCCTTTGGACCCTGCCGCCAGCAGTGAGAGTGGCCCTGGCAGAGTCGCCCCGATTGGCCAGGCGAGACTACCATGGGTTGAGCAAAGAGGCGCAGCGGCTGGTCGACGCCCACAAGCGGAACGCGGTTTCGGCCACGGCTGCTAGCCCAGGAACGGCGTCCGGAGACAGCGCGGGTCCAGCGGCCGCGGCGCCAGACGCACCAACGACGGCGGCGATGGGGGCCAGACGACGCGGAGCGGAGGACGGCTCGTGTTTCTACCACCACCGTTTTGCAGAGAGAGCGCACAGGTGCGTCCCACCATGCAACTTCAAACGTCAAGACCGAGGGCCGGTAGCAGCTGCAACCCTCGGCAACGAGAACAAGCTGCTTTACCTGACAGATGCACGCTCGGGGAAACAGTTCCTCGTGGACACGGGCTCTCAGCTGAGTTTCGTCACACCCACCTACGTGGAACGGCTGATGCCGTCTAAAGCTCCCTGGGTGTCAGTGTCAGCAGCGAACGGCTCTGCGATTAAAACGTTCGGTGAGAGGACCATGCTTCTGTCCTTACAGGGCCGTTCATTTGAGTGGACATTTATTGTAGCAGCAGTCAGTTTCAACATGTTAGGGGCTGATTTTTTGTGCTCACATGGTTTATTGGTTGACCTTGCTAATAGACGTCTGATTAATGCACTGTCCTTTCATTCTATTCCCTGCACAGCTTGGGTGGCCCCGCCGACTGCACATGCCAGCGTCTCAGCTGCGGGTGGTAAGTTTCACACATTGCTTGCTCAGTTCCCAGCACTCACAGTCCCCACGTTTTCGGCAACGGTGGCTAAACATGGGGTGGAGCATTTCATAACCACCACCGGCCCTCCCGTTTTTGCAAAAGCTCGGCGCTTGGACCCAGCTAAACTGGCCATCGCGTGCGAGAAGTTCACTAATCTGGAAAAACTGGGCATTGTTAGACGCTCCAAGAGCTCTTGGGCTTCGCCATTACACATGGTCCCAAAGGCTGACGGCTCGTGGCGACCTTGCGGCGATTTCCGCAGGTTGAACAACGTTTCAGCTCATGACCGCTACCCGATTCCGCACATTCAGGATTTTTCTGTTCATTTGGCGGGGGCGTGCATTTTTTCTAAAATAGACTTGGTGCGCGGTTACCACCAGGTTCCAGTGCGCGCGCAAGATGTACCCAAAACAGCGGTCATAACTCCTTTCGGCCTTTTTGAGTTTTTGCGCATGCCTTTTGGCCTCAAGGGGGCCGCGCAGACTTTCCAACGCATGATGGATGCAGTTTTACGCGACCTCTCTTTCGTGTTCGTTTATTTGGACGATATTTTGGTAGCCAGCGCGTCCGAGGGCGAGCACGAAAAACACCTCACAGCAGTTTTTCGGAGGCTGGCAGAGCACGGGTTAATAGTTAACCCAGCGAAGTGCCAGTTTGGGGTGGCGCAGATTGATTTTTTGGGACATCGCGTTTCGGCAGAAGGAGCGGTTCCTCTTCCAAATAAAGTGCGTGCCATAACGGATTTTCCGCAACCTCAAACGGTCAAGGCGCTTCAGGAGTTTCTAGGGATGGTTAATTTTTACAACCGGTTCCTCCCAAGCGCAGCATGGCTCATGCAGCCATTGTACACCGCATTAAAAAAACAAAAGCCCGCAAATAAAGTTGAATGGTCTCCGGAGCGGGAGCGCGCTTTTGCCCAGGTCAAATCAGCCCTGGCAAACGCAGTTTTGTTAGCGCACCCAGTTCCAACGGCCCGCATGGCGCTCACCACTGACGCTTCCGATGTAGCGGTGGGGGCGGTAGTTGAACAGTTTGTGGCAGGTACCTGGCAACCCCTCGCGTTTTTCAGCAGGACTTTGCGCGATAGTGAGCGTAAGTACAGTGCGTTTGACAGGGAGCTTTTGGCCCTACACTTGGCCATCCGTCATTTTCAGTTCTGGTTAGAGGGGCGACGTTTCACCACGTTTGTGGATCATAAACCGCTAACGTTTGCGATGGCCAAAATTTCAGAACCCTGGTCAGGCCAACAACAAAGGCAACTAGCTGCAATATCGGAGTTCACTACTGATATTCAGCATGTCGCGGGTAAACACAATGTTGTGGCAGACTGCCTCTCGCGCGCGGTAGCACCACCAAGCCCCATAGGGGTAGACTCTGTAGCCGTGGCCGCGGGCCCAGGCAGCGACGCGGGAGCGCGCGCAGCCCCGGTCTGTGTTGGGTTAGATTATGCAGCCATGGCTGCAGAGCAGGTTAACGACGCGGACGTGCGCACGCTCCAGTCTGGACCAACAGGGTTAAGGCTGGAGCACAGGGAGCAACAAAGTGGTATGCCCCCATTAATCTGCGATGTCTCCACGGGACGGCTCCGCCCCGTGGTGCCAGCCGCGTGGCGTCGCCGCGTTTTTGACTCGGTCTATTCTCCCGCGCACCCGGGGGTGCGTGCATCGATTAAGTTGGTGGGGGAGAAATTTGTTTAGCCCGGGTTGCGCAAACAGGCCAAAGAATGGGCGGCAGCCTGCGTAGCGTGTCAGCGAGCCAAAATACACAGACACACTAAGGTCCCGTTGAAACCTTTTCACATCCCCGCTAAGCGTTTTGATCACGTGCATGTTGACTTGGTGGGCCCGCTCCCATTATCACACGGGCACACACATCTTTTGATGATGGTGGATCGCACCACGCGTTGGCCAGAGGCGATTCCTCTGACATCAACCACAGCGGAAGAAGTTGCGCGAGCATTTTTAGCAGCGTGGGTTGCACGTTTCGGTGTACCGTCGGACATAACGTCCGACAGGGGTCCCCAATTTATTTCCGAACTATGGTCATCGATGGCCCGCAGCTTGGGGGTGAAGATTCATCGCACTACCGCGTATAACCCCCAGGCTAATGGTTTATGCGAACGCTTTCACAGGTCATTGAAAGCAGCCCTCAGAGCGTTGCTGACGGATACAAATTGGGTGGACAAACTTCCATGGGTTTTATTGGGGTTGCGTTCTGCACCTAAGGAAGATTTACATGCTTCCCCAGCTGAATTAGTTTTTGCACAACCGCTCCGTTTGCCGGGGGAATTTCACCCCGATAATCCCGCACCAAATGGCCCCCCTGCTCAGCCGTGGCAGAGCGACTCGGGAGCAAACACGCTCCCTGGCCCGTTCCATCACAGTTTACCACACGTTTTTGTGCCAAAGGCTTTAAAAAATGCAGAGTTTGTTTTTGTTAACATGATGCTCAGCGTCCAAGTTTGCGGCCGTTTTATGACGGACCGTTCAGAGTGCTGGAGACCGGGCAGAAGCATTGTCTGCTAGATTTAGGGGGCAGAAGGGAGTTGATTTGCATAAATAGGCTCAAACCCGCTTTTGTTTTGGCTGATGAGGAAGTGCAGCTCACGAGGCCCCCCCACCGTGGCAGACCGCGGAGAGGACATTCTCCAGAATCTTCGCAGAAAGGTGCTAACAGCTTTAATCCACAGATGCAGAGAGATGTTGCAGGTGCAGCAAAGCCAGGTTGCAGCAGATTCGGCAGAAAGTTAAAACGTAGGCAGTTGGTGGATTGATTAGCGATATATGGAGTGTTTTGTGTTTTTCTTTTTTTTTATGCCATGCAGGTTTTGCCCTTACTAGACGTTTGGGGGGGGGGTAGTGTGGGGACACACATTGTGGGCTCACATCTCCACAGAGACATGACTGCATGTGTATTGAGGGTGTCACGTCTGCAAGGACAAAGGACTCGAATCTGCAAGAGATAACGAGGAGGTGTGAGATTTGTCTTTTTGTCCCACAGAAGATGCCCCGGAGAGATTTCCGGTTCATCAAGAAATGAGAGACAATGGTGAAGATTCAAAGGGATGCTTTGTGACTGTATGTTTACTGAAAACACCATGTGACTTGAATTCTGATGCTGGAAACATATAAAAGGGTGATGAGATATGATTCTTTCTCTTTCCTGCTTTGAGAATGCTAGATGATGTGTTCTGTCAATAAAGCTGGTTTACGAACTAAGCTCAGCCTCATCATTCGAGCACATCTTCTACAACAGATTATTTTAAGTTCAGCATTTAATAGGCTTATTTATTGGTCTCATGTTTTCACATTTATTAGGGGGTTTACCTGGTTTTGGTAACAGTATAATTAAGGCATTATTCATGTATGGTGGTAAATTACCATTTTGAAATGCTTCTAAAACCATTTCCAAAAGTGGTTTTATTAATTTATTCTTAAATTTTTTATAGAGGTCAACTGGAAGACCATCTGGTCCTGCTCTTTTTCCTGATTTCATATTATCAATGGCTTGCCCAACTTCTTCTTGACTAATTTTAGACTCCAGTATCTCCCTGTTTTCATTTGGAATACATGGTATAGATAATCCACCCAAAAACCCATTTAGTTTTGTTAAGTCAGTTTCATTTTTTGTATCATATTGTAACGTCGGGGCCATTTTAAGGGGGCAGGGATTTCCCAGCATGCTTTGCCAGATTGAAACGTTACTGTGTGTGTTAAATGTGTTACTTCTGAGTTATACTGCTGTGTCATTATAACTGCATTATAATGGCCCAGCAGTGTTTAGCAGGATTAGGGCAAGATGTATCATGTGTGTGTAACCATGATTGAAACGGAGGTCTGGGGGAATGACCTCCACTGCTCTGTGTACTAAGTGGCAGGTTGGGGGTCGGGGTGTGTGAAAATAAATCTGGTTGATCAGAGCCATCTGCTCCATTGTTTTTTTGTGTGAACCCTTGCAAACGTCACACTGGTGTCAGGAGTGGGATATGGAGCAAGATGAGGATCCAGGCGGAGGTGCAGCGGCCGGAGCGATTCATCACTCAGCCGGCAACAGAGTGTAGAGCTGAGACGCCGGCCCCTGGAGAGCTTCGCCGCGATGGACGGAGCAGAGCAAACCAGCCCTGTTTCCCGCCCTTTTCAGGGCAGGACGGGCTGGCGATTCCAGGGCGATCAGGAGCGGTGATCGACCGGGACGTGACCGTCCCATTCATCCGGCAGCGGGCCAAGATTCCCCGCTACAACGGCGAGAACCTGTTTGATGACCACCTGTTCCAGGTCGAGCTGGCCGCCGCGCTGAAGGCGAGCGGGAGGAGGAGCTACGGCAGATCACAGCAGCGCGTGCACGAAGGAAACAGCCGTGGCGACGCGAGGAAGGACGGCTTCCGCTGCACAGTGCCAGGGTATATGGCATGGTACTGCCCCGCACACAGCGCACGACAAACTGGCCCCTCGCCGACGTTAAATTAGAGCAAGATGGCATGGACGGGGAAAAAGCCGCCTCCTGCAGATGCTTCCCCCGGCAGGTGACGTCACAGAGGCCTTTGGAGCGCAGCAGCAGTGGAGCGAGCAGGACAGATCCGGTCTTTTCTCGGGATCGGCAGGGGCTGGACGCCTGGACGCGGGCCAGCGGCCAACTGGGAGGTCCTGGCAGCGGTGGGAGTCATGGGACTCCCGCTGCCAGAGGAGGAACTGCGCGTGTCCTACCGCCACCCGATGCTTTTCCTTTCGGTGACGTCACGGAGGCCCTCGGCGCAGGAGCGACGCAGCGGAGCGAGCAGGATGAAGATGCGGCCATTTTCCAGGCGCGGCAAGGGCTGGACGCATGGATGCGGGCCAGCGGCCGCCTGGGAGAACTGGCAGCGGTGGGAGTCGGCCGGAGCGGGCCTGGGACTCCCGCTGCCAGGGAAGGGACTGTGCGTGGTCCTACAGAGGCTGTCAGATGTGTCCATCCGCCCGCTGATGGCCAAACCGGAACCCTACCCCAACCAGATGCTCTGACCGAGACTCAGATGGCCCGTGCATGCCGCCCTGGCACCGGGCTGACTCGCGTTGGATTTCTGAAAGTGGACTTTGAATTTTCTGGGGACAGAAACCAGTCCAGGGGGGGGACAGTGTAACGTCGGGGCCATTTTAAGGGGGCAGGGATTTCCCAGCATGCTTTGCCAGATTGAAACGTTACTGTGTGTGTTAAATGTGTTACTTCTGAGTTATACTGCTGTGTCATTATAACTGCATTATAATGGCCCAGCAGTGTTTAGCAGGATTAGGGCAAGATGTATCATGTGTGTGTAACCATGATTGAAACGGAGGTCTGGGGGAATGACCTCCACTGCTCTGTGTACTAAGTGGCAGGTTGGGGGTCGGGGTGTGTGAAAATAAATCTGGTTGATCAGAGCCATCTGCTCCATTGTTTTTTTGTGTGAACCCTTGCAAACGTCACAATATAGTTTTTCATAATAATCTCTAAAGGCACTATTAATTTGTAAAGGATCTATAACTACCTGTCCGTTACTTATAATACTGGTAATTGGTGTTTTAGATTCTAATTGTTTAATCTGCCATGCCAATAATTTTCCTGATTTTTCACTTCGTTCATAAAAAGTTTGCTTCAATCTTAGAAGACTCGAGGCAGCTCTATTCGCTGATTTTTTTTTTGTCATATTCAGCTCTCAGAATCAGTAATTTGTTCTCTAACTGTGGGTTACTTCCTGCATACACCTTTTCTTGAAGAATTTTTATTTTACGTTCCAATTGGACTCTCTCCTCTCGGGTCTTCTTAGATTTTGAACCTGTATAACTAATAATATGACCCCTAATAAAAGCTTTGAAAGCCTCCCACTTTATACATGCCGTTGTTTGTGTAGTATTGATATCAAAGAACTCATCCATCTGTTTTTCTATGTACTTAACAAATTCCTCATCCTGAAGCCATTTATGTTGAAAATGCCACCTAACTGGGTCATTTGTCAATTTCTTTTCTACATACTGTATACTAGACAGCAGGGTGCATGATCAGAGATCACAATGTTATCATAGAAACAGTTTTGAATCTTGGACCTTAATTCTGTAGAGATCAAAAAGTAGTCAATACGTGAGAATGTCTTATAGGTATTAGAATAACAAGAATAGGCTTTGACTTGTGGTTTCATTTCTCTCCATATATCTAGCAATCTCAATTCTTTCATAAAATGATTAATGGTCATCCTACATCCATTGTGCATACAGTCCAGTCCTGTTGATCTATCTATACTGGGATTCAATGTACAATTAAAATCCCCTGCTATTATATGTTGCCCTGCAAGTGTTGATAAAGTGAGGAATAAATTAACAAAGAAGTTTTGATCATCAATATTGGTGCCGTATAAGTTCACCAGATTTATATTTTCTAATAGAAAAGATCCTTGGATGATTAAATATCTTCCAAATTTGTCTCTAATTACATTTTTCACTTGAAATGGGACTGTTTTGTGTATGAGAATCATAACTCCCCTGGCTCGGGATGAAAATGATGAGGTGAACACATTACCTTGCCATCTTCTCCTAATTCTTTTTACATCCTCCTCTAATAGATGAGTTTCTTGTAAAAATACAATTTTCAAATCTATGTCTTTTATTTTATTCATGACTTGTTTAAGTTTTTTAAGATTTTGTAGACCTCTGCAATTCCATGAAGTTAAATTAAGATTAACGCTTTGATCTATGATCAATAAGGAGTTTGAGATTACCCTGCAATATGAGCATACTCATACAGAGAAGCAAAAACATGGATGATAGAACATTCATCCTACAAACTAAACAAAAACAAATTCCCTTTCCCCACATTCATGGTAATCCCCCCAAAATATTCCATCTCCCATTATAGCTAGTGACTGTTCCACACCTGCGAGGATCAGTCAAAGTCAAACCACTCTCTCTTTCTCCTCTCAATCACCCTGACACTACTACTATTCTTATGACATTAACTCTCTTCTGTAGCTTTTTCAACATAACTTCAAAGTTTTATAGCAACGTTGTACATCATAACATTTTTTTTTAATACAGTCTGTATTTTGTAGACATGTTTATGTTTCAGATCAATCAGATGTCTGTACATATGCTTAAATGTTCTACTGTGGCGGGTTGATTCAACCCCCCCACAACACACAGACAGTCAGCTCGTTACTCCTGGGTTTTTTCCGCTGCATGCTGAGTTTACAGCTGTGAGGTTAAAGTGTCATCCATGCATTGTGTTCATGCATCCTGTCTGTACCTCTGATATGCAAATGCCCAGATCGACTGCTGTGAATGTCTTTGATGTATTGTCTGAGTTGGGTATATATGCTGCACTGTTCTGTAAATCTGCCTCTCATTCTCTCACTTCAACTGCTGCTGCTGGACACGCACACCGTGTCTCTTTGCCTGAGAGCCTGAGGACATCACCTCAGCCCGCAGCACGAGGGCTGGGGAGGTGTTCCGATGAAGGCGGTATGATTCAATAAACCAACTAAAAACTCCATCGCTGCCTTTATTTTATCATGCCGCTTCACTGGTGACCCCGAACATGCACACGCTTTGTGCAATGGAACCTTCTGGTCTGGACAGCCATGCTGGCGACCTGACGCTGAAGAAAACGAGCTGCCGGCGAATGCAGCACCGGACAGTGATGCTCCGCCGATGAGCGAACGCAGCAGCCTGACTGATCTGCCCTCCCTGCGGCTTCAGGGAGGCCTCAACGCAGAGCCCACGGCAGGCGAGTTACTCTCCGGACATCGCCCAAGACCAGGTAAACGGCAGTAAACGTCATGGCGCGACCCTCGCCGAGATCGGGGCGTCCATGCGGGACAGCCTGAGGGACAAAGATCGTCTATCTCCCCTCAACGCTCCAACGCACCATGACTAATCTGCAGCCACGGCTCATCATAGATGTTTTTCGGCGCCGATTGCGCCGATCTCCACCAAGTTTCCGACCCTGGTTTCCTCTCCAGCGGGCCCACCCACGCAAGGAGCCCCGGCACACGCACCAGGGGTGACGAGGACGGCGCAACACACACAGAACAAGAATGGCTCCAGAGACCGCCATCGTCCTGCGCAGCTGCAGGCAGAACCTTCAGGGCTGCGCGCTCACCTGAAGCAAGCATGCGCGCAGCGCGCTCACAGGATTCACTGATGGTTTCAGCCACGGCGCACAAAGGATTCAGCCGTCTGCTTTTCCCGAGGGCTTTAAGGCTGCGCACGCACCTAAAGTCAACACGCCAAGTTCCTCTGCTTTTGTTTACGCAACCTCGCCGCTCCTGTTTTTCTTCATGGCCACGAGAGGAGTCAGAGACTAATTTTTCTTCTGGTGATCTCCACAAGTTCAACGGGACAGCCCCTCGACATCGCGGAGCAGCAAACAATTTTTGGCGCGGCCCGAACGATTTCACCGCGCCCGGTCAGCACTTACTACCCCCCTTCCCCTCCCCCTCCGCCTGCACAGAGCTTTTCCCTGCTCGCTGCCCAAACTGCAACATCGAGGTCTCGGCCCCCTGCCGTGCCCTCTGGGGGGGAGCGTGTGGCGGGTTGATTCAACCCCCCCACAACACACAGAGACAGTCAGCTCGTTACTCCTGGGTTTTTTCCGCTGCATGCTGAGTTTACAGCTGTGAGGTTAGTGTCATCCATGCATTGTGTTCATGCATCCTGTCTGTACCTCTGATATGCAAATGCCCAGATCGACTGCTGTGAATGTCTTTGATGTATTGTCCGAGTTGGGTATATATGCTGCACTGTTCTGTAAATCTGCCTCTCATTCTCTCACTTCAACTGCTGCTGCTGGACACGCACACCGTGTCTCTTTGCCTGAGAGCCTGAGGACATCACCTCAGCCCACAGCACGAGGGCTGGGGAGGTGTTCCGATGAAGGCGGTATGATTCAATAAACCAACTAAAAACTCCATTGCTGCCTTTATTTTATCATGCCGCTTCACTACCTTTGTCATGTTCATGCTTAGCTCCCACCAGTCTCCTTTTGGATTTGCTTGATGAGCTCCGGCGCCTCTTGAGGGGTCTTGAAGGTGTGGGTCCTCCCCTTATATGTGACCAGCAGTCTTGCCAGATGAATTACTCTGTGACGAATCCCTAGGTTATGCAGCCCTTTGCGGGCCGGGTCGAACTGTTTCCTCAATTGTTGTATTCCTGCAGCTAAGTCCAGGTAGAACCGCACTTGTTGGTCCTGGTATTTAATTTCCCCTTTAGCTCGTGCCACATTGGTGACTGTCATCTTGTCTTTGTAGTTGAGGAACTTCATAACCAGTGTCCTCGGTGGTGTCTTATTATCTCTCAGTGGGCCGATTCGGTGAGCTCTCTCTAAAACGACCGATGACTGCAGATCTGCGTTATTCAGTGCTTCTGGAATCCACTTTTCCAAAAAGGAACACGGGTCCCGTGTCCCTCCGTTCCCTCCGGGAGGCCCACCAGCCTCAAATTATTCCGTCGCAAGTGGGATTCCAAGTCTAGGACGTTATCTTCCAGACTTTTGCATTTTGATTCCACTGTTTGCAGTTTAGTTTGCAGGCTGGTGACATCATCTTCAGCGCTTGATATTCGGAGCTCCGCCTGCGACACTCGCTCCATACAGTCATTTATTTCCTTTGTCATACCTTCTATAGCTGCTATAATCCCATCGAATTTAGACGAAAACTCTGTTCTCATGGAGTTAATGGCAGTGAGCACTACGTTTGTCCCCTCTTCAACTGTTCCCGTTCCGCCGCTGGCTCCCTCCTCTGCCACTGCCTCTGGAGTTTTCTCTGTTTCGCCTCGAGTGTGAAGGTCTGTTAGCTTGGGTTGTTTTGTCGAGTTACCTTTTCCTCCACCTAATTTTCCAACCTTGGTCTTTACCATATCCGCGCCAAAACGTTGGGATGGGTTTTTGTTCCAATTAAGAGAGTTTTTTTTTTTCCACAATATCTTTATTGAACCTTTTTTTTTTAACAAACATGATACAAACAATCAAACACTAACACTAAAGTACTACAAAAAAAAAATGCACTAAAAACACCAACAACCACCAACAAAATCAAGTCTTCAACAATGCTCCTCTGTTTAGTCTAGACAATCCAATACATAAGTATACATATTATGTTCACCAGTTTGGAATTTACAAGGTCCACACACATCATTCACCTTCTTCTTCAAGAGTTATGTTTAAATTTTTTACATAATCAATAAAAGGTCTCCATATATTCTCAAACACAATTTCCTTTGATTTCAGTATATATGTTATTCTTTCTAATGGAAGGTTTGTTAACATCTGTCTTAACCACTGAGTCACATCTGGTCTATGAGTCTTTTTCCATAATAGTGCAATACATTTTTTGGCATTAAGCAAACTGAGGTCTATGAATGTTCTTTCACTTTTATTAAAATTATGCTTTTCTGGGTACAGACCCAACAAAAACAGTTTAGGATTCAATATGATTTGTTTTGAGATTATTTTTCAATTGTTACCCTCACCTCTTCCCAAAACATTCTTATTAATCTACATTCCCATAAACAATGAAATAGGGTTCCTTTACTTTCCATGCATTTTGTGCATGTATCTGGTATATTTTTGTTATATCTATTTAACTCCTCCGGTGTAACATACATCCGCATTAACCATTTGAAATGTATCAATTTAAGGCGTACATTTATTGATTTGGTTTGAGCTTCTGTACAAGCCAATTCCCATTGTTCCTCTGAAATTTCAGTTTGCAGGTCTTCTTTCCAGTAGTTTAATCTTTTCAGTGAATTTTCACTTGAAGATAGTGTCAATGAGTTATAAAACTCTGAAATAATACCCTTTCTTTTACTATCTTTCATCATCATTTTTTCCAAGGATGAGTAAATAGGTCGAGTGAGAGCTTTATTTTGATTTGATCGAATAAAGTTTCTAAGTTGAAGATATTTAAAAAAATGTGTTCTATTGAGATTAAATTTGATCCTCAGCTCTTCAAAAGACATTATGTTATCTGCACATGGCAAATATAAATCCTGAATCTTTTGTATCCCTTTTAAATTCCATACTTTAAATACAGCGTCCGCTCTCCCTGGTTTAAAATATTGATTACCCCATATTGGACTAAATTGTGACAATAACTGTGGTTCTTTTAAATAGTTTTTAGCTTCACACCATATTTTGATCATATGCTTTACAAATGGATTTTTAACTTGTTTTTGTAATTTTTTTGCCGAATCTGAGTATATGAATATGGGGAGAGGTAAAGGTAAATTGTATGATTCCATTTCAGTCCAGTGAGGGAGATCATTTGATGAAAAATAATATGTCATAGACCTCAGTTGTGCCGACCAATAATACAACATAAAATTTGGACATTTCAGACCTCCACGATCAAATGGTAAATATAATAAAGACAGACGTAATCTAGCCCTCCTGTTGTTCCATATAAATTCCACTAACTTTTTTTTTATTCTTGAGAATAGATCTAAAGGTGGTGATAAGGGAATGTATTGAAATAAATAAAGTATTTTAGGTAAAATATTACTTTTAAGTATATTGATTCTCCCGATCATCGACATTGGTAGTGACATCCATCTCTTGAGTTAACTCATTGATATCTGACATTAAGGCTTCATAGTTGACACTGGCGACTGATTCTAGCTTAGGCACAATTTGGATTCCTAAATATTTAAACTGATTTACAACATTGAATTGATTTACCTCAGGGGCTGGGTAATTTCTCTGGGTCTCATTTAGCATTAATATTGAAGATTTAGTTTTATTTATTTTATATCCTGATATTTCCCCAAAATTCTTTATTAAATTCAACAAGGTTGGAATTGATTTTTTTAGATTCGACATAAACAAAATTATGTCATCGGCGTACAGGGAGATTTTATGTTCTGTTGGTCCAACTTTAATTCCATATATTTGTGAATGTAAACGTATCGCTATCGCTAAAGGTTCAATTGCCATAGTAAACAGTAAAGGTGAAAGTGGACAGCCTTGTCGACATCCTCTATTGATTTTTATTGGTTTTGAAATATTGTTATTTGTTAGGATTTCTGCTGTAGCATTATTGTATATTATTTGAACCCATTTTATGAAATTATTTCCAAGTCCAAACCTTTGTAGGACTTCAAAAAGAAAGGGCCATTCAACTCTATCAAAGGCCTTTTCGGCGTCCAGTGACAATTAAGAGAGTTTTAGTAAAAATTTTTATTTTCACGAGCAGAGCAGTGTGAGGCACGACTTCCTACGTGGCCGCCATAACTGGAAGTCCCCACTGGCTGGAATTTTAAGGTTAATTAGCTGTTTACAACGTGACACCATGAGTCGACAATGTTGAACTTTTTCACAATACTCTAATTTTTTGAGAAACTAAATTTGGGGTTTTCATTAGCTATAAGCCATAACCATCAAAATTAAAAGAAATAAACACCTGAAAACGCAATTCCAAACGCAATTTCATCTTGCCTGCACTACAGTTGTATGTACAGCAATATGACAATAAAGTTTGATTTGATTTGATTTGATTTGAAATATATCAGCCTGTAATGGATCTATATAAGAGTTTTATTTTTTTTAATTGAATTACTGAAATAAATCAACTTTTTGATGACATTCTAATTGACTGAGCTGCACTTTCATTTTCTCCATCATATCAGCCAACTCTCTCCCTTTACCAGTCATAGTCCCTACATTTAAAGTCCCTATTCTCACCTCTACACTTCTGCCTTTCCTTTTCTCTCTCTGTCTCCAAACATGCCTTCCCTCTTTCCTCCTTCTTGATCTTTGACCAACAGTAGCCCAGTTTCAAAGCCCATAATCAAGTAGAAATTGCCCAATAAGCTTGTTATGGCTTCTCTTCTCATTTTTACCTTAATTTTAAGGAACAAATAGCTTGTATTTTTGAGGGAAAAAATGGCTAAAAAATGGCTTCTTCCATAGTAAAGGTTGCAGACTACTGGAATAGAAAAAGGGATAAATCAAACTGGCTCTGTCTAAACTTAAAAAAGTATTGCTCTTGCCCTAATATTCAGAAGCCATTTTGACAGTTTCCAATGACATTAAAAGACCCTACTTCTGACTGTAACTGTACTTTTATTTACGTAAATTTGTATTTGAAAGGGACAGATGTGGAAACATGCACTACTCAGAAAAAGTAAGGAATATTTGCCTTTGGAGTGACATTTCAGGATGCACCTAAAATGCACTAGAACCTTTACAGGTGAACTTAATTTGACCTTTTCTAACCTTTTGAATGCACAAGGCCAACTGTTCAGTGTTTCAGTACTTTTTGCATAACTTGCTGTTCTCGAACAAGGTCGTTAATGGCAAAATTCACAACAAGTGTTTGATCCATGAATCGACCAATAAATTTACTGATGCAATTAGAATTAGTATTTAATCAGTCCTCTTCATCATGCTGTTCACATTTTAACATCATGAGACCAAGACAACACCTAACAATTGATCAACAGTACTTTGCAATTGCAAGGCTTCAAACAGGATGTTCTCAGAGGGAAGTGGCCACTGAGTTTAGAGTGTCAGAGAGTGTCATCAGCAGGTTGCAACAGAGATAAAGAGAGACTGGAAGCGTCACAGAAAGGCATAGAATCATCCCATGCATCATCCTATGCTGATGACCGCTTCATTGTGAACAGTGCCCTGCGAAACCGGATGATGAAAGCCACTCAACTCCAGACACATTTAAGGGAAGTGAGAGGCACCCAAGTGTCAGGTCAGACCATTTGAAACTGTTTACATCAGCGTGGTCTGTGTGCTAGATGACCTGCAAGGGTACCTGACCACACCACCAGGCACATGCATCATTTGCATGGGCCAGGGAGCATTCATGCTGGACCAGGGACCAGTGGGCCTCAGTGCATTCTTTGATGAAAGTCAATTCACATTGAGTAGAAATGATGGCCGCCAATGATGTTTGACACGTCAAGGAGAGCGCTATGCATCAGCCACTGTTGTCACCAGACGAACCTTTGGTGGTGGTGGTGTTACAGTCTGAGCAGGTGTGTCTAGTCAATACAGAACTGCCCCACACCTTGTGAATGGTACAGTGACAAGCCGGTACTACCTGAATAACATCATTAATCCAGTCATTGTGCCCCTGCATGAACAACACAGGCCTAATTTCATCTTCATGGAAGACAATGCTCCAGCTGATCGAGGTCGCATCATTAGGGAACGGCTGCTGGAGGCTGGGGTACCTCAAATGAAGTGGCCTGCACTTTCTCCAGACTTGAATTCCATAGAAAACCTATGGGATCAGCTGAGTTGCCATGTAGAGGCTCGTAACCCTGCACCCCACAACCTCAATGACCTGAGGGCCACCCTTCAAGAAGAGTGGAATGCCATGCCTCAGCAGACAATAAGTCGACTTGTGAACAGCATGCACCGTCATTGTCAAGCTATAATTGTTGCTCAAGGGCATATGACATTATTGAGACACTGACATTTTTTGTTGTGGTATACCCACCGCTGTTGTTGGCTTTTGTTTCAATAAATTGTTTGAGATGAGAAAATTATCATTGCATGCTTCTACTTAAATGCCCTACTTTCATGATATAATATTACTGTAGTGTGAACCTTTTACATTTTCCATAAATTTCACTAACTTTGTGTGAGTAGCGTAAGTCATTCATTAAACAAACTAATGTAACGTCATAGTTTTTTTTAGTCAAAGTTAGTTTGCAAAGTATTTTCTCAAGCATTTACAGTAATAAATTATTTTACAGTAAATATTAAATGGTTAAAAATAAAACAGATATTTCCTACCCATTAATAATCAAGAGGTGAGCCCCCACTTCAGCACACTTGGTATGAGCCTGGTGCCAGGTAGTCAGCAGATTGATGTTAGTAACCATCCAGTAACAACTGCCAGCAAAGCTCTGCCAGCCAGGATGGCAGATGGCTGGAGGTGGAGGAAGACAGAAATCATTGAGAAAAACACCTCATCAAAAAACAGTATTATGCTTTAATAAATAATATCCCTAAAGCAATCCAACTTACTGTTTAGTCGACGTTTACACATGTAAGGCCGTTCATATCTGCAAAGGTGGGTCCTCCATTCTCCAAAGGAAGCTGATGTGTCTTTAATTATTGCAGTACAGCTGCCAACCTCTGCATCACTATCACAGATCACAAGTTTTAACCATGAATCATTGGATTAAAATAAATGTTTAACTGTAAATGTTATCAGCCACTGTTGTCACCAGACGAGCCTTTGGTGGTGGTGGTGTTACAGTCTGAGCAGGTGTGTCTAGTTAAACATTTAATAAATGTTAAACATTTAATAAATGTTTAACAGTTAAACATTTAATAAATGTTTAACTGTCTCATATATTAAACATTTAATAAATGTTTAACTGTCTCATATTTCAACTGTTCAACTGTCTCATAAAGGCTTATCTTATTTCTATTTGATATCTTACATATCAGGTTGTCCATCAGCCCAGTGTCTGTAGTCGCCTTTCATACCATCAGACCAGGCAAGGTCAGTGTTTCCTGCTTCAACTTCACATGAAATCTTGCTACATTTCTGGAGAAACAGCACTTAATATTACAAGGAATGTTATGCAATTCTAACAACTAGTGTTTTAAAATGGTACTGCAGTCCAAATTCAAAACAGTGGAGAGTCCTGTTCCCTCCCTTCCTCCTTACAAGGTTACCAAGTTTAAGACAACAGGGTCCTATTTCAGAGGTCTAGTCAGCAGTCTACTGTCTGAGATGAAAACACATTTATGGGTGTGTCAAAGTCCATTTTGCTGTTACAGTGACACAAAATTCATTTTTGTGCTGCTGTAACATACAACTTGCAAAGAGGCTGTCCTAATGCTCTTAATTATTCAGAGGTGTGTTTTGGGTGTAACATGAACTACACCATTTGCTGTCTTTGCTCTCATTCCCTTTAATAAACAGGGGTGTAAGATCAAAGGCTTAGTATTATTAAGACAGCATTTAAATGTGAGGACAATGCAGGCTTGTTCACAAAGTAAAAATATTTTTAAGGGCAAGGAGCTTAAAAGAAGCTTCTTAACCTCCTCCACAGTCCTGCTAGCACTGGAGAGCTGTACAGTTCAGACATTATGTCAGTCTTTCTCTGTCCATGATTTTGACAGACAGAGTTGTAAAAATTCCTTCAGTTATATTTTTACAAACTTCGTCCAGACTTCTCTTTTACAGTCATGTGAAAAAATTAGGACACCCCATTAAAGGTCTGATGACATGATTTTGACATTTTTTAGCATGTTGTGTAAACTCAAAAGTCATTGTCAATGATCAATATAATATTTACAACCGCACCTGCATAACATAGTTATCATCAAAAAACCACAGCTGCTGACTGGACTGTGGTGCCGCCCACCAAATGAAGGGCGGCACCAAAATGATGTAAGTGACAGAACGGACGCCGGTGTTGTTGACTGGAATGCCAGCAGCTTTGTAGGCTCACAGTTTCTCTGGTTTCTTGTTTTAATTTTACGTCTATGCCTTTGCGTTGTGTCGCAGGCTTATATAAACAGCAGACCATGAAAGACCACATCACACGCTTCAGCTCCAACTGTCATAAGCCTCCTCGTGCGCTTTTACACAGGAGGAGTGTCAGGAACCGAGCCGGCTTGGTTTTCCCCGACTCAGTCCAGACCTCTCTGTGGGTTTAGGTGCCGCTGTTTATGTATGTATAGTATGTATATCAGTATGCTTTCCTCTCCTTAGCCACTGTCTAGTCGGCAGCTGTTAGATGGCCGCTTTGACCTACTTTCTGTGAGCACATGCTGACAGCTCACCGGTCTGGCCACGTCCCCTCTCTCATTATCACCAGCTGATTTCCACTCCCACTGATCATCTTTCCCGGTCCTCGCCCAGGTGCTTCTCATCATACCATCACCAGCAGTGCATGTACTTAGCGGCCGTTTGCCAGTCACGCACTGCTGGTCCATAGTATTGTCATCTGTGCTGTTAGTCTGCCAGTATTTTCAGCACACTCACGACGTGTTAGTCACTCCATGTCCACTGTGGTTCTCGTGCGTCCTTGAAGCGATGTTGGCTCTGGGGCACACCTGTGGCTAACATGTCTCCTCTCATTCATTTGCTGGGTGACGCCAGCCCCCGAACGCCATCAGTAAGTGTGTTTGTGTTTTTTGTACGTCTTCACCTTTTTGGGAATTGTCTGTCTTTCTGTATTAAATGTGCTGTGGTGAACCCTGCATGTAAATCCTTGTTATTTCATCCTCCCTCTCCGGACGCTGCATAAGAGCGCACGGAGGGTCATGACAAGGAGCACACAAGGAGGGGGAGGATGAATGGATTTACGCGCAGGATTCACCACAGCACATGTATTGAACATGACTGATGACAACAGTTCCCAAAAAGGTGAAGAGTTACAAAAATAAACAGAAACACTTACAGTTGGCATTCGGGGCTGACATCGCCCAGCGAACACATGGAGAGGAGACATGTTAACCACGGTTGCGCTCCAGGGCTGACATCGCTTCAAGTGGTGCAACAGAACCATGGCTGTGTGGAGTGGCTAACACGTTGTGATAGTGTTGGCAATATTGGGTGGCTGACAACACGGCAGATGATGCACACAAAACATGAACAGCTGACTGTCAAAGAGAGAGGGGGTGTGGTTGGACTGGCGAATCTTGGACAGAGCCCACCTGAAAGTGGGTCAAAACGGCACATAAACCACATGTACAAAACATAAAAACAACAAGAACTGAAAAGATAATACATAATAAACCTGATGCCTGAACCACAGAGAATACACTGCTATGATTTTTTTGAAAAATCGGGTTTAAATAAATTATATTTATGAACAAATAATTTGTTGCAATATCTGTAACAAAAGCATACCACTCGGTGTTCCCCTGCCATGTGTTTGCCGCTGCTGCTGCGGCAGGCATGTGTGCATCTCCACCGTCACTCTCTTGAGTCTGACTCACTAGGCACAATGCCCGCTTGGCACGGCTCAAACCTATAAGGTCTGATGCCCCCAGATTCTTCATTGTCATCCCATTCTTCTGAACTATAATCGTCTGAAGATTGGACAACACAAACCAATTCCAGACTACATGTGTTGGAACCATTGTCGATGTTTTCTACCGCTTCCATCCTGCTGTGTACAATGGGCAGCCAAGCGCTGTGTTCTGTCGCTGACGTCACAACGTGGCCGGGGGGTTTTCCAGCCACTGACGCAATTTGTGACGTGGTGCTCATGAAAACGTTGGATATTCTCGTGAAAAAAAGCCTGTCTGACTTAGAACTGCACAGACCAACCTATTTCGTCATATTGAAATTCTGTGTTGCAAAATTAGATGAAGTCAAAATCATGTCATCAGACCTTTAAATATTCAATTCTTTATTAAGAAATGTTCACATATTGATGTCTAATCTTGTTTTTATTTATCTCTGGAAAAGAAGGTGATTTAATTGCAGGTAAATAAAAATTAATCTTGTTTTACTCATTAAACAAAAGATATCAATACAAATGTGTATTCTAACTGAGGAAAGAGTTAGGACACCCTACTGCCTAGTTGCTAGTGTTAACCCCTTTGGCTGAAATAACTTCAGTGAAGCGCTTCTTGTAGCTATCTACCAGCCTCTGACTTCGGTCAGAGGAAAGTCTGCCTCACTTCCACTTCAGCTTTAATTTTTTTACAGATGGTCTCACGTTGTCCTCAAGCACCCTCTGATACACGGTAGAATTCATGGTGGATTCTGTCATGGTGAGCTGGCCAAGTACTGCTGCAGCAAAGCATCCCCAAACCATGACACTTCCACCTCCACGCTTCACAGTTGGTATGAGGTTCTCTTCCTGGAATGCTGTATTTGGTCTACGCCTGTATTTGGTCTATGCCAAACACATCCTCTGTTCTGGTGTCCAAATAATTCAATTTTAGACTCATCTGTCCAAAGAACATTATTCCAGAAGTCCTGGTCTTTGTCTATGTTCTCTCTGGCAAACTTCAGTCTGGCCTTTGTTTCTCTTAGAGAGCAAAGGTTTCCTCCTTGCATGCCTCCCATGCAAGTTAAACTTGTGCAGTCTCTTTCTGATTATAGAGGCATGCACTTTCACATTAACAGCAGCAAGAGCATGCTGTAGGTCCCGTAATGAAATTTTAGGGTTTTTGGAGACTTCTTTTAGCATCTTGCTAAAAGCATCTGCTGCTGTCGCTGTTTGTTCTTGTTTTTTTTTTTTTTTATCCAGCCTTATTCCTTTTCTTTTTATACAATGTACACCAATGAAGAGAGAGAGAAATGCCATTTCAATTCTCCTGTATGTCCTACACGTATAGTAGTATTGACAATAAAATCTTGAATCTTGATTCTTGCGGTCTGCTCTCGGGGTGAACTTGCTTGGACGGCCAGACCTGGGCATGTTGGCAGTTGTTTTGAATGTCCTCCACTTGTAGACTATTTTCTGGACAGTGGAATGGCTAATTTCAAATTCTCTTGAGATCTTTTTAAATCCCTTACCAGACTCATAAGCTGCTACAATCTTCTTTCTGAAGGCCTCAGACAGCTCTTTCAATCTCACCACGGTGTTAACTCTCACTTCAACAGTCAGCAGCACACCAAACTAAATGTCTGAGGTTTAAACAGGACAAGCCTCCTTCAAAATGCTGAGTAATGATGTGCTAATCATGTGCACCTGATGTGATACACCCGTGTGTGATTTTAGCCATTTTAAGTGGGAATAAATGTGGGAGTGTCCTAATTTATTCCTCACGAGAAATTGCATGTTTTTAGAATTACATTTTACAGAAAATTTAAAAAAGTTTTTTCTTCAGTTTTAATTGTTTAGTTATATTACTTGAATCTCCCAGTATTGTTAAAATTGATATTAAATATTCATATGTCCAAATATGTAAAAAAAAAAAAAAAAAACCCACACACAGGCTTTCAATTAGTGTCCTAATTTTTTCACAGAACTGTAAACCAAGAAAGAGCGAGCCTTCATTTCGGACCTGAGGTCCGTTAATGTTGAATGCAAAACTGAATGCAAAAAAAACCTGAATGCAAAATTGTTGTGTAAAAGTGTATTCTTTAATACCACACTCCACTCACCAGTGTAGAGAGCCCAATCCAGAGGTCAAGATGAGTTTGGTCCAGATGTCCTGTTACAAACTGGTTTTCTTCATCTGTGGTAATGGACGACAGGTCTCCACCCTCCATCACACAATCATGCCGGGCCGATATCCAGCTCTTCCTTGTGTCTGACTTGAATTTGTAGCAGTCTGAGGCGTACTGCATCCACCCATTGGCTAGGTCACACTGTGGGCCAGGATTTGCTGAGGAGCAGAAAACACATTTCAGAAATTATAAATCCTTTCAATAAAGAATAATTTGACATTGCACATGCATGTCTCAAGGAAAAACTTCAAGTATCATCTAAAGATGTGTCAATATACTTGATAAAGAGAGGATGTATTTTTGTACTTTCTATATCACCAGGGATGAATAATTTGATAAGCAGATCCACATTTTTCCATCGCCTGCTAATCTATTAGATAAAAGCCCTAATAGTATAAATGCCTTAACATGAACAAAGAATGAACACCTTACATGGTATTTTTTGTGTTCTTAAGGTGTTCAATTTCAGCATTTTATCATGGACAGCAAATAAGACATTATGGGCCATGTTTTCCATACATCAAAAAATAAAGAGAAAGAATGGGGCTGAAGTTCGCTTAATAACCATGTGTCACTAAACCTGTTTTCAAAAAGGTCAATATGCTGCTACCTTTAAGTTTTGCTATTTTAGCTGTCTAAACCAATGGTATAAAGAACATACAATGTTACTGAATGCACTTGTTCACGTACGGTTGTCATGTTCACAGATGTATTTCCGCTTTGTATTACAGTTTTCATCATTCCACTCGCCATAATTATAGCCCACCACCTGACCACAGTCCTCATCATCCTGCCAGTTATCAGGCTGGCCTGCCATCCAGAATCTAAAACATCAGAGAGAGGAGACCATTGTGGATCAACTTTAGAAAAATGCATCAGTCAGGGCAATAAATCATCAAATTGATCCCCAGTTTGAGAAGGGAAGAACTTCTTTTAAAACTTTAAAGGGCTCATATTGTGCAGAATTGTGAGTTCATGGGGTTTAACTTTATAAAATACAGCCATTGGCTCAACATCCATATATACTGTTAAAGTACTAAAATGGTCACTTAATAGAGAAATACATACCATCTTTTTTAGATAAATTGTTCCTGGGTAATATGACTATATATTCCAATAAGCTCTACCATCTGAGCTTCACTTTCACTTGTGATCCTCTTAAAATGTACAATATGAGACCTTTAATTAATTGATGATCAGATATGTAATATGTAGTGTGAATTTCATGCTACATACGACAGGTATACTATAAAAGGACTGCCATCACTCCACTCCCAGACACCTTCCATGCTTCGGTCATTCAGGCCGATCCAGTAGATCTCGTCGCCGACTTGTGTCCTCACCCATAACTACAAATAAAATCCCCTCAAAAAAATAAGCATCAGTCATAATATGAACACATTTATCCAGTCTTACTGTTGCCGTCTCTGTGTTTGCATGTCTCACCCTTTCATTAACGTCCTGAATGCTCATCAGGTTACTGTTCTGCTCCAAACAAAAGGCGTGAGCCTCCAACCATGACTTTGCGTCATTTGAAAACAAGTAACAGTTGTCGTTATATTCCCTCCATCCCTCCTGGCATTGGCTGTGAGCTAAAAAAAAATATGAAGAAATAAATTAAATATGTAGGACAGTGTGACTCCAACTGCATTAGAAAATGTTACATTTTAGTGGATTGCACTGGGAACTAAATTAACCTCCATTAAAACTGTTTACAGTTTTATCAGCTGTGATACTGAGCAACAGTTTCTCACAAAGATTTCTCACCAACCACGTTCTTTCAGTCTTTTTAAAAAAGTTTCTTAAAGCCAGAAGGCTGGCATTTTGAATAAAATATTTGAGACATTTCTGAGATTAGTTTACTTTTTTCCATAATTAAACAATTAGCAATTTAACATAGTTTTGTCAGGGGTTGTATTATACTCCTGTTTTAGTGTTCATGTTGTAGTGTCCATAGAGTTTATTTCTATAAAGCATTGTCCCGCCTGTACTTTGAATTAAGCTTATTATCTTAATTGAACTATAAGCAAAATACCCATTTTCTTTAAAAACACTTGTGTTTTTATAGTTACACTCCATACCAAAATTGTTTTTATTTACTGGGTTGTAATAGCATATCTGAAGAAAATGCATCCATTAAGTTCTATTCTAAAGAAAAGTCAGAGAACTGATATGCTTAAATACAATTCTTCTATAGGCCACTATACTGTCACACCATTTTTCTAATATCTGAAGAAAAATTCCATTTTGTAGAAAACAGAATTAAGGGTCATAGTTGAAATCATTGTCTGGTCACTCAGCTCCATTGTCAGCCAAGTGACCCGAGTTAGACAAAAGCTGTTCAGGTGTACGTACGAACAAGAGAAAAATTTTGATTATTGTCAAACATTCAAGTATTACTACAAAATATGAGCTTTTGAAAACAAGGAGGGGGGACACCTAAATTGAATATACATTGCTTAAAATGACCAAAACTATTTGTCCACAAAAGAAGGAAAGTTTGCTTTAAATTCTGGACCATGGTGCTTGAAATAAGTGAAATGCTCCGATATAAAAATGGCAGAGGAAGAAGCCTTTTTCTTACCATGCAGTTGTTATGCATCTTGCTGGTTTTAAGCACTTTTGTCTCTAAACTAAAGTCAAATTTTCTTCTTCTGTTGGCAGATAAATCTGTTTATTTTTTGAGTAATATACAGCTCAGGAAAAAATTGAGACCACTACAAAATCTTTCCTAAATTAGCATCTCTAAATGTAGGCAGTCATTCAATTTGAGTATCTGCTGAATTCCAACACAAGGACACCTCAATTTACTTAAGGAGGTATGGATTAGGAGATCATTTAAGTAAGGTAAGATGCATGAGAATTGTGAATAATAATCAGCGTTATTACACAAATACAGAATTGAGTTTTTCCTAAGTTAAAACATTAAGTATTGTAGTGTTTAAGAATGAACATGAACTTGTTTTCTTTGCATTATTTGAGCTAAAAGCCCATCTACAAGCAATATCTTTTTTGTTGTTTTGGCCAGTTGTCATTTTCTATAAATACAGTAAATGCTTTAACTGACAGTATTTTGGACTTGGAATTTGGATGAGTTGAGTTCTAACCGACTGAAAACAACTTACCCAAATTCAAAGTCAAAATATCTGTCATTTAAGTTTTAACTTAGGAAGAACTTCATTCTGCATATGGGTAATAACTCTGAATATTATTCACAGCTTTCATGCATCTTACTGCCAACAGATACTCAAATTCCTCCCACAGGCCAAAAACATGCAGGTATGGTGCATATTTAAGGCACATATATGGCATGCTTGTATGGTATGCATTCTCCCCCACATGCTTCCAGTAGGCATGACGGTGCAGACCCTACAGATCAAACGTCCATAAGAACAATGCCCCAGCAGGGACCTCGGCTAGGAGGTGGGTGCTGGAGGAAGACGGAGGTGAGAGACAATGTCCCAGCAAGAGCCCCGAGGTGGAGAAGAGGACAGAAGCGCCAGCGAGTCTCGGGGACTGTGGGTTCATGTGTTTACCTAACTTCTGTGGGGTGAAGGTGTGAGATACTTGATGTGGGGGTTTTGTATCTCTGGGTTATAAAAGCTGTGGGGAAAGTTGGGTCTGTCTCTTTTTCTGCTGAGAACTTTGATGATAGAAGATGTGACTTCCAATAAAGCTTTCCTGAGATAATACACTCAGTCTCGTTTGTAAGGCATCTTCTACACTGGTGACCTACGACTACTTATGGCCGGTGACGGCGTGATTTCCGCACCGGACTCTTCAGGAGCCAACCGGGTTAACGCGGCTACTGTGCTACAGCTGCCTGACTTCTGGCAACATAACCCGCGCTCCTGGTTTACCACTGTGGAGGCGCAATTCCACCTTCGGGGAATCTCAGCGGATACAACGAGGTTCTACCATGTCGTCGCGAAGCTGGACAGCCTCACAGTGCAACGGGTGGAGAGCCTGACCAACCACCCGCCCCAAGACGACAAGTATAGCGCATTGAAAGATGCCCTCATCCGAGCCTTCATTCCCTCGCTGGAAGAGCGGGCAGAGAAGCTCCTGGCGCTGACAGAGGGAGAAGCAGACAGGCCAGCGGATCTGATGGCGAAGATGATGAGCCTGAGAGGTGAGGACGACGACAGTTTTATCTTCGCTCACCTCTTCCTCAGAACGCTCCCGCCAGCAGTGAGAGTCACCCTGACCAGCTCGCAGCCGCTCGTCAACCGTAACTACCACGAGCTGGGACAGGTGGCGCAACGGCTCGTCGACTCCCATAGACGGTGCGCAGCCACGACGGCAGCAGCAGAGATGACCGCCCCTTCGCGAGAAGGAGGGAGACCAGAGGCTGCGGCACCGGATCCACTGACGGCAGCAGCGGCGGAGACCAGGAGAAGCGGAGCTGACAACGCCCTCTGCTTCTACCATCGACGTTTCGCCGAGAAAGCCCGCAGATGCGTCCCACCATGCCGGTACCAGCGCCAGGGAAACGCCAAGACCGGGAGCCGGTAGCGGCTGCGACTCTCGGCACGAAGAATAGGCTGCTTTTCGTGACGGACGCGAATTCTGGGAAAGAATTCCTGGTGGACACGGGCTCCCAGCTGAGTTTTGTCAGGCCTACCTACGCGGACACACTGGCGCCGGCCAGCGGCCCCCTGGTGTTAGCGGCGAACGGCTCCACGATCAAAACCTATGGGGAGAAGACACTCCGCCTGTCCCTTCACGGGCGCAACTTCGAGTGGACCTTCGTTGTCGCTGCAGTTAACAGCAACATGCTAGGTGCTGACTTTTTGTGCTCAAACAGTTTGTTAGTTGATCTTGCTAATAGACGTATTGTAAATGCACTGTCTTTCTACTCTATCTCCTGCACAGCTCGGGTGGCCCTGCCTTCTGCACATTCCAATGTCACAGCTGCGGGTGGTAAGTTTCATGCATTACTCAACCAGTTTCCAGCACTCACGGTCCCTACATTTTCAGCGTCAGTTGCCAAACACGGGGTCGAACATTTCATAAGTACTTCGGGCCCCCCTGTTTTTGCAAAAGCTCGGCGGTTGGACCCAGCTAAACTGGCCATCGCGCGCGAGGAATTTGCCAACTTGGAAAAGCTGGGCATAGTCCGGCGTTCGAACAGCGCCTGGTCGTCACCCCTGCACATGGTACCCAAAGCTGATGGCTCGTGGCGCCCTTGCGGCGATTTCCGCAGATTAAATAATGCTTCAGCCCACGACCGCTATCCGATTCCGCACATCCAGGATTTTTCGGCGCATTTAGCGGGGGCGCGCATCTTTTCCAAAATAGATTTGGTGCGTGGTTATCACCAAGTTCCAGTCCGTGCGCAAGACATACCCAAAACGGCAGTTATAACCCCTTTCGGGCTTTTCGAGTTTTTGCGCATGCCTTTCGGCCTCAAGGGTGCCGCGCAGACGTTCCAACGCATGATGGATGCAGTGCTGCGCGACCTCCCTTTCGTGTTCGCTTATTTGGATGATATTTTGGTAGCCAGCGCGTCCGAAGCCGAGCACGAACGCCACCTCACAGCCATTTTTCAGAGGCTCACAGACCACGGGCTAATCATTAACCCAGCGAAGTGCCAATTCGGGGTAGCGAAAATCGATTTTTTGGGACACCGCGTGTCGCCAGAAGGCGCGGTCCCGCTGCCGGATAAAGTGCGCGCGATAACGGATTTCCCCCAACCGCAGACGGTTAAGGCGCTGCAAGAATTTTTGGGGATGGTCAATTTTTATAACCGTTTCCTCCCAAACGCAGCACGGCTCATGCACCCATTGTACGTGGCATTAAAGAAGCAAAAACCTGCATCTAAGGTCGAGTGGTCCCCGGATCGGGAGCGCGCTTTTTCACAGGTCAAATCAGCCCTCGCGAACGCTGTGTTATTGGCACACCCGGTGCCGGCAGCTCGCATGGCGCTAACCACAGACGCCTCCGACGTGGCAGTGGGAGCGGTTGTCGAGCAACTGGTGGCAGGATGCTGGCAACCACTTGTGTTTTTCAGCAAAAACATTGCGCGAGAGCGAGCGTAAATACAGCGCGTTTGACAGGGAGCTTTTGGCCCTACATTTGGCCATCCGCCACTTCCAGTTCTGGTTGGAAGGCCGCCGTTTTACCGCGTTCGTGGACCATAAACCCTTAACTTTTGCAATGGCTAAGGTTTCAGAGCCTTGGTCGGGCCGACAACAGAGGCAGCTGGCTGCAATTTCGGAGTTTACCACTGACATTCAACACGTGGCAGGTAAACACAATGTAGTGGCAGATTGCCTCTCGCGTGCAGTTGCAGCGACAGGCCTCCAGGGAGCAGATTCAGCGGCGGCAGACCTAGGCCAGGCTTGCGGCGCGGAAGCGCTCACAGCTCCGTTCTGCGTCGGGTTAGATTATGCAGCCATGGCCGCTGAACAGGTTGGCGACGCGGACGTGCGCGCGCTCCAGTCTGGGCCAACAGGGCTGAGGCTGGAGCACAGGGTGCTTCACAGAGGCATGCCCCCCCTAATCTGCGATACCTCCACGGGGCGTCCCCGTCCCGTAGTCCCGGCTGCGTGGCGTCGCCGTGTTTTCAACTTAATACATTCACTGGCACACCCAGGCGTCCGCGCGTCTATCAAAATGGTAGGAGAGAAGTTTGTTTGGCCGGGGCTGCGTAAACAAGTCAAAGAGTGGGCTGCAGCCTGCGCTGCGTGTCAAAGAGCAAAGGTACACAAACACACACGAGCCCCTCTAGAACCTTTTCACATCCCAGCCAAACGCTTTGATCATGTGCATGTCGACTTAGTAGGACCTCTTCCGCTGTCCCAGGGTTTCACACACCTTTTAACCATGGTAGACCGCACCACGCGCTGGCCAGAGGCGGTTCCTTTGGCGGCAACCACAGCAGCAGATGTCGCTCGTGCCTTTTTAACAGCTTGGGTCGCACGTTTTGGTATCCCGTCAGACATAACGTCTGACAGAGGACCCCAGTTTGTTTCCGAGCTCTGGTCGTCCATGGCACTCAGCCTGGGGGTGAAAATTCATCGCACGACCGCTTATAACCCCCAGGCCAACGGTTTGTGCAAGCGCTTCCATCGGTCATTGAAAGCAGCCCTCAGAGCGGCTCTCACGGACACAAATTGGGTTGATAAACTCCCATGGGTTTTATTAGGGTTGCGTTCAGCACCTAAAGAGGATTTGCAAGCCTCTCCGGCAGAACTCGTCTACGCCCAACCTCTCCGGTTACCGGGAGATTTCCTCCCTGAGAACCCTGCTCCGGAGCACCTCCCCGCTCAGCTGCTGCAGAGCGAAGCGGGGTCACACACCCTCCCCGGTCCCGTTCATCACAGTTTTCCACGTGTTTTTGTGCCCAAAGCCTTAAAAAATGCAGAATTTGTCTTCGTTAGACACGACGCACAGAGGTTAGGTTTAAGGCCACCTTATGATGGACCGTTCAGAGTGTTAGAAACCGGGGAAAAGCATTTTTTGCTCGATTTGGGAGACAGGAGGGACTTAGTCTGCATTAACAGACTCAAACCCGCTTTTGTGTTAGCTGACGACCCAGTCCAGTTGGCCAGAGCCCCCCGCCGCGGCAGGCCACCCGGGAGGCGCTCTGCTAAGCTTTCACGACGATATGTTAATGATTCTACTTCACAGATGCAGCAGACAGCCACAGGCAGAGCAAGACCTGCTCACAGCAGATATGGCAGAGTTAAAGCCCAAGCAGTGGGACATGTGATCTGTTGTGCCAAGTTTTTTTCTCTCTCTTGTTCTGTGTGGGGTGTCATGATTCTATGCATTTGAAATGTAACTTGTCCTTATTTGAACGTTTGGGGGGGGGGGGTTATATGGTGCATACTTAAGGCACATATATGGCATGCTTGTATGGTACGCATTCTCCCCCACATGCTTCCAGTAGGCATGTCGGTGCAGACCCTACAGATCAAACGTCCATAAGAACAATGCCCCAGCAGGGACCTCAGCTAGGAGGTGGGTGCTGGAGGAAGACGGAGGTGAGAGACAATGTCCCAGCAAGAGCCCCGAGGTGGAGAAGAGGACAGAAGCGCCAGCGAGTCTCGGGGACTGTGGGTTCATGTGTTTACCTAACTTCTGTGGGGTGAAGGTGTGAGATACTTGATGTGGGGGTTTTGTATCTCTGGGTTATAAAAGCTGTGGGGAAAGTTGGGTCTGTCTCTTTTTCTGCTGAGAACTTTGATGATAGAAGATGTGACTTCCAATAAAGCTTTCCTGAGATAATACACTCAGTCTCGTTTGTAAGGCATCTTCTACACAGGTTAGGTTAATTGGAGACTCTAAAGTGGCCCTAGGTGTGAATGTGTGTGTGTGAATGGTTAAGGGATAGCGCCGTACTGTGGCTGCTTCATCCATCCAGGTGGATGCCCTCAATTTCCCCTCTGGGGATCAATAAAGTATACAAAATCAAAAAAAAAAAAAAAATTGAAAGGCTGCCATGCCATACATTTAGCAATGCTAATTATGCCTCAGTGAAATCGAAGGCATACGGTAATCACTCAATGTGTCTGTGTATGGCTGTGTCTGTCTGTCTGTCACCAGCTTTTCAGCTCGCCCGGTCAAAATCAAGTGGAACTAAAGGCTTGTATCATTGTATCGCCATATTTTCTCAACTTTTAATTTGCCAGAATTTCCAGATAAGACTTTGTTTTCAAAATAAACACAAATTTAACTCACCATTGCCGTGTAATGGAGCCGGGAAAAAAAGGTATTGTTATAACTATGGCGTGCCAGTAGAGGCGGCAGTGCAACTCTTTTATAGCCCATGGACAACTTCCCGTCACAGTCAATCTCGCTCTAGCTTAACTGTTATAAAATAGCAGTTACTGAAAAAAAAAAAAAAACGTATTCAGCAACTACACCATTTATTCATCACATCGATTGTTTTCACACTGGTTTTGCTGTTTAGTTTTGCAGCAGTAGGACGAGGTTTTCTTTCTGGAGTTTTCAGTTCATCACTAAAAACTACAAGTCCCAACATTCTTCACCTCAAAATCATGGCGGACAACAGCGGACAGCTGAATGCGGCAAAAAACCTTTAAAAGTAAGTTTTGTGCTTAAATTATGCAGCGATTTCAATATTAAAACACCAAAAACTCCTACAACTGCAATATTTGATTCTTAAAGCTTATGTTATGTCACATTTTTTTCCCAATGCCTAATTTTTTTTTTTTTCGTATGGGGACTGCTTGGTTACATTAATTTAACCTGTTAAATTGTTTTCTCCAAAGTTCAGCTGATTTTTTTTAAGTCTTAATACTAATGTCAGTAACATAAAAACACCACGGTGTGGCATGCGTCATTCACTCACTTTAAAATGATTCACTCACTTAACCAAGCAATTTATTAAGCTGAGGAGAAACATGACATCTGTATTTTTATACATATCTATCACATCTGTAACAATAATCACATTTTTATGCTGTTTTTCTTTCCTCTATGTCTCTCTGAGGTCCACGGTGGTGAACCTGAGGGTCAGCAGTCAGAGCAGCTGTGAAGATAACAGGCTGAAAGCTAAATAAGAATATTACATGTTTGCTGTTTGCACCAGAAACTGCTGCTGTATTTCAATAAATTGTTTGGAAAAGCTTAGTTTTTTTGCAAGATTATTTAAGAAACTCAATATTCAGAATCAGAATCAGAATAAACTTTATTGCCAAGCATGTAAAAAACACACGAGGAACTTGACTTGACATTGGTGCGCATGCGCGCGACACAACGACACGGCAGCCATAAAGGCGCCTCATCAAACAGAGATAGATAAGAAAGGGAGGGGAAGGGAGGGAACGACACAAGGGGGGAGGAGAAAAAAACTTCGTTATCAAAATACAGCTTATTTTTAAGCAGATTGTGATTACAATGAAAAAAAATCTCTCAATAGCACAGAGCAACAACTCAGAATTTCACGAGACACAAGAGAGCAGTGTACAGTATATCTTTAATCAGTTCATGAATCAATGTGTGTGCGGTGTTGAGCAGTGTTGATGATAATAAGAGAGACCCAAGGACCCTTGGCAGAAGATGTTTTGTCTGTCTGGCGCCCAGTCTTATCTGGCGCTGCAGCTGGCTGTCCAAGGCCTTGTGCTCATGATTTTGAAAAAACACAGTCTGCAGACAGCCAGGAGGAATTTTCATGGGGAATAATAATGCCAAATAGGACTGATCACAGAGAAGACTTGTATTTCTTCTGTAGATTCAGTACATTAATCCTTCATTGCGCAGCTTTGAACTCGTCGTGGAAAGACCTGAGCGAACCCATGATGTAATCCACCTTACGAGACAGTTCTCCAGTAGTCGCTATCAGGGTCTTCTCCAGTTTCTCAATTTGTTGGATGCACCTCGCCTGGCCAGCATTTTGATAGGTTGAATCCATCTTCAGCAATTTGCGGTAAACCAAGACAATTCCCGTCCCAATCAGAATTATCCCAATCACCAAGATTACGAAGATAAACAAATCTTCAATATCTTCGATAGAGAGATTAGAGAGACACAGCATTTCCAATTACCTGTGTCACATAGATAGCCCACTGGAGCCGTTCCAGCGGGGCAAACAGCTTCCCCCGGAGCACTTTTCCTTGTTGAAAAAATAGTGTCAATTGTGTTCAAAGCCCAGCTTATTAACTCCATAATTTCTTTTCGGCGGTCGCAGTTAGACGCAGACAGACAACAGCAAGCTGGGATCCAGTAGGAGGGGAGGAAAAAATCAGCAGGAGAGAAGAAAAAAGCGTCTGCTCTCTTGGGAGGGCGGAAGTGGTCATTACACATAAGTGTGAAATGTTCCAAACCGTTCTGATTTAATATTCATAATTATGCTTTTGCTTCTGTAAATTTTGATACTTCTACTTGCTATTGCACAGCATTGTGTAACTATACTTGGATTCAATTAATAAAATCTGTTACTCCAGCATTTTTCTTTGTGATCCTAATTTTATTCTTCTGCTTCTGTATTTTTACACTTCGGCGCAAAGGCAATGTAATCACTCGATGCGTCTGTGTATGCATTTGTCTGTCTGTTGCCAGTTTTTCAGCTCACCCGCTCAAAATCAGCTGGAACTAAAGGCTTGTATCATTGTATCGCCATAAAGAATAGAATAGGCTTTATTGTCCTTGTACAGTTGTACAGTCCAACAAAATTGTGGGTGCTCCAGCAGGCTACTGTGCAATAAAGTACGGAGAAGGATTAAACGCATGGTTTACAAAACACATGATATCATGGATTATGGAAAATATTTTCTAGACTTTTAATTTGCCACAATTTCCAGATAAGGCCTTGTTTTCAAAATAAACACAAATTTAACTCGCCTTCACCATCAGTGCAGCTGCGGCAAAAGGTATTGTAATAACTATGCCGGGCCACTAAAACGTGGCAGTGTGACTCGTTTTGACCAGCCCCCATGCTACTATGCCACAGGCACCGAGGCATCAAGCACCTTGGTGCTTTCATTTAGGAAAGATTTTGTAGCGGCCTCTTAATTTTTTCTGAAGCTGTATATCAGCTTTAGCTTTTCCCCCTTGTTTTGAAAGCAGACTTTTTTCAGTGAAATAATTCAATATAAATACATTCTATATAGTAGGCTATTGTATTTTTTTTCCCTCTGCCACACAAAGATGTGCCTGTTAAATTCACATTAAACACTATATTGAAATTGATCACACAACGTAACAGGAGTCTATAAGACTTCTGACAGTTGACAAGTGTTAAAGTAAGTGAAAATCATCTGAACTAATCAAAAGAGTCCCATGACATCCACAGTCCAGTCATGTCTGTCAGCTCATCATGGCGCCTCATTCATGTAAATCTTTGACTTTAACAACATGATAAACACCTAGCATTATTTAAAAAAAAGCATTATTTATTGTCGTAATTATGAGAATGTTAAATGCATGAGTGAACTGTGAGTGTGATAGTTTGTTTTAGGGAGCAGTATCTCAATTTTGTTGTATTGTTTTTTAGCAATGGAATGACAATAAAGGCACTTTGACTTTGACCTGAGAACCACATGATTGGCACACCTCACTAATATGTTAAAGCCCATGAGTGCAACCAGTGACAGAAAATCAGGCATTCTTTTAGCTGAGAAAATGTACAGTCATGTGAAAAAATTAGGCGGTGGCGGAGTGGTTAGCACTGCGGCAGCACAGCAACTCAGTCTTGGCCGGGGGATCCTGGGTTCAATCCCAGCCCCTGACCAACAGTGATCTGTGTGGAGTTTGCATGTTCTCCCCGTGTCTGCGTGGGTTTACTCCGGTTTCCTCCCACGTGCCAAAAACATGCAAGTTAGGTTAATTGGCATCAAAACTGGGGATTCTAAATTGTCCTTAGGTATGACTGTGAGAGTGAATGGTTGTCTGTCTCTCTCTGTTGGCCCTGCGATGGACTGGCGATCTGTCCAGGGTGGACCCTGCCTCTCGCCCAAAGATGCTGGGATAGGCTCCAGCCCCCCTGCGACCCGAAAAGGATTAAGCGGAAGAAGATGGATGGATGTATAAGCCTGTGTGGGTTTTTTTTTTTTTTTTTTTTAACATATTTGGACATATGGCTATTGAATATCAATGTTAAAAATACTGGGAGATTCATGTAATACAACTAAAATGAATTAAAGACTTTTTCCAAATTTTCTGTAAAATGTAATTCTAAACAAATAATGAGGAATAAATTAGGACACCCCCATCTTTTTTAGGACACCCCCATATTCATCCCCACTTAAAATGGCTAAAATAGACTTCCGGTTATGGCTGCCACGTAGGACGGACGTGTCTCGCTCTGCTCTGCTCCTGGAAAAAAAAAAAATCGGCAAATAACTCTCTCATTTGGGACAGAACGTATCCCAGCATTTGGGCGAAGATATGTCGGCGAAGCCTAAGGCTGGAAAACCAGGAAAAGGAAAAAGCGAGCCGCCGAAACAGTCCAAATTAACGGACTTTCAGGTCTGTGACGCAGCAAACAAAACTCCATATATGGCGGAGGAGGCTGGCAACGCTGCGATATCTGCGGGGAATGGCGCAGATGCGCTGATGGCTGCCATGAGTTCAATGAGAGCGGACTTTTCCTCTAGATTTGATGGGATTATGACAGCGTTGGAAGGAATAAGAAAGGAATTGGGTGACTGTGTAGAACGAACGGCGCAGATGGAGCTCCGTCTCGCTAGTGCTGAAGATGACGTCACCCGTCTTCAATTAAAGGTGCGCACTTTGGAAAAAAAAAATAAATCTCTGGAAGATAATATTTTGGATTTGGAATCTCGGTCGAGACAGAATAATTTGAGGCTGGTGGGTCTTCCAGAGGAATCAGAAGGTCGGGACGTATGTTCCTTTCTGGAAAAGTGGATTCCGGAGGTGCTGGGCAGCGAGGAGTTGCAATCAGCAGTGGTTCTGGAAAAAGCACATCGTATTGGCCCACGGAGAGATAAGGGACCGCCGAGGACCTTAATTATGAAGTTTCTTAGCAACAGAGACAGGATGAAGATCTTCAACGCTGCACGAGCTAAAAAAGGAGAGATTAAACACCAGGACCAGCAGGTGCGGTTCTACCCAGATTTGGCCACAGGAATCCAGCAATTGAGGAAGCAGTTTGATCCCGTACGTAAGGAGCTGCGCAACCTTGGGATTCGTCATGGTGTAATCTATCCTGCGAGACTGCTGACCACGTATGAGGGCAGAACCCACATCTTCAAGACCCCAGAGGAGGCGCAGGAGTTCATCAAGAAGATCAAAGAAGAAGAAGAGACTGGTGGGAGCTAAGCATGAACAAAATATAAGGTAGAATAATTAAGCATTTGCACAGGCATCTGACTGACTTGAAGTAAATAGTAAGTTTACAAAATATAGATTGTATTATATATTAAAAAAACAAAACAAAAACAAAACAAAAAAAACCAAAACAAACTATGATGTACAAAGTTGTTAAAAATTTTGGAGTTAAGTTGGAAAACTACAGAGGAGAGTTAATGTTACGTCATTAAAAGCAGTAGAGTTAGGATGATTGGGAGGATGGAGAAGGAGTGGCTTAGGCTGATCCTCGTGGGTGTGGAACGGTCGATGGCTATATCGGGAGACAGAATTTTTCTTTTGATTTTGGGGGGTTTGCCACAAGTGTGGGAAGGGGAAATTTGTTTGTGTGTAGTTTGTAGGATGAATGTTCAACCACTCATGTTTTTGCTTCTCTGTATGAGCATGTTTACACTGCAAGGTAATCCCAAACTCTCTATTGATCATGGACCAAAGTGTTAATCTTAATTTAACTTCATGGAATTGCAGAGGTCTACAAAATTTAAAAAAACTTAAACAAGTTATGAATAAAATAAAGGACATGGGTTCAAGAATTGTGTTTTTACAAGAAACTCATCTGATAGAGGAGGATGTTAAAAGAATTAGGAGTAGATGGCAGGGAAGTGTATTCACCTCTTCATTTTCATCCCGAGCCAGGGGAGTTATGACTCTCATACATAAATCAGTTCCTTTTCAAGTGAAAAATGTAATTGGAGACAAATTTGGAAGATATGTAATCATTCAAGGTTCTTTGCTATTAGAAAATATAAATCTTGTGAACTTATATGGTCCCAATATAGATGATCAGAAGTTCTTTGCTAATTTATTTCTCATCTTATCATCACTTACAGGGCAACATATAATAGCAGGGGATTTTAATTGTACATTGAATCCAGGTGTGGATAGATCAACAGGACTGGATTGTACGCACATTGGATGTAGGATGACTATTAATCATTTTATGAAAGAATTGAGATTGTTAGATATATGGAGAGAAATGAAACCACAAGTTAAAGCCTATTCTTGTTATTCCAGTACCTACAAGACATTCTCACGTATTGATTATTTTTTGATTTCCACAGAATTAAGGTCCAAGATTCAAAACTGCTTTTATGATAACATCGTGATCTCTGATCATGCACCCTGTTGTCTAATATATGTAGATAAAAAATTGACAAAGGAATCAGGTAGATGGCAATTTCAGCATAAATGGCTTCAGGATGAGGAATTTGTCAAGTATATAGAAAAACAGATAGACGAGTTCTTTGACATCAATACTACACAAACATCAGCATGTGTAAAGTGGGAGGCTTTCAAAGCTTTTATTAGGGGACATATTATTAGTTATACAGGATCAAAATCTAAGAAGACTCGAGAGGAGAGAGCTAAATTGGAACATAAAATAAAAAGTCTTCAGGAAAAAGTGTATGCAGGAAGTGACCCAAGGTTGGAGAATGAATTACTGATTTTGAGAGCTGAATACGACAAAAAATCAGCGAATAGAGCTGCCTCGAGTCTTCTAAGATTGAAACAATCTTTTTATGAACAAGGTGAAAAATCAGGAAAATTATTAGCATGGCAGATTAAACAATTGGAAATTAAAACACCAATTACCAGTATTATAAGTAAAGGACAGGTAGTTATAGATCCTTTAGAAATTAATAGAGCCTTTAGAGATTACTATGAAAAATTATATGATACCAAAAATGAACCTGATTTAACAAAACTAAATGGGTTTTTGAACGAACTATCTATACCGTGTATACCAAATGAAAACAGGGAGATATTGGAGTCTAAAATTAGTCAAGAAGAAGTTGGGCTAGCCATTGATAATATGAAATCAGGAAAAAGTGCAGGACCAGATGGTCTTCCAGTTGACCTTTATAAAAAATTTAAGAATAAATTAATAAAACCTTTTTTGGAAATGGTTTTAGAAGCATTTCAAAATAATAATTTACCATCATACATAAATAATGCCTTAATTATACTGCTGCCAAAACCAGGTAAGCCCTCTAATAAATGTGAAAATATGAGACCAATAAGCCTATTAAACGCCGACCTTAAGATAATCTGTAAAATTTTAGCAAGACGAATACAAGAAATTTTACCAAATATTATTAATCGAGATCAGAATGGCTTTATAAAGGGTAGACAAGGCTTCCATAATGTAAGAAGACTATTTAATATTATTTATTTTAATAAAGAAGCACCTGATACAGCTCTCCTATCATTGGACGCCGAAAAAGGCCTTTGATAGAGTTGAATGGCCCTTTCTTTTTGAAGTCTACAAAGGTTTGGACTTGGAAATAATTTCATAAAATGGGTTCAAATAATAACAATAATGCTACAGCAGAAATCTAACAAATAACAATATTTCAAAACCAATAAAAATCAATAGAGGATGTTGACCAAGGCTGTCCACTTTCACCTTTACTGTTTACTATGGCAATTGAACCTTTAGCGATAGCGATACGTTTACATACAGCAATATATGGAATTAAAAGTTGGACCAACAGAACATAAAATCTCCTGTACGCCGATGATATAATTTTGTTTATGTCGAATCTAAAAAATCAATTCAACCTTGTTGAATTTAAATAAAGAATTTTGGGGGAAATATCGGATTATAAATAAATAAACTAAATCTTCAATATTAATGCTAAATGAGACCCAGAGAAATTACCCAGCCCCTGAGGCAAATCAATTCAATGTTGTAAATCATTTTAAATTATTTAGGAATCCAAATTATGCCTAAGCTAGAATCAGTCGCCAGCGTCAACTATGAAGCCTTAATGTCAGATATCAATGAGTTAACTCAGAGATGGATGTCACTACCAATGTCGATGATCGGAGAATCAATGTACTTAAAAGTAATATTTTACCTAAAATACTTTATTTATTTCAATACATTCCCTTATCACCACCTTTAGATCTATTCTCAAGAATAAAAAAAAAAGTTAGTGGAATTTATATGGAACAAACAGGAGGGCTAGATTACTTCTGTTTTATTATATTTACCATTTGATCGTGGAGGTCTGAAATGTCCAAATTTTATGGTTGTATTATTGGTCGGCACAACTGAGGTCTATGACATATTATTTTTCATCAAATGATCTCCCTCACTGGACTGAAATGGAATCATACAATTTACCTTTACCTCTTCCCATATTCATATACTCAGATTCGGCAAAAAAATTACAAAAACAAGTTAAAAATCCATTTGTAAAGCATATGATCAAAATATGGTGTGAAGCTAAAAACTATTAAAAGAACCACAGTTTATTGTCACAATTTAGTCCAATATGGGGTAATCAATATTTTAAAACCAGGGAGAGCGGACGCTGTATTTAAAGTATGGAATTTAAAAGGGATACAAAAGATTCAGGATTTATATTTGCCATGTGCAGACAACATAATGTCTTTTGAAGAGCTGAGGATCAAATTTAATCTCAATAGAAACACATTTTTTTAAATATCTTCAACTTAGAAACTTTATTCGATCAAATCAAAATATAGCTCTCACTCGACCTATTATTCATCCTTGGAAAAAATGATGATGAAAGATAGTAAAAGAAAGGGTATTATTTCAGAGTTTTATAACTCATTGACACTATCTTCAAGTGAAAATTCACTGAAAAGATTAAACTACTGGAAAGAAGATCTGCAAATTGAAATTTCGGAGGAACAATGGGAATTGGCTTGTACAGGAAGCTCAACCAAATCAATAAATGCACGCCTTAAATTGATACATTTCAAATGGTTAATGCGGATGTATGTTACACCGGAGGAGTTAAATAGATATAACAAAATATACCAGATACATGCACAAAATGCATGGAAAGTAAAGGAACCCTATTTCATTGTTTATGGGAATGTAGATTAATAAGAATGTTTTGGGAAGAGGTGAGGGTAACAATTGAAAAAATAATCTCAAAACAAATCATACTGAATCCTAAACTGTTTTTGTTGGGTCTGTACCCAGAAAAGCATAATTTTAATAAAGTGAAAGAACATTCATAGACCTCAGTTTGCTTAATGCCAAAAAATGTATGCACTATTATGGAAAAAAGACTCATAGACCAGATGTGACTCAGTGGTTAAGACAGATGTTAACAAACCTTCCATTAGAAAGAATAACATATATACTAAATCAAAGGAAATTGTGTTTGAGAATATATGGAGACCTTTTATTGATTATGTAAAAAATTTAAACATAACTCTTGAAGAAGAAGGTGAATGATGTGTGTGGACCTTGTAAATTCCAAAACTGGTGAACATAATATGTATAGCTTATGTATTGGATTGTCTAGACTAAACAGAGGAGCATTGTTGAAGACTTGATTTTGTTGGTGGTTGGTTGGTGTTTTTAGTGCATTTTTTTTTTTTTTGTAGTACTTTAGCGTTAGTGTTTGATTGTTTGTATCATGTTTGTTAAAAAAAAAAAAAAAAGGTTCAATAAAGATATTGTGGAAAAAAAAATGGCTAAAATAAATGTTAAAAAATGCAAATAAAAACAAGGTTAGACATAGATATGAAAACATTTTTAATAAAGAACTGAACACCCCTATTTAAAGGGGTGTCCAAATTTTTTCACATGACTATGTATTGGTAGACTAATTTTCATTCACTGGACTACAGAAAAATAAGCAGATAATTTTAAACAAGCACAATTTTCAGTCTCAAGATCATAATCCCTTCTCAAGTGATTATGGTTCATAATGATGTAAATTTTCAAAAAAAGTTAAAACATGTAATAAAATTAAGCATATTTCAGTCTATAGTCCTAGGTTTAGATTATAAAATGTGTTTGAGTTTTTCTGCTCTGATTTATAAACTAAAGGGGAAAAAATGAATCAAATTCATACATATACAACAAAATGTGCGACAAAAAAAGAGACAAAAACTTACCACAAGATAGAAGAGCAGCAAAGCTTAGAAGCTTCAGAAACATTCCTTGTCTTCTGTTCATTTTAAAATTTTTGTGTGTTTTAAGGAATGTTTTTATACATCCTAACAATGTAATTTTTTCCCTCCAACTCCTCCCTCAGCCTTTCTATAATTGTATGTCTGTGATGTCTCCAAGTGTTCGCACCTCTGAGCAGATTCTTTTTGGCTCATCCCTTTTTCAGCACTCCTTTAGGGTCCAAAGACTGATAACAGTAAAATGGATAACCAGCACTTGACCTCTGCTGCTGTTTGTCAGTAAAACTTAAGACTTTAAAAACAGTTGGCTGTTTTGATTCCTGTTTGTCTAACAGGGATGGGCACAGACATTCTGAGGGCCCACTCCTCTATCATAGAAGAAGGGTAAAATTACAAGAAAAACAATTAATTTATAAGACAGAAGTCACAAATTCATGAGAAAAGTTGAAAAATTATGAGGAAAAACGTCACGTGTGCAATAACAATAACTGAAAATGTATTTAAAAAACCAGGAAATGTACTGTATATGCAATATCAGCAATTATAGGATACTATAACAAGGAACAACAGTCCCCCCCCACCCCCGGATGGACACCTCAGACAAAGACGTCAAATGGGCTGTTGGCCAGGCAACAATAGCCCATACCTGTGCACGTCCCTGATGTGTAACATGAAATGTTTTATATCGGGTAAATACCATCACCTAGTAAAACACTTTAAGATAAGATAAGCCTTTATTAGTCCCACAACGGGGAAATTCCAGGATTGCAACAGCACAGGGATAGCAACACTCAGAGCAACAATCAGAAGGCAAGAAAAAAAACAAGCAAGCAAGAGCAGCTAATACTGTATACATATGTACATATTACTATAAAATATATATATACACACACACAGACACACAGTGCAGAGCATTGTAGCTGGATGGAATAAATATATGAATATGTGAACACACAGTGCGGAGCAACTGTGTGTTGCAGCTGGTTGTTGTTGCAGCTGGTGTGGTTTTAACCACCGAATCCGTACAGAGTACGGCCCTGCCTCTTCAGAGCATACACCACATCCATGGCGGTGACAGTCTTCCTCTTGGCGTGCTCGGTGTAGGTGACGGCATCACGGATGACGTTCTCCAGGAAGACCTTCAACACGCCGCGGGTCTCCTCGTAGATGAGACCGGAGATGCGCTTGACTCCACCGCGGCGAGCCAGACAGCGGATAGCGGGCTTGGTGATTCCCTGGATGTTATCACGGAGAACTTTACGGTGACGCTTAGCGCCTCCTTTGCCCAGACCTTTGCCACCCTTTCCTCTACCAGACATGCTGACTTGTTCTCTGAAATGTCAAAGACGAATAGTAACTTTGCCTAATTTAGTAATTTTCTATTTGTTTTGTGGATAAAATCTACAGAAGCAGAGATCAGGCATGCCTAGCATGACCAGACAGGACGAGCACGATCATTTTTCATTTTGTTTTCTGGAGATCTTGAGTTGCTGTCCCATGATAACGTATTTATTTTGTGATCACTCGAAAATGAGCTGTGATCCCATGATAACACATTAAACTAGAAAAGCACTCGGAGAGCGCAGACCTCCGCCAAGCGGCACAGTTCCCCCCATACAGTGTTTGTATGTACGTTTTCAGATTCCCTGAGCATGAAAAGATATGACTAGCAATTGGATTCACAATGATTATTTGTTTATTTGACATGGACAGTGCAATAAACAGACAATTAATGAATGACAATAAATGTGATAGTGATAGGATTAGTGGTTCAGTAGTGTAAAACGGGGCTATAAGGGACGGCGGGTTAATAAGGGACACTTTTCTGGGAAATGTTTTAAATGTAATTCTGCTTTTTTTTATTTTGAGCAGGACGCTGAGTTGTGTTGTTATTGTCATATATCCATGAATCCTTCATCAAATCTAGGCGGAAGCAAAATTAAAAAAGCAGAATTACATTTAGAAAAGTGTCCCATATTACCCCGCCGTCCCTTATAGCCCCGTTTTACGGTTGTAAAAGCATTGCCTCCTTGGCGGAGGTAATAAAGTGAAGTGTTGGTGTGTCCATCTCCTCCACTGACGGATGCAGATTGGTTAGACAGGTTGCCGTGGGTTTTATATTATATTGGGGTTGCGCTCCGCAGCAAAACAATTTAGAATCTTCCCCAGCAGAGAGGTCGTTTTTACGCAGCGCCTATAGCTGGGCGGGGAATTTGTGGCAAATAATCGGGCGGCGGACAGGTGGCCGTGTCAGGTTTTGCAGCGTGGCGCAAAAACAGGCACGCTGGCGGGCCCAGGCCAGCAGTGTTTTCTGCGTGCTTTTGTGCCTAAAACGTTGAAGAACGCGGAGTTTGTGTTGGTCAGACACGACGACCAGCGCAATGTGCGCAGCGCCTATGGCTGGCACAGGCACGCTGGCGGGCCCAGGCCACCAGTGTTTTCCGCATGCTTTTGTGGCTAAAACGTTGAAGAAGGCGGAGTTTGTGTTGGTCAGACACGACGCCCAGCGCCCTCCATTGCGCCTGCGCACATGTTGAAAATGGCCGTATGTCACAGTGTGGAAAAATGCTTTAAAAAATTCCTGTATGCAGACGGTGATGCGGATCATCCCCAAAATTTAATCAGTTCTTCCTTGTACCATTTCCAACAACGCCTGAAAGTTTCATTGAAAGCCGTCCAAAAGTTTTTGAGTTATCTTGCTAACCAACAGACAGACAGACAGACAAACACACAGACAAACCCCGGCAAAAACATTACCTCCTCCTGGCCTTTCGGCCTGGCGGAGGTAAATATCCCACGATCTCAGGAAAACAGAATGGAAAAAAAGATAGCAGTGACCAGGGCTGCTCTCAGTTTCCGCAGACATGCATTTGACTAAATAGTGAAATTTCAGTTTCTGCTGCATTGTTTCTTGAGAACAAAAGATAAATTGATGTAATATCAGGAGAAAACTGCCGTTTTCTCAAGAAAACACTTCTTTCAGCTGTGCTCTTTAGGGGTCTCGACAGTGGATCATCTGCTTCCATCTCACCCTATCCCTTGTATCCTCTTTTCTCGCACCAACCATCTCCATGTCATGTTAGCCAACTTTCTCCCTTTACTAGTCATAGTCCCTACATTTAAAGTCACTACTCTCACCTCCACACTTCTGCCTTTCCTTTTCTCTCTCTGCGTCCAAACACATCCCCCCCCCTCTCCTCCTCCGTGATCTTTGATAAACAGTCGCCCAATTTCCATTGGCACCCTGACGGCTAACAGCACTGGTGGTGGTTGTTGTTAACCCGGGCCTCAACCGATCAATAATGGAAGTCTCATTTATGATGATCCACATGTGTGATCTGGCAAACATGACCTTCCCGACGCAACCCTCCTCATTTACCAGGGCTTTGGACCAGCACTAGGTTGCACTGGTTTGTGCTCCCCCCATGGCTGGGTTTCTTCAGAAAACACAATTTTTTAAAAAGAAAATGGCAACCATGGCTGCCCGTGGTTTCCATATTTTCCACCATTTTTGAAGTATATTTTTGTGAAAACAATAAAGGCATGTAGCAGTACCATGAAACAGAATTTTCACTATTTAGTCAAGTACAAATCTGCAGAAACCAAGGGTGGCATAATGATGGGCTCTGGGAACACACACAGGCTCGGGAAGATTTAAGGCTTTATTCAAGCAACTGGTGGTGTTTGAGTGCATGAATGGAAGTGTGGATGTGGTGTGGGTGAACCGTGTGCGTCAAGGGCGGAACAGCTCGCCGTGCAGCCAGGTAACCCTGAGGACAGAGCAGAGCAGGAAGTTAGCTACAGTCACATGCCCCGTGGGAAAATAACCACAATGTACTGCTTATGTGCAGGCGAGAAGGTGGCTGGTGTTGGCGATGCAGCTGTAGCCTGGAGGACAGCGCAGCTGCGCACTCTCGATGTGCTGGTGAGAGTATGGCTGAGGAGAGGCGAGGAGGAGGAATTCCGCCGCCCTGGAGGTCCACCTGTGCACAGGGGAGAAGCTGGAGAGAAGGTAAGACGAAAAGTGCAGCTTACGTGCTTGGAGAGAGATGCGCTGGTCGGTAACGAACCGGAGGGGCGCTGGAGGTTTTGGGAGCATTGTCGAGCAGACGACTCCAGGCCGAAGCAGAGGGCAGAGGGGTTTATATGGGCCGAGGCTGATGAGGCGCAGGTGTGCGCGCCGCTGGTGCTGATGACTGGCGAGAGCGAGATGTAACAGTACTCCCCCCCCGAGCAGCGCCTCTCAGCGCTGGCTTACCTGGGTGCGCCCGGTGGAACTCCGTGATGAGGTTCTTATCCAGCACCCAGGACGGGGGCACCCAGGATCTGCACTCAGGGCCATACCATTCCCAATCCACCAAGTACTGGAGACTGCGGCCACGGCGGCGGGCATCCAGGATGGCCATGACACCCCATGCCAGATCACCGTCGATCATCCTGGGGGGAGGAGGGGTTCTGGGAGGAGGACAAAGAGGGTCAGACACCACAGGTTTAATATGAGAGACATGAAACGTCGGGCAGACCCGGAGGGAGGGGGGGAGAGCCAAACGCACAGCCACCGGATTGATTATCTTAGTTACAGGAAAAGGTCCGGTGAAGCGCTGCGCCAGCTTCCTCCTCTCAGCCTTCAGTTTAATGTCTTTAGTAGACAGCCAAACTCTTTGAGCCAGCTGATACTCGGGAGCGGCCCTCCTGCGGCAATTGGTGACCCAAGAATTGCGCTCCGTCATGCGTAAAAGTGCCTGGCGCGTCTTGGTCCAAATACGCCGGCAGCGCCTCAGATGAGCCTGGACAGATGGGACCGCCACCTCACCTTCCTCCTCAGGGAACAAAGGCGGATCATACCCCAGGGACGCCCGGAAGGGGGACATACCAATGGCTGAGGATAAGGTAGAGTTATGGGCGTACTCAACCCAGGGTAGGCAGGTGCTCCATGAAGAGGAGCTAGAAGAGGTGACGCAGCGCAGGGCTGCCTCCAACTCCTGGTTAGTGTGCTCACACTGGCCGTTAGTTTGGGGATGGTGACCGAAGGACAGACTCACCGTGGCCCCCAGTGCGTTGCAGAAGGACTTCCACACCTTGGACACAAACTGAGGCCCCCGATCCAAGACGACATCTACCGAGATCCCATGCAACCTGACGACGTGTTGAATCAGTAAGTCGGCCGTCTCTCGCGCCGAAGGGAGCCCACGGAGAGGACGAAATGGGCCGCCTTGGAGAACCAGTCGACGATGGTCAGGATGGTGTCATAAGAGTTGGACTTGGGGAGACCGGTGACGAAGTCCACAGCCATATGGGACCAGGGCCTCCCGGGGATCGGTAGTGGACGGAGGAGACCCGCTGGAGGGGACGTGGAGGTCTTACCCGTTGTGCACTGGGGACAGGCACGGACGTAGTTGGTGACGTCACTCCTAAGGCCAGGCCACCAAAAGGACAGTTGGAGGAGCTCCACCAGCCGGGAGATACCAGGGTGACAAGCGAACTTAGCTGTGTGAGCCCTGTGGATGACGTCGCCCCGGACTGAAGATGGAACAAATAGTCTCCCGACTGGACCGCCACCAGGGTCGGGTTCAGCCCCCTGTGCCTTCCGGACCTTGGCCTTAATCCCCCATGAGACGGCCCCCACGACACACGAGGTGGGCAGGATGGTGTGTTCTCGATCCTCTGGGTCTTCGGGCCCGAACTGTCTGGACAGCGCATCTGGTTTCCCATTCTTGGACCCGGGGCGGTAAGTGATGGTGAACTTGAAGCGACCGAAAAACAACGACCAACGCGCCTGGCGGGCATTCAGGTGCTTGGCCGTCCTCAGGTACTCCAAATTCTTGTGATCGGTCCAGACCACAAACGGCTGGGCTGCTCCCTCCAGCCAATGGCGCCACTCCTGAAGAGCTAGCTTCACCGCTAGGAGCTCCCTATCCCCAACGTCGTAATTCCGTTCAGCAGGGGAGAGGCGTTGGGAGAAGAAGGCGCAGGGACGCACCTGCCCATCCACAGGTGAGCACTGGGACAGCACTGCCCCCACCCCCGTGTCGGATGTGTCCACCTCGACCAGGCACTGGAGCGCCGGATCCACCTGGGTGAGGACCCGGGAGGAAGCGAACTCTGTCTTCAGGATCTTGAAGGCCGATGCAGCATCCTCGGTCCACTGGAACGGTACCTTGGGAGAGGTGAGGCGGGTCAGGGGAGCGGCGATGGAGCTGTAGTTTGGCACGAAGCGGCGGTAGAAGTTGGCAAAGCCAAGGAACTGTTGCACCTGCTTCCTGGAAGAGGGGGTGGGCCACTCCACCACCGCTTTGACCTTGGCCGGGTCAGGGAGAACTTGATTGTGAGCGATGACGAAACCCAAGAAGGAGGTCTGGTTGGTGTAAAACTCACACTTCTCCGCTTTAACGTACAGCCCGTTCTCCAGAAGGTGCTGAAGGACCCGCCTCACATGGACCTGATGCTCCTCTCTAGTCCGGGCGGAAGATCAAGATGTCGTCCAGATATACGAACACAAAGACCCTCAGGAAATCGCGAAGAACGTCATTGATGAGGCGTTGGAAGACGGCCGGAGCGTTGGTGAGCCCAAACGGCATGACCAGATACTCAAAATGGCCGCTGGGCGTCCGGAACCCCGTCTTCCATTCATCACCCTCCCGGATCTGAACGAGGTGGTATGCACTGCGCAGGTCCAGTTTGGTGAACCAGGTGGCCCCCTGGAGGGAGTTGAAGGCCAAGTCCATCAGGGGCAGCGTGTACTTGTCCCTTATTGTGATGTCGTTGAGCGCCCAGAAGTCGATACACGGCCGCAGGGACCCGTCCTTCTTGCCCACGAAGAAGAAACCGGCTCCAACCGGGGACGAGGATGGCCGGATGATGCCTGCGCTGAGCGACTCTTTAATATAAGCATCCATGGCCTCACGCTCCGGGGCAGACAGGCTGTAGAGGCGGCCAGATGGTAACGGCACCCCCGGGCGGAGGTTAATGACGCAGTCGTAGGGGCGGTGGGGGGGGGAAGAGACAGTGCTTTTGACTTACTGAAAACCGGGCCCAGGTCGTGGAACTCCGGGGGTACCAAGGAGAGGTCCGGAGGCGGCGAGTCAGGAGCTGGGAGCGGCAACGATGGAGCACAAGCAGCGGATTGGAGACAGGTGCTCATGCAAAAGGTGCTCCAGGAGAGGACGCTGCTGGACTGCCAGTCGAAGGTGGGATTATGGAGCCGCAGCCAGGGGTAACCCAGGATGACAGGAGAAGCCGAGGTGGGCAATACAACCAGGCTGAGATCCTCCCTATGGTTGCCGGAGATGATAACTGGGACCGGTTTGGTTCTGTGGGTGACTCTCACTAAAGGTGTATGGGCGAGAGTGACCAGGTTAATAGGGGCAGGCAGCGCTTGGCAGGGGATGCCCAAGCGGGTTACCAGGCTTTGTGAAATAAAACTCTGTTCCGCCCCCGAGCCCACCAGTGCGTGTGTGACGTGACCCGTGGAGTTATGACAGAATCTAACCGGAAGGAGGCACTTAGTGAGGGGATTTGAATGGGAAGCGTCTGCGAGGCTCCCTACAGCGACTCGCGGACGTCCCCTTTTGGCCGAATCGGCCAGTCCTCCACAGAGTGTTGGTCACCCCCGCAATACATGCAGAGGCCCAACTCTTGGCGGCACTGTCTTTCCGCTGGTGGAAGTCTAGCCCGACCGACCAGCATTGCCTCAGTGTCGTCGGCGGACCCCGGAGCGGGTAACACCAGGGGGCGAGACTGAGGGACCCGGGCGGAAGTTCCGCTCGAGCGGCCGGAAGCCCTCCGCTCAGTGGCCCGTTCCCTCAGCCTATTATCCAAATTTATGGTAAGGGAAATTAGATCGGATAACCGGTTGGTCCGGCATATCCCGGGAGGCCAGTTCGTCCTGTAAGGATGAATTTATGAATTTAGACTGCGGATGAAGATGCTGCTGAGCGCAGCTTCGCCCCACCCGACTTCCGTCGCAACCACCCGGAAGTCGACAGCGTAGTCGGCGGCCGACTGGCTACCCTGGCGGAGGTTAAGCAGCCGGGTGGTTAAGACGTTATCTCGGTCCAAGTGATCAAACACTTCCTTAAAATCATGCACGAATTGGGCGTAGGTCAGGTTCGCGTAGCTGGGCCTCGCCATGACGGCATAAGCCCAAGCTAGCGCTCGCCCTTCCATAAGGTTAGCCATATACCCAATTCGGCTATGATCTGAAGGAAAGTCCCCAGGAACGCGCTGAAACACCGACTCACACTGCAGGAGAAACCCGCGCACCTCACCGAGTTTCCCGCTGAAGCGCGCGGGAGTTGGAATGGGAGTGAGTTGGGTCAGCGGTCCCGAGCTAGCTGAGCTAGCTGAGGAGGGAACCGAAGCTGGCCCACCGAAAGATGCCAGAGGGAAGGCCTGTGGAGGATCCAGGCGGTCTAATCGTTGGACAATTGGGGTAAGTTGATTGAAAATCACCTGTTGCTGATGAGCGATTAAATCCACCCGAGCCTCAAGGGTGGAAAATCGGCGTGCGAGCCCGCTGTCCGCTGAGCCACTTTGCTGGAGTCGTACTGACATAATGATGGGCTCAGAGAACACACACACACAGGTTCGGGAAGATTTAAGGCTTTATTCAAACAACTGGTGGTGTTTGAGTGCGTGAATGGAAGTGCGGATGTGGTGTGAGTGAACCGCGTGCGTCAAGGGCGGAACAGCTCGCCGTGCAGCCAGGTAACCCTGAGGACAGAGCAGAGCAGGGAGTTAGCTACAGTCACACGCCCCATGGGAAAATAACCACAACGTACTGCTTACATGCAGGCGAGAAGGTGGCTGGCGTTGGCGATGCAGCTGTAGCCTGGAGGACAGCGCGGCTGCGCGCTCTCGACATGCTGGTGAGAGTATGGCTGAGGAGAGGCGAGGAGGAGGAATTCCGCTGCCCTGGAGGTCCACCTGTGCACAGGGGAGAAGCTGGAGAGAAGGTAAGACGAAAAGAGCAGCTTACGTGCTTGGAGAGAGATGCGCTGGTCGGTAACGAACTGGACGGGCGCTGGAGGTTTTGGGAGCATTGTCGAGCAGACGACTCCAGGCCGAAGCAGAGGGCAGAGGGGTTTATATGGGCCGAGGCTGATGAGGCGCAGGTGTGCGCGCCGTTGGCGCTGATGACTGGCGAGAGTGAGATGTAACAAAGGGCAGATATGGTGTCTACTACCTTTTCCATTTTTTTTTTATTCCATTATTTCATTGTATTTATTAAAAAAAACTGTTATCTTATGGTCTTGATAAAACAAGCCGCTATCACATGATAATTCATTAATTCGCTCTGTGATCTCAAGAAAACAGGATGAAAAAAGTAGTGACCATGGCTGCTCTCATTTTCCATATTTTGCATAAGTGGTGGAAACTATGGAAGCTGAGAAAGACCATGGTCACTTAGCTATTTTTTTCCCCACTGTTTTCTAGAGATTATGACATACAGTGCTGTGAAAAAGTATTTACCTCCTTCCTGATTTCTTATATTTTTGCATATTTGTCACACTTCAGTGTTTCAGATCATCAACCAAATTTTAACATCAGACAAAAATAACCTGAATAAATACAAAATGCAATTTTCAAATGATGATTTCATTTATTAAAGGAAAAAAAAAAAAACTATCCAAACCTACCTGGCCCTATGTGAAAAAGTAATTGCCCCCCGTGTTACGTATATCATGAATTAGCTATGATTAACCACATTTTTTAGAAGGCTGAGTTCAATTTCAGCAGCTACACTCAAGTCTGATTACTGCCAGACTTGTTGAATCAAGAAATCACTTAAACAGAACCTGTCTGACAATCTGAAGTAGGCTAAAAGATCTCAAAAAGCAGCACATCCCACTGTGATCTAAAGAAATTCAAGAACAGATGAGAAACAAAAACCCAGAACAACATCTAAAGAACTGCAGGCCTCACTCGCCTCAGTTTGGACACTGGTCCCTGATGGAACAATAAGAAAGAGACTACCAAAAAATACTGAAGGAGAATGTCCGGCTATCAGTTCATGAAGCCCTCCAATGTGACTGAATTTAAACAACTCTGCACAGAAGAGTGGGCCAAAATTCCTCAACCGCGATGTAAAAGACTCATTGCCAGTTGGTGACACAACCAGTTATTAGGTTTAGGGGGCAGTTAGGGGGCAATTACTTTTTTACATAGGGCCAGGTAGGTTTGGATAGCGTTTTATTCCCCTTAATAAATGAAATCATCATCTAAAAACTGCATTTTGTATTTACTCAGGTTATCTTTGTCTAACATTAAAATTTGTTTGATGATCTGAAACATTTAGGTGCAACAAATATGCAAAAATATAAGAAATCAGGAAGAGGAAAATACTTTTTCACAGCACTGTATATTAACATGTTACAATGGCATAATGACTAATTTTCTCAAGAAAACAAAGTGAAAAAAAGATATGAGTAACTGTTGGCTGCTCTCATGTTCCATAGACAATAGTGCCACATAAACCTCAGAATTTTATACAATAGTGTTTCACACACCACATGGTAAACATGTGACACTTATGCAACTTTATACATCTTTAGAGAAACCAGAATATGCACATCAGCTCTGACACAGTGAAACCACAAAGTCCAGAAGATGCAGTTTACAACAACCACATGCCAGTTGCCAGTAAAATACCTTGAACTGTTACTTTTTAACATGGTTTAATAGGATGTTACAAAACAATAAAACACAAATTTGCAGTCAAATTCTCATTTATACTTTTTATTGCTTGGGGAAAGATGGCCAAATCTAGGAAACATGACAAATATGTTACCTTAGATGAGTGGTCTTAGGGTAATCTTATCAGGAAACAATCATAAGTTTCCATTTCTATGCTGATGACACCCAGTTACATTTTCGCATGGAGCTATATGAAAAAAAATGTTTAAATCACTAGCATTTAAGTATCAGGATTCTAAATGGTGGAACACAACATAAAAATACAGTGCCCTCTCTCTGAGCACCGATACAGGGACTTACAAATGTAATATAATGATTAAAATACTAATCAGGTTCAGGTTACTTTATTTGTACCCGTAGGTAGATTTGTTTTGTAGTCAAGTGACATCCTTTTAGACACATATTTACAAACCACAATTACATTCAACATGAACACAAACACAGGCACACATGAAGCTGACTATAAACATGATAAAAGTACCCAAGGCTCCACCAACCAGGACATAAGACAAAGAGATAAGAGAAAAAAGAAAGAGATAAGAGAGAAGGGTCATATTAAAAAAGTTAAAAACTAAGTCAAAGAGATTAAAAACTCAATAAAAGTCTAAAACCCAATAAAAGATTTAAAACCTAAATAAAAAACCTACAAAAATAAATAAATATAAAATAAAAATAAATTGTCCTTAGGTATGACTGTGAGAGTGAATGGTTGTCTGTCTCTCTGTGTTGGCCCTGCGATGGACTGGTGATCTGTCCAGGGTGGACCCTGCCTCTCACCCAAAGATGCTGGGATAGGCTCCAGCCCCCCGTGACCCAAAAAAGGATTAAGTGGAAGAAGATGAATGAATGAATGAACACAAACTACAGACCAGTATCGCTCCTCCCACAATTTTCAAAGATTCTGGAAAAACTTTTCAACAACAGATTAGAAAACTTTTTAAATAAACACAATGTGCTTAACCAGAATCAATATGGATTTAGAGCAAAGAGTACAACATCGTTGGCGATAATGGAAGCAACAGAGGAAATAATAAATGCATTAGATCAAGGAAAATATGCAATTGGTGTACTTATAGATTTTAGAAAAGCATTTGATACAATAAATCATTCAATACTTCTTAATAAACTGCAAATGTATGGTATTAGGGGAATGGCTCTGAATTGGGTTACAAGTTATCTATCTGAGAGACAACCGTTTGTGAAGATGGGAGAATATCTATCTGGGTGTATGGAAATTGCCTGTGGGGTCCCCCAGGGGTCAGTATTGGGCCCCAAATTATTTAACATATATACAGTATATAAATGATAGCCCCCTCGCGATCCAAAAAGGATTAAGCGGAAGAAGATGGATGGATAGATGGATGGATATTCCAAGTTTTTAAATTATTAAAAATAATATTATTTGCTGATGATACTAATATATTTTATTCTGGAAATAATTATAATCAACTAATCCATACTCTAAATAAATAAATTAAATAAGCTTAAAAAAATGGATGGATTGTAATAAATTATCACTAAAAATAGATAAAACTAAGGTAATGATATTTGGTAATTGTAAAAATAAAGAAGATATTCATATTCATATAGATAATGTGATTATTGAAAAAGTTAAGGAGCTCAAGTTTTTGGGTGTAATACTAGATGATAAAATTAGTTGGAAACCACACGTCAGACACATACAAAACTAGAAAAGCACTCAGAGAGCGCAGACCTCCGCCAAGCGCCACAGTTCCCCCCATACAGTGTTTGTGTGTACGTTTTCTGATTCCTTGACCATGAAAACATGACTAGCAATTGGATTCACAATGATAGGATTAGTGGATCAGTAGTTATTGACGAAAATGGCATTTTCCGTAATGGCGGTTTAGCGCCACAGTTCCCCCCATACAGTGTTTGTGTGTACGTTTTCAGATTCCTTGACCATGAAAACATATGACAAGCAATTGGATTGGCAATGATAGGATTAGTGGTTTAGTAGTTATTCACGAAAATGGCATTTTGTGTAATGGCGGTTTTCTTGTGGACGGTGATCCGGATCACCACCAAAATCTAATCATCTGTAGGATACCCCATTTCTGACAATCTGTGAAAATTTCATGAAAATCCGTCCACAACTTTTTGAGTTGTCTTGCTAACAAACAAACAAACAAACAGACAGACAAACAGACAAACAAACAAACAGACAGACAAACCAACGCCGATGATCACATAACCTCCCCCTTTGGCAAAGGTAACAAAGTTGCAAAAAATATGGCAATTATAAATAAAATTAAGCAGGTCCTAGATTACAAATCACTTATCATCTTGTATTGCTCATTAGTACTTCCATACTTGACCTATTGTATAGAGGTCTGGGGCAACAATTATAAAAGTACACTTAATTCATTGCTAATATTACAAAAAAGGCCAGTCCGTGTTATACACAAAGTTGGGTATCTTGAACATACTAATTTATTGTTTTTACATTCAAAGTTATTGAAATTACGGGATCTGGTTCATTATTATACAGCACAATTAATGTTTAAAGTCAGTAAAAACCTTTTGCCACACAATATACAAAATCTTTTCAGTGAGAGAAAAGGGAAATATAATTTACGGGGAACACAAAATTTAAAATGAACTTAGTAAGATCTACTAGGATGGGTTTTTGTGTGTCTGTGTGTGGGGTAAAATTGTGGAATGGGTTGGGGGAGAAACACAGGCAATGTCCAAACATCCATATATTTAAATCAACATATAAAGAAATGATTTTTGAGCAGTATAAAAATAAAGTGCAGTAATATTACAATGTGTCTTCAATGAAAAAAAGTTATTGTGTTATGGTGATTGTGATGGTGATGGTGTTCGTCTTTGTTTGTGCTGAACATACCAGAAGTATTTATTTATTATTGTTACAATTATTGTTGGATGTTGGTATTGTTGTCAATATGGACTGTCGTCATGTCATTTCTGTTGCATAATTTGACTATGGGGTGTATTATGGTGAATGTGGTTGTGGGATGAATGATGACTAAGAGTGATGTTGTAATTTGTCGGGTATGGAAAAGGGGTGGGACTATATAAGCGTTGGCTTCTTCCCACTCCTTTTGAACATTTTATTTTTGGCTTGATTTTTGTTTTAAATTTTTTTTTTTCTTTTGTCGGAATGTTCAAATAAATAAAATCAATCAATACTTGATAATGTGTCTGTTGTCATGTCTGCTCCGACACATGTTTGTGTACAAGATGAAGAGTAGTGGTGATAACACCCCCCCCTGAGGAGAGCCAGCAGAAGAACACTTTTGGTCAGACAATGTACCATTGACCCTTACTCTCTGTGTCCTGTTGGTTAAAAAAAAATCCAGAATCCAACCCCCCAGATTATTACTCAAATCAAATTGCTGCAGGAGCCTTTCAACTAAAGTATGAGGTTGGATTGTATTAAAAGCAGAAGAAAAGTCCACAAATAAAAGCCTGGCGTGTGTCCCATTAAAATCCAGATGTTTAAAAAGCATGTTAAACAGAGTGACAGTGGCATCCTCCACCCCTCTGTGAGGCCTATAGGCAAACTGCAAAGGATCCAATGCATGCTCAGTCTGCTTTAGGACCTCACATCTGACCAGTTTTTCAAAAACTTTCATTAAAATTGAAGTCAAGGCAACTGGTCTAAAATCATTTACTGTTTTAGGACAGCTGGATTTTGGAAATTGAAAGAGCTGTCATAATCATTGAAATTTAAACATAAAAGGTTTGAAATATTTCCCTTTAATTAGGTAGGTAGAATAATTTTAGATTATTTGTATACCACAAACAGCCCCTTCCATATTTGATTCATAGTCACTTCTTGACTCCTCATGTTGGAAACAAATCTAAGCATCAGTTCATTTAACTGGAACATAACTGACAAACATACGGTCTAATATGGAGACACATAGCGACACCAAAATGCGGTGGATAATTACACAACTGCTTTTTTGGAATTCTTTCTTCAAAAGACATTGTTATGTATCATAGATTTTTGAGGGTCCTGTGATATCTATTTTGCATGTTAATCTAGCCTGTAACAGGATTTTTTTTTCCAGGTGGCATTTTTACAGCTAAGTAAGCAGACGTTTTCTTGTCACACCACCTTAAATTGTATGTCTGATTGTATAAGTTGGGCAGCAGGCACCATACCCAAGTTAAGGAGAAATTAAGGATTCAAAATGACTGCACCCAGCATCAACGGTAAGTGGAAGCTCCAATAAAACTTACCATTTATTAGCACTTCCAGCATAACAGTGTGTTTTATGGAAACGCCTTTGTTTCCCATCTTTGTGAAAATATTATACTGGAAGAGCTTTATGGTCTGAAATCTGACTTCAGGGGTGTGACATACCAGTGTGTGCTATTACAACTTCCAGCAAAATTATGGACTCACCACGCTTGGAGGATGTTCACTGAGTTGTTTAATTTTGTAAACCAGACCGTCAATGATGGAGTAGCTCATTCTGGCCTGACAAAATCACCACAGGAGTGCTCAGATCTCCTGATCATTAACCTTGACCCCAAGTACAGCCTAGATGTAGACTCATCTAGGATGTGCTTAAAGTCAAGGTCAATGGCCTAGGACAGGGGTCACCAACTAAAACTGCAAAAGGTCCGCTAAGTCGGTCCTCCTCCCCAGCCGAGGTCCAAAGTAGGTGTGGGAATCTTTAGGCTCCTCATGATTCAACTATGAATCAGAACTGTGACTTGATTCTAAAATCATTCTCAATGCATCTTGATGCATTTTTTTTTTTCTATTCAAGATTTTTCTCTCCCACTGTGTGACAACTTGGCCCTTTTAAAGCAAAGTATTTGCAATGACCTATGAATTTACGTCCAACATCTTTTATTAAAACAAATGGAAGAGAAATCGGACACATGGTGGGCAATGGTGGCCTAATGGTTAGGGATGTGGACTGGTGAGCGGAGGGTCGCGGGTTTGATCCCTGGACCGGCAGGATTAGATCTGGGTGGGACAGATAACACAGCAGTGTTTGCCCCACCCTCCTTAACCCTACTGTGGTGCCCTTGAGCAAGGCCGAGCTACTCTGTGGCCACAGGTCAATCTGTGGTTGTACTGGGCAGCTTCCTGGTGTGAATGTGTAACTGTGTGAATGAACAGGGCCTTTCAGAAGACCACAGCTGTCTCCAGACAGGCCAGGATCATTTTAACTTGCTTTCACACATTATTTTAATAAGCTCGTGTTTTAACTGATTTTAGCTCTATATTAATTTTTAAACAAATAAATATTAAAATGAATTCTTTGTTCAGTGTAAAACAAAACACAACATAAAATTTTATAATACAGGAGAACACTAAATGTGTTTGATGACTCCAAATAAATAGGTCTAAAATTCTAAAATCTACAACTAAAATCCTAAAAATGTTTTACAGGTGAACACAAACTAAACTGTATTGCATTTTTTTTTTAAAAAAAGATTAATATCTATAAAACAAAATTTCACAAAAAGTCCACCTCTATACAATATTTTCAGTGCAGAAAAAAATGTTTCAAACTAAGAAAAAAAAAGGGACACAACATATAATTCCACACAATGGAATTCCTCAACATTTTTTTATCCCAAGAGTAAACTCTGTTGGATGGAGCTGTAACTCCTGGTTACAGGGAGATGGGAGGTGGAACTTTTTATGTTCAGTAACACACAGAGCTTTTACAGAATTTTTACGTGTTGGCCTTGTGTGTGTGTGTGGGGGGGGGGGGGGCTGCGCCTGCAGCAAACCTGTCTGATTTTGCAAGCTGCTCTCTGAAGCGGTTGGAGCCGCAGGGTCTCTGCAGACAGTAGCATTCGTGGTACAGCGAAAAGGGCAGTCTGCAGCAGGACTCAGGAGGAGAGCGCCCAAGGGCTCATGCCATGCCATAATCTGTTGGACCGATGCAGCAGTTCACTTCTGCTTTTTCTGCCTTTTTCCCCACCAAAATAAAACAGACTCCCTTTTCCCCAAATTGTATCAAAAAGCTTTGGGGTCCAGATGGAGGACCTTCGGGGTCCGGGTCGGAGTCCACCAGTTGGTGACCCCTGGCCTAGGAGGATTATTGTTTTTCAAGCACAACTTGGATACAGGCCCACCCGAGGATCATTGTGAGTGAGTTTGGCAAATATCGAAGCAATTTCTGAGGAGGAGTAGCGATTTTTCTGAAATCACATAAGTGTCCAGATCTCCTGACCTTTGACCTTGAGCACAACTTGGATGCAGACCCACCTGAGGATCAATGTGAGTGAGTTTGGTGGCAATCGAGGGAAATCAAATCAAATGAAGAGTAGCGATACCCGTGAAATTTGAACGGACGGATGGACGGACCATGGATGCCACATCATGGCATCAGCTCCTTTTGGCTTTGCCCGAATAAGCTAAAAAGAAAAACTAAAATACCAATCACAGACACGTCCCAAAACTATTTTATTCAAAATGCCAACCTTCTGGCTTTAAGAAACATTAAAGAAAGAAAAAAGTTGTTAGAGAAAAAAAAAAAAATGGAATCACTCAATTCCAAGGAAAATATTATGGAATCCTGGGAAAAAAAAAATCCGCACCACTAGTACTTTGTTGCACCACCTCTCGCTTTCATCACAGCTTGAATTCAATGAGGCATGGACTGAACAACTGACAAGGACCTGTACTTATACAGTGCTTTTCTAGTCTGAAAGACCACTCAAAGCACTTCACTAGTACTAATCCTGTATTCTTAGGGCCTATCGGAGACAGATACCTAGGGACAATTTAGAATGACCATGGCACATGTAATTTAAGGCATACACACTGCTTCCTTGTGTGGCATCATGGGAAAATCAAAAGAAATCAGTCAAGATATCAGGAAGAGAATTGTGGACCTTCACAAGTCTGGTTCATCCTTGGGTACAATTTCCAGATGCCTGAAGGTGCCACGTTCATCTATTCAAGCAATTATACACAAGTATAAACACCATGGGAATGTCCAGCCATCATACCGCTCAGGAAGGAGATGGGTTCTGTGTCCCAGAGAAGAACGTGTTTTAGTGCAAAACGTGCACATCAACCCCAGAACAAACACAAAAGACCTTGTGAAGATGCTGGCTGAAGCTGGTAAAAGAGTGTCATTATCCACAGTGAAACAAGTCCTGGACTGACATGGGCTGAAAAGCGAGGAATAAGCTATTACTCAAAAAGGAGCATTAAAAAAAAAAAGCCAGATTGCAGTTTGAGCAAGGAGGCCTCCAAACCTGACTCAGTTTCACCAGTTGTGTCAGAAGGAACGGGCCAAAATTCCAGCAAACTATTGTGAGACACTTGTAGAAGGATACCCAAAATGGTTGACCCAAGTCATACAGTTTAAAGGCAATACTACCAAATACTAAGGAAATGTATGAAAATTTTTGACTTTGAAAAAATAAAAAATTCTCTAAAAAATATTTATCAAATATAAAAATTATTTAGCAAGTATAAATAATTTTGGTAATCCCAAGTGACCTAAAACAGGAAAAGTTTAGTCTGATTTAATGTCAGACAGTGAAGGGGAAAAAAAAAAGGATTTGTTGTGGTGGCACGGTTTGGGGGATTCTCCACCCAGAGTCGGGAGCCGGGGGGAAGAGGGAATAATGGACTGAAGGAGGAAGTGGTACCGGGGGGTCTCAGATGGGACAGAAAGGACTAGTCGCCCCCCAGGGAGTTCAGGAGGTTCTAGAGCCGCTGGAGTAAGTGAAGGTGTGAGAAGCGGTACTGACATTATGTGATGTTACTGTGCCACGCATGTCTTTGTTCCACTGAATGTATTGTTGTCGGGCTCCCTGGGTCTCAAGGCACGGAATTAAAGGTTATAAAAAGAAGGTGCTCAGTGACCCAGTTAGAGTTGTACTGTACTTGATGTTGGAGGAGGAATAAAATTTGTGTCGACCAAGCTCGCTGCCTCGTCTGCTTCCTTCCTCCACATTGGTGACCCAAGATGTGCCATGGAGAACGAGCCGAGCACCGCCTATCTGGAGGGAGAGCACCAGTGCCACATGCACTGTCTCAGTCAAGCTCCCAGACTTCTGCCTTCACAACCCGACCGTGTGGTTCCTGCATATAGAAGCCCAGTTCGCTCTCTGCGGGATAACAACGGACGACACAAAATATTACTATGTGGCCGCTGTGCTGGATGCGTGTGCCACACAACAGGTGATGAGCCTGCTCCAGGAGCCACCGACCCAAGGGAAATATGAAGTGCTGAAGAGGATGCTACTTCAGCGCTATACCTTGTCTGAGAGTGAGAGGGCAGAGAGACTGCTAACACGTTCAGAGTTAGGTGACAGATCAGCAGTGGCGCTTATGGAGAGCATGTTGGCGCTAAGGGGGAAGAACGACAAATCTTTCCTGTTCGCCCACCTGTTCCTCAGGAACCTACCTGCCACAGCGAGGGTGACCCTGGCCAACTCACCACGGCTGGTGACCAAGGACTACCGCGTCCTGGCGCAGGAAGCGGACCGCAACATTTTAGCAACCAGAGCTCTCAGGGTGCATGCAGCAGCACCAGCATCCATGAGGGACTCCAGCAAGGTCAAGGAGCCGTGGGTGGTAGCCCGGACGGACACCAAAAGATGCAGGGATGGAGCGATCTGTTTCTATCATTGCCACTTCGGCTCGAATGCCCAACGCTGCCTGCCGCCATGCCAGTTCAAGAAGCCGGGAAGATGGCATGACCAGCAGTCAGTAGCGGCTGCAACCGCTGGCGACAGGAACAAGCTGCTTTATATCACGGACACACGTTTGCGGAGTTTTTGGTGGACTCCGGCTCTCAGAAGAGCCTTATCCTGCCGGTCAGTGCAGACAGGTCAGCAGGAGGCAGCGGTCCCGAACTCACGGCCGCCAACGGATCCACTATCAGGACATTTGGCGAACGGACACTGACAATATGCTTGCACGGACACAATTTCCAGTGGGACTTTGTGGTAGCTGCATGTTCTGCCCCCATTTTAGGCACAGATTTTTTATGTGCTTATAGGTTATTAGTCGATGTGGCCAACAGACGTTTAGCGGATACTGTTTCTTTCACCTCCCTGCCTTGCACAGCTCAGGGAGCTGGGTCAACAACAATGTCTAACGTTATAGCTCCAGGGGGTAAGTACCAACATTTACTTGCACAGTTTCCAGCACTCAAGGTCCCGACTTTTTTGGCTACGGTAACCAAACACAGGGTCGAGAATTTTATAACCACAAAAGGCCCACCGGTGTTCGCGCGACCTCGGCACCTGGACGCGACTAAACTGGCCAACGCGCGTGAGGAGTTTGCCAACTTGGAGCAGCTGGGCATCATCAGGCGCTCCAACACCCCATGGGCATCCCCGCTACACATGGTGCCTGAGGCTGATGGGTTGTGGCGACTGTGCGGCGATTTCCGGCGCATGAACAACGCCACGGAACACGATCGGTATCCCATCCCGCACATCCAGGATTTTTCCGTGCACCTGGCCGGGACGTGTGTTTTTTTAAAAGTGGATTTGGTCCGCGAAGAAGACATTCCCAAGACAGCGGTAATAACTCCTTTTGGCCTTTTCGAGTTTTTACACATGCCGTTCGGACTAAAGGGCGCAGCGCAAACCTTTCAGAGAATGATGGATACAGTGCTCCGTGACTTGTCCTTTGTTTTTGTCTACTTAGACGACATTCTGGTGGCTAGCGCTTCCGAGGAGGAGCACCTCGCCCATCTCAAGATAGTTTTCCAGAGGTTGGAAGCGCACGGGCTTATAGTTGACCTGGCAAAGTGCCAGTTCAGGCTGTCAATGATTGATTTTTTTGGGCCACTGCATTTCGGCGGAGGGCGCAATTCCACTACTGGATAAGGTGTGCACTGTATCAGACTTTCTGTGTCCGCAGACTGTGAGGGCCCTACAGAAATTTTTGGGAATGGTCAACTTTTATAACCGTTTCCTCCCCCGGGCAGCCCAGCTGATGCAGCCATTGTACGTCGCACTTAAGAAAAAGAAGTCCGCGGAAAACATCGACTGGACCCGCGAGCGAGTCCAGGCTTTCGCAGATGCCTAAACAGCGCTCGCTGATACCACTTTGTTAGCCCACCTTGCCCCGTCGGCATGGACAGCGCTCACCATGGACGTGTCTGACGTTGCCATAGGGGCAGTGGTGGAGCAGTACGTCTCCGGTTCGTAGCAGCCACTCGCATTTTTCAGTCGAACTTTGTGCAACAATGAACGCAAATACAGCACGTTTGACAGAAAACTGTTAGCTCTCCACCTGGCGACGTGCCATTTCCAGTTTTGGCTAGAGGGGCGCGAGTTCACCGCGTTCATTGACCATAAGCCACTGACGTACGCGATGTCGAAAGTCTCGGAACCGTGGTCGGACCGGCAGCAACGGCATTTGGCCGCGATCTTGGGAGTTTACGACCGACATTCAACACGTTGCCGGCAAGCTCAACGTCATGGCCAATTACCTGTCGCGCGCGTTAGTCTCCCCAGTCTACATGGGAATAGATTTCCCTGCCATGGCCGCGGAGCAAGCCGGGGACGTGGACATTTGCGCGCTCCAGTCTGTGCCTACTGGGTTAAAGCTGGAGAGCAGGGTGGTGCGAGAAGGGTGCCTTCCCTTGCTCTGCGACGTCTCCACCGGTTGCCCGCGCTCGGTGGTTCCAAGCTCTTGGCGCCGCCGCATTTTTGAGTCAGTCTACTCCCTTTCACATCCAGGCGTGCGTGCTTCGGTTAAACTGGTGGGGCAAAATTTGTCTGGCCTCGCTTGCGCAAGGACGTGGAAGAGTGGGCTGCAGCGTGTGTCACGTGCCAGCGGGCCAAAGTGCACAAACACACCAGAGCCCCCCTCCAGCCATTCCAAATCCCGGCCAGGAGGTTTGACCACGTCCACGTGAATTTGGTGGGACCCCTCCCGCCGTCACAAGGTTTCACGCACCTTTTGACAATCGTGGACCGCACCACGCGCTGGCCTGAAGTGGTCCCGCTGGCTTACACCACGTACGTGGAAGTGGCTCACGCTTTTTTGTCGGCTTGGGTTGCACGGTTCGGATCCCCATCGGACATCACTTATGACAGGGGTCTGCAATTTGTTTCGGAACTCTGGTCCACGATGGCCCAGAGCCTGGGGGGTAAAATTCACCGCACTACTGCATACAACCCCCAGCCTAACAGGTTATGCGAGTGTTTTCATAGGTTGCTTAAGGCAACGCTCAGAGGTTCGCTCATGGATGCAAATTGGGTCAACTGCCTGCCCTGGGTTTTTTTAGGGTTGCACTCCACGCCTAAGGAGAATCTGGCAGCCTCCCCGGCAAAACTCATTTTTTCACAGCCGCTGTGGATCCCTGAGTAGTTTTTACTGGAAAACCCTGTGCCTGGGGCTGATCCGCCCACACAATTTTTGCACAGTATAGAGGCTTTTAACGTGCCGGGCCCAGCCCACCATTGTTTTCCCCGCACCTTCATCCCGAAAAGCTTACAGAATGCCAGTTGTTTTTGTCAGGCACGATCAGACCAGACCACAGGCACAGGCACCAGACCACACTGTGCCCACCGTACAATGGACCATTTAGGGTGCTGGAACCCGGGGCAAAGCATTTTGTGTTAGACTTCAGGGGGCGTAGGGAGACCATCTGCATCGACAGGCTGAAGCCTGCTTTTGTGTTGGCAGACGAGCAGGTGGTGTTGGCCCAAGCTCCCCCGCGCGGACGCCCACCGTCGGTGGCTCTGCAAGTTGGTGTTCCCTCAGAGACCTGCACTCGCGAAGCTAACAGGTTTTCCCCCCACTCTTTTTCCCTCCACAGACTGACGTGCCCTCCTGTATACCTCGCCAGCAGGGTGTTTTGATCGGATTGGCAACCCCCCACTACAGCTGCTATGGGTGCTGGCTCAAGCCCAAAGGACGGGGGGGGGGTTACTGCCCTTTCTGGGTGTTCGGGGGGGGGGGGGGGGGGCTGTGTGGTGGCACGGTGTGGGGGATTCTCCACCCAGAGTCGGGAGCCGGGGGGAAGAGGGAATATTGGACTGAAGGAGGAAGTGGTACCAGAGCCGCTGGAGGAAGAGAGGGTGTGAGAAGCGGTACTAGTATTATGAGATGTTAATGTGTCACGCATGTCTTTGTTCCACTGAATGTATTGTTGTCGGGCTCCCTGGGTCTCAAGGCACGGAATTAAAGGTGATAAAAAGAAGGTGCTCAGAGACCCAGTTAGAGTTGTACTGTACTTGATGTTGGAGGAGGAATTAAGTTCATGTGTCGTCCAAGCTAGCTGCCTCGTCTGCTTCCTTCCTCCACAATGTGTCTTTTTATACAGTGCATGTAAAGTTCTGGTTTCAAGTGTACGTGTGTTCACCTGCATTTGCTTGAGTGTATTTATGTGTCTTAAAAGCACAACTCAAAATGTTATTGAAGAATTTTTAAGAAATTTTCAGGTTAGTGGTTAAAAACGGACAAAGGATCAACCAATTTGGTTTTGGGGGTGATCTGAATCCCTATCAGCCTCCAGGAGGTTCTTCAAAGAGGGGAATGAATGCAGTGACTTGTTGGATGTTTTGATGATCACCAGTAGAAGGTGCTGTTTCACCCAACAAGCTGTTTGAAGAAAATAAATTATGAGAGAGAAAATTAGCTGTCTTGGCAGAAGTTTGCACTCTGAGTGTTTTATACAAAGAAAACCAAAGAAAATGAATACCAGCAATAAAGTTGACATCACTTTATTGTACCAACCAATATCACGTCAATAGAACAACAATCAGTCACGAGCAGGAGAAAGAACATTTACCATCAAAGATTTTTTTTTTGTTTGTTTCTAAAGACTCCTTTAGGAATAAAGCTGTCTTCAGTTTTAACAACGGAACACAAGCTGTGCAATAATATGTGCCACTATTGTACAAACAGTAAATAATCTGTTTAAAAGTCATCTCTCAGCCTTGATGTGGCATGTCTTAATATGAACAAATACAAACTAGAATAACATATTCTCCATTTAGGACAAAAATATACTCAGACTTCACATCTATTCTACGAAAATAGTGCACAGCAATGGATTAGATAGTAAAGAATAATACCAAAGATACACTCATTTTATGATACAAAAAGTTCATATATTAAAATATAATGGCACCACCAGCAGACACAAACATCGACTGAATCTCAATCACATCACAAGACATTGACAGTCCAGCTATCGTCACGTGAAAATCGTGATCCTGAAAGTCTGCCGTTAGTCTGAATAGCTCTCAATACTGTAATACAAAACTAGAAAATAACAGAAGAGGGTGTGTGATATTGCTGTTACCGCTTCTTTGTCTTTCTCAGTTCTGGGTTGAGGTAAGGACCTGAACCTGGGATTCAGCAGGAAGTCGATCCACAGAGACATTCATAGCTTTTCTGCTTTTGGCACTTGGAGCAGAGTAATTATTCATTCAAAACTGTCATCATCCTATTAATGACCTCTGTGTCCCAATGGACTTGAAATGATTATCCTATTGATTAAAAAAACTTTTAATTGTATATTTGCATCCTATTTTAAGTTGAAATGTAACGGCACAAGCCGGCACTGAACCTAGGATGAAACCTACACTTCCAAGGAAGAAAATAACGGAGTTATCAGTTTGGAAGAAAGATTTTAATTGCTTCCATGCTGGCTTACTATAAATTCCTTGTTAATATATGCAGGTCTAAAGTTCTAAATTAAAGTTTTGTTCTCGTTTTCAAAAGGTTTGTATTTTATTCTTGGCTCAGCGACCATTTTCCCTTTGTCAAAGCAGAAAAACACAAGAAAATACAGTACAAAATACGACATCAATGATTGTAAGGAACACCCGCACGAGTTGAACATCTTAGATGCATAATATTGTCAAGAGAACACTCTAGATTTGTCAGATGTGTACTTCAAGTCCATAACGGCTCCAAAATATTCTTAAAAATCACTGTACAAACTAAACATCAGGTGAAATCTCTCGGTTTGTGTGCTTTGTGTTGTATTCTTGTATAGTTGTCTAATTTCTCAGATGTCACCTGTCAGTGTGTGGAGCGTCTCTGTCACATACAGTTAACCACGTTACTGGAACCCTGACCAATATCTCTGATCTGGCTGACATGAGAAGAACAGACGGCCACTCCAGCTCCAGCACGGCAGTGGGACACCGATCCCACCAACTCCCATCTTAACAGCAAAGACACAAATCACAAAAAAGAAAAACAAGAAAGATGTTTACTTATTATTTACTTGCTAAATGAGACTAGTGATACACCAATATTGGTATAGGTTATCATCAATCTGGCAAACAGACATCAGCAAACCTGAAAATGACCAAATGAGCCGTTTTTTACCAGCATAAAAAACACCTTATAAAATATGACGTCTAGTGGTTGTAAAAATAACTACATGCAGCAAGATGGTGGAGGGTGAGAGGTGTAATCTATTTAAAACAGCCTCACCTTTCTTTAACCTTAAACCAAACCTTAACCAAAAAAGTTTTAGAGGCAAACCCTGAATATTACTGTAATTTTAAGCATCTATAAACGAGCATTTAATTAGTGAACCGGCAACCTAGAAGTTAACCACAAACGCTGGAGTATACAAAAAGGACAATGGGATTTGAACACCAGTAGACTGGAGGGGAGTGCTATTTTAAGTACCCCCCCCCCCACACACACACACACACCAGTCTAATTTCAATGCTTTTTTCTTTGAGACTATACACATATTAGTGTTCTGAAGTGAGAAACTTATGATCTGTTTTTACATACTGTATTAGCTGGAGAATTTGTTTTTCAGGCACAATAGAATACAAATTGCTTAGGGTTGGACATCTGCAAAAACACAATACCAATTGAATAACCATCACAATCACTTTAAAAATAGTTTATATATATAAACTATATATATATAAATGTCAGTTTATATATACAGTATATATATATATAAACACTGACATTTAAAAAAAAAGACATACAGACGTGGACAAAATTGTTGGCTCCCCTCTGTTAATGAAAAACCCACAATGGTCACAGAAATAACTTGAATCTGACAAAAGTGGTAATAAATAAAAATTCTATGAAAATTAACCAATGAAAATCAGACAATGCTTTTGAATTGTGGTTCAACAGAATTATTTTAAAAAACAAACTCATGAAACAGGCCTGGACAGAAATGATGGTACCCCTAGAAAAGATTGAAAATAATGTGACCATAGGGACATGTTCAATCAAGATGTGTCCTCTAATTAACATCACAGGTGTCTACAAACTTATAATCAGTCAGTTGGCCTATTTAAAGGGTGACAAGTAGTCACTGTGCTGTTTGGTGATATGGTGTGTACCACACTAAACATGGACCAGAGGAAGCAAAGGAGAGCGTTGTCTCAGGAGATTAGAAAGAAAATTATAGACAAGCATGTTAAAGGTAAAGGCTATAAGACCATCTCCAAGCAGCTTGATGTTCCTGTGACTACAGTTGCACATATTATTCAGAAATTTAAGATCCACGGGACTGTAGCCAACCTCCCTGGACGTGGCCGCAGGAGACGGATAATACGAATGGTAACAAAAGAGCCCAGAACAACCTCTAAACACATTCATGGTGAACTCCAAGGTCAAGGTACATCAGTGTCAGATCGCACCATCCGTCGTTGTTTGAGCCAAAGTGGACTTCATGGGAGACGACCAAGGAGGACACCACTGTTGAAAACAAATCATAAAAAAGCCAGACTGGAATTTGCCAAACTGCATGTTGACAAGCCACAAAGCTTCTGGGAGAATGTCCTATGGACAGACAAGACAAAACTGGAACTTTTTGGCAAGGCACATCAGCTCTATGTTCACAGATGCAAAAATGAAGCATATCAAGAAAAGAACACTGCCCCTACTGTGAAACATGGAGGACGTTCTGTTATGTTCTGGGGCTGCTTTGCTGCATCTGGCACAGGGTGTCTTGAATCTGTGCAGGGTACAATGAAATCTCAAGACTATCAAGGTACTCTAGAGAGAAAATGTGCTGCCCAGTGTCAGACAGCTTGGGCTCAGTCGCAGGTCATGGGTCTTGCAACAGGATAATGACCCAAAACACACAGCTAAAAACACCCAAGAATCTTTTCCGGTTATGGCTGCCACGTAGGACGGACGTGTCTCGCTCTGCTCTGCTCCTGGAAAAAAAAAAATCGGCAAATAACTCTCTCATTTGGGACAGAACGTATCCCAGCATTTGGGCGAGGATATGTCGGCGAAGCCTAAGGCTGGAAAACCAGGAAAAGGAAAAAGCGAGCCGCCGAAACAGTCCAAATTAACGGACTTTCAGGTCTGTGACGCAGCAAACAAGGCTCCATATATGGCGGAGGAAGCTGGCGGCGGTGCGATTTCTGCGGGGAATGGCGCAGATGCGCTGATGGCTGCCATGAGTTCAATGAGAGCGGACTTTTCCTCTAGATTTGATGGGATTATGACAGCGTTGGAAGGAATAAGAAAGGAATTGGGTGACTGTGTAGAACGAACGGCGCAGATGGAGCTCCGTCTCGCTAGTGCTGAAGATGACGTCACCCGTCTTCAATTAAAGGTGCGCACTTTGGAAAAAAAAAATAAATCTCTGGAAGATAATATTTTGGATTTGGAATCTCGGTCGAGACAGAATAACTTGAGGCTGGTGGGTCTTCCAGAGGAATCAGAAGGTCGGGACGTATGTTCCTTTCTGGAAAAGTGGATTCCGGAGGTGCTGGGCAGCGAGGAGTTGCAATCAGCAGTGGTTCTGGAAAAAGCACATCGTATTGGCCCACGGAGAGATAAGGGACCGCCGAGGACCTTAATTATGAAGTTTCTAAGCAACAGAGACAGGATGAAGATCTTCAACGCTGCACGTGCTAAAGGAGAGATTAAACACCAGGACCAGCAGGTGCGGTTCTACCCAGATTTGGCCACAGGAATCCAGCAATTGAGGAAGCAGTTTGATCCCGTACGTAAGGAGCTGCGCAACCTTGGGATTCGTCATGGTGTAATCTATCCTGCGAGACTGCTGACCACGTATGAGGGCAGAACCCACATCTTCAAGACCCCAGAGGAGGCGCAGGAGTTCATCAAGAAGATCAAAGAAGAAGAAGAGACTGGTGGGAGCTAAGCATGAACAAAATATAAGGTAGAATAACTAAGCATTTGCACAGGCATCTGACTGACTTGAAGTAAATAGTAAGTTTACAAAATATAGATTGTATTATATATTAAAAAAAAACAAAACAAAAACAAAACAAACAAACAAAAAAAAAAACTAGGATGTACAAAGTTGTTAAAAATTTTGGAGTTAAGTTGGAAAACTACAGAGGAGAGTTAATGTTACGTCATTAAAAGCAGTAGAGTTAGGGTGATTGGGAGGATGAAGAAGGAGTGGCTTAGGCTGTTCCCCGTGGATGTGGAACAGTCGATGGCTATATCGGGAGACAGAATTTTTCTTTTGATTTTGGGGGGTTTGCCACAAGTGTGGGAAGGGGGAATTTGTTTGTGTGTAGTTTGTAGGATGAATGTTCAACCACTCATGTTTTTGCTTCTCTGTATGAGCATGTTTACACTGCAAGGTAATCCCAAACTCTCTATTGATCATGGACCAAAGTGTTAATCTTAATTTAACTTCATGGAATTGCAGAGGTCTACAAAATTTAAAAAAACTTAAACAAGTTATGAATAAAATAAAGGACATGGGTTCAAGAATTGTGTTTTTACAAGAAACTCATCTGATAGAGGAGGATGTTAAAAGAATTAGGAGTAGATGGCAGGGAAGTGTATTCACCTCTTCATTTTCATCCCGAGCCAGGGGAGTTATGACTCTCATACATAAATCAGTTCCTTTTCAAGTGAAAAATGTAATTGGAGACAAATTTGGAAGATATGTAATCATTCAAGGTTCTTTGCTATTAGAAAATATAAATCTTGTGAACTTATATGGTCCCAATATAGATGACCAGAAGTTCTTTGCTAATTTATTTCTCATCTTATCATCACTTACAGGGCAACATATAATAGCAGGGGATTTTAATTGTACATTGAATCCAGGTGTGGATAGATCAACAGGACTGGATTGTACGCACATTGGATGTAGGATGACTATTAATCATTTTATGAAAGAATTGAGATTGTTAGATATATGGAGAGAAATGAAACCACAAGTTAAAGCCTATTCTTGTTATTCCAGTACCTACAAGACATTCTCACGTATTGATTATTTTTTGATTTCCACAGAATTAAGGTCCAAGATTCAAAACTGCTTTTATGATAACATCGTGATCTCTGACCATGCACCCTGTTGTCTAATATATGTAGATAAAAAATTGATAAAGGAATCAGGTAGATGGCAATTTCAGCATAAATGGCTTCAGGATGAGGAATTTGTCAAGTATATAGAAAAACAGATAGACGAGTTCTTTGACATCAATACTACACAAACATCAGCATGTGTAAAGTGGGAGGCTTTCAAAGCTTTTATTAGGGGACATATTATTAGTTATACAGGATCAAAATCTAAGAAGACTCGAGAGGAGAGAGCTAAATTGGAACATAAAATAAAAAATCTTCAGGAAAAAGTGTATGCAGGAAGTGACCCAAGGTTGGAGAATGAATTACTGATTTTGAGAGCTGAATACGACAAAAAATCAGCGAATAGAGCTGCCTCGAGTCTTCTAAGATTGAAACAATCTTTTTATGAACAAGGTGAAAAATCAGGAAAATTATTAGCATGGCAGATTAAACAATTGGAAATTAAAACACCAATTACCAGTATTATAAGTAATGGACAGGTAGTTATAGATCCTTTAGAAATTAATAGAGCCTTTAGAGATTACTATGAAAAATTATATGATACCAAAAATGAACCTGAATTAACAAAACTAAATGGGTTTTTGAACGAACTATCTATACCGTGTATTCCAAATGAAAACAGGGAGATATTGGAGTCTAAAATTAGTCAAGAAGAAGTTGGGCTAGCCATTGATAATATGAAATCAGGAAAAAGTGCAGGACCAGATGGTCTTCCAGTTGACCTTTATAAAAAATTTAAGAATAAATTAATAAAACCTTTTTTGGAAATGGTTTTAGAAGCATTTCAAAATAATAATTTACCATCATACATAAATAATGCCTTAATTATACTGCTGCCAAAACCAGGTAAGCCCTCTAATAAATGTGAAAATATGAGACCAATAAGCCTATTAAACGCCGACCTTAAGATAATCTGTAAAATTTTAGCAAGACGAATACAAGAAATTTTACCAAATATTATTAATCGAGATCAGAATGGCTTTATAAAGGGTAGACAAGGCTTCCATAATGTAAGAAGACTATTTAATATTATTTATTTTAATAAAGAAGCACCGGATACAGCTCTCCTATCATTGGACGCCGAAAAGGCCTTTGATAGAGTTGAATGGCCCTTTCTTTTTGAAGTACTACAAAGGTTTGGACTTGGAAATAATTTCATAAAATGGGTTCAAATAATATACAATAATGCTACAGCAGAAATCCTAACAAATAACAATATTTCAAAACCAATAAAAATCAATAGAGGATGTCGACAAGGCTGTCCACTTTCACCTTTACTGTTTACTATGGCAATTGAACCTTTAGCGATAGCGATACGTTTACATTCACAAATATATGGAATTAAAGTTGGACCAACAGAACATAAAATCTCCCTGTACGCCGATGACATAATTTTGTTTATGTCGAATCTAAAAAAATCAATTCCAACCTTGTTGAATTTAATAAAGAATTTTGGGGAAATATCAGGATATAAAATAAATAAAACTAAATCTTCAATATTAATGCTAAATGAGACCCAGAGAAATTACCCAGCCCCTGAGGCAAATCAATTCAATGTTGTAAATCAGTTTAAATATTTAGGAATCCAAATTATGCCTAAGCTAGAATCAGTCGCCAGTGTCAACTATGAAGCCTTAATGTCAGATATCAGTGAGTTAACTCAGAGATGGATGTCACTACCAATGTCGATGATCGGGAGAATCAATATACTTAAAAGTAATATTTTACCTAAAATACTTTATTTATTTCAATACATTCCCTTATCACCACCTTTAGATCTATTCTCAAGAATAAAAAAAAAGTTAGTGGAATTTATATGGAACAACAGGAGGGCTAGATTACGTTTGTCTTTATTATATTTACCATTTGATCGTGGAGGTCTGAAATGTCCAAATTTTATGTTGTATTATTGGTCGGCACAACTGAGGTCTATGACATATTATTTTTCATCAAATGATCTCCCTCACTGGACTGAAATGGAATCATACAATTTACCTTTACCTCTTCCCATATTCATATACTCAGATTCGGCAAAAAAATTACAAAAACAAGTTAAAAATCCATTTGTAAAGCATATGATCAAAATATGGTGTGAAGCTAAAAACTATTTAAAAGAACCACAGTTATTGTCACAATTTAGTCCAATATGGGGTAATCAATATTTTAAACCAGGGAGAGCGGACGCTGTATTTAAAGTATGGAATTTAAAAGGGATACAAAAGATTCAGGATTTATATTTGCCAGGTGCAGACAACATAATGTCTTTTGAAGAGCTGAGGATCAAATTTAATCTCAATAGAACACATTTTTTTAAATATCTTCAACTTAGAAACTTTATTCGATCAAATCAAAATAAAGCTCTCACTCGACCTATTTATTCATCCTTGGAAAAAATGATGATGAAAGATAGTAAAAGAAAGGGTATTATTTCAGAGTTTTATAACTCATTGACACTATCTTCAAGTGAAAATTCACTGAAAAGATTAAACTACTGGAAAGAAGATCTGCAAATTGAAATTTCAGAGGAACAATGGGAATTGGCTTGTACAGAAGCTCAAACCAAATCAATAAATGCACGCCTTAAATTGATACATTTCAAATGGTTAATGCGGATGTATGTTACACCGGAGGAGTTAAATAGATATAACAAAAATATACCAGATACATGCACAAAATGCATGGAAAGTAAAGGAACCCTATTTCATTGTTTATGGGAATGTAGATTAATAAGAATGTTTTGGGAAGAGGTGAGGGTAACAATTGAAAAAATAATCTCAAAACAAATCATATTGAATCCTAAACTGTTTTTGTTGGGTCTGTACCCAGAAAAGCATAATTTTAATAAAAGTGAAAGAACATTCATAGACCTCAGTTTGCTTAATGCCAAAAAATGTATTGCACTATTATGGAAAAAGACTCATAGACCAGATGTGACTCAGTGGTTAAGACAGATGTTAACAAACCTTCCATTAGAAAGAATAACATATATACTAAAATCAAAGGAAATTGTGTTTGAGAATATATGGAGACCTTTTATTGATTATGTAAAAAATTTAAACATAACTCTTGAAGAAGAAGGTGAATGATGTGTGTGGACCTTGTAAATTCCAAACTGGTGAACATAATATGTATACTTATGTATTGGATTGTCTAGACTAAACAGAGGAGCATTGTTGAAGACTTGATTTTGTTGGTGGTTGTTGGTGTTTTTAGTGCATTTTTTTTTTGTAGTACTTTAGTGTTAGTGTTTGATTGTTTGTATCATGTTTGTTAAAAAAAAAAAAAGAAAAGGTTCAATAAAGATATTGTGGAAAAAAAACAGAGACAGGATGAAGATCTTCAACGCTGCACGTGCTAAAGGAGAGATTAAACACCAGGACCAGCAGGTGCGGTTCTACCCAGATTTGGCCACAGGAATCCAGCAATTGAGGAAGCAGTTTGATCCCGTACGTAAGGAGCTGCGCAACCTTGGGATTCGTCACGGTGTAATCTATCCTGCGAGACTGCTGACCACGTATGAGGGCAGAACCCACATCTTCAAGACCCCAGAGGAGGCGCAGGAGTTCATCAAGAAGATCAAAGAAGAAGAAGAGACTGGTGGGAGCTAAGCATGAACAAAATATAAGGTAGAATAATTAAGCATTTGCACAGGCATCTGACTGACTTGAAGTAAATAGTAAGTTTACAAAATATAGATTGTATTATATATTAAAAAAACAAAACAAAAACAAAACAAACAAAAAAAAAAAACTATGATGTACAAAGTTGTTAAAAATTTTGGAGTTAAGTTGGAAAACTACAGAGGAGAGTTAATGTTACGTCATTAAAAGCAGTAGAGTTAGGGTGATTGGGAGGATGAAGAAGGAGTGGCTTAGGCTGTTCCCCGTGGGTGTGGAACGGTCGATGGCTATATCGGGAGACAGAATTTTTCTTTTGATTTTGGGGGGTTTGCCACAAGTGTGGGAAGGGGAAATTTGTTTGTGTGTAGTTTGTAGGATGAATGTTCAACCACTCATGTTTTTGCTTCTCTGTATGAGCATGTTTACACTGCAAGGTAATCCCAAACTCTCTATTGATCATGGACCAAAGTGTTAATCTTAATTTAACTTCATGGAATTGCAGAGGTCTACAAAATTTAAAAAAACTTAAACAAGTTATGAATAAAATAAAGGACATGGGTTCAAGAATTGTGTTTTTACAAGAAACTCATCTGATAGAGGAGGATGTTAAAAGAATTAGGAGTAGATGGCAGGGAAGTGTATTCACCTCTTCATTTTCATCCCGAGCCAGGGGAGTTATGACTCTCATACATAAATCAGTTCCTTTTCAAGTGAAAAATGTAATTGGAGACAAATTTGGAAGATATGTAATCATTCAAGGTTCTTTGCTATTAGAAAATATAAATCTTGTGAACTTATATGGTCCCAATATAGATGATCAGAAGTTCTTTGCTAATTTATTTCTCATCTTATCATCACTTACAGGGCAACATATAATAGCAGGGGATTTTAATTGTACATTGAATCCAGGTGTGGATAGATCAACAGGACTGGATTGTACGCACATTGGATGTAGGATGACTATTAATCATTTTATGAAAGAATTGAGATTGTTAGATATATGGAGAGAAATGAAACCACAAGTTAAAGCCTATTCTTGTTATTCCAGTACCTACAAGACATTCTCACGTATTGATTATTTTTTGATTTCCACAGAATTAAGGTCCAAGATTCAAAACTGCTTTTATGATAACATCGTGATCTCTGATCATGCACCCTGTTGTCTAATATATGTAGATAAAAAATTGACAAAGGAATCAGGTAGATGGCAATTTCAGCATAAATGGCTTCAGGATGAGGAATTTGTCAAGTATATAGAAAAACAGATAGACGAGTTCTTTGACATCAATACTACACAAACATCAGCATGTGTAAAGTGGGAGGCTTTCAAAGCTTTTATTAGGGGACATATTATTAGTTATACAGGATCAAAATCTAAGAAGACTCGAGAGGAGAGAGCTAAATTGGAACATAAAATAAAAAATCTTCAGGAAAAAGTGTATGCAGGAAGTGACCCAAGGTTGGAGAATGAATTACTGATTTTGAGAGCTGAATACGACAAAAAATCAGCGAATAGAGCTGCCTCGAGTCTTCTAAGATTGAAACAATCTTTTTATGAACAAGGTGAAAAATCAGGAAAATTATTAGCATGGCAGATTAAACAATTGGAAATTAAAACACCAATTACCAGTATTATAAGTAACGGACAGGTAGTTATAGATCCTTTAGAAATTAATAGAGCCTTTAGAGATTACTATGAAAAATTATATGATACCAAAAATGAACCTGATTTAACAAAACTAAATGGGTTTTTGAACGAACTATCTATACCGTGTATTCCAAATGAAAACAGGGAGATATTGGAGTCTAAAATTAGTCAAGAAGAAGTTGGGCTAGCCATTGATAATATGAAATCAGGAAAAAGTGCAGGACCAGATGGTCTTCCAGTTGACCTTTATAAAAAATTTAAGAATAAATTAATAAAACCTTTTTTGGAAATGGTTTTAGAAGCATTTCAAAATAATAATTTACCATCATACATAAATAATGCCTTAATTATACTGCTGCCAAAACCAGGTAAGCCCTCTAATAAATGTGAAAATATGAGACCAATAAGCCTATTAAACGCCGACCTTAAGATAATCTGTAAAATTTTAGCAAGACGAATACAAGAAATTTTACCAAATATTATTAATCGAGATCAGAATGGCTTTATAAAGGGTAGACAAGGCTTCCATAATGTAAGAAGACTATTTAATATTATTTATTTTAATAAAGAAGCACCGGATACAGCTCTCCTATCATTGGACGCCGAAAAGGCCTTTGATAGAGTTGAATGGCCCTTTCTTTTTGAAGTACTACAAAGGTTTGGACTTGGAAATAATTTCATAAAATGGGTTCAAATAATATACAATAATGCTACAGCAGAAATCCTAACAAATAACAATATTTCAAAACCAATAAAAATCAATAGAGGATGTCGACAAGGCTGTCCACTTTCACCTTTACTGTTTACTATGGCAATTGAACCTTTAGCGATAGCGATACGTTTACATTCACAAATATATGGAATTAAAGTTGGACCAACAGAACATAAAATCTCCCTGTACGCCGATGATATAATTTTGTTTATGTCGAATCTAAAAAAATCAATTCCAACCTTGTTGAATTTAATAAAGAATTTTGGGGAAATATCAGGATATAAAATAAATAAAACTAAATCTTCAATATTAATGCTAAATGAGACCCAGAGAAATTACCCAGCCCCTGAGGTAAATCAATTCAATGTTGTAAATCAGTTTAAATATTTAGGAATCCAAATTATGCCTAAGCTAGAATCAGTCGCCAGTGTCAACTATGAAGCCTTAATGTCAGATATCAGTGAGTTAACTCAGAGATGGATGTCACTACCAATGTCGATGATCGGGAGAATCAATATACTTAAAAGTAATATTTTACCTAAAATACTTTATTTATTTCAATACATTCCCTTATCACCACCTTTAGATCTATTCTCAAGAATAAAAAAAAAAAAAAAAAAAAAAAAAAGTTAGTGGAATTTATATGGAACAACAGGAGGGCTAGATTACGTTTGTCTTTATTATATTTACCATTTGATCGTGGAGGTCTGAAATGTCCAAATTTTATGTTGTATTATTGGTCGGCACAACTGAGGTCTATGACATATTATTTTTCATCAAATGATCTCCCTCACTGGACTGAAATGGAATCATACAATTTACCTTTACCTCTTCCCATATTCATATACTCAGATTCGGCAAAAAAATTACAAAAACAAGTTAAAAATCCATTTGTAAAGCATATGATCAAAATATGGTGTGAAGCTAAAAACTATTTAAAAGAACCACAGTTATTGTCACAATTTAGTCCAATATGGGGTAATCAATATTTTAAACCAGGGAGAGCGGACGCTGTATTTAAAGTATGGAATTTAAAAGGGATACAAAAGATTCAGGATTTATATTTGCCATGTGCAGACAACATAATGTCTTTTGAAGAGCTGAGGATCAAATTTAATCTCAATAGAACACATTTTTTTAAATATCTTCAACTTAGAAACTTTATTCGATCAAATCAAAATAAAGCTCTCACTCGACCTATTTATTCATCCTTGGAAAAAATGACGATGAAAGATAGTAAAAGAAAGGGTATTATTTCAGAGTTTTATAACTCATTGACACTATCTTCAAGTGAAAATTCACTGAAAAGATTAAACTACTGGAAAGAAGATCTGCAAATTGAAATTTCGAGGAACAATGGGAATTGGCTTGTACAGAAGCTCAAACCAAATCAATAAATGCACGCCTTAAATTGATACATTTCAAATTGTTAATGCGGATGTATGTTACACCGGAGGAGTTAAATAGATATAACAAAAATATACCAGATACATGCACAAAATGCATGGAAAGTAAAGGAACCCTATTTCATTGTTTATGGGAATGTAGATTAATAAGAATGTTTTGGGAAGAGGTGAGGGTAACAATTGAAAAAATAATCTCAAAACAAATCATATTGAATCCTAAACTGTTTTTGTTGGGTCTGTACCCAGAAAAGCATAATTTTAATAAAAGTGAAAGAACATTCATAGACCTCAGTTTGCTTAATGCCAAAAAATGTATTGCACTATTATGGAAAAAGACTCATAGACCAGATGTGACTCAGTGGTTAAGACAGATGTTAACAAACCTTCCATTAGAAAGAATAACATATATACTAAAATCAAAGGAAATTGTGTTTGAGAATATATGGAGACCTTTTATTGATTATGTCCATCCATCCATCCATCTTCTACCGCTTTTCCGGAGGTCCGGGTCGCGGAGGCAGCAGTTCAAGCAGAGAAGCCCAGACTTCCCTCTCCCCAGCCACCTGCTCCAGCTCTTCAGAGGGGATACCAAGGCGTTCCCAGACCAGCTGGGAGACATAGTCTCTCCACCGAGTCCTGGGTCTGCCCCGGGGTCTCCTCCCAGTGGGACGTGCCTGAAACACCTCAAGTGGGAGACGTCCAGGAGGCATCCTAATCAGATGCCCATACCACCTCAACTGACTCCTTTCAATGTGGAGGAGCAGCGGTTCTACTCTGAGCCTCTCCCGGATGACTGAGCTCCTCACCCTATCTCTGAGGGTGAGTCCAGCAATCCTACGGAGAAAGCTCATTTCAGCCGCTTGTATCCGCAATCTCGTTCTTTCGGTCATTACCCAAAGCTCGTGACCATAGGTGAGAGTAGGAACGTAGATTGACTGGTAAATCGACAGCTTTGCCTTAGAACTAAGCTCCCTCTTCACCACAACAGACCGGTACAACGTCCGCATCACTGCAGATGCTGCTCCAATCCGTCTGTCGATCTCTCGCTCCATTTTCCCCTCACTCGTGAACAAGACCCCAAGATACTTAAACTCCTCCACTTGGGGCAGGAGCCTGTCCCCAACCCGGAGAGGACAATCCACCTTTTTCCGGCTGAGGACCATGGACTCGAACTTGGAGGTGCTGATTCTCATCCCAGCCGCTTCACACTCAGCGGCAAACCGTCCCAGCAAGAGCTGTAGGTCATTGCTGGATGAAGCCAACAGGACAACATCATCTGCAAACAACAGAGATGAGATCCTGTGGTCACCAAGCATGACACCCTCCATTCCCTGGCTGCGCCTAGAAATCCTGTCCATAAAAATTATGAACAGGACCGGTGACAAAGGGCAGCCCTGGCGGAGTCCAACTCTCACTGGGAATGACTCCGACCGAGTGTTGGCAATGCGAACTAAACTCTCACAACGGTCGTACAGAGACCGAATAGCTCGTAACAACAAGCCCGATACCCCATACTCCCGAAGCACCCCCCACAAAAATCCACGAGGGACGCGGTCAAATGCCTTCTCCAAGTCCACAAAACACATGTAAACTGGTTGGGCAAACTCCCACGAACCCTCAAGAATTCTCGAGAGGGTAAAGAGCTGGTCCGATGTGCCACGGCCAGGACGAAAACCACATTGCTCCTCCTGAATCCGAGGTTCGACCAACGGCCGGACTCTCCTCTCCAGTACCTTGGCATAGACCTTCCCAGGGAGGCTGAGGAGTGTGATCCCTCTAAAGTTGGAGCACACCCTCCGGTCCCCTTTTTTGAAGAGAGGAACCACCACCCCGGTTTGCCATGCCAAAGGCACTGCCCCCGACCTCCACGCAATGTTGCAGAGGCGTGTCAACCATGACAACCCAACAACATCCAGGGCCTTGAGGTACTCGGGGCGAATCTCGTCCACCCCCGGGGCCCGGCCACCAAGGAGATTTTTAACCACCTTGGCGACCTCAGCCCCTGTGATAGGCGAGTCATCCCCCTCGTCCCCAAACCCTGCTTCCTCTGTGGAAGGCGTATCAGTGGGATTGAGGAGATCCTCGAAGTATTCCTTCCACCGCCCGACGATATCCCCAGTTGAAGTCAACAGTGTCCCATCCGCACCATACACAGTGTGGACGGGGAGCTGCTTTCCCCTCCTGAGCCGCCGAACAGTTTGCCAGAATCTCTTTGAAGCCGACCGAAAGTCTTGTTCCATGGCCTCACCGAACTCCTCCCATACCCGGGTTTTTGCTTCAGCAACCACCCGAGCTGCACTCCGCTTGGCCTGCCGGTACACCTCAGCTGCTTCGGGAGTCCCACAAGCCAACCAAGCTTGATAGGACTCCTTCTTCAGCTTAATGGCCCCCCTCACCACTGGTGTCCACCACTTGGTTCGGGGGTTGCCACCACGAGATGCACCGACCACCTTGCGGCCGCAGCTCTGGGCTGCCGCTTCAACAACAGAGGTGGAGAACATGGCCCATTCAGACTCCATGTCTCCAGACTCCCTCGGAATGTGGTTGAAGTTCTTCCGGAGGTGGGAGTTGAAGACCTCCCGGACAGGGGCCTCAGCCAGACGCTCCCAGCACACCCTCACTATACGTTTGGGTCTACCAGGTCTGAATGGCTTCCTCCCCTGCCATCGGATCCAACTCACCACCAGGTGGTGATCAGTTGACAGCTCTGCACCTCTCTTTACTCGGGTGTCCAAGACATACGGTCGCAGGTCTGATGATACGATAACAAAATCGATCATCGACCTGCGGCCTAGGGTGTCCTGGTGCCAGGTGCACATATGGACACCCTTATGCTTGAACATGGTGTTCGTTATAGACAGACTGTGGTTAGCACAGAAGTCCAATAACTGAACACCACTCGGGTTCAGATCGGGCAGGCCGTTCCTCCCAATCACCCCCCTCCAGGTTTCACTGTCGTTGCCCACGTGCGCATTGAAGTCCCCCAGTAGGACAATGGAGTCTCCAGGAGGAGCACCCTCCAGCACCCCAGTCACAGACTCCAAAAAGGGTGGGTACTCTGAAACATCATTTGGTGCATAGGCACAAATGATGGTCAGGACCCGTTTCCCAACCCGAAGGCGGAGGGAAGCAACCCTTTCGTCCACCGGGGAAAACTCCAATATAGAGGCAGCAAGGTGGGGCGATACAAGAATACCTACCCCTGCTCGTCGCCTCTCGCCCGGGGCAACTCCAGAAAAGGCCAAGGCCATTATGTAAAAAATTTAAACATAACTCTTGAAGAAGAAGGTGAATGATGTGTGTGGACCTTGTAAATTCCAAACTGGTGAACATAATATGTATACTTATGTATTGGATTGTCTAGACTAAACAGAGGAGCATTGTTGAAGATTTGATTTTGTTGGTGGTTGTTGGTGTTTTTAGTGCATTTTTTTTTTTTTTTGTAGTACTTTAGTGTTAGTGTTTGATTGTTTGTATCATGTTTGTTAAAAAAAAAAAAAGGTTCAATAAAGATATTGTGGAAAAAAAAAAAAAACACCCAAGAATGGCTAAGAGCAAAACATTGGACTATTCTAAAGTGGCCTTCTATGAGCCCTGATGTAAATCCTATTGAACATCTGTGGAAGGAGCTGAAACATGCCATCTGGAGAAGGCACCCTTCAAACCTGAGACAACTGGAGCAGTTTGCTCATGAGGAGTGGGCCAAAATAGCTGCTGAGAGGTGCAGAAGTCTCACTGACAGTTACAGAAATCGTTTGATTGCAGTGATTGCCTCAAAAGGGTGTGCAACAAAATATTAAGTTAAGGGTACCATCATTTTTGTCCAGGCCTGTTTCATGAGTTTGTTTTTTAAAATAATTCTGTTGAACCACAATTCAAAAGCATTGTCTGATTTTCATTGGTTAATTTTCATATAATTTTAATTTATTACCACTTTTGTCAGATTTAAGTTATTTCTGTGACCATTGTGGGTTTTTCTTTCATTAACAGAGGGGTACCAACAATTTTGTCCACATCTGTAATTGAATTGTTGCCCTTAGCTCTGTTAATGTGAATTCAATTTTGGACTAAAATATATAAAATATCGTACAACAGCTGAAACATTTTAAATAAATGCCAGAAGTTTATATTTAAGATATATTTTAAGAAATACAAAGAGTGAAAATGAAATGTTTGAGAAATTGCACTGACATCAGTTAAAATAGAACAATAAACAATTAAAAAAAATACACACACACACTGTACATTACATTTAAAGAGCCTCCAGGATACACAAATTTATCTCGTGTACTTGCTTTTACCATCAAAAGAAACTTATTTTTGATTTGGAAGTTACTAGTCCTGCTAGATAGACCTCCATTTGTCTATTTGCCTTCATCAGTGCAGTTTTCTTGTCAAGTATTTTGGTGTTCACACCTGTTTGGTGCTCTGTTGAGTCCAAAGTACCTCTCACATAACAATACAACTTTGAGGGACAAACATTTGTAGACTGAGTGAAAACAGGCAACTGTGGTGGTTTAAGGCCTGTCCAAATTGTATTTAAGCCAGCCAATTTAATACATGAATGATTTCTTAGCTTTTATCATTCATAGTTTTATTCATGCTCTATGACTTTCTCTTGTTTTATTTAGTTTTTATATTTGTATGTTGACTCTGAGTATCATAAAAGGTGCTTATAAATAAAATGTCTTACTAACATTTAAAACCCCTAGGACCTCTGGCAATGCTAAAAATGTAGTTAGTGTAATATTCAAGCACATAGCACTCATTCGTTGTTAAATCCGTAACAAATATTCTACCTTCACTCCACCTCACCTGTTCATTCGAGGCTCAAAAGCCTCCACTGTGTTCAGGTAGATGTTTCCATTGTGCCCACCGACTGCGAACACTCTGCCCATTACAGTAGCGACACCGACTCCACCACGCGGGGTGGTGAGCTCAGACACGTACTCCCAGCGCTGCATTCGAGGGTCAAAGCGCTCAACAGAGCTGAGGGGTGAGTTGTCATCAAAACCACCTGCACATTTATGGGAGATACTACATTTACAATATTTAAAAAAAAATCAGCAACTTCAGCTTTTTGGGGACAATGCAGACATATGAAAATACTAACAGGTTCAAGTGTAGCATTTGTTGGGTGCTTATTTATTAAAGGGAAGAAATTTCATGCATCTACACTTGGCTCTTTATTAGGCCACATACCAATCCAACAGAAAGGAAATGTTAATGAAGATCACAGTTTAAAGTGATGCAATAAAACATGCTTTGTAAAACATTTTATCTTTACTCATTCACAGTTTTGTGTGCAATTGAAGGATGTGTTTTTAAAGCATGTCATGGCATGCATCACAAATACGCCCACACATAATGAAGGAAATAACATCAGTAAATGAAGTCAATGGCAATAAATGCGCACATTTTTCAACTACTCTATGTGGCTCCAAGGATCAGAGTTACAAATGTCTTAAAATCTCAGTTAATTCCTCTCACCCACTACGTAGAGGCAGCCGTTGAGTTTGCTGACTCCATTTCCGGCCCGTCTCTGTCCCATCTCGCTGACTTCAGTCCACTTGTTGAGGTGAGGATCAAACCGTTCCACACTCGACAGCGAGGCCACACCATCATTGCCTCCCACAGCGTACACAAAACTCTGACAACAGGAGTGTAAAAAAGCAATGTAAAAAAAAAAAAAAAAATAGGACAATAATTCCAACTTGGATAAAAGTGTTGAAATTTTCTCTTTAGTTTTACCCCTAGTGCCACAGACCCGACTCCTCCTCTGGGTGTGTTCATGGCGGCCACAGCACTCCAGCTGTCACTTTCAATATCGTAACGCTCCACATCATTGAAGCACGAGTTATCATCCAGACCTCCGATTGCATATATAGGGCCGCCAAGAGCCGCCAAGGCTATGCCCCTCCTGAAAAAGCACAAGTCTTCATTCAAGAATCCTACATTTTCAAATATTTAACATGGTTATGAATGCCTCGCTATGCTGTGTACCTTTTGGTGTTCATGGAAGCTTTCATCATCCATTTGTTTGTGAGGGGGTCAAACATTTCCATGTTTCCCAGGTGTTCATTACCATCATGGCCGCCAACAGCATAAACCTTTGCTAAAAAAAACAAACAAAACATCACAGCAATTATTTGATCATGTGACTAGATAACAGTAACCAAACATTGACAATGTTGTTCCACCAAACCAGCTCCTGACTTTTTTCTCCTTTAGCATGTTGTGGTGTGATTATGCGGAACCCTGCTTACCTCCTACAGATATTACACCCACATGACGCCGTCTGCTGTTCATTTCAGGACCAAAGAACCAGCTGTTCTTAGTGATGGAGTAGCATTCGATGCTGCGGAATGGGTCACCAGAACCACCCCGGCCACCCACGCAGAATAAAACCCCTGGCAACCACAAAGGATACATCATTTTAACAGCTACAGCACTCTAAAATAAGTACAGCATTGTTACATAGATGGAGAGAGCTTTAGAAGAAGTATTTTTGTTAATATACTAGAGTCAGTGTTTGAGGAACCAATTATTGTGACAAAGCACCAACAAGCAGAAGCGGCATGCTGACATTTTAGTAATTACTTTGACCTTTAAATTCACTTTAGTTATTTGTGTGGTAGCTTGAGGATAACAGAGTGTAGGATGCACAGATGAGAAGGCAAATAGGTGGGAGGTTTTTGTTTCACAAATGAAACAGCTCAGGACTAAAACAATGTGTCTTTTGCGTTGTAATGATAAATAAAGACACTTCAAAAGCTTATCTGTTGAGCAATAATGCTTGTTTGGATTGATCACCCCGATACAATAGATGATTTAAGATTTTTTTTTTTTAAATGATGCATACACTTGATGAAAATCAAGGTTTTTTTTTTTCTCATTAACATGTCTGGGACATGTTTCTTATGACTTACTAGACATATCAAGAGCAAAATCACTCTTATCTGTCATGTCTGTGTTTTTCTGCAGTGGAAGTTCAGTTAAGCATCTTCCCTTGGAAAAAGGCAAGGTTAGACGGAGTGTTTTTGGTAATGTCATTATAACAGGTGAACCAATCAGGACTAAGCCTAAGCACTGGCTGTTCAGATGTGCCAGCTTGCAGACTTCAGTGTCCAGAGGCCTCATGTACAAAGGGTACTTGCGTACAAAAACATGGCGTACGTCCTTTTCCATGGAAAATTTCAGATGTATCAAGAATGAAATGACCGTGGAAATATGCACAGCCCCACGCCAACTTCATGGCTGGTGTACGTATCTTTCTACTGTTATTGGTCCATTGGCAACACTTAGAGGTGATGTTGGGAGACTGATAATGACGTGAAAATTATTGTACACACCAGAGACACATGATGAAAACATCCAAGTGTGCGCAATTAGATGAGTGGATATAAAAGCAAGCGCAAAGAAGTGCAGAAAATGCCTCGCAAATTGCGCAGTGAGAAGAGAAAGGGTATTTTAGAGACAGAAGATTTTCTGGCTCAGGATGATGACTGGCTTGTCAGCTGGTTTAGGTTTCCACGGGCAGTCCTTGTGGAACGCGCCTGTGCGCTCCCATATATCCCCCTGTCTTCAAGGCTTCATGATAACTCAGTGCTGTGAGTAAGTGACTTTCTTTTTTTTGCTGATTAAACTAGAGATTCACAGCATTCTACCAAGCCCTCAATTGCCTCTGTGTGTAAAGTAGTTATGTAAATAAACACATGCGTAAAGTTTGAAATGCAACAGTGTCACCCGTTCCCCAGCGCACTTCATTCATTTAGTAGTGTGTGTAATCCATGTAAGTTGTATATAACTATAAAGGATGAGATTTGCATTTTGGACACAAAATGTGTGCTTGCCAAGTCTAATATGATCTGCTTCCGACTGACAGGTGACCTTGGCTACCCACTAAATAGGTTCATATTGTCTTATTTTCGTGACTGTTTTCCTTTAATTCAACCAGCTAATCCACCCAGCTGGTCACAAATTGATTGATTGATTGATTGACTCATCATTTAAAATAACATTGTATAAAAGATACAACATACATTTAAAAACAATGGGATGACACAAGAAAGTGCGCACACTTATTTCCATTGTGGTCCCTGAAAGAGATCACAGCTGGTCGCGTACCTGAAACCTTCTGCTTTGAAATCTAGCACTATAACCACTGAGCTATACATGCTCCAAATCACAGTGATCAGCTGACGCTTCTGAGGACGACTGCAGACTGGTCTGAATATGTCAAAGTTGAATAAACTTCTCCTTCTTATCCCTGTCTGAATAAATGAAACAATAAACTAATCTTAATAGGGCTATGAGCAGGCTATCGAATTACCTGTATCCGGCACTAATGCCGGAGGACAGCGTGCCAAACAAAATGTTTTTTCATGCCACTACCTCATTCAGGAGCACCTCCAACTCACATTCCATGAAATTCCATTAAATCCATTATTTATGATCGTTGATACAGGAGAACCAAATGTGCTGGGCTTGTATATACCTACTTGCATGCATATTTGCATCTAATTGCATATTCAAATGGAAGCATGTCAAGGGAGGAGTCCAGTATTTCCTCACATGCATTCAATTTCAAGTAAATCGGCATGTACAAAGGAAATGTGCTTGGATTCCTGCATACGGACAGTTTCATACATCTAGATTTTTTTTTTTTTTTGCTTACGGTGTTTTCTTGATTTAAACATACGTCATCTTTCAGTAGGAAATCCACGCAAGCCTTGGTACATGAGGCCCCTGGTGGGCGGGATGTGGGTGGGCTTAATTAGATCCTGGCATTTGAAGGATGGGGAAAAGGAAAAGATTTTTACAAACAACTGTAAATCAATTAAAGTTTTTTTTGTGGAAAAAAGGGATTGCCATTTTAGACAATGTAAATTTGTTTTTAAGGGGACTTACAGTATATCCACTGCAGTGTGTCTTTAAGAGGTATGTTTTCAAAGCATGGTGGTATTACACAGGGTTGTCCCAAGATGAATTACTTACCTACTATATACAGATGTGGACAAATTTGTTGGTAACCCTTCTGTTAAACCAAAATTCAAAAGCAGTGTCTGATTAAGCAATATTACACGAGAGTGAGTGCGGTACCAATGAATACTTTAAACTGGCGGTGATTCGTAGTACAACGAAAAAACGAAAATATTCATGATATCGCAAAGAGTTTGAGTGTAATATTGCTTTTATACAACAGTTCCACAAGCACATTTTATTAAATGATAGCAATACTGGACAAAATAGTATGACTTGTTTGTTTAACCAGTTATTTTGCACAGCTGAGAAAAAAACAGTCCCTTCTAAATGTAGCCCGTAACTGCTGCTAAACATCTCAGTCATCATGAAGACGTCTTTTGTCATTTCACACTCATGTAAACAAATTAAATATTGTCAAGTGCAAAAATCAGTGTTTATAAAACGCACCGGTCACCTGTTGAGTCGGTACCGCAGAAGGGCCGAGGTCGAAAAGTGGCCAATGCCGGTGGCTAGTTAGCATGCTAGCAATTTGGCTTGGGCACACTTGGCTCACTTTTTTTTTTTTGGCAATTTCATATGAAACAAAGGATCCATCACCACAAAGGTATTGTGGTCTGTAATTTCCCAGTTTGGGATCAATAAAGTACATCTATCTATACATCTATCAATCAATCAAGACAATAAATCCAACTCTAGCACTGCCTATTTTTTAAACAGACGTGAAATATCTTAACGATGTTTATACAAGAGCAGACTTTGTAAACTGAATAAAGTTTTTTTCAAAAGGGTGGGGCTTCTGGGTCAGGTAAGATTTTTTTTTTCAAACAGCATCTCACAGTGGAAATTAAGGTATCCAGCACAGTACTCTCACCCCTAGACAGAGGGGTTGTAACAGTTACCAACAAATTTGTCCATGACTGTATAAATTAAAAAAAATCCACAACATCTGTCTAGAGGGTGCATGAAAATCCTCTTTTCCATATAATGAACTGCTGTTGTTTTTATAAATCAATAATAATAATAATAATAATAATAATAAGGTCCACAAGGTTCGTCTTTCACTTTGACCTTTAAAATCTGCTGAAACACATGAATATGCCCTAAACCATTTTGGTTTCATTTATGGTGTTGTCTGCTTTTGTAAAAAGATGTGTAGAATGTTGCTTCAAATGCCATGAAATTAGTTTTAACATATTCACAACACCTCAGCACAGGTGGTACCTGCAGTGTGTTTGCGGGGTATGGTGCGGACAGAATATTCAAAGTCTGGAACCACTTTGTTGCTGAGGTGCAGGTGGTAGTTCCTGGCTTCGTCCATCAGGTCACGACAATTCAGGTTACCTCGGATCATCTCGTCTTTTGCTACTGTTCCTGTAAGAAAGTCTACCGGGAGAAGGGGGAGGCGCACCTAAAACACAGACAAACATGCAGCATCAGGTGGTTGTTAAGTTTATTACATAATGGTGTGAACACACATGTAACTGATTTAGCAAGGTTATGTAGCTAAATGTTCAAGTCAAGTGTAACATTACATGTACACAATAAAAAAAACACATAACATTTATAACAGATGTGCATTCTCCTACCTGAGACATGATCTGGTCCAGCCAGGCTTCGTGGTGTTGTGGGTTTGCCTTCAGCCACTTCACTGCTGCATTGTACACCTGCGTCTCGGAGTGAATGTTCAGCTCATTCGAGGACAGTAAGGTGCGCAAGTGTTGAGGTGACACACATGTGAAGTCCTCGCACTCCACTACTTCTGTGAAGTGCTCGCAGGCATATCGGTCCGCCATGTCCATCAGGTCCACGCGGTTGTGGCTCTCTGCGAAGGTTCGAACTGCCAGGCAGTTGGTGGGGTGAAAGTGGGCTTTCATGTACTCACAGCAGGCTCTTGCCACCAACTCAACCTAATAGATTTAGGTAACACAATAACTGTGAGTTTAACCTAAATTCAATCTTGTAGTGAATACATATAGTTATTAATGTTAAAACCAGAGATGGTAGCAAAGCATACAGGGTATAATAACCCTCAACCACCAGCAGAAAGTCTGAATTAAATTAGGTGCTGTACCATGTGAGTGTATGGCACAATTACACCTATCAGCCATAACATTATGAGCACCTGCCTAATATTGTGTTGGTCCCCGTTTTGCCGCCAAAACAGCCCTGACCTGTCGAGGCATGGACTCCACTAGACCACTGAAGGTTTGCTTGGGGTGTCTGGCACCAAGATGATACCAGCAAATCTTTTAAGTCCTGCCAGTTGTGAGGTGGGGCCTCCATAGATTAGACTTGTTTGTCCAGCACATCCCACAGATGCCCGATTGGATTGATATTTGGAAAATCTTGAGGACCACAATGACGAGTTTGAAATGTTGACTTCCGCAAGGACTTGAGCTGTCACTTGAGAAAGCATCATGCCAAAAACAAAAGAAATCAATTTAGACTTGAGAAACAGAATTGTTGCTCACAAACCAGGAGATGGACATACAATGTTACCACACCATTTCCAAGTGTCAGCTGGAGTGAGAAGTAGCATCAAGAAATTCAAAGAGAGACACACAGTACAGAACAGGCCTGGGAGAGGTAGGAAGCAAAAGATTTCAACAACTCTGGAATGAAAACTACTGAGAGATGTGTTTAGAGACCCCAGAACAACCACCAAGACACTAAAGAATGACTTAGCCATGTTGGAAATTGTAGTCTCAAGGAAGACAATCACTGGAATCCTGCACAGGAATGGACTGCGAGGTTGCAGACCAAGAAAAATACTGGCGGCTGCCAGCAGTACCCCTCATCCTCTGTTTGTTATTGAGATGTAGTTTATATAGTAGTTTATATGTGAGGCAGATGTCAGGGTGAACCTGTTTGGTGACCCTAGCTTTATTCATTCTATAGCGTCATATATGTATATAGGGCATAGGGGAAGTTAACCATGATTTGACCTTTTGATCCCAAACCCATAGTCAGAGGTCAGGGTCTCGGGATGAACATGTGTACACAGTTTGGTGACCCTAGGTGTCATTGTTGTTGAGCTATAGTTTATATGGCATTTTGACCTTCACCTTTAATGAATGTAATAATATGTATCCAAAATAAAACTAGGATCTCTGGACAGGCTGTGTTAAAAATTCTTTGTGCTTTTTAACAACACTTGGGAAATACTTAAAAAAAATACATTTTCATAGGAGGGGCTCATAATCCTGTCCTCAACTTCATTACACACAACATAATTTGTTTGATATATCACTTCATTTACAAATGCAGAACATGGATGAGAACATGCTCTTAGCACTTTCTGATTGACTACATTTATCCTTTACCTGAAGGATGCATGCAGCATAAAGGAGAGGCTGCACATTGTCCACAGTTAATGTCAGCTTGGAGGAGTAAGCAAAATGCACCAAGTCCTGGATGGCATCACCATCAAAGTCCTTAATCTCTATCAGCTCCTGTTTGGCCTCGGACATCTCTGACAGGAACATGGCCCTGAGGAATGACAAAGCAATTCAGACAAGAACAAGGCCAAGCAGCCTTCAGCTAGGATCATAAATCAGTATAATAATCTGCAAGAATTTATATTTGTAGGAAATGCATTGCTGATCTTTAAGTAAAGCTACACTGCTATTGCATAGTGCAAAACTCCAATAAATAACCACACATAGTTTCTAAATAAATGACCAAGAGGGAATTTCCTGAATTACATTTTTATAAAAACAGATTCAATTCACTTGTTTGGTTTCACAAGCATAATAAAAATCACTGGTAAGAAGAATGTGTTAATTCTGCAAACAAATGAGAAAGGAAACATTGATTAAAAAAAATTATACTAGATTGATAGTTTCACATAACAGCTGATGACCTTACTCAAATATTATGAAAATTTAAGGACGTAAAAAAGGGCATTTTTCTGCCTAATTGGAGGACTAAAAATATAAATAATTCACACCTGAAATAAGGGATAACACAGGCCAGCACTAGTTTGTGACATGGTATCAACCTGCTGCCAACCTGGAAGAAGAGACACAAGGAACACCATTTAAAAACATGAAAAATGTACAATTGTATATAATAACTGTAAGTTTACACCTTTATAATTTGTAGTGTACTGTGATATTAGCATATGCTCCAGACAAAGAAATACAGAACAGGCTCATCTCCAAAATAATTTATTTTAAATCAAACACAGTTAGGACAAATAAGTCTGTCTTTATAGAGTCCAGGCAGACTTTTACCTTCAGCGTTACGTCACACAGCTCTCCTACTTCATAGAAATGCCTGAGGGAGTTATGAAAGTCCTTCCAGGCCTCATTAGCCTCGAATACAAAAGACCCATCAGGCTCACATTCTGCTTTTGGTGCCCTGTTCCCAGGCCTCTTCTCCTTGGGCTTCAGCTGCTTGGCATGGTCTGGCACCACATCCCCTGGTGCCATAGCGGGCTACAGGAAATGACACCTACAACAGAAACACAACAGTGGATAGCAGTCACTCATATTCATTACACTGAATCATATTTTTTGCATTTTACTGAAAATGGTAGGGGAAAAATGCAAATGTTTAAAACAGCAATGCATTAATGGACTATGGAGAAAAGGGGTTAATACAGGGGTTTTCAACCTTGGGGTCGCGACCCCACGTGGGGTCGCGTGGAATTCAAATGGGGTCGCCTGAAATGTCTAATAATTGATTAAAAAAAAATTACTGATAAAATTTTTTTTCAACTAATTATTATTCTTTTAAAAATTTTGATTAAATCTCCACACACACTCTTAAAGAACTGTATTCTTTCACTTTCAATATAAATCAGTTCAAATAAAATGTAGTATATAAAAATATTGGAGCTGGCACATCTTGATTGACAGCGGCGATCACGTGACCCCTATTTGAGTTCCCGCTAACTGTGTAAACACAACCTAGTCAGTAGGGAAAAATGGAGAGATTTCTTCGTCCGCCTGCCCCTGTGAAGACAGTTCCAGGAGGAAAAAGACAGAGAAAATATGACAAAAGCTACCTGAAATATGGATTTACGAGTGTCATGATGCAGGCGCAGTGGACCTGCCTGCCACCGCTGTTGAACAGCTGATTGAACTGTCATGTGACAAAACGCATCAGGGAATACATTCGCGAGTGGCCGTGGACGAATTCTGGTTTGGAGCAAGAGATGAGTACCCAGAGATCTCACTGTGTGCTTTAAAAATGTTGGTTCCTTTTGGAAGCACATATTTGTGTGAAGCTGGATTCAGTGCCCTTGTGTGTATGAAGTCAAAGTACCGTTCCCGACTGGATGTTACGTCAGAGATGAGATGCGCTGTGTCTACTACAGCACCCAACTTTGCAAAGCTGCAGCGAGGTGTGCAGGCTCAGCCATCCCATTAAATGTGGTGAGTTGAGAGGATAATAATGTGACGTTTGCAAGGGTTCACACAAAGACAATGGAGCAAGATGGTTGTGATGAATAGGCTTTATTTACACCCCCCCGACCCCAACTTGCTTCTCAGCACAGACGGAAGCGGGGGTCATTCCCCCAGACCCCTGTTTGAATCATGGTTACACACACATGATACATCTTGCTCCATTGTCTTTGTGTGAACCCTTGCAAACGTCACACTGGTGTCAGAAGTGGGATCTCCTGTCCAAAGCAGTAATGGGGCGCTGACATCGGGACAATGTCGAGAACCAGAGGGGAGTAGTGTAGCGAACTCAATTTGAGCACCCTACTTGGCTTGTCAAGTGGGTTGACCCTATTGGCGACACAGGTAGGGTGCGGGACTCCGGAGCGGGAGGCGTGAGTTCGAATCTCCCGGTGGGACGTCGCCATGTCGAGCAGCACGTTACACTGGTGTCAGAAGTGGGTTGACCCTATTGGCGACACAGGTAGGGTGCAGGACTCCGGAGCGGGAGGCGTGAGTTCGAATCTCCCGGTGGGACGTCGCCATGTCGAGCAGCACGTTACATTGGTGTCAGAAGTGGGATCTCCTGTCCAAAGCAGTAATGGGGCGCTGACATCGGGACGATGTCGAGAACCAGAGGGGAGTAGTGTAGCGAACTCAATTTGAGCACCCTACTTGGCTTGTCAAGTGGGTTGACCCTATTGGCGACACAGGTAGGGTGCGGGACTCCGGAGCGGGAGGCGTGAGTTCGAATCTCCCGGTGGGACGTCGCCATGTCGAGCAGCACGTTACACTGGTGTCAGAAGTGGGTTGACCCTATTGGCGACACAGGTAGGGTGCAGGACTCCGGAGCGGGAGGCGTGAGTTCGAATCTCCCGGTGGGACGTCGCCATGTCGAGCAGCACGTTACATTGGTGTCAGAAGTGGGATCTCCTGTCCAAAGCAGTAATGGGGCGCTGACATCGGGACGATGTCGAGAACCAGAGGGGAGTAGTGTAGCGAACTCAATTTGAGCACCCTACTTGGCTTGTCAAGTGGGTTGACCCTATTGGCGACACAGGTAGGGTGCGGGACTCCGGAGCGGGAGGCGTGAGTTCGAATCTCCCGGTGGGACGTCGCCATGTCGAGCAGCACGTTACATTGGTGTCAGAAGTGGGATCTCCTGTCCAAAGCAGTAATGGGGCGCTGACATCGGGACAATGTCGAGAACCAGAGGGGAGTAGTGTAGCGAACTCAATTTGAGCACCCTACTTGGCTTGTCAAGTGGGTTGACCCTATTGGCGACACAGGTAGGGTGCGGGACTCCGGAGCGGGAGGCGTGAGTTCGAATCTCCCGGTGGGACGTCGCCATGTCGAGCAGCACGTTACAATAATATATAAAAGACATGACTGAAGCTGAAACTGAAGCACTATGATACTGTCCATCTTTTCAAATGTTCACTGTGGCCAGTTTAAGATGCTGCAGCTTTTTTCCCCCACAATTTATTGTTTGAGAAATTGTTTGCTCAGTATTAATTTTAAGCCTTTTAAATACAAGTTGCACTAACTGTACATCCTGATCAGAGAAAATAAAATGACACTTTGTGCACTAATCTGGCTACTCTGTATTTGTAAGACAGTATAACAAACATGATCAAAAAATAATTATAGCAAAAAAAATGTCTCTGGGGTCGCGAGATATTTGTGATGTCAAAATGGGGTCACGACCCAAAAAAGGTTGGGAACCCCTGGGTTAATACATGTAGTGACAAGTTCTTATCACAGATAACTAATGAGGACTGAAGCAGAAAAAGTTATTTTTTAATCTTATCAAGAACAAAATTGGTTCACCTATCATTAAATATACATGTACATAAATGTTCTTAATTTGCTTACTAATCCTGTATCAGGGATATATAATTGTTTCTGGATATCAGCACCATAACCTTACTAAAGAAATAAAACACCTAATAATCAAATCACAAACAGTGCAGAGCTGCGTGATTTGGCACAAAAATAAAATACCCTGTTTTGCCACAAAATTAGATTTTGATTTGCTCCCTCAAAAACAATCGTTTTGTGATGGGAAAATGTAAGTTATACAGTATGTCATGAGGTGTATAAATGACAGGCTTTTATTGTGAAGGGCCACAACTTAAGTGATGTTTGTGTTGTACTGCACTGGCAACATAACAAACATGGACTACAATGTAAACATGCAATATACAATGTTGTTGTTGAATATTGCGATAATGATATGACTTGTGATACTTCCAGTAAACAAAGGCATCGCAAGTCTCCATGGTAGCACAGTAGTACAGTGGTTACGGATGTTTTTATTAATGAGTTCTCTGAGTTTTTATCAATAATCCACTCCTCATATAATTTTATTCTCATTTCCGGTGATTTTAATCTACACACTGATAAGCAGGGCAACCATATGTCAGAAGACTTTAGCAACCTGCTCACGTCAGCCGACTCGCAACAGGGGACGCACTCTGGATCTTGTCATTAGCCATGGCCTGCCCACTGGTGTGTCCTCTGTTGTTGACTTGGCTGTATCTGACCATTACTGTGTGTTTTTTAACATCACTGGTTTTATGCAACGGGGGACCTCGGTGCGAACTGTGAGGAAGCGCCATCTGACACCTGAAGTGGCTGCTGATTTTATCAAACTCTTACGCAATACTCCCCCAGTTATTTCATTTGCATCGTGTGTTTTATTGTTGATAAGTTTAACAGTAAATTAAGATCAACCATTGACAGAGTTGCCCCAATAATCACAAGGACAGTTAGGAATAAACCAAAGCCTCCAAGGAGAAATAACCAAACCCCAAAACTGAAAAGAGGGTGCAGGATGGCTGAGAGGAAATGGAGGAAAAACAAATTAACTATTAATTACCAAATACTACAGAATAAATTAAAAATATACAATAATGCGGTCAAGACATCGAGAACAGAGTATTTTGCCAACATAATCTCAACCCATAACAATAACCCTAAAGTCCTTTTTGCAACCATTGATCACTTAATCAACCCAGATTTTAATAAAAACACAAACCTGCCATCCAACTCTCTCTGTGAGAGTTTTGCAGACCACTTCAGGTGCAAGGTTGATTCTATTAGATCCAACATTTTATCTGACCAGAAGACTGTTTTTAATGAAACCTTGGTCTCACCTTTAGCTGAGGAAACACTGGACTGTTTTGCCCTGGTTGATGCTAAGATGCGTGGTAGCATTTTCTCCCAGGTAAACTTGACCTCCTGCCTTTTAGATCCGATTCCCACATCACTTTTTAAAACATTTTATGGATTCTTCGAACATGAGATTTTAAACATTGTAAATTGCTCTCTTCAGACTGGTGTTTTCCCCGCTGCCTTTAAAACGGCTGTGGTGAAGCCCCTTTTGAAGAAGAGTAATTTGGATCCTGATATCCTCAGCAACTATCAACCTGTATCCAACTTACCGTTTTTAATTAAAGTTTTAGAAAAAATTGTATTCTTCCAGTTAAATAATATTCTTATTGACCACAACATTTTTAAGAAATTTCAATCTGGTTTTAGGACAAACCACAGCACCGAGACAGCCCTTTTAAAAATTGTTAATGATATCAAGTGTAATATGGACTCCCACAAACTGTCAGTCCTGGTACTGCTGGAGCTCAGCGCTGCCTTTGATACAGTAGATCACCACATGTTATTAAGCAGACTCAAACACCCGGTGGGCCTCTCAGGTACTGTTCTTGAATGGTTTCATTCCTATCTCACAGATCGTCGCTATTTTGTAAGTATGGATACATGTCCTTTGGAAATCCATGAAATCATGTGTGGAATACCCCAAGGTTCAATTTTAGGGCCAATACTTTTTAATCTTTATATGTTCTTTTAATAAACCTGTTTAACTATTATTGAAGTAGTCATTTATGTTCCATTGTTTTATGTTCTTCTTGGCGCCATTTGTTCTTAGATTTTCTCATCTTCTTATTGATGTGTTTAGTTTAGTTTTTAAGTATGGGTTTTTAGTTCCTGTTTTTATGTGTCCTTAGTTTCTTTTTGTACCTTTTTAAATTTTGGCTTTTAACAAACCGTTTAACTATTATTGAAGTAGTCATTTATGTTCCACTGTTTTACATTCTTCTTAGCTCCATTTACTTTTAGATTTTCTTATTTTGATGTGTTCTTAGCTCAGTTTCTAAGTATGGGTCTTTAGTTCCTTTTGATCCATGTGTTCTTAGTTTTATCTTGTATTTTATGTGTTTTAGCTCCAGTGTTTCCTCAGTGGGGCCCCTCATGTTGGATGGTGCCTGGCCCATCTGCAGGGGTGTTGGTCTTGTGGGTTGCTCTAGCTTGGGTGGGCGGGGGCTTTACACCACTTCCTACAGCTGTGGTGCGGGCCCCGGCCTGTCCTGGTTGGGGTGGCCTTTTGTGGCGCCTTCTGTGGTTACAGGCTGTGTGGTCTCCCAGCAAGGGGGGCTCCACAGGATGGTTGCTCCTTCACGTGGTGCCTCGGTGCCAAGCAATGGCTCTTTTATTTTATATGTGTGTAAGTAGGGGTGATGTATGTGCCTGTGTGTGTTGAGTTTGTGGGTATGTTTATGGGTTGGAAGGGGTGGGGATGTATTGTGTAAAATATGTAACTAAATGTGTCTACTGTTTTTATCTATGTAAAGCACTTTGCGCAGCATCTAATGTTTAAAAAGTGCTGGTGTGGGGGACCCAGTCAATACGTTCTCTACTCAGACTGAATGGCATGGCAGGAGGAGATGTGTAAAAGCTGAGAAAAGGATATGCAAGGCAGTCTGTGGTTTTCTCTTTCAGACCGCATGATAATATGCATTCTCCTCCGGTCTGCATAATAATGTGCCGACAGGCTAAGTGACAAAGGGAATTGTCATTGTAGATGTATGTGTGTTAACGCAAACAGTGACAAAGGGAAGTGTCATTGTAAATGTATGCATGTTAATGCAAACACCCCAGGACGTCGGGCGAGTTGTATGGTATAAAAAGAGAGATGCCCGCAACCTGGTTGAGGCTTCTTATTCTTGTTGACTGATGTTAGAGAGAGATGAATAAAGTCTGCTCTGCTCCAGCTACCACCTCACCTGCTCATCCCTCTCTCGACACTGTACAAATAAAGTTTGATTGATTGATTGACTTGTGATACTTAAACAAAGGCATTGCAAATCTCCATGGTAGCACAGTAGTACGGTGGTTAGCACTGTTGCCTCACAGCTAGAAGGTTCCAGGTTTAAATCCCCAGGTTGGCAGGGGTGGAACCCTTTCTGTGTGGAGTTTGCATGTTCTCCCTGTGATGTGTAGGTTTACCCTGGGGGCTCCAGTTTCCTCCCACAATCCAAAGACATGCATACAGTACATCCGGAAAGTATTCACAGCGCTTCTCTTTTTCCACATTTTGTCATGTTACAGTCTTATTCCATAATGGATTAGATTCACTTTTTTCCCCTCAAAATTCTACACACAATACCCCCTAATGACAACATGATAAAGTTTTTTGTTTTTTTTTTAATTTTTGCAAATTTATTAAAAACAAAGAACTAAGAAATCACATGTACATAAGTATTCACAGCCTTTGCCATGAAGTTCAAAATTGAGCTCAGGTGCATCCTGTTTCCACTGATCATCCTTGAGATGTTTCTACAGCTTAACTGGAGTCCACCTGTGGTAAATTCAGTTGATTGGACATGATTTGGAAAGGCACACACCTGTCTATATAAGGTCCCACAGTTGACAGTGCATGTCAGAGCACAAACCAAGCATAAAGTCAAAGGAATTATCTGTAGACCTCCGAGACAGGATTGTCTTGAGGCACATATCTGGGGAAGGGTACAGACAAATTTCTGCTGCTCTGAAGATCCGAATGAGCACAGTGACCTCCATCATCTGTAAATGGAAGAAGTTCAGAACCACCGGGACTCTTCCTAGAGCTGGCCGTCCATCTAAACTGAGCAATCGGGGGAGAAGGGCCTTGGTCAGGGAGGTGACCAAGAACCCGATGGTCACTCTGTCAGAGCTCCAGTGATCCTCTGTGGAGAGAGGAGAACCTTCCAGAAGGACAACCATCTCTTCAGCAATCCACCAATCAGGCCTGTATGGTAGAGTGGCCAGATGGAAGCCACTCCTTAGTAAAAGACACAGGGCAGCCCACCTGGACTTTGCCAAAAGGCACCTGAAGGACTCTCAGACCATGGAAAACAAAATTCTCTGGTCTGATGAGACAAAGATTGAACTCTTTGGCATGAATGCCAGGCGTCATGTTTGGAGGAAACCAGGGACTGTTCATTACCATGGTAGCAGCATCATGATGTGGATGCTTTTCAGCGGCAGCAACTGGGAGACTAGTCGGGATAGAGGGAAAGATGAATGCAGCAAAGTACAGAGACATCCTGGATGAAAACCTGCTCCAGAGTGCTCTTGACCTCAGACTGGGGCGACTGTTCATCTTTCAGCAGATGACCCAAAGCACGCAGCCAAGATATCAAAGGAGTGGCTTCAGGACAACTCTGTGAATGTCCTTGAGTGACCCAGCCAGAGCCCAGACTTGAATCCAATTGAACATCTGTGGAGAGATGTGAAAATGGCTGTGCACCAACACTTCCCATCCAACCTAATGGAGCTTGAGAGGTGCTGCAAAGAGGAATGGGTGAAATTGCCCAAAGATAGGTGTGCCAAGCTTGTGGCATCATATTCAAAAAGACTAGAGGCTGTAATTGCTGCCAGAGGTGCATCAAGAAAGTATTGCGCAAAGGCTGTGAATACTTATGTACATGTGATTGATTTCTTTTTTTTTTTTTTTTTTAATAAATTTGCAAAAATTTCACAAAAAATCTTTTTTCACATTGTCATTATGGGGTACTGTGTGTAGAATTTTTAGGAAAAAAATGAATTTAATCCCTTTTGGAATAAGGCTGTAACATAACAAAATGTGGAAAAAGTGGAGCGCTGTGAATATTTTCCGGATGCACTGTATCAGGTAAAACAGTGACTCTAAATCGTCCCTAGGTATCTCTCTCTGATAGGCTCCTAGAATAGAGTGTTCGTGTACCTACTAGTGAAGTACTTATATTTGTACAGGCCCTTATCCTTTATCCCTTAAGAATACTTCTCATACATGTGCAAAGCTATACATAAAATTTACTGTTTTTTTCATAAATATGTCACTTTTTAATTAAAAATATGTGACTATTTCATCTATCTTTTATGACTTTTTTCAATTTTTATGATAGATTTAATTTTCCCCCCCACATAAATGTGCACATTTCTCTTATATAATTTGGTACTTTGTCTCATAATTTTGCGATTTTTTTTCACTTAAAATTTGCTACATTTTCCTTAAATTTTTTTTTGTAAATTTTCCATGTAAATTTTGCAACTTTATCTAATAAATTTGTGATTTGTTTTTGATTTTGATTTGATTTTGTATACTTCATTGATCCCCAGAGGGGAAATTGAGGGCATCCACCTGGATGGATGAAGCAGCCACAGTACAGCGCTATCCCTTTACCATTCACACACACATTCACACCTAGGGCCACTTTAGAGTCTCCAATTAACCTAACCTGCATGTTCACGTAAACATGCAACTTTTTTTCCATAAAATTTACTACTTTTTTTCTGATAATTTTTTTTTGTAACTTTTTCATGTCAATGTTGGACTTTTTCAGGTAAATTTTGCAATTTTTTTGTCATAAAATTGTGATTTTTTTTTTTTTGCTAAGTAAATATTCAACATTTCACATAAAATCTGATGTTATTCCATCATAAATCTGTCACTTATTCACATAAACAGGAAACTTTTTTCTTATTAAATTTGCTACATCTTTCCAATGGTGATTTTGGGAGGGTGGCCAGGGCCCCCCCTGAAATCTGATTGACCACCCCTGTGGCCACCCTTGATTTGAATTGACAGGCAGGCAGTTTTACACATTTGCCGTAATTCTTTCAGCTTTCATTCTAGCACACTCACTTCAACAGATTCTGAAAGCTGAGATGTTGCCCTTTCCATTGATATATGATACATTACAGTAATCCTAGAAGTGCCGTCGTACAGCGAGCTGGAATAATACAGCGAGATCCCTTTGAAAATGCGAATTTGTCACAGCTGTTTGCAGCAGGTGGACGGATCTTCAACACGTGAGTGTGTTTGTCTATTTTTGATTTGATTTCGGAGTTTTTACCATGTAAGTTAGGCATAGTAAATAGTAGTTTTAGTAGTGATTGTGAGATTTTTTGAGTGTTTTTTTTTTATTTTTATTTGCTTCAAGAACGGAGGAGAAAGGAGCACTGAGTTTGTGTATATTTGCTCCTCATTTAAGCGTTTTTACCATGTAAATAATACTTTAGCACAGTAAATAGTAGTTTTAATATTGATTTTGAGAGTTTGGGAGTATTTTTTTTATTGTGTTTTTATTATTTTAAGGTTATTTCCACCCGGAGCGTGTCTCCGATTGTACCCAACTCGGCTCACCAACTCAGCCCACTTACCCCACTGTGTTTTGGTTAGTGGATTTTTCAACTGTAGAACATGTTTTTATACGTAGATTGTGACTTCTAATCAAAGATTTATGACTTTTCTGCCATAAATTCACTATTTATTTTAAAACCTTTGTGACTTTACTCTTAACCAATCTGGAAAGTTCTTACATGTGTTAGTCTTTGGAAAACTGAGCAACAAACCCACATTAAACCAATTATATAAAGAAGGAATAGACAAAAATTAATATTTGCTGATCCTGGATTTAACTTGTGACTTTACTGAACTAACATTAAAAATTCACTAATATTACTAAGGATGGAGTCACTTCTGGAAAAAACTATTTATCGCAGTATAAACAAGAACATGTCTAACCCGTTTACAAATCAGTGAAATGAAATTACTCAGTGTATCACTACATGTACTGAAAAGTAAAAAGTATCCTACAATGAAATTAATCAAATTACAATTTTGCACAAATGTTACTTGAGTATTATGTACTTGAGTAAATCTAACTAACTGATAACCACTTCTGAACTTTAGCCAGTACATTCAAATAGCTACAACAAAGAAGAACTGCAGCTGGGTTGATTTGTTTTTGTTTGTAATACCAATTAGTTCTGCAGTGGCGAGAGGGCATTTTAAAAGACTGTATGACAAAATTCTTTGTTATACAATTTTTGATTTAAATGCCAGATGGTGTGACTGCAATATTTTTTTTTCCATTTTTAGTATGCAATATTAAAAAATGATCAAGACTATTATTGAAGCTACCAAAACTTATGCAAAACAAACCTGTGTAAAAATGAGCTTATTTTGTTATCATTAAACCAGGCTTAAATCTATTATTTAAGGGGTTCCAGGCACCCAAGAATCCCTGTATTTAACACACTGACCACTAACCAAAGTTAAATTTAATCCTGCTGTATGCATTGTTGATTGTTAATGATTGGTACTGTTTTTTCCCCCAGGTATAATTGAGAAATAGACACGAAAAGGCACAGAGGGAGTCAGAATCAAGTGAGCAGCCTAGCGACAGTAGGGATGAAGAGCAGTCAGCTTTGTCTGCACAACATGGTAGGTTATGTTCAGATAGTTCCTGTGTGTCCTGGGCAAATATGCAGGAATATGCCATGTTCTTTTTATTCAAGGGAAACATTCTGGAGTGGCAGCCAGAATAAAGGCTGAAGCAAAACATGCAGTTTATATACACTGTAATGCACATTGCCTCAATCTGGTACTTGTTGATGCTGTGAAGACAGTCCCAGAGGCTGACTGTTTTTTTCTTTGCTGCAGAAGATTTATGTATACATGTCTGGGTCCTATGTTCATCAGAAGTAGCTGGATGCTCAAACAGAAATGTGCATAGGTCAGCCAAGAGAGTTGCAGAAGCTTAGTGACACAAGGTGGGCTTGTAGATACTTGGCTTGCAAGAATTTCATGGACAGATTACCAGCTGTACTTCAAGTTCTTCATGACATTGCTACACAAAATAGTGGTGAAAGATCTGTGGATGCCAGGGGTTTACTGTCTCAGTTAGATTTAAGCTTTGTCAGTCTTCTTGCAACTTTCCAAAGGCTTCTTGGTGATGCAAAGCTACTATCTGACATGCTCAATCTCCTTCACTTGACCTAGCTATGGCTGTGGATTTAGTTAACACAGGGCCTTTTCCATTAGCCCCGCTTTGCCCAACACGGCACCACTCAGCCCGCGTTTGAGCATTTTCCATAAGCCCCAGCACCGGTTAGCAGGCGCTATTTTCGTACCTGATCGAGGGCAGGGTACAAGCGAGCTGAGTCGGGCCGTGATGTGACGTCAACAGACTGGTCGTCGCTGATTGGTGATGTCGTAACGTCACGAAAGCGACCTCTTCTGATGAATCTACACGACCGCCATTTGCAATATTTCACGGACTAACTCGGTCACGGAGTAAATACGATATTAATACAGACAGCGTTGTAGGTTTTGCGGAAATCTACACCGTGGTCTAACGAAGAGGTGCGGAGTTTTCTCTGCTTGGTGGCAGATCCACAGTGAGGAGTGACCCGGACCGATACAGATGGCAGCCCAGCCAGCATAGAACCGGACTGTGGACAAGCTGAAGACGAACGTGAGAGAACCATCGATGGTGAGTGATTTGTAATAATGTGCATCTATTCGCTTATTTATCCTGTTGGTGGTAAGCTCACTTTTTTTGAGCCATACAGCGCCGTTTTGTGCTGGCTAACTCGTTTTAGCTAATGATTTTTAGCTAGTAGCTAGCTAGTACCAACTGCTGATTCGCGCATGTTTTCTCCTAAATATTCGCTTGTGAGAGCAAAACGATGAAATATGTTAATCCTGGTTAAAGTCCTGCTTTGTGTATGTATTGCACTTTGGTGCTGCGCATTAAATTATGTGCAATTTAATGCTAGAATGTGTTTCCACATGCCAGGGGTTAGCTGCCCTCTGTTTATATTGTGGATACTGGTGAAATGAACCACAGGAGCCAAAATCTCGTCATATTAAAATTGCTTTTTCAAACCAGTGATTTATAAAGTGAAAAATTTGGTGAAAAAAATGACATCTTGCTCAACTGTACTAAATCTATGTGTATGGCTTTCAAACCAAAGGGTGTCAATACGTCGAATCCTGTTATGCCACTTTGTGGTAATAGCTTGAACTTTGTTGAAAAAGTCAAATACCTAGGTGTGTGGATTGAATCTGATAAGACCAATGTTGATTGTAACAGGCATCTCAGGAAACTGTATGCTCAAACAAATTTACTGTTGAGAAATTTCCATAGATGTTCCCCTGATGTCAAATGTATGTTGTTCAAGACCTTCTGTACCTCAATGTACTGCTCGCCTTTATGGTTTAATAGCAATGTTGCTGTTAGGAACAAAATCCGCATTGCATATAATAACTCCCTAAGAAGGTTGTTAGATGTACCACGAAGGTCGAGTGCAAGCAAGATGTTTGTGTCTGTGAACATTCTGTCTTTTGGCGAATTGTTACGTAAGAATGTTTACAGTTTTATGAGAAGGTTGCTGGCATGTAACAATCATCTTATATCAGCAATTGTCAACTCGTCACTCACACTTCATTCCAGCATTTGGAAGTGGTGGCGTTCCATTTTATACTGAGCCCATTATTGTATGTTATTGTTGTTACAAGAGCACCGAGTGTCTGCTGATCTGTATATACTTTTATTTATTTATTTATCTATTTTCTACTCGTTTTAGTTTTGCTCTTAATATGAACCCTGAGTCTGAAATAAACATCTGAATTTGAATTTGAATAAAGTCATTCATATAATTTTCTAAAGCGTCAGAATAGACCCACACACCTATTCTGTGGATCCTGCAGTGCTTGTCAGGGAAACAAAGCATTTTTGTCACATCCCACCACTGACTTTCACAGGTGTATTTCCCTAATACAGGTACATCTCCAAAAATTAGAATGTCATGAAAAACTTCAATATTTTTTGTCACTCATTTCAGAAAGAGAAATCTGTATATTACATAGATTCATTACACAGACAGTGATATATTTCAAGCGTTTATTTATTTTAATTTTGATGATTATGGCTTCCAGCCCCTGAAAACCCCAAATTCAATTTGGCAACAAATTAGAATATTACATAAAATTAACTTTAAAAAATAGTTTTTAAATATAAATGTTGGCTGCTGAGGTGTTGGTTAAAATGGGCTGTAGCCGTAATCATCACTATTAAAATACACACTTTCAATATATCACAGTCCCTGTAATGAATCTATATATGGGTTTCACTTTCTGAAATGAGTGAAAAAAATATTGAATTTTTTCATGGTATTCTAATTTTTGAGATGTGCCTGTATAAGTGTTGAACTTGCTTGAAACTAACCATCATCCATTTCTGTCATTCATCTAGGCAAGAGGAAATCAGCCAGCCCACAACGGACCTCGCCACTGTGGAAAGTACTGAAATCCTTTGCTTTTATAGGTAAAGTGTCAAAACCAAAGTAGCACAATTTCCACTTAATATAAAAGGGACTGAACTGAGATTTATTTGACTGTGTGAATATGGCACATCAACTGTAAAATAAACCGCTTGTTAATGTATTTATTTTTTTGTCAGATCACTTGTGTGATCCTTTGTGAGTTATGTTCATAACTGTATGTTTTGGCGAATGTGAGATGTTCAGTCGTCAATATAATTTACTTTATATGTGTAGTTTATAGTCTATCATCAATAAACTCATGCAGTAACAGGACACATTACAAATATTTGAGACCCATTGTAGTGCTTCCTTTTATATTTTAGCAATGCTAATACAAAACACCGCCCACACATGAAGCCAGGGCAACAAGAGACACTTTTACAGACAAGACAAACTTTTATTGATAAAAACTTCATATTTTGACTGAGCGACTCCATACTCGGTGATGCACACCTTCAGTTAACGTACTAGATTCCATTCAAGTGAATGTATTAATTCATTCTGATTGCTGTAGTAAAAACAGATGATTTTAAATGTAACGCAGCCCTTGTAAAATCTACTGAAGCGCAGCTACATGAAAATTGTGGTTAAATACAACAACGAAGTACTTTATTGTCACATTCAAATTGTAATCTCTCCTGTTTTGTTTTTCTTTTGAATTCTTGGATGAAATATGGTGGGCAATATAAGCTGCAGCTTCAGCCATCACCCATTTCAGATAACCTATGTTGAACTGTATAATCAGAGGAGTTATTGTTTAATTTGACCTTGTTAGATTTTTTTTCCCCTTTGTTATATTATATTTTCTTTTAATCTTTACTTTTAATCAATCTGAAATAAAGATTCATTCATTAATTCACATTCCACCACTGGCTTTTAGCAACAAGTGTATTTCCCAAATATGTTTTAAACTTGCTTTAATTAACCACCACCCATTTGTCTTTTGTCTAGGCAAGAGGGAAACTGTCCACCCCAACTGGACCTTGCCTCACTATTTACAGAGATGCAGGCTGAAGATCTGCTGAACCAGGACCAGTACAAGGGGCCGATCCAGTTGCTTCTCAGTGAGGCAGCGTGGCTGCCGTGTGTGACCATTCCAGTTTTTTTTTACAGTTTGAATTTTGCACATTCTGAATAATCTGGAATTTGCTGCTGATTGTAATAAGCAATTTAGTGACTTATGTGTTGGCATCATGATTTTCTATTTTGTCTGTTAAGACACCGGTGGGAAAAGAGTCAACTGTACAAAGGATTTATCGGTGACCTTGAAAATAATGGCTCATTTTTAAGAAAAAAGTAACCAAAACAATTATTTTATTAACTGAAGACTGTATTGTTGGATCATCATAATGGGTTTGGGTGGGGGTGTCTAATCATGTGCCATGGAGGGCCAAGACCCTGCAGGTTTTACCTCCAACCAGTGTCTTCAACAGCAGATTCCACTGAACTTCTTCCACTGACTGATCAGTGAGAACACCTGCTGAAGAGACTGGGTAGAAGAAAGAACCTGCAGGGTCTTGGCCCCCCATGACACATGAGTGGAAGCCCCCGGATTAGGTTTAATGGGATTTAACATTTTAACACAAACTGCTTTATGGTTCATAATTCTGTTGACAGACTTACACCAAACCAAAAGTGATTTCTCAAACTGCTGGATTATTCTTAGCTTTTCCAATCTTTCAGTATTTAATTTATGCCACATGGTGGTAAACTTCACATATAAAAAAAGAGACATCTGCAAAAACTTCAGAGGTTTATTGTCAGTGCAATTCCCAGTGCAATACTACATGAATGCATGTCTAGTACATTGTTGATGCAGAGAATATACGTATATTTCTACAGTACATGTATCTAGTAAATCAAGTATTTTCCATGTAACCTTGTGACTGCATTATATTAATTGCTTTTAATCCTAGATCAAGTTTGGTTTGGCCTAAAATGCATAACTGTCAAATATATCTTATTATACCTAACTCAGTACTGTTTACTTTTTGAATATATATTTTGTGGCTAATATAGTTATTAACATGGCGATCAAGTTGTGTCAGCTGATCATTTTTTTCTATGACACCACCTCAGATTATACAGTTCTATGTTGAACTGTATAATCAGAGGAGTTATTGTTTAATTTGACCTTGTTAGATTTTTTTTCCCCTTTGTTATATTATATTTTCTTTTAATCTTTACTTTTAATCAATCTGAAATAAAGATTCATTCATTAATTCACATTCCACCACTGGCTTTTAGCAACAAGTGTATTTCCCAAATATGTTTTAAACTTGCTTTAATTAACCACCACCCATTTGTCTTTTGTCTAGGCAAGAGGGAAACTGTCCACCCCAACTGGACCTTGCCTCACTATTTACAGAGATGCAGGCTGAAGATCTGCTGAACCAGGACCAGTACAAGGGGCCGATCCAGTTGCTTCTCAGTGAGGCAGCGTGGCTGCCGTGTGTGACCATTCCAGTTTTTTTTTACAGTTTGAATTTTGCACATTCTGAATAATCTGGAATTTGCTGCTGATTGTAATAAGCAATTTAGTGACTTATGTGTTGGCATCATGATTTTCTATTTTGTCTGTTAAGACACCGGTGGGAAAAGAGTCAACTGTACAAAGGATTTATCGGTGACCTTGAAAATAATGGCTCATTTTTAAGAAAAAAGTAACCAAAACAATTATTTTATTAACTGAAGACTGTATTGTTGGATCATCATAATGGGTTTGGGTGGGGGTGTCTAATCATGTGCCATGGAGGGCCAAGACCCTGCAGGTTTTACCTCCAACCAGTGTCTTCAACAGCAGATTCCACTGAACTTCTTCCACTGACTGATCAGTGAGAACACCTGCTGAAGAGACTGGGTAGAAGAAAGAACCTGCAGGGTCTTGGCCCCCCATGACACATGAGTGGAAGCCCCCGGATTAGGTTTAATGGGATTTAACATTTTAACACAAACTGCTTTATGGTTCATAATTCTGTTGACAGACTTACACCAAACCAAAAGTGATTTCTCAAACTGCTGGATTATTCTTAGCTTTTCCAATCTTTCAGTATTTAATTTATGCCACATGGTGGTAAACTTCACATATAAAAAAAGAGACATCTGCAAAAACTTCAGAGGTTTATTGTCAGTGCAATTCCCAGTGCAATACTACATGAATGCATGTCTAGTACATTGTTGATGCAGAGAATATACAGTATATTTCTACAGTACATGTATCTAGTAAATCAAGTATTTTCCATGTAACCTTGTGACTGCATTATATTAATTGCTTTTAATCCTAGATCAAGTTTGGTTTGGCCTAAAATGCATAACTGTCAAATATATCTTATTATACCTAACTCAGTACTGTTTACTTTTTGAATATATATTTTGTGGCTAATATAGTTATTAACATGGCGATCAAGTTGTGTCAGCTGATCATTTTTTTCTATGACACCACCTCAGACTCTGCAGCTGAAGCAGGTATGTCCATGATGTCTCAACAGTCTCTCCATGATTTTCACGCAGATCAGAGCAATTTGTTATACAGGAAATAAACGTTTCTACAGACATTCTTAAGCTCTATAACCACTGATCGTTTGTGAAGCTGTGCTGACATCCGTGACAGGCTGTGCTGAACACCCAGACCGAATGAAGCGGTAATTTCCCCACAACAGAGCCATCTGAAACACACACAGCGTATATATTTTAGTACCTAACAGCGATAACTTGCAGACATTAAAGTGTAGTACGACGTACTTATAGCAAACTAGCATTAGCAACATTAGCTTACCGTCATATATGACCTAGTTTGTATCCTCACGTCTTTGGCTCTCCCAGAAGCTGCAGAACTATTCCAGAGTGTTTCATCTCGCTGCCTGCACCCTTGTCTGGCGGTCCTTTTTGGCATTTACGGTGAAAAAAGCCACAGACCGAGGAGTCGCCCTGTACAGCTGTATGTGTTTATGTTTTGCTTGGGTCGCGTGTTCTACGTCACGGGAGTGTGGCGCTGCCTCGCTGTTCAAGAAATCCCACCCACCGCAGGCATGTCAGCAGTAATGTCGAAACGCAATTGAGGCCGAAACGAGTCGTTGTGAGACGAGTCGTGTTTTCAAATCGGGGCCGAGCGAGGCTAATGGAAAAGTTCCTTTAAAGACTCATTTAAAAAGTACAGAAGTGAATCATTTGTTGACAATCTATGTAGTGATATTGTTAACACTGCCACAAAGTGCAGTATAGCAATTGAAAATGCAGAGAAAAAGAGGTCTCAAAAAGTCAGTTCCAGACTTGGTGGGCCTGTCATGGCATCTACAGTAGGTCAGCACAAATGCAACAGTGGTGACAAGGACGCCTTTCGGAGAACAATCTTCTATCCTGTTGTAGACACCATCCTTGGAGAATAAGATAGGCGTTTCTCTAAAGACAGCTGTGACATGAGAGGATTACAAGCTCTGGATCCAAAAAGTCCAAATTTTCTTCAAGAGGAAGCAGTGTTTTCCTTAGGAGGATTTTTTGAAAGTGAGCTTGAAGATCTCAGTCATGAACTTCACCAAACTAGGAGGCTTTTGCAAAAAAAAAAAACCCTCAAGGTAGAATGCATAAATTGTCCAGTACTGTTGAATTTGGAGTGTTTCTTGAGCCTCATAAGGAGGTTTTTCCTGAACTTTTTCATCTGTGCAAGATAGCTATAGCCCTACCAGTAAGTACTGCAGCATGTGAGTGAAGCTTCTCTGTTCTTAAACTGATCAAGACTCATTTGCGCACAACTATGTCAGACAACAGACTGAGCAACCTGGGTGTTCTTAGCATTGAGGCCAGAAGAGCTAAATCACTTGACATGGATAGGTTCATAAAAGTTTTTGCAAGCCATCACCAAAACAGGAGAATTTAGTCTGTTTTAGGTGGGTTAACACAGAGCCTGCTTGTATTATGGTTTGTGACAGCACTTTGACAGGAGAAGTAATCTGGTTTGTGCAAGAGTAAAGTAAGACTGTTCATTGCATGGAATGTTTGATGAGTTCTAAAAGTGACAAAACAAACATCAAGAATTCAATAAAAATATTTGTTGAATGTAAACATGAGTCTGAGTTAAATTAATAGTTATAAATATGCTGAAGAATAGCAGTGTGACATTTAAACATAGTCACGTGGCAATAAATTATTAAACCTCTTCCTGACTTGGCCACCCCATATATCGACTCTTGAGTCTGACCTTGGCCACCCCAGTAAAGATTTTCTGGATATGCCACTGCTTCTTTCCAATAAATTTGTGACTTTGATCATGTAGATTAATGAGTTTTTAACCTACATTATTAGAGTGTATAACTCACAGGCTGTGTAAATGCTGCTCCAAAATGGCAGTGTGTGAATGCATAAGCACCCAGAAAATATACTGTTATCGCTGTTCAAGCCACCTTTTGCAACATGCGTATTGCACACATTGGATATTGCAATAACAATAAAATTTCAATACATTGTGAAGCCCTAATGAGAATCCAATTTAATCCAATAAAGTTTACATGAAGAGAAGCACAAATGATGTCCCATGTCTAGCATCATAAAATAAGTAGGGCAAATATTAAATGCCACCAACCCATACAAAAACAATTAGTAATCAACAACTGCAGCTCAGCACAAATAATATTCATCAAGCATCAATAGAGGCAGCAGCAAGGAAATGAGTAGTGGGAGACGTGGTCTACGAGCTGAGCAAGTTTGGTCAGTATTCCTGTCCTATTTTTCCAAGGTCAGTTCCTTTTGTCTTTCAGATAAAACTAAAGCCAAATGTGGATAAAAAACAGAAGAACCAACATGCTGTGAAGAAAACGGATCCTGTAAATATAATCCTACCTATTGCTGAATCGGATGGAAAAAATCCCCACAGATGAAATGTCTCTAGCTGAGAACAGAAACTGGGAGCAGACAGAGGTCAAAGCTCCGCCCACACCTTACAGATGAGGCACTGTCTCTTTGCTGTGCCTGACAGTCAATAGACTCAGTGTGTCGCCCCCCTTAATCGTTAGTCCGCTCAGACACGAGGGCAGAAAACAACACACGCCATCAGATCTGCGCTGGTGATCAAAGGATACCCCAACATCTGCTCCACTTCTTTGGTGCAGAGAAAGGCTTTGACTATTTTAAGTATCTTGAAACATGTAAAGATTCAAAAATATCCGGCAGCTGGGACACTTTGGCTGCAAACATTCTCAGAATATGCTGAATTAATCATCAAGGCAAAAGTGGAGCAAGAGTAAATTATTAAATGATATACTGTATGTACCGGGCAACTATTCAACTCCATGGAGGAGGCACCAAAGGATAACCTATTTTTTTGTTTTCATAAATGTCTGAAAAAAAAAAAAAACAGACTTTCACAGAGGGTCTATCGTGGCCCATTTGGCATAGAACTCACACAAATGGGATATGCACACCCAAAGACCTACAGCTGTTATGTCAAATTACTTCACATACTCATGGGCAAATAGCAGCTACAATGGTATGCAAAAATTTGACCATCTTAAGACAAATAGCACATTTTTTAAAACACAGTGTGTAGGATATGGTAACAATTACAAGAAAACATTAATGCAAAGTTGGTTAGTTAATGAAATAAAAGCTAAATAAATAAAATGTGCCAAAGTTAGGGCACCTTACACACAAACGCCAGTTTAAAAAAAATCATCAAAATGTGCCATTTGCCAAGAGGCGGCAAATTTTTTGTTCACCACTGTATACTTGCAAGGCCTGCCCTGCACAATATAAGGACTACACAACATGTGATAACACTGTTTAATATAGCGCTAAAGAAAGAGAAACTATTTCTTTCCGATATTACAGATCAATAAGGACTTCATTTTCAGAAGGGTATGAAAGTATATAGTCTTGAAAAAAAATTATTATATTTGTGGAATAATTATTTTAAAAAATGTTACAGGTGCAAAATGATCAAAATATTTACATTTGAGCAGTTGGCTGATGAGATCTACGGTGGCCAGTAAGGATCTCAAAGCTGACTGCATAGTTTTGCCATTTAGCAGGAAGCTCAGGGGTTGCCCGATACTGTGAGCTGTGCAGAGAAACAGCTGAGTTCTTAGGTGCAAAATTACAGTGGGAGGAGACAGAGTGTGACACCTATGGACCAGGATGTAACAGTGGTATTTGTATTAGCTTCAAATTTGTTAGCAAGGCTGTGTCTCTGTGAGGATGTCAGATTGCAAACAAATACTATTTAGAGATAATAAATAAAACTACTAATAATTATCTCATCTAGCTAAGGTGAAATGAGCTTATGCAACAGTGCAAAATCCACTTGTCCACAATTATCAAGAATTGCTTCTCCTCCTAGACAATTGCCCGGATGGCCACTAAACTGATACAATTCCCCTCAAGTGGGTCTGCATCCCAGCTGTGTTAAAAGTCAAAGTAGTGCCTAAGGCCAGGAGATCTCGGTGATTAATGCTACTCCTCCTAAAGCCGCTTAAAGCCTATAGTCACCACTCTCACCATCGCAAATGGGGACTCCCTAAAAATGACATCCTATCCGCTGATGTGCGCTACCTTTGTGTCATTTCAGCTGCTCATGCACGTCGTGACTTTTGTAACTAGACCAGTTAACAAGATATTTTAAAAGGGTTTTTTTCTGTCTTTATAACATTTAAAATCCTGTATGGTTACAGGTTAATATTTACACAGATATTTTTGTGTTGAAAATCAATAAATGCTCTTTTTTAATTAACTGGATTTTTCATACAGCAAAAATTGAAATCTCTGTAGGGAGAAACATTAAATCAAGAATAAATATCCTTGTTTTTAGACTGGTTACACAACAGATAGTCACTGACCCTGTTTACATGGTCACGAGCAAACTGATTACTGGAGTAAACCGATAAAGGTAATAAACAGCTTATGCTGTTTACATGCACTGAGTAAACGGTTTACTGGGCAAATAAACTAGGTTTTCTCATAAACCATTAATGAGCCTTTGACCCTGTTTACATGGTCACAAGTAAACCGATTACTGGAGTAAACCGATAAAGATAATAGGATTACTCTGTTTACATAACAGTTTGAATAATCAGGTAACTCAGAAAGCTGATTGTAATCGGTTTACTTGTGACCATGTAAACAGGGTCATTGTCACTTATCTTAAAAACTGCAGCAAGTGCAGTTCACTCCAAATGTGACTAAAGGTTTTCAGCACTTTGTGACATAACTTTGATGTAACAATTCACATGTAACGACCCATACAGTAGCTATTACCAAGCCTCAACTTTTGAGTATGCTGTTCATTCATTTGTGCTGCTTGTGATATTATGCTGCCATACTGCCCAGGTCAGTTTTAGAAAACAGTCTCCACATCTCAGTGATCTGGTTAAATAAACAGAGTAAAACCAGCTTGTGCAGGTGAGGGTGGCAATTTCAATTTTTGTAAATACATTTATCTACAAAGCCTCACCAACATGGATTGGTGATCTGTCCAGGGTGTACCCTGCCTCTCTCCCAAAGACGCTGGGATAGACTCCAGCCCCCGCAACCCAAAAAAATAAGCAGCAGAAGACGGATGGATACTTAAAAAAAAAAAAAAAAAAAAAAAAAAAAAAAAAAGCTCAAGAACTTCTGGTCTATAGTCACAAGAATCAAGAAATATTTTTTTCCAAGTATGGATTAACTGCATATAATCAAATGCTGGTATGGCGAGTGTGAATGCGTGGGAACTAAACCGCCAGTTAACTGCAGTATACGATTAATTTCCACAATTCGGCACAACTGCAACGCATCTGTTTTGCCCTTTGACCCATGCATTATGGCAGAAGTGCAATTATCTAATTACCTTGCTTCATGCAAACTAGTGGCTGAGAGTATATTAGAGAGATAAAGAGGCTCTTTCGTAGCCTCCTATTTGCTGCTGAGCAGGGTTTTTAATAGAATACCATACTGCTGATTTGACCACTCCTAAAGTTTTTGCTCCGTCTCTGATGGGTATCTTTTGTATTTTCTTCATTAATACTGACACTTCTTTCGACCCCATATTAAAGAGTTCACATAAATAGCTGCCAAAAATTACATTAAACACTTGGACTCAACTCCAAATGTTTTATCAGCCTAATTTGTCATAGAATAACAATGAAACAGGCCTCATCTGCCATGTCAGTCAACTGGCCAATAACTTTTGAGCCTCTGAAAATAGGGGATTGTGTTTTGTTTTTTGTTTTTTTTTTTAAAGCTGCAATTACAGAATAGGCAAAGGCAATGCTAAACCTCTCAAAAAACTGAAAATTTGCATGTCAATCACATCTTGAATGCCTAATTGAAAATCCACTGTGGTGACACGCACAAGCAAAAATACAAATAATTGAGTCAGTTTCTAAATATTTACATCCCTAACCATACTTACTGGATATACATCATCCTCTTCATTCTCCGATATTTGCGGGGGGGGGGGGGGCTGAAAAGTTCATAGTGGTCAAATTTGACCAAATGCGGTTTATTTTTCAACCACAGGGATCTGAACATTAGTGAATAAGAACATTAGTAATAACTAGAAAAGCACTCATAGAGTGCATACCTCCGCCAAGGCTCCTTCCATTTCTCATGGATCACCTCCAAAATGTAATGGGTTTGTGTGTAGGCCTATAGCCACTTGTGGTGAAAATTGCATCAAAGTCTGTCCATCTGTTTTGGAGTATTGTTACTAACACACTGTGAGAAGGTAAGAGCCTTGGCTGAGGTATGCATTCTCAGATCATCACCAAAATATAATGGGCTCCTCTCTAGGCCAAGAACCACCTCTGGTAAAAATTTCATCCAAATCCATGCAATAGTTTTTGTGTAATCCTGCTGCACAAATACCAACAAAGCCCTTGGTGGAGGTATGCACTCTCAGATCATCACCAAAATCTAATCATCTGTAGGATACCCCATTTCTGACAATCTCTGAAAATTTCATGAAAAGCCATCCATAACTTTTTGAGTTATCTTGCTAACAAACAAACAAACAAACCAACGCCGATGAAAACATAACCTAACATAAGTAATAAGAACATTAGTGTTAAGAACATTAAGCGCTGCAACACCGATGGAAGAAGAGTGTGGACCAAAGGCGAGACTACGTATATGTTGAAAAATAAATCACATTTGGTCAAATTTGACTGCTATGAACTTTTCAGCCCCAACGTATGATTAGCAGGCTTACATCCCTCAAATTTTGTATATTTTCTGCTACAATAGAAACACTATGGCTTCGAACTTAAATGCTGCATAATGCAGGCGATAGGTGGCATTTATTTTCGGATGTCATTAAAGGCTACTTTAACACGAAAACCAAAAACGTGAATAGAAAAAAAAAATCACTTAAAATCAACAATTTGTGAAATAGAACAAGCTCGGCTGACGACGATTTTAGCAGTCATGTACACACATTTATATTTACTGTTGATGTCGTGAAATAAAAAAAGCCCAACGCCATAAATAAACTAGGCTAACCATCAGAAACAGTTAGCTCGTTTGCTAGCAGCTTTGACAGCTAGCGCTAGCTGTCAGGCAACGGGCCGAATTCACCCTCAACTTCGCGAAAAGACAAACGTTCGACAGTGAAAATGACAGGCAACCTTATGTAACAGCTGTATCAGATTAGACATGATAAATTTAAATACCTCATGTCGCAGCAAGATTTAAAATGCCGGTTTCAATGACAGAAATTCTTGTCACACGCTTGTTGTGTTCCCTGGTGGTTCATGGGTATTGTAGTTTTTGAACCATGCACAGTGTACGTGTCTTACATTTTTGTTTACTCAAATTAAATGTTTTCACTTTTGTTTCTTTTCTGATTTAATTTAAATATTACAGTTATGACAGGTCATATGTTGAAAGACCCAAGAAATAGATAAGTAAGTATTATTTTGGTTTCATATATTTTCTTTTAATTTAAATTTTATTTATTTAGACAAAGTAATGCACCAATATATCAATTCATGATTATCAAAAGATTTGTAGGCTTATCTGTAAATTTGAATAGCAGTGGTGGTCAAAACGATTTTATGATGTCATAATTACAATATGGTGTCAGTGAGATTGATTTGGATTGAGATTATATTTATTATATTATTTTTGAAGGATATGGATATGTTTCATTGCTTTTGAGATGGGTTTAGGACATTTAGGGCCAGACTGGTCATTGAGGCAGTATGAACCTGGCTGTGTCCTTCATTTTCTTTCATATCTTGGTGCACGCCAAGTTGTTCCTTCTCAAAAACAAACAGTTCAGTACTACGTGGTTCTTCTCTTTGAAATATACTGAGACATTAAAAATGTAACATTGTACCAGTTTTTACTAAGCGATGGAAGTCGTCACTGAATAAACCACATGAACATAGACCTCATGTATGCACAAATTCAGATCATCTGGACGTACAGTCAGATACTAAAACTTATTCCTTAATAATTTCTCTTGATTTTTGTCATTCATTAATGTGTGTGACCTCCATTTACTGCCAGCAAAACCTCAGTTCTGCATCAGACTGATGCCACCAAGTTGTCAATTTGAAGTGAAGGAATGTGGTCCCATTCAGCGAGCAGCACCACATCAAGCTCAGCACGATTTTTTGGTGCAGCATCCCGACTGATCCAGAACATCCTGTAGATGTTCTAATGGGGAGATTTTCTGCATTGAGATGACAGGGATTGTTTTATTGTACTGTGGAGATTGTGTGGAAAGACGAGACTGATTTTATTTCTCAAGATCAGTTTTATTCACCACCACATTCTCCAACATCCAAAACGGGAAAGAGGAAGGCATGCCCCCACCTCTGCCCCTTTTATACCCAGGACATCAAAGCACACAGTCACATTGTCTTTACATCCCAAATCACAATGCACCCCCCTTCAGGTCTTCTGTCTGTCTGCTCCTGAAGTCCTGGTGGTCAGGAAATCCCTCACGGCCATCTCTCTGCATACAAAAAGCCAGACTTCGCATCCTCCTGCTACCCCTAGGAGGTTCAGACCTTTTGTTCCTCTGAGACGTGCAGTAAACAATAAGCATACAGCAATAAGCATGTGAAGCATATGGAACCCACATATGTGCCCACATGACCCCCCCCCCCAAAACGTCTAGGATGGAACAACATAACCACAGATTGTATGTCACACTAAAATCATTACATATCGACTTCCGGTTATGGCTGCCACGTAGGACGGACGTGTCTCGCTCTGCTCTGTTCCTGGAAAAAAAAAAATCGGCAAATAACTCTCTCATTTGGGACAGAACGTATCCCAGCATTTGGGCAAGGATATGTCGGCGAAGCCTAAGGCTGGAAAACCAGGAAAAGGAAAAAGCGAGCCGCCGAAACAGTCCAAATTAACGGACTTTCAGGTCTGTGACGCAGCAAACAAAACTCCATATATGGCGGAGGAGTCTGGCAACGGTGCGATATTTGCGGGGAATGGCGCAGATGCGCTGATGGCTGCCATGAGTTCAATGAGAGCGGACTTTTCCTCTAGATTTGATGGGATTATGACAGCGTTGGAAGGAATAAGAAAGGAATTGGGTGACTGTGTAGAACGAACGGCGCAGATGGAGCTCCGTCTCGCTAGTGCTGAAGATGACGTCACCCGTCTTCAATTAAAGGTGCGCACTTTGGAAAAAAAAAAAAAAATCTCTGGAAGATAATATTTTGGATTTGGAATCTCGGTCGAGACAGAATAATTTGAGGCTGGTGGGTCTTCCAGAGGAATCAGAAGGTCGGGACGTATGTTCCTTTCTGGAAAAGTGGATTCCGGAGGTGCTGGGCAGCGAGGAGTTGCAATCAGCAGTGATTCTGGAAAAAGCACATCGTATTGGCCCACGGAGAGATAAGGGACCGCCGAGGACCTTAATTATGAAGTTTCTTAGCAACAGAGACAGGATGAAGATCTTCAACGCTGCACGAGCTAAAAAAGGAGAGATTAAACACCAGGACCAGCAGGTGCGGTTCTACCCAGATTTGGCCACAGGAATCCAGCAATTGAGGAAGCAGTTTGATCCCATACGTAAGGAGCTGCGCAACCTTGGGATTCGTCATGGTGTAATCTATCCTGCGAGACTGCTGACCACGTATGAGGGCAGAACCCACATCTTCAAGACCCCAGAGGAGGCGCAGGAGTTCATCAAGAAGATCAAAGAAGAAGAAGAGACTGGTGGGAGCTAAGCATGAACAAAATATAAGGTAGAATAATTAAGCATTTGCACAGGCATCTGACTGACTTGAAGTAAATAGTAAGTTTACAAAATATAGATTGTATTATATATTAAAAAAACAAAACAAAAACAAAACAAACAAAAAAAAAAAACTATGATGTACAAAGTTGTTAAAAATTTTGGAGTTAAGTTGGAAAACTACAGAGGAGAGTTAATGTTACGTCATTAAAAGCAGTAGAGTTAGGGTGATTGGGAGGATGAAGAAGGAGTGGCTTAGGCTGTTCCCCGTGGGTGTGGAACGGTCGATGGCTATATCGGGAGACAGAATTTTTCTTTTGATTTTGGGGGGTTTGCCACAAGTGTGGGAAGGGGAAATTTGTTTGTGTGTAGTTTGTAGGATGAATGTTCAACCACTCATGTTTTTGCTTCTCTGTATGAGCATGTTTACACTGCAAGGTAATCCCAAACTCTCTATTGATCATGGACCAAAGTGTTAATCTTAATTTAACTTCATGGAATTGCAGAGGTCTACAAAATTTAAAAAAACTTAAACAAGTTATGAATAAAATAAAGGACATGGGTTCAAGAATTGTGTTTTTACAAGAAACTCATCTGATAGAGGAGGATGTTAAAAGAATTAGGAGTAGATGGCAGGGAAGTGTATTCACCTCTTCATTTTCATCCCGAGCCAGGGGAGTTATGACTCTCATACATAAATCAGTTCCTTTTCAAGTGAAAAATGTAATTGGAGACAAATTTGGAAGATATGTAATCATTCAAGGTTCTTTGCTATTAGAAAATATAAATCTTGTGAACTTATATGGTCCCAATATAGATGATCAGAAGTTCTTTGCTAATTTATTTCTCATCTCATCATCACTTACAGGGCAACATATAATAGCAGGGGATTTTAATTGTACATTGAATCCAGGTGTGGATAGATCAACAGGACTGGATTGTACGCACATTGGATGTAGGATGACTATTAATCATTTTATGAAAGAATTGAGATTGTTAGATATATGGAGAGAAATGAAACCACAAGTTAAAGCCTATTCTTGTTATTCCAGTACCTACAAGACATTCTCACGTATTGATCATTTTTTGATTTCCACAGAATTAAGGTCCAAGATTCAAAACTGCTTTTATGATAACATCGTGATCTCTGATCATGCACCCTGTTGTCTAATATATGTAGATAAAAAATTGACAAAGGAATCAGGTAGATGGCAATTTCAGCATAAATGGCTTCAGGATGAGGAATTTGTCAAGTATATAGAAAAACAGATAGACGAGTTCTTTGACATCAATACTACACAAACATCAGCATGTGTAAAGTGGGAGGCTTTCAAAGCTTTTATTAGGGGACATATTATTAGTTATACAGGATCAAAATCTAAGAAGACTCGAGAGGAGAGAGCTAAATTGGAACATAAAATAAAAAGTCTTCAGGAAAAAGTGTATGCAGGAAGTGACCCAAGGTTGGAGAATGAATTACTGATTTTGAGAGCTGAATACGACAAAAAATCAGCGAATAGAGCTGCCTCGAGTCTTCTAAGATTGAAACAATCTTTTTATGAACAAGGTGAAAAATCAGGAAAATTATTAGCATGGCAGATTAAACAATTGGAAATTAAAACACCAATTACCAGTATTATAAGTAAAGGACAGGTAGTTATAGATCCTTTAGAAATTAATAGAGCCTTTAGAGATTACTATGAAAAATTATATGATACCAAAAATGAACCTGATTTAACAAAACTAAATGGGTTTTTGAACGAACTATCTATACCGTGTATTCCAAATGAAAACAGGGAGATATTGGAGTCTAAAATTAGTCAAGAAGAAGTTGGGCTAGCCATTGATAATATGAAATCAGGAAAAAGTGCAGGACCAGATGGTCTTCCAGTTGACCTTTATAAAAAATTTAAGAATAAATTAATAAAACCTTTTTTGGAAATGGTTTTAGAAGCATTTCAAAATAATAATTTACCATCATACATAAATAATGCCTTAATTATACTGCTGCCAAAACCAGGTAAGCCCTCTAATAAATGTGAAAATATGAGACCAATAAGCCTATTAAACGCCGACCTTAAGATAATCTGTAAAATTTTAGCAAGACGAATACAAGAAATTTTACCAAATATTATTAATCGAGATCAGAATGGCTTTATAAAGGGTAGACAAGGCTTCCATAATGTAAGAAGACTATTTAATATTATTTATTTTAATAAAGAAGCACCGGATACAGCTCTCCTATCATTGGACGCCGAAAAGGCCTTTGATAGAGTTGAATGGCCCTTTCTTTTTGAAGTCCTACAAAGGTTTGGACTTGGAAATAATTTCATAAAATGGGTTCAAATAATATACAATAATGCTACAGCAGAAATCCTAACAAATAACAATATTTCAAACCAATAAAAATCAATAGAGGATGTCGACAAGGCTGTCCACTTTCACCTTTACTGTTTACTATGGCAATTGAACCTTTAGCGATAGCGATACGTTTACATTCACAAATATATGGAATTAAAGTTGGACCAACAGAACATAAAATCTCCCTGTACGCCGATGATATAATTTTGTTTATGTCGAATCTAAAAAAATCAATTCCAACCTTGTTGAATTTAATAAAGAATTTTGGGGAAATATCAGGATATAAAATAAATAAAACTAAATCTTCAATATTAATGCTAAATGAGACCCAGAGAAATTACCCAGCCCCTGAGGTAAATCAATTCAATGTTGTAAATCAGTTTAAATATTTAGGAATCCAAATTATGCTTAAGCTAGAATCAGTCGCCAGCGTCAACTATGAAGCCTTAATGTCAGATATCAATGAGTTAACTCAGAGATGGATGTCACTACCAATGTCGATGATCGGGAGAATCAATATACTTAAAAGTAATATTTTACCTAAAATACTTTATTTATTTCAATACATTCCCTTATCACCACCTTTAGATCTATTCTCAAGAATAAAAAAAAAAGTTAGTGGAATTTATATGGAACAACAGGAGGGCTAGATTACGTTTGTCTTTATTATATTTACCATTTGATCGTGGAGGTCTGAAATGTCCAAATTTTATGTTGTATTATTGGTCGGCACAACTGAGGTCTATGACATATTATTTTTCATCAAATGATCTCCCTCACTGGACTGAAATGGAATCATACAATTTACCTTTACCTCTTCCCATATTCATATACTCAGATTCGGCAAAAAAATTACAAAAACAAGTTAAAAATCCATTTGTAAAGCATATGATCAAAATATGGTGTGAAGCTAAAAACTATTTAAAAGAACCACAGTTATTGTCACAATTTAGTCCAATATGGGGTAATCAATATTTTAAACCAGGGAGAGCGGACGCTGTATTTAAAGTATGGAATTTAAAAGGGATACAAAAGATTCAGGATTTATATTTGCCATGTGCAGACAACATAATGTCTTTTGAAGAGCTGAGGATCAAATTTAATCTCAATAGAACACATTTTTTTAAATATCTTCAACTTAGAAACTTTATTCGATCAAATCAAAATAAAGCTCTCACTCGACCTATTTATTCATCCTTGGAAAAAATGATGATGAAAGATAGTAAAAGAAAGGGTATTATTTCAGAGTTTTATAACTCATTGACACTATCTTCAAGTGAAAATTCACTGAAAAGATTAAACTACTGGAAAGAAGATCTGCAAATTGAAATTTCAGAGGAACAATGGGAATTGGCTTGTACAGAAGCTCAAACCAAATCAATAAATGCACGCCTTAAATTGATACATTTCAAATGGTTAATGCGGATGTATGTTACACCGGAGGAGTTAAATAGATATAACAAAAATATACCAGATACATGCACAAAATGCATGGAAAGTAAAGGAACCCTATTTCATTGTTTATGGGAATGTAGATTAATAAGAATGTTTTGGGAAGAGGTGAGGGTAACAATTGAAAAAATAATCTCAAAACAAATCATACTGAATCCTAAACTGTTTTTGTTGGGTCTGTACCCAGAAAAGCATAATTTTAATAAAAGTGAAAGAACATTCATAGACCTCAGTTTGCTTAATGCCAAAAAATGTATTGCACTATTATGGAAAAAGACTCATAGACCAGATGTGACTCAGTGGTTAAGACAGATGTTAACAAACCTTCCATTAGAAAGAATAACATATATACTGAAATCAAAGGAAATTGTGTTTGAGAATATATGGAGACCTTTTATTGATTATGTAAAAAATTTAAACATAACTCTTGAAGAAGAAGGTGAATGATGTGTGTGGACCTTGTAAATTCCAAACTGGTGAACATAATATGTATACTTATGTATTGGATTGTCTAGACTAAACAGAGGAGCATTGTTGAAGACTTGATTTTGTTGGTGGTTGTTGGTGTTTTTAGTGCATTTTTTTTTTTGTAGTACTTTAGTGTTAGTGTTTGATTGTTTGTATCATGTTTGTTAAAAAAAAAAAAAAGGTTCAATAAAGATATTGTGGAAAAAAAAAAAATCATTACATATCAGTCCAAGTGCCGCTTAGGTCTCAACCTTCTCCCGTATCTGCTGTAAGCAGGCTGAACCACCTCCACGGCGTCTTCCAGCTGTGGATCTGCTGCCTGGGGATGAGAACTGTTAGTCAACCTCTGTGGGTGTTCTGGGGAATGCTCTCTAGGGGGTCTGCCGCGCCGAGGAGCCTTCGCCAACTGCACAACTTCACCCGCTACCACGAAAGCGGGTTTGAGCCTGTTAATGCCAATCCTTTCTTTTCTGCCCCCCAAATCTAGCAAAAAATGCTTATCCCCTGTTTCCAGCACTCTATAAGGTCCGTCATAAGGTGGGCGTAAAGGCGGACGGTGGGCATCATGTCTGACAAAAACAAACTCGGCATTTTTTAAAGCCTTAGGCACAAAAACACGCGGAAAACTGTGATGAACGGGGCCAGGTAGTGTGCTCAGGCCTGTGTTATTCTGTAACCGCTGAGCCGGGGAGCACTCTGGCGCTGGATTATCTGGGAGAAATTCCCCGGGCAGCCGAAGTGGCTGTGCGAAAACTAGCTCGGCTGGGGAGGCTTCTAAATCCTCTTTAGGTGCAGAACGCAACCCCAATAAAACCCATGGTAGCCTGTCCACCCAATTTGGATCCGTAAGCGACGCTCTGAGAGCCGCCTTCAATGACCTGTGAAAACGCTTGCATAACCCGTTAGCCTGCGGGTTGTACACGGTAGTGCGGTGGATCGTTGCCCCCAGGCTGCGGTCCATCGCTGACCAAAGCTCGGAAACAAATTGTGGGCCTCTGTCAGACGTAATGTCCGACGGGACTCCAAAACGCACTACCCATGCTATTAAAAACGCGCGCGCCACCTCCTCGGCTGTGGTGGATGACAGCGGGACCACTTCCGGCCAGCGTGTGGTGCGGTCAACCATTGTCAGAAGATGTGTGCACCCTTGTGAGGGCGGGAGGGGGCCTACGAGGTCCACGTGGACATGATCAAACCTTTTAGCCGGGGTGTGAAACGGCTCCAAGGGAGCTTTTGTGTGTCTACGAACCTTGGCCCGCTGGCAGGCCGTGCAGGCTGCCACCCACTCTCTAACTTGTTTGCGCAGGCTCGGCCATACAAATTTCTCTCCTACCATTTTGACCAACGCGTGCACTCCCGGGTGCGCCAGAGAATGGATTGAGTCAAAAACGCGGCGGCACCACACGGCTGGAACCACCGGACGCGGCCGCCCAGTGGAGACGTCGCAGATCAGGGGGGGCATACCGTCTTGCAGCATCCTGTTCTCCAGCCTTAACCCTGTTGGTCCAGACTGGAGCGCACGCACATCCGCGTCGCTAACCTGCTCCGCGGCCATGGCTGCGTAGTCTATCCCCACGCGGACCGGGGCTGCGCGCACCTCCGCGCCGCTAACCTGCTCCGCGGCCATGGCTGCAGGATCTACCTCCGCGTGGGCTGGAGCCCCCACGGCCCGCAAGAGGCAGTCCGCCACTACATTAAGCTTACCCGCCACATGCTGGATATCGGTAGTAAACTCCGATATCGCGGCCAGCTGTCTCTGCTGCCGGCCCGACCAAGGTTCTGAAATCTTGGCCATCGCGAAAGTCAGCGGCTTGTGGTCAACGAACGCGGTGAAACGGCATCCTTCCAGCCAGAACTGGAAGTGGCGAATGGCCAAGTGGAGAGCTAACAACTCCCTGTCGAATGCGCTGTATTTTCGTTCGCTGTCGCGCAGGGTCTTACTGAAAAAGGCGAGCAGTTGCCAGGCTCCAGCTACAAACTGCTCCACGACCGCCCCTATGGCCACATCTGACGCGTCAGTAGTGAGCGCCATGTGGGCTGCTGGGACTGGATGTGCTAACAACGCAGCGTTTGCCAGGGCTATTTTGACTTCGGAAAATGCGCGCTCTCGCTCCGGAGACCATTCGACTTTATTTGTGGGTTTTTGGTTTTTTTAGTGCAGCATACAATGGTTGCATGAGCTGCGCTGTGCGGGGGAGGAAACGGTTATAAAAATTTACCATTCCCCAAAAACTCCTGTAACGCTTTGATCATTTGCGGCTGGGGAAAATTTCTTACTGCGCGCACCTTGTCAGGCAGAGGGACCGCTCCTCTGGGGAGACGCGATGCCCAAAAAATCAATCTGCGTCACCCCGAACTGACACTTCGCCGGGTTAATTATTAACCCGTGCTCTGCCAACCTCCAGAAAAACTGCCGTAAGGTGGCTTTTGTGTTCGTCTTCAGATGCGCTGGCTACCAATATGTCGTCCAGGTAGACGAACACGAAAGGGAGATCGCGCAAAACCGCGTCCATCATGCGTTGGAACGTCTGCGCCGCGCCTTTAAGCCCAAACGGCATGCGCAAAAACTCGAAAAGCCCGAAAGGAGTTATTACCGCTGTTTTGGGTATGTCCTCAGTGCGCACTGGGACCTGGTGGTAACCGCGTACCAAGTCTATTTTAGAAAAAATGTGCGCCCCCGCCAAATGAACTGAAAAATCTTGGATGTGCGGGATCGGGTAGCGGTCGTGTGCTGTAGCGTTGTTCAGCCGGCAGAAATTGCCACAAGGCCGCCACGAGCCATCAGCTTTCGGGACCATGTGAAGTGGTGAAACCCAAGGGCTCTTCGAACGCTTAATGATGCCCAACCTCTCCCCGTTGGCGAACTCCTCGCGCACTATGGTCAGTTTAGCTGAATCCAAGCACCGAGCTTTTGCGAAAACGGGGGGTCCGGTGGTAGTAATAAAATGTTCCACCCCGTGTTTAGCCACTGTCGCCGGAAATGTTGGGACCATGAGTGCTGGGAACTGAGTGAGGAGTGTGTGGAACTTACCAGCTGCAGCTGTGACGTTGGCTTGTGCTGTTGGCGGGGCCACTCGAGCTGTACAGGGGATAGAAGAAAAAGAGAGTGCATTAACCAGGCGTCTGTTAGCAAGATCGACCAACAAACTATGTGAGCACAAAAAATCAGCCCCTAACATGTTGAAATTGACTGCCGCTATGACGAAAGTCCACTCGAAAGTGCGGCCATGTAAAGACAGAAGCAGAGTCCTCTCACCGAAGGTCTTAATCGCCGAGCCGTTCGCTGCTGACACCCGGGGACCACTGGAAGGCGCCAGTCGGTCAGCGTAGGAAGGTGTGATGAAACTCAGCTGGGAGCCCGTGTCCACGAGGAAATGCCTCCCCGAGTGCGAATCCTTCAAATAGAGCAGCTTGTTCTCCTCTCCGAGGGCCGCAGCTGCTACCGATCCCCGGTCTTGGCGTTTCTCGAATGCTTAAAGTGGCACGGTGGAATGCACTTGCGTGCCCTCTCTGCGAAACGGCGATGGTAGAAGCAAAGGATGTCGTCTGCTCTGTGTTTCCCGGCCCCTGCCGCTGTCGGTGAGTCTGGTGCTGCAGCCTCTGGCCCCCTGCCGTCTCCGGACGTTGCGCCTGGACCCGCTGCCGCAGCCGCAGCCGCGCGCCATTTACTGGCGTCGATGAGTCGTTGCGCCTCCTGGCCCAGCTCGTGGTAATCTTTTCGGGCCAGCAGTGGTGAATTGGCCAGGGTCACTCTCACCTCTGACGGTAGGGTTCTGAGGAGAAGGTGGGTGAAGATGAAGTTATCATCTTCGGAGTCTCTCAAACTCAACATCTTCCCCATCAGGTCTGCAGGTCTGTCGCCCTCAAATTCAGTAAGCGCCAGGAGCCTCTCTGCCCGCTCCTGCACCAAGGGGGTGAAGTGACGAATGAGTGCAGCCTTCAACGTGCTGTACTTGTCGCTGTCCGGTGGGTGGTTGATCAGGCTCGCCACTCGCTGGGCTGTGTGGTTGTCCAACTTTGCAACCACATGGTAGAACTTTGTGGCATCTACCGAAATCCTCTGTAGGTGGAACTGTGCCTCGACTGCGTTAAACCAGGAGCGCGAACTGGTCGGCCAGAAGTCCGGTAGTTGGACTGTGGCTGCATTCGTTTGGCTGGCTCCTGGCCAGTCTAGCTCGGGAGATTCATCTCCACTCATAATACGTCGTAGGGTCACCAGTGTGGAGATTGTGTGGAAAGACGAGACTGATTTTATTTCTCAAGATCAGTTTTATTCACCACCACATTCTCCAACATCCAAAACGGGAAAGAGGAAGGCATGCCCCCACCTCTGCCCCTTTTATACCCAGGACATCAAAGCACACAGTCACATTGTCTTTACATCCCAAATCACAATGCACCCCCCTTCAGGTCTTCTGTCTGTCTGCTCCTGAAGTCCTGGTGATCAGGAAATCCCTCACGGCCATCTCTCTGCATACAAAAGGCCAGACTTCGTATCCTCCTGCTACCCCTAGGAGGTTCAGACCTTTTGTTCCTCTGAGACGTGCAGTAAACAATAAGCATACAGCAATAAGCATGTGAAGCATATGGAACCCACATATGTGCCCACAGTACATGCATTAACATTGTTAAAAATAATAATAATAATGGTTCGTGTCCATCTAGGTGTCTTTTCATGCTAGATGACATATGAATTTGAAGTTTTTTTCTTTATAGATTTCTAAATTTATTCATGTAATTTTGTGACCTTTTTTGTAAATTTAGTAAATCAGAATTAGCATAATTAAAATTGAGCAATGGTTGTCTGTCTCTCTGTGTTGGCCCTGCGATGGACTGGCGATCTGTCCAGGGTGTACCCTGCCTCTCGCCCAGAGATGCTGGGATAGGCTCCAGCCCCCCTGCGACCCGAAAAGGATTAAGCGGAAGAAGATGGATGGATGGATGGATAATTGAGCAGTTTGGGTGAAGGAGGAAATATCCAAATACCAATTAAAAAAAAAAAAATCCCACTGTCATGAACAGATATCCAGATAAGAGAACATTTGGGTTCTGCCCTGGTAAAATGAAAGAAAGCCTGATTCTTTTTACTGGAGTAGTGGCCTAGTGTTAGAGTATCTGCCCCACAGCCGGGAGGTCGTGGGTTTGAGCTCCGGCCAGGTCGTACCAAAGACCATATAAAAATGGTACTTCCCGCCTTCTAGCTTGGTGCTCAGAATAGAGGAAGGAAAAGTCTGTGGCAGCAGCCTCTGATTCTAGATGTGATTAACATTGTAGATAGAAGAAGATAGATTGGCTGTATGGATTCAATGACAATAAAGTTGCCGTCTTCTGTTTTGTGAAGCTCTGTTAAGGCTTTTTTAACTTTCTCCACACACCTAGATAATCAGATTATACAGTATGGATTTTCATTTTTTTCCCATATTGCAATAAGATTTGCATATGCAAGCCTTGCTGTAATGTTAATTTATACAAACATTTTAAGGGGTTTTCTATTTAAGCCAGCCAATTTTTTGAATGAATGTGAGCTTTTTAATTTTTTTTTTTTAAATAATTTTATCACCATCACAGTCCAAGATGGTGTCCTTGTCTTGTAATCTAAATATAGTTTTTCCCCTCTTTTTGACAAACTACCCTTTATTAGGCCAAAGGCAATAAGATTGTTAATATAATTAAAAGGCTGAAGAGGAGACTGCATCAGCGGTGGCAGAAGTGGACATGCAGGGTCCAGAGGGTCCACTAAGGTCTATGGACAATATGTGTCAATCATCCAGTATGTGACTGTGGTGTTTGAAGACGGAGGATTTGCAGCAGAACTTATTGTTGTTCCGTAAGAGACGTGCAGTGTGGAGGATCTTCCTGCAAAATCTGTGCAGCAATTTGACAATGTAAGAAACTGATTTTATTGATCTTAATGCGACACATATTACTGCTAAACAAACGAATATTTTACCTTTAAGATCACTAAATGTAAGAATTTCATTGTAGTTGCCAGCAAAAGATCTGTACAAAATCTCATAGAAAAAAAAAATCAGAAAATAGATTTGGAGATGAAATATCTGTATGTAAAGATCAAGAGAAATGATGTTTATTCATGAACTAAAGAAGGCGCATTAAAAAGAAATTGATGATGGTGTGTTTTATTAAAAGCGACTGAGTGATTCGTCCTCTGATTCTCTGCCATCACGCTTCTGTTTGTGGATGTGGTTCCTCTTAAGTTTAAATATTCTAAACATACCCCCAACATAACAGCAGCAGGTTATGTTCACAGCCTTTGTAACCATGGTTACAAACACACTTGGAACCGAAAACTCAGTTACCACAAACTCCGAGTTAACTTACACAGGTAAGACACTAAACCTGTTTTCTGGAACAGGGCCCAGAAGCCTTACAAGACTGATTTGTTTATGTCTGACTAAGCACAAGTCCCAGCTGTTAACACCAATCTGTTCAAAACAGACACCGTAGGTGAAGGTTCAGAGGCCCTAAATCAGGATAATTTGCAGCGCAAGGAAATGTGAGACTGCAATTACAATTATACAGTACTGCTGGCCAATAAAAACTTACATAAAATGAAACAGTAACACCATCACACCAGCGTCATCTGCCTTTACAGTATCTGCACACTGAAACATGATGGCTTTATTTTGTGATGAGCACAGCAGTGTAGTGGTGTATTACCTCCAAGAGCAAACTATTAAACTGCATTTTTGTCTTGTATTTTACATATTTATTTTGCCTCTACACTCTTTCAGTGCTTTTAATTTCAATATGCAAACATTGGTGCATAGTCTCATTATTTTTCACATAAATATACTTTCTATTCATAAGTTTGCTGCTTTTTTAAAAAAAAAAAATTGAATTTTTTTCTTTTCACTTTTTGTCAAAACCACACTGAGGAATTAATTCTGGGCAAAAAAGCCTCATCAATCTGTATAGGATATAAATCAAAAAATGGTGATGTAGCAGCACAGCACATGAATTGCTATCCATTAATGGCAAAATGGAGAGCAATTCATGTCAGGTCAGGCATTGGTTTGCTTGCTACTGGATAACCATGAAAACCAGTACTACCTGTCTCATGGGTTGGGCCGTTGGCGACTCAACTGGCAATCCTGCCCTTCCGAGGGTGTGGAGGGTGGAACTGGGCATCCTGGCAGAACTAAAAACAATATCTGTCACAAGTCTGTGGTGGACCACTCCCAGTTACACAGGGTGAGACTGGACATCCTGGCAGATAAGCACATCTGTCGCAATATCTGTGGCAGACTTTTGTCAGTCGGTGCATCGTGACATGCACTGCACAAAGAGCAGAGATAAACAAACCTATCATCTAGTCAGTCACTGCAACAGATACTGGAGTCAGTTTGTCTTGGTCTGTCCTTGCCACTGATGATACCTCTATCTGCCAAGAATGTGCTGCTAGTCCAACAAAAGCTAGTGGTACTCAAATACTTTGCAAGCAGTTTCATGAAATGGTCAGAAAGCAACTCATACCGGCTTGGACGTTGCCCGGGTTAACAAGGTCAGGAGTTCCTAGCAGCGGAGGGCGAAGGACAGAGCTGCGTGGAGGAGTCTGATCAGACCTAAATGAAGCAGTCATTGTTGCCCCCGACAGACTGCTATGATGATGAATGGTAAAAAATACACAATAAAGGACACTGGGCTTCATGCAAGAACTGTTCATATGATGAGATATGTTCATAAATGTGACTCAAATAACATGAACTTGTGGGATCTGTTAGTACCTGTACTAACAGGGTCTTTGTACAAAATGAATGAGTGGTCCAGACCATTTAAGAGTTTTGTGTAAAGTTTGCTGTTATTCTCACATTATTTTTCACTAAATGGCTTTATATCATGTCTGAATTACTGTAGGAATGAGTGTAAACTTGACAAACTTAGCTGACAAGATTTTATACTTTGATTCAAGTTATAATTAATTAAAAACAGTATCATTCCACCAAAGTTGCCCCAGTCAGATCAGATGCAAAAAATATAAGATTCTAAAGACGACTGTTATACTGGAGAACACCACAGTGGGAAAACATCTTGACACTTAGCACAAAGCTTTATAAAGCGTTGCTCCAGTGTTCTGTCCTTTGGCCTTATCTGTACCTTTGAAAACATGAATGTGAAGGATCACAAAAAACTGCAGAGTATGATTACTACAGCCAATAGAATAATTGGAGTTGATCAGGTATCGGCAACTCAGCTGTATAACGAGCTTATTTTAAAAAAAGACAGACCAAATTCTTAATGATCTGACCCGTCGTCTTTATTTTAAATTTTTGAGAAGCAACAGGTCAAATGGCAGAATTCCGCAATAGAAAATTAGAACAACTAGGTAAAATAAATCATTTGTTCCTACAGCAATTAGACTGTACAATAACAGACTGAAAGTTTTTTAGGTACTGCTGCAAGTATTTTTAATGTCGACATTTTCCAATTTTTTTTTCTCCCTTATTTACTATTCTTATTTGCTAATGTGCTTAAGTGTTTGTTTTTGTCCCTGGTGTGATGTGATGCAGAATGACCACACGAATTTCCTACTTGTGGGATAATAAAGTTTACCTTGAACCTTGGGAAAGCATCTTGACACAAGTTGATGCTGATGGCTGGCTGACCGATAAGAGACTTACCAATTATCACAATACAAACCACATAAGAATTACTGTATATCCATGTGATCCTATTTTTACTGCTTTCATGTGAGGTGTGGACTTCGCCTCGGCGTTAGGGTACAGAGCAGAGTCCATTTTGGTAAGTGATTTTGAAGAAAAACTTGGCCGTTTCACCATATAAACTTACATTATACTGTGAATATTTAATAAGTCTATTTTATGTCTTTTTACACACACACACACACGCATAGCTGCAGTCACTTTTTCTCTGTGCGTAAGAAAACTTTAAAAGCATTTAATACGGACATTAAATGCAAGCTTCTTGCTCAAAAAATACTCATGTTTGACCACAGAGGTAGGAGCTGTTGGGGCCTACTCACCACTCGGACAACAAGCGATCAGCGCTCGATATGAGAAGTCGCCACCACCACGGCATTTCTTCCTACCAGGCTGCAGCGTGAACTGAGGCAGGACAGGAAACCAACCCGCAGAGGAGACCGACGGCGGTGCCAGCTACGGTAGGGTCAGTTTATTTGCGCTAAAAATATCTATCCATATTAATAAAACAAGTAATGCAAGTAACGCATCTGAGCAAATTTCAGTAACTCTAATGCATTACTAAATTTTTAAACAGTAATTTCGTTACACAGCACGTTACTGCAAAAGTAGTGGCGTTACAGTAGCATTACTTTGTAACGCATTACTCCCAACACTAGTCAAGATGAACATCTGCAGCAGCAACACTGAAATATCTTCTATTATCTGACTGATAGTTTCATTTTTGCTGGTACTTTGATTCTGCTGCCGATTCTGCTAAAATTGCATTTTTTTTCCCTTTTTGGATCTCAGACAGGAGAACAATTTTGCTTGAGTTAAGTTTTTTTTTTTTCCTTTGAAGGAGTTGCTCCTGGCGGGTCGGGCCAGCGCCTTGCATGGCAGCTCTGCCGCCATCAGTGTGTGAACGGGTTGACAGCAGGATCTGTAAAACGCTTTGGTCATCCAGAGATGAGGAAAAAAGCGCTATTTAAGTGAACACCCTTTACCATTCTTACGCAGACTGTTTACACACTTTAAGACATACGAGCATTTGTTGACTCTGAAGTGGCTCGTTCATACTAACGCAGCTTATTAAAGTACGCATGATTTACACAAACGCATACCAACATGTTTTTACATGAGGCCCATTGTTTTGTAATTGCCTAGTCAATGTTTTCAGCATAAATCCCTCCCCCTCAAAACAAATTATGGCAATGACTTGAGGAGACAGTCTACAACCATCACGCTTGTTCTGGGCGCTGGAATAACGACACTAAAATCAATTTGGCAAAAAGGATTATTTATTTTGTAGTTAATTTGCTAAAAAAAAAAAATCATCACCGAAGTTTTACAGGCAACTTAATGAATATACAAAAAAATTTAACGGTTGTGTATAGTGTACATCATTGCTGACTACTTTTTCTTCCTCTTCTTCAGGAGGGATTCCCGTAGAGCAATCTAGATAAGAAACACACATTAACCTCAGTGGAAAACGGTAAAATGACTGCTGTGGTTAAAGAAAAACCATACATGTGGGTTACCTGTTTCTCTCTGAAGGAGCGTTTTCCCTTAGTCCTGACGCTCTGACTGTTTCTCATCATCGTGAAGTTCTTCGTCCTCCTCTTCTCCTTGTTGCTCGTGCTGGCGTGTGGGTTCAGCTTGAAATGCTTCTTGGCAAACTCCTTCCTGTCGGTCCGTCCCGCCTAAAAAGGTAGATCACAAGGAGGAAGAAGAAGAAAGCACATCAGTTAGTTCATGAACAGAAGTGATATGCATAGTAAGATAAAAAAAAAATGTTCAACCACAACAAAGAAAATCCAACCATTTCCTTTGCTGCCTAGTAACTATGACTAACACCTACAACAGGGACTGTTGTGTTGTGAGGAAAGCATTAATAATGTTTTTTGACTCCTCTCACAAAGCCTGCTTTTCCCCCCACCAAAATTGCTCCAGTAGCTCCTGCTTCCTCAATTTCAGCAAACTGTGGTGCTTAACTTTTAATACGCTAGGTCAGTTCTGCTGTGAAATATTGTGAAAGAACATTCAAAAAAGTCAAAGTTTATGAACATCCTATCTGAATGGTTATTTATTATTAAAAATCCAAGAAGCAAACGACAACAGTGATTAGAAAACCTCTTTGGTAGAGGCAATAATTGGTTGACAAAAAATGAATAACTAAGTGATTGCTGGACTCCGCTCTACACATTCAAACTAATCTGTTGTAACAGCCAATGTGCCCACAAATTACAATTTTAGTGCTGAACTTGGGCTGGGTATTAACCGAAATGAAACCAAAACTGATGTTCGGAGTACAAAACCAACATAACCTTGCTCATGTTGTTTTTATTTCACTTTTTCCCCCTCCCTGCTGTGCATGTGTCTTTCATGTACTGTCCCTTTAAGATGTGCTCGCAGAGTTACGTGTGCTGGCACACAACTCTGCACCCCAGAAACAGTGCAGTTACTGCTGTTCAGAAACAGCAGAAAAAATTAATATGGCTTGTAATGAAAAGAAATATGGTCGCCATCCACATAGTATGTAATGATTGACTCTTTATTTCATCTTAAGATGCTAACAAAAAGCGAGTGAACTGCACAGAAACTAACATGTAGATCCCTGAAGCTAAGCTGCTGTTAGCCTCTAACGGCTATCAGCGTCATCTCAACGGTTTTTCTGCTGGGATGGACGACAAAACGGACAAGCCAAGGCTGCCGTCACGAATCATGTGACATATAAATGGTATGTAAACACACAGACTTCTGCACTGGACCATGTTTAATTTGCATGTGAAATGACAATAGGTCTATTCTTTATTATATTATGCTCACTTATGACCACACTACAGTGATATGATACCACAGTTTGGTGTAATACTGCGTCATTATAAGCCTTGTCAGTGAACTATAAGGGGGAGGGGGGGGGGGGACCAAACCGACGTGAAAAGGTCAGTTAACAGTGATGCTGATTTAAGGTCAAATTGCCCAGTCTTATGCTGAACCTGTATAAAATAGTTCAAATTGGCCAAGATTTAGTGTTGGGTTTTTATTTACCAATGCTGTTGCCAGTCGAGTTTCCTTGTCTGATTTTGGCTTCTTGTGCAACTTCTCAATGTTTCTCAAAGACAGCACCTCCTGTCTGGGATGTGATGTTAGAAGAAATAAAGGGTGTTATTGCAGTCAGAAAGCTAAATAATGCAAGCAACCAAAACTGCAGTTTTTAAATAAAATATCCTAAAGACAAAACTGATCTAGTGTGGTGGGTTGACTCAACCCCCCCACAACACACAGGACAGTCAGCTCTTTTCTCTTGGTTTTCCTCGCTGCACTACTGAGATGTAATGTGCCATTCATGTATCGTGATGTAATGTGCCATTCATGTATAGTGTTCATGCGTCCTTTCCTTGCTGTGACCTAGAGACAGTTCAATATGTTGATGTGCCTGGTAACCTCTTTGGTCCGCAAGCTGGAGCAGAGGCTGCATCTGCCTATTGTTATGTAGGTCTTACAAATGCAAATGTCTCATGCCTGTTCTGCAGTCCCTTTGATCAGACCAACTGCTGTGAATCTGCTTTGATGTATTGTTTGAGTTGGGTACAAATACTGCACAGGTTCTGTAACTCATCCTCTCTCTGACTCACTTCAACTGCTGCTGCAGACACGCACTTTGTGTCTCTTCTCTGAGAGCCTGAGGATCCCGCTCCAGCCTGCACACACTTGGGCTGGAACCGGGATCCCGTGACGGCGGTATGATAATAAACTCTACTTAAAACCTTCAACAACGCCGCTTTATTTCATGCCGCCGCACTGGTGACCCAACGCTGAAACGAACACGCTGCTGGCGAACGCAGCACCCGGCCGGGATTCTCCGACGACAAGTGAACGCAACAGCTCCCTTCTGCTTCAGGGAGATTTCGACGCAGAGTTTCCAGGTGAAACTCTCCGGAGACCACCCACGACCGGGAAAGCCGCAGCAAACTTCATGGTGAGATCTGCACGCCTAGATCGGCACATCCACGCTGGACCAGCCGCGCTCGCAGCTCCTCCACATCGACAGCGCATGTACCTCGTCCTTTCTGCGCGACGGCGACTCCCATGGCCGACGGAGCACACGTGGACCTGAACGCACCATGACCGAGCGAGTGACAAGAGCGTCTACTTCCCTTCACCGCTCCAACACATTGAACAGGGATGATTAAGCTCCCTGACCCTGTCTCCTCTCCAGCTGGCCCAACAACGCACGGAGAGTTACGCGGACGGCGCACCACGCACGGGATGCATATGGCTCTACAGACCCCCATCCTCCTTCGCCGCTGCACACAGAGCCTTCAGAGCTGCCCTCACACCTGAAGCACGCACGCAGCATGCACGAAGGATTTGTCAATGGTCTCAGCCACGGCGCACATGGGGAATTCAGCGGTTTTGCGGTTCCCGACGGCTTTTAAGGTTGTGCCCGCACCTAAAGTCAACACGCCAGTTCCCCTACTTTTATGTTTCTCTTACAGCCGCTCCTGCTTTTCTTCACGGCCACTATTAATCCTTGCAGGACTTAATCGCGGGAGGAGCCAGTGACTAATTTTTCTTCTTGTGGACCTCTGCACGTTCAACGGGACAGCCCCTCGACGTCGCGGAGCAGCAAGCAATTTTTGCGCGGCTCGGACAATTTCACCGCCCCTGCCGGCACACACTACCCCTCCCCTCCCTCCACCTCCGCCTGCAGCGAGCTTCTCCCACAGCTCGCTCCCATAGATGGATTATCGAGGTCACGGCCCTCTGCCGTGCCCTCTGGGGGGGAGCGTGTGTGGCGGGTTGACTCAACCCCCCCACAACACACAGGACAGTCAGCTCTTTTCTCTTGGTTTTCCTCGCTGCACTACTGTGATGCAATGTGCCATTCATGTATAGTGTTCATGCGTCCTGTCCTTGCTGTGATCTAGAGACAGTTCAATATGTAGATATGCCTGGTAACCTCTTTGTTCCGCAAGCTGAGCAGAGGCTGCATCTGCCTATTGTTATGTAGGTCTTACAAATGCAAATGTCTCATGCCTTTTCTGCGGTCCCTTTGATCAGACCAACTGCTGTGAATCTGCTTTGATGTATTGTTTGAGTTGGGTACAAATACTGCACAGGTTCTGTAACTCATCCTCTCTCTGACTCACTTCAACTGCTGCTGCAGACACGCACTTTGTGTCTCTTCTCTGAGAGCCTGAGGATCCCGCTCCAGCCTGCACACACTTGGGCTGGAACCGGGATCCCGTGACGGCGGTATGATAATAAACTCTACTTAAAACCTTCAACAACGCCGCTTTATTTCATGCCGCCGCACTAGTTTCATATGTTTTGGGTTCACTCACTCGTCCTGTTCGTCATCACTGACCACCATCTTCCTCTTCTGGCCTTTGCCCGGTGCAGCATTGACCTCTTTGGCCATCTGGGCCAAGCGGATCTTCTTGAAGTCATCCTGAGTGAGGAGCCTGCTGCCGCTAATTGCCGCTGCCTTGGCTTTTCTTTCCTCGGCTGGCATACTCTGAAGCTTCTCTGCCTGAGGACAAAAAATAAATAAAATACAGATTTACATTTAAAGTAGGAAGCCTAAAACTAAGTCCACAGTGAGCTCTGAATAATCAGTTTTACTCACAATTTCTCCTGCTTCTTCATCAGACGAGTGGTGGACATCCACCCATTCCCCATCCTCGTCCTCATCCCCGTCGCTGATACTGGCGCTTTCCCAGCCGTCTGAAACAACAGTTTTTACACCCATTACTTCCTCCAAACCAACTCGGAAGGCAGACAGAGGTCACCACAGGAGCTGACCTTCATCCTCCTCTCCCTCTTTGTTCTCCTCCTGCACCTCCAGCACTTCAGCTCCGGGGATGTAGTCTTTAGCTTCCAGCTCTCCGTAGTCTTTGATTTTGGCCTCAGCAGTTGCTTCAGTAGGTTTCCCCTGGACAACACGTATGAAGCCAGTTTTGATCAATATTTAATAACAGTCTTCTCTGAGATGACCTTCTGCAGGTTTTTGTTTTATGTTTCAGTAGGGATGTATCTAGATACACATGATTAAAGGATTTCTGCCTTTCATCCACAGCATACACTCAATATGTTTAACCTCAGTAATTTTATGTATTTGTATCTTCACAGTTATGTGTTTTGAACAGCTAAAGCGGCATTTCTGAAACACAGGTATCTGCACGACTAGGGGTCCTTTTAATTTTATATTACTTCAATAAATGTTGCATATTCCAACATTTTTTTTTGTGCAAAACTGTGTTTTCTTTGGGTTTTAGCCTTACAAAATACAGTCATCAGTCAAAGGTTAAAATATTAAAATGCTAACTTCATAAAGCTTCACACACTGCCTTCTTCAAGTTAAACTTTCAAACAAGTGGATTGTGCTTCCTGGTTTTTATGAGGTCACAAATTAACAAGCTCCGCCTTCAGTTCTCTTGAGCTAGCAAAACAATCACACCCCGACTGCCTCCTTAGGCGTGACTGGCCTACTCAAAAAAAACTTTGTATATCAGTTCATTTTCAATGCGCGTTCACTATGAGCGCTCACTCACCCTGTCCTTTTTGTGCAGCATTTGTGGATTGAGATTCCTGAAGAGCTGGATCAGCCCTCTGGCAGACATCATAACATCTGAAACAAACGGAGAATATGCCGGGCTCAAACACAAACGCACATCTCCACATAATGAGCCCATTTCTGAAATGATGATGATAAACAACAAAAAGAAAAAAAAAAAGAAGACAAAGCAATGGTGCTGCCGCTTACTTTTGTCTTTGTGCATCTTGTACTGGGCCAGGTCCTGCAGCAGGTCTTCATTGATGGCGAGTGGACAGCGAGTGGCCACCTCCCTGATGGCGTTGATGCTGGAGTACAAAAAAGGTCAGGGAGCTGTGGACATCTCTACTTTGTTTAAATTCATTAAAACTGCAGTAAGAGTTGCATACCCCACAGTCATGACCTCTCCTGAGTTTCTGTCGGTCACAAAGTTATTGGCGATGGTCATGATGACTGGTTCAACGACCTGCAGGAGTCAGAGGAGGTTAAACTAAGATGGGAGCGTTTTTTTAAATTGAAAATTGTTATAAATTAAACCAAAAAAAAAAAAAAAGACAGCATGCATTCAGAAAAAAGTCACAAATTTACTAGAGGGAAAATGTCTCAAATTTAAAAGACTGAAAAAAAAAAACCCTAGCAAATTTGCACAACTGGGGAAAAAGTTGCAAATTTATGAGACTGGACATGCTATGATGATGATGATGATGATGATGATGGACAAAGTCGTAAATTCACGGTGATGGTAACAGGGGTGCAAATTTACAAGAGGGCAGAAAAGTTGTAAACTCACGAGAGAGAGGTTTGCAAATTTATGAAACTGTTAAAAAAAGTCACTCGTTTTATGAGACTAGGGAAAACCTTTGGAAATTTACAATGGAGGGAGATGCTAATTTATGAGGAAAGGAGTCAAATTTGTGAGACTGGGGAAGGAAGTAATTATGAAAACTGTTGAAAAAGTTCCAGACTTACAAGAATGGGGGGGGGGGGATTTGCAAATTCTGAGATGGGAGAAAAGTTGTGAATTCACAAGGGAGAGAGTTGCTAATGTTACAAGACTGTTTCAAAAAGTCACAGACTTCCAAGAATGGAGGAAAATTTGCACATTTTGAAATGGGAGAAAAGCCGTCAATTTACAAGATGGGGAAAACGTCACAAACTTACAAAGGAGGCAGTCGCAAGTTTACAAGCCTGTTGGAAAAGTCACAAACTTACAAGAACAGGGGGTAAACTTGTGAAGTTTTTTTTAGGGAGGTGTTGTGGGCACCCAGCACAATGCAGACTGATAATATTCACGCTCAGCAGGGATTGCATACGAGCAGAGAGCCCCTAGGGGGACAACCAGAACAATGACTATTGTTATACATCCCCAGATTAAAGAGAGGAAGTCCGGCGCCAGTTAATCACGCGATTGATATGTATTGACTGATATGTATATCAATATGCAAATGTGCCATGCATTCTCTCTTGTCTGTATAAAAGAGCTGACTTTACATGCCTCAGGGAGGACACACACACACACACACACACGTGTGATGGAGGAATAAAATTCTGAAAACTTCCAGCTCGTCGCTCTCGCCTGAACTTATTTTTTCCTCCACAGTGTGAATATAAAAGACAGGAGAAAATTCATAGATTTACAAAGGACGGAGTTGCATATTTATGTAACTGCAGAATGTTGCAAATTAATGAAATGGGGCAAAAAGCAGCAAATCTGCAAGACCGGAAAAAGTCACAAATTTATGAAAATGGATAAATTAAACCCTTTAACTTCCCAGATTAAATGGATGGGTCGTACGCCCCCAGTGGCACAGCGCAGCAACTGCACCAGTCAACTTACTGACGTCCCCCAGCTATACTGAGAATTTGTACTAATCTGTATTGATCTGACAGTTTAGAAGGTGGCAGACACGTGCCGAAGGAATCATGGCTGACATGGAATACAGCAAAGAAGAAGAAATCCTCATTATTATTCCTCCTTTTTCCACTTTGAGCTCACACACCAATGTGGATGCCTTTACGATCGGTCATTGCAGTAGCGATGATGACTGAAACCGCACGAAACAGGGAAAATAGCCCTGTAATACAAACAAAATTCACGTGGGATAATCATTAAAGTTTGTAGATGTGGAAGGGGGTGTAAATTACTAAGTACAACACGATACATTGACCACGATGGACGAAAAACTGAGCTCCCATTACCAAGATGGCGGCGCCCGCAAGCAGCTGAATTCCCACAGGAAAAATGCACCAAACAGAAAAAATAGCCACGTAATACAAATGAAATTCACGTGGGATAATCATAAGGGTTTGTAGATGTGTAAGCAGGTGTAAACTACTAAGTAAACGCGAAACATCGGCAATGATGGACGAAAACAGACCGGTCACGAGGGCGAGCGAGCCCCTCCACCCGGCACGCTCGGCAACAGGTTAAGAGAAATATATGTTTTTTTTGACATTTTATTGATTTTCTGATTCATATACTTTGAAGATTAGATAAAAACATACCCCTGTAGACAAATCGGCGTCAAAAAAAAAAACCGGACCATTCTTTGTGTAAATGTGTCCAAAGTCCACTTTTGACTGAGTTAGGTAATTTATATAGCTGCCGTGACATTATGCAAATTAGATGCAGAAATTTAATCCTATCTGAAACTTTGGATCATATTCTACAGCTTTCTAATTGACAGTAAGCCATTATCTCTTGTAACTTTCAAGTTAAAGTCTTGAAAATCTGAACTATTTTATTGACAAAATTTTTTTTTTACCACTCTTGACCACTAGGGGCCTTGCGTTGCCCCAGGCGTTAAGGCTAGGGAAAGTTGCAATTATGACACTGTTGGAAAGTTGCAAATTTATGAGCATGGGGGGGGGGGGGTGCAAATTAATTAGTGGGCACCTGGGCCTTGATATTGACACGGGTCAACTATGAGGGCGGAACTATTTAATTTACTGAATGAATGTGATCTACCTCAGGGGGGATGAGCTGGTGAGAGGCCTGAGCAGCACACAGGAGAATCTTTGTCACCTCTGCAAAAGTGACAGAAAGTTACAAATTTGGATTAAAATAAAGGACAGTTCACCACAATATATTTTCATTCATCAGTCTAGAAGAGGAGTCTGCCACCTGTGGCTCACCTACCACCAGGTACCTTCTTGTGACTAAAAAAATCTCTAATTCTTAAGAAAAAATGTGCAATTTCAGTACAATAAAGTTATTTTACAAGACTAAAGTGACTATTTTATTAGAAAAAATAAAATAATTTTGAACAAAACTCAAATATTAAAAAAGTAGCAAACTGTAGAGAAAATAAAATTCAAAGGAAGTAAGTCACAAAATTAAGTGGGGGGGCTGGAAATAAAATGGAAAATAGAAAAATATATTTTAAAAAAATCAGAAAAACAGATGCGGCTGCAAATTTATAATAAAAAAATTAAGACAAAAATACATACAAATTCACAGCAAAATTTAAGAAAAACAGCTACAAATTCGTAAGTCAGATTTATGAGAAAAAAGTTAAAAGAAAGAAACCCTCAAGAACCAGTGACAGATTTATAGAAAAAAAAATATCACAAATTTAAGAAAAAATACAAGAAAATAATCATAAATTTAACAGGGGAAAACATGCAAATACACAGGGAAAAAAGAAATTTAAGAAAAAAAGGACAAATGTAAGAAAACAAAAACTACAATTTGCAAGTCACATTGTATGAGAAATAAAAAGTCACTAATATCACATATTTAAGAAGAAAGAAAATCCCACAAATTAATGTGGAAAAAACATGACCAGTTTAAGAATGGAAAAGCTGCAAATATACAAGAAAATGACCACAAATTTAAGGGGGAATGACAGAAAAACAGCTGCAAATTTATACAAGCTGCAAACTTATGAGAGAGAAATGTTATATTTATGAGGGAAAAAAACTGCATATACTAAAAAAGCCAGGCAAGTTATACTTAGAAATTTTAGCCATTTTAACGTTCAAAACGGCATTTTTGTTCGGCCAAGTGCCATGTGCACTTTTACCTCTCTGGTGGGGCTGCAGAAACCTCTGGATGAAGGGATAGTAATTGAACAGGAACAGCTGCAGAAGTGAAGAAAAAGACTTTAGTCTGCGGGGCGATGAAATGGTTAAAACTGGAGATTTCTGAGCAGAATCATTTAGAGAATCAGCCACAATCCCGATCCATCACTCGCCTCGTGGATTCCAACCAGTCGGGATATGAGCTCCATCATCATGAGCTTCACCTCGAAACGCTCCTTAGACTCCTCCAGCTGCTTAAAAAGTTTCTCAGAGAAATCTTCCACCATGAAAAGAGATTTAAAACATTACAGTGTAGGCGAGTATAATGCAGCACAAATTAATATCTTGAAGCAAGATATGCTTCAAGATTTTCCTGCAGAATTTTCACCTTTTTCCTCATAAAATTATTTTTTCTTGCAAATTTGCTACCCCCCCCCCCCATAAATTTAGGATTTTTGTCTTATAAATGTACGACTTTTCTTCACAAATGAAAACTTTCTTTTGGTAAATCTGCAATATTTCTCTTGTAGATTTGAGCCAGTTTCTCGTAAATTACCACCTTTTTGTTGTGTAGTGTGTGTGCGATCTGCCGTACCCGTCCACAGTGTGACGTCAGGCGGGCACGGCCGCTTGTATATATAGTTCTGAGTTCTGATAATAAAGTTGGTTGCCGGTTGTTGGTTCCCTGCATGAAGAGACTCTGACTCCTTTCCTCATACATAACACTTTTCTTCGTACACTACTCACAAAAAGGGATATTCGGCTTTCTGGTGAAATTTCAGGATACACCTAAAATGCACTGTAACCTTACAGGTGAACTTAATTTAACCTTCTCTAACCTTTTGAATGCACATGTCCAACTGTTCAATGTTTCAGAACTTTCTGCATAACTTGCTGTTCTCTAACAAGGTGCTTAACGGCAAAATTCACGACAGGTGTTTGATCTTTGATTTGACCAATAAATTTTCTGGTTCAGATAGAATTGGTATTAAAACAGTCCTCTTCGTCATGTTGCTTACATTCTGACATCATGAGACCAAGACGACACCTAACAATTGATCAACAGTACTTCGCCACTGCGAGGCTTCAAACAGGATGTTCTCTGAGGGAAGTGGCCACTGAGCTTAGCGTGTTGCAGAGTGTCATCAGCAGGTGGCAACAGAGAAACTGGAACAGTCACAGAAAGGCACCACACCACCAGGCACAGGCATCATCATCTTGCATGGGCCAGGGAGCATTTATGCTGGACAAGGGCCCAGTGGACCTCAGTGCTGTTCTCTGATGAAAGTCAAGTCCCGTTGTAAGTATGGGATTGCTTTTCTAGAAAATTTGAGACTTTTTTCCTCATTAATGTACTATTTTTCTTGATAAATTTGCAATACAACACTACATCTAACACTACATCCTGCAACACCTCGACTCCCCAGGGACGTACGCCAGGATCCTGTTTGTCGACTTCAGCTCAGCGTTCAACACCATCATCCCAGGCATTTTTCATCAGAAACTCCTCCAGCTCAAGGTGCCCCCCTCCACCTGCCAGTGGATCTCCAGCTTTCTGACTGACAGGTGGCAACAGGTGAAGCTAGGGAGATTTATATCCAGCTCCCGAAAAACTAGTACTGGCGCCCCCCAAGGATGTGTCCTTTCCCCACTGCTCTTCTCCCTCTACTCCAACGACTGCACCTCAGAGGACCCTTCGGTGAAGCTCCTGAAGTTTGCGGACGACACCACAGTCATCGGTTTGATCCGGGATGGTGAGGAGTTTGCATACAGGCGGGAGGTGGAGCAGCTGATCCTCTGGTGCGGCCAGAACCATCTTGAACTTAACCCAGCCAAAACGGTGGAGATGACTGTGGATTTCAGGCGACACCCTCCTTCATTCCCCCCACTCACCATCCTCAACAGCACAGTGTCCACTGTGGACTCCTTCAAGTTTCTGGGTACCACAATCTCCCGGAACCTGAAGTGGTCCTCCCATATAGACACTGTCCAGAAAAAGGCCCAGCAGAGGTTGTTTTTTCTGCGTCAGCTCAAGAAGTTTGATTTGCCTCAGGAGCTGCTGGTTGTCTTCTACACCGCCATCATCTAATCTGTCCTCTGCTTTTCCATCACTGTCTGGTTTGGATCTGCCACTAAACAGGACAAGACGAGACTGCAGTGGATCATTAAGTCTGCGGAGAGGATCATTGGTACTGACCTACCCTCCATTGAGAACTTATATCGGTCCATAACCAGGAATCGGGCAGGAAACATCTGTGCTGACCCGTCACACCCCGGCCACAAACTGTTTGAACTTCTATCTTCTGGTCGTCGTTACAGATCACTGAAGGTCAAAACCACCTGTCACAGGAACAGTTTCTTTCCTCAAGCCATCACTCTGATGAACTCCTAACATTCACCTAGTCCTACCTGTTGCTGTACTCATGACTTTTCATCCATTCTTACATTGCACATAACTCTCACACTGCCTTTTACTTCATTCACATTATATCACTGAATCTGAGTTCACACTGAAATACTGTGTGACTGTATATTTTTTCATATATTTCTGCAAAGTGTGGATAGTCTGAGTAAATAAGCTGCATATATTCCTGTATATATTTGCATCCTTTTATAGAAACGTGGACAGACTGTAATTTACTGTACATACTCTGTTGTCATTGAATCCTTATTTAAATCTTATTTTAAATCCTCCACCTGAACGAGAGCAAGTTTTTAGCCAAAGTCAAATTCCTTGTATGTGTTGTGCATACTTGGCCAATAAAGCTGATTCTGATTCTGAATATATTTTTTCTTCTAAATTTGCAACTTCTTTCCTAAAAATGTCATTTTTTTCCTCACAAATTTGCACATTTTTTCCTCATAAATTTGCACCCTTATCTCATAAATATGCATATTTTATCTCTTAAATTTTATCCTTGATTCCTTGTAAATTTTCAGATTTTTTTTCTTGTAAATCTGGGTGTTTTCCTCAAAATTTGGGGACTTTTTTCCTCATAAATGTACTACTTTTTCATACATTCGAATGCCTTGTAAATCACCTTGTAAATCTGCAATATTTTGTCTTGTAAATTTTTGATATCATCTTTTTTCTTGTGAATTTGCACATTTTTTCCATCCATAATTTTGGTCCCTTTTCCTTGTAAATTTGCAACTTTTTCCTTCCTAAAATTGATTTTCCTTGTAAATCACCAACTTTTCCTCAACTGTATATTACTATTTGCTACATACAGTTGAACCTTTTTTCCTTGTAAATCTACCTTTTTCCCCCTGATACTTTTCCTCATAAATTTGCAACTTTTCCCCTTGTAAATCTGGGACCGTCTTTCCTGAAAATTTGTGACTTTTTTCCTCATAAATGTACTACTTTTTTTTTCCTTGAAAATCCTTTTGTCCTTGTAAATTTGCAATATTATTTCTTATAAATTTGCTCCTTTTTCCTTCTAAATCTGGGACTGCTTTACTCAAAACTTTGGGACTTCAATGTTCAATGTATTTTTTTTCCCCCAATCCACCTTATTCCTGAGGGCGCTGCTGTAGAAATGATTATGGACACTTCCGGTTTTGGCTGACCTAGTGTTAAATCAGTCAGTAAGAGTGGAGTAGCAGGGGCATTTAAAATAGCGTTATTAAAACACCCAAGCACAGTGTTGTGGTTCTTTGTGGATCTGACTAGATTCTACGTCTGCTCTGAGGTAAATCTGATTATGTCCAACATCCATCCATCCATCCATCTTCTACCGCTTTTCCGGAGGTCCGGGTCGCGGAGGCAGCAGTTCAAGCAGAGAAGCCCAGACTTCCCTCTCCCCAGCCACCTGCTCCAGCTCTTCAGAGAGGATACCAAGGCGTTCCCAGACCAGCTGGGAGACATAGTCTCTCCACCGAGTCCTGGGTCTGCCCCGGGGTCTCCTCCCAGTGGGACGTGCCTGAAACACCTCAAGTGGGAGGCGTCCAGAAGGCATCCTAATCAGATGCCCATACCACCTCAACTGACTCCTTTCAATGTGGAGGAGCAGCGGTTCTACTCTGAGCCTCTCCCGGATGACTGAGCTCCTCACCCTATCTCTGAGGGTGAGTCCAGTAATCCTACGGAGAAAGCTCATTTCAGCCGCTTGTATCCGCGATCTTGTTCTTTCGGTCATTACCCAAAGCTCGTGACCATAGGTGAGAGTAGGAATGTAGATTGACTGGTAAATCGACAGCTTTGCCTTAGAACTAAGCTCCCTCTTCACCACAACAGACCGGTACAACGTCCGCATCACTGCAGATGCTGCTCCGATCCGTCTGTCAATCTCTTGCTCCATTTTCCCTTCACTCGTGAACAAGACCCCAAGATACTTAAACTCCTCCACTTGGGGCAGGAGCCTGTCCCCAACCCAGAGAGGACAATCCACCTTTTTCCGGCTGAGGACCATGGACTCGGACTTGGAGGTGCTGATTCTCATCCCAGCCACTTCACACTCAGCGGCAAACCGTCCCAGCAAGAGCTGTAGGTCATTGCTGGATGAAGCCAACAGGACAACATCATCTGCAAACAACAGAGATGAGATCCTGTGGTCACCAAGCATGACACCCTCCATTCCCTGGCTGCGCCTAGAAGTCCTGTCCATAAAAATTATAAACAGGATCAGTGACAAAGGGCAGCCCTGGCGGAGTCCAACTCTCACTGGGAATGACTCCGACCGAGTGTTGGCAATACGAACCAAACTCTCACAACAGTCGTACAGAGACTGAATAGCTCGTAACAACAAGCCCGATACCCCATACTCCCGAAGCACCCCCCACAAAAAAAAAAAATGGACGCGGTCAAATGTCTTCTCCAAGTCCACAAAACACATGTAAACTGGTTGGGCAAACTCCCACGAACCCTCAAGAATTCTCGAGAGGGTAAAAAGCTGGTCCGATGTGCCACGGCCTGGACGAAAACCACATTGCTCCTCCTGAATCCGAGGTTCGACCAACGGCTGGACTCTCCTCTCCAGTACCTTGGCATAGACCTTCCCAGGGAAGCTGAGGAGTGTGATCCCTCTAAAGTTGGAGCACACCCTCCGGTCCCCTTTTTTGAAGAGAGGAACCACCACCCCGGTTTGCCATGCCAAAGGCACTGCCCCCGACCTCCACGCAATGTTGCAGAGGTGTGTCAACCATGACAGCCCAACAACATCCAGGGCCTTGAGGTACTCAGGGCAAATCTCGTCCATCCCTGGGAACCGGCCACCAAGGAGATTTTTAACCACCTTGGCGAACTCAGCCCCTGTGATGGGCGAGTCACCCCACTCGTCCCCAAACCCTGCTTCCTCTGTGGAAGGCGTATCAGTGGGATTGAGGAGATCCTCGAAGTATTCCTTCCACCGCCCGACAATATCCCCAGTCGAAGTCAACAGTGTCACATCCGCACCATACACAGTGTGGACAGGGAGCTGCTTTCCCCTCCTGAGCCGCTGGACAGTTTGCCAGAATCTCTTCAAGGCCGACCGAAAGTCTTGTTCCATGGCCTCACCGAACTCCTCCCATATCCTGGTTTTTGCTTCAGCAACCACCCGAGCTGCACTCCGCTTGGCCTGCCGGTACACCTCAGCTGCTTCAGGAGTCCCACAAGCCAACCAAGCTTGATAGGACTCCTTCTTCAGCTTAATGGCCTCCCTCACCACTGGTGTCCACCACTTGGTTCGGGGGTTGCCACCACGAGATGCACCGAACACCTTGCGGCCGCAGCTCTGGGCCGCTGCTTCAACAACAGAGGTGGAGAACATGGCCCATTCAGACTCCATGTCTCCAGACTCCCTTGGAATGTGGTTGAAGTTCTTCCGGAGGTGGGAGTTGAAGACCTCCCGGACAGGGGCCTCAGCCAGACATTCCCAGCACACCCTCACTATACGTTTGGGTCTACTGGGTCTGAATGGCTTCCTCCCCTGCCATCGGATCCAACTCACCACCAGGTGGTGATCAGTTGACAGCTCTGCACCTCTCTTTACCCGGGTGTCCAAGACATATGGTCGGAGGTCTGATGACACGATAGCAAAATCGATCATCAACCTGCGACCTAAGGTGTCCTGGTGCCAGGTGCACATATGGACACCCTTATGCTTGAACATGGTGCTCGTTATGGACAAACTGTGGTTAGCACAGAAGTCCAATAACTGAACACCACTCGGGTTCAGATCGGGCAGGCCGTTCCTCCCAATCACCCCCCTCCAAGTTTCACTGTCGTTACCCACGTGCGTATTGAAGTCCCCCAGTAGGACAATGGAGTCTCCAAGAGGAGCACCCTCCAGCACACCAGTCACAGACTGAAAGGGTGGGTACTCTGAAACATCATTTGGTGCATAGGCACAAATGATGGTCAGGACCCGTTTCCCAACCCGAAGGCGCAGGGAAGCAACCCTTTCGTCCACCGGGGAAAACTCCAATATAGAGGCAGCAAGGTGGGGGGATACAAGAATACCCACCCCTGCTCGGCGCCTCTCACCCGGGGCAACTCCAGAAAAGGCCAAGCTCCAGCCCCTCTCCAGGAGACTGGTTCCGGAACCGGAGCTGTGTGTTGAGGTGAGGCCGACTATATCTAGCCAGTATCTCTCAACCTCATACACCAGCTCAGGCTCCTTCCCCACCAGAGAGGTGACATTCCACATACCAAAAGCCAGTTTAGAAAGCTTAGGATCAGTCCGCCAAGGTCTCCGTCTTTGACCACCACCTAATCCACATAGCACCGGACCCCCATGATCCCTCCTGCAGGTGGTGAGCCCACTGGAGGGCGGACCCATGTAACTCCTTCGGGCTGAGCCCGGTCGGGTCCCATGGGTGGAAACCCGACCACCAGACGCTAACCTTCGAGCCCCTCCCCCAGGCCTGGCTCCAGGGTGGGGCCCCGGTAACCCCATACCGGGCGGGGTACACTGAATCCTTGATATAGAATTTATCATGAGAGTCTGTTGGATCGTTCTTAGTCTGGCCCTTCACCCAGGACCAGTTTGTCTTGGGTGACCCTATCAGAGGCAAATTGCCCCGGACAACATAGCTGCTGGGATCACTGGGGCACGCAAACCCCCACCACCACGATAAGGTGACTATCCATGAGAGGGTATGTCCAACATATTTTAACAAAATGCAGCCAACTTTATTGCGGTGGAAACATTGATATATCTCAGAGCTTTTATTTGTTTACAGTGTTAGCATCTTAGCAGCTGAGCTAACTAACACAGCTACTGTCTGCCAGGGTCATCTTCCCATCCCTCCATAGTTGTGGGAAGTCGTATGATTATATTACTGTTTTTGAGGTGCAAAAGGCCGTGTTCCCGCATTTTTGATGCCAAAGTCATTGTTTTTTAACAAGGAAAAGTGTCCTGTTTCAATGACAACCATATGTTCTAAACTAGTACCGGAAGTTGCGCCCATAATTCACGCAAGGCATCATGGGGGCTAGGAATAAGGTGGATAAATTGCAGCTTTGTCCTCGTAAATTTACACCTTTTTTCTTGTAAATTTGCACCCTTTCCTCATAGATGTACAGTAGAAAATGTAACTTTTTCTATTAAAACTGATTTTTTTTCCCTTGAAAAGTTGCACATTTTTTCCTTGTAAATCTGAAAATTTGGAATTTTCCCTTCATAAATTTGAACCCCTTTTTCCTTGTACATCTACCATATTTTTTCTTGCAAATTTGTGATACTTTGTACATTTGCTACTATCTTGTAAATCTGCACCTTTTTCCTCACAAATGCACTACTTCTTCCAATTCACCAACTTTTTCTCAAAAATTTGTGACTTTTCTCATAAATGCACCACTTTTATCTTATAAATTCGAACCTTTATTTTTGTAAATCTGCAATATTTTTTTCTTGTATATTTGCATCTTTTTTCCTAAAATATTTACTACTACTCATAGGTTTGAATTTTTTCCCCTTTTTTATTTGTAAATTTGTGACTTTCCCCCCCACATAAATTTGTCTTTATTTCCCATTACATTTAATATTTTCAATTTTTTGGGTGAAATTTGTTTCCCATTAATTCGATACTTTGTTTTATATGAATTTTCCTTTTTCTCTCAAATTTGCTTTTTGTAACTTTTCTCATACATGTTTTATCTTGTAAATTTGTAACTTTCCCCCACATAAATTTGCAACTTTTTATATGCAAATTTACTACTTTTTTGTAAATGTGCTTTTTTTGGTCAAGCCAGAGGGAGCCATTGTTTATGAGAAAGCGGATCACGTGTGGCACTAGAGCCACAGGTTGTAGACGATTACAGTGTTGTTGCAATGTGAACAGATGCCTCTCTACCTTGAGGGTCATGAATCAGGTGAATTGCAGAAAAATTAAACACTTCAGCTTTCTTCTTTTTCTTGTGTTTCTGCACAGAGAACAAATAAAATATGAAGAATTACAGCAATTATTTAATCCACCTCTGCTTTAAATGAAATTTTTTTAAAAAACTCTACCCTGAGGACTTTCATGGCCTTTTCCAATTTCTTCTTGTTTTTGCTGGATTTCTTTCCAGTGGAGAATCTCACCATCAAGTCTCTTGCAGACACTCCCTCATTCTGAAAATAAAACAAAAACCAGACCGTCAATGTTGATAGTCACCCATTCCGGCCTGATGAAATCACCCCCAGAGTGCTCTGATCTCCTGATCCTTGACCTTGAGCTCAGCCTGGACGCAGACCCACCTGAGGATCATTGTGAGTGAGTTTGGTGACCACGGGGGTAACTGCCTAAGGGGAGTAGTGACTCCCATGAAATGTGGACAGACAGATGGACGTCACGCCATCACAGTACCTCCTGGTGGGCGGAGGTGGGCAGAGTGTCCAGAAATTGTACTCAAGTAAAAGTAGTTTTACCTTTTGTGAACAATTTATCACACATAAGTAGGAGAGTTAGAAAGTATCTACAAAAAGCTACACAATTTTAAAAAAGCCAATTTTGAGATTTTTCTCTAAAATTTGTGACCCTCGTTCCAAAATGTGTTTTTTAAGCTAAATTTTAGACTTTTTCGGTTACCATGGAAACAGTTCTGTACTATGCCCATGTGCTGTCAATGAGTCCAAATCATTCCTTCATGTCATTTTTGCACTCGGTGATAGAAAAAAAAAAAAAAACAGTTTTCAGCAATTCTTCCTTTAACCACTAGATGAAGCTATAACTTTTGTTAATTATTTTTATATATGAGCATGCAGGATGGGACTAATATCCATCGTAGAAAATTTGGTGAAAATCAAAGTTTGTCCAAGTTACAAGTGACCGTTGTTCTAACCACAAGGTGGTGCTATAACTTTTAATTATTTTTATATAGGAGCATGCAGGGTGGGAAAGTAATAAAGGAAGGAAACAAGGAAGGTAACAGGAACGAAACGATGAATAAATAGAAGGCAGGAAATGAGGAACGTAAGGAAGAAAGGAAACAAGGAAGGTAACGGGAAAGAAACAAGGAATGTGACGAAGGAAGGAAACGAGGAGTGTAACGAAGGAAGGAAACAAGGAACTTTAACGACAGAAGGAGGGAAGGAACATCACAAAGGAAGGAGGCAAGGAACACAAAGGAAGTAAACAAGGAACGTGACAAAGGAAGTAAACAAAGGAACGTGACAAAGGAAGTAAACAAAGGAACGTGACAAAGGAAGGAAAAGAGGAACGTGACGAAGGAAGAAAATGACGAACATAAAGGGAGGAAAGGAGGAATGTGACGAAGGAAGGAATCAAGGAACTAATGAAGGAAGGACGGAAGGAAAGGAGGAGCCTAACAAAGAAAGGCACAAGGAATGTAACAACAGAAGGAAACAAGGAACATAATGAAGGAAGGAAATGGGTAATGTCACAAAGGAAGGAAATGAAGGAAGCAAGGAAGGAAGGAAAAGAGGAGTGTAACAAAGGAAGTAAACAAGGAACGTTAACGACAGAAGGAAACAAGGAACGTAAGGAAGGAAGGAAACGAGGAATGTAACAAAGGAAAGAAACAAGGAATGTGACGAAGGAAGGAAGGAAGGAAAGGAGGAGGAGCATAACGAAGAAAGGAAGAAAACAAGGAATATAACGACAGAAGGAAACAAGGAACATAATAAAGGAAGGAAATGAGGAACGTAACGCAGGAAACAAGGAAGGTAACAAGGAAACAAGGAACGTAACGACAGAAGGAAACGGAACGTGATGAAGTAAGAAAACAAGGAAAGTAACGAAGGAAGAATACAAGGAATGTAATGAAGGAAAGAAACAGAATGTAATGAAGGAAGGAAATGAAGAATGTAAGGAAGGAAGGAAACCAGGAACGTAAGGAACGAAGGAACGTGATGAAGGAAAGAAACAAGGAATGTGACGAAGAAAGGAAATGAGGAATGAAAGAAACAAGGGACTAAAAAAGGAAGGAAGAAAATGAGGAGTGTAACGACTGAAGGAAGAAAACAAGGAACGCAATGCCAGAAGGAAACAAAGAATGTAATGAAGGAAGGAAACAAGGAACAAAACGACAGAAGGAAACAAGGAATGTAACGAAGGAAGAAAACAAAGGAAGGAAAGTAACAAAGGAAGGAAATGAAGGAAGGAAGGTAACAAAGGAAGGAAACAAGGAACATAATGAGGGAAAGAAACATGGCAAGTAACAAAGGAAACATGGAAAGTAACGAAGGAAGGAAACAAGGAACATAAAGGAAGGAAACATGAAATGTAACAAAGGAAGGTAACAAAGGAAGGAAACGAGAAACAAAACAAGGAAGGAAGAGGAATGTAACAAAGGAGGGAAACGAGGAACGTAAGGAAGGAAAGAAATAGGTCACGTAACGAAGGAAGGAAGGAAAGGAAAGACGGAATGTAACAAAGGAAGGAAACAGCGTAATGAAGGAAGGAAACAAGGAATGCAATGAAGGAATGTGACAAAGGAAGGGAACAAGGAATGTAACGAAGGAAGGAAAGAAAGGAGGAATGTAATGAAGGAAGGAAACAAAGGAAGGAAACAAGGACCCTAACGACAAAAAGAAACAAGGAACGTAACCAAAGAAAGAAACAAAGAATGTGACAAAGGAAGGAAAAAAGGAATGAAAGAAAGAAGGAATGTTATGAAGGTAGGAAGGAAATGAGGAATGTAATGAAGGAAGGAAACGAGGGAACGTAATGAAGGAAGGAAACAAGGAATGTAACGACAGAAGGAAACACGGAACGTAACGATGGAAGGAAACAAAGAACGTAACGAAGGAAGGAAAAAAGAACTAATGAAGGAAGGAAACGAGAAGCGCAATGAAGGAGGGAAGAAAAAAAGGAATGTAACAAAGGAAGGAAACGAGGAATGTAATGAAGAAAGGACTGTGGGTCAGTCCTGTAATATGCACTATAAAGTGGACAGGTGGGAATTAAGGCCTGTTCAGAGTCCCTCTGAAGGGAAAACGTTAGCCTTCTGTAGACTGCGTTTGCATACACAACAGTATTCAGTGGTTTTTGAGCCGCTGCTGCTTAGAGGAGCCATGTTTCATGCATGCGCAGTGAGAATAATCTGCAGTTCATATGCCCATACTGTTGGCAGCAACCAAGAGCCACCAAACTGATTTGAACAGCTGCAATCCAAACACAAAAAAAGGGCACGGTGGCAGACATTTAAAATGGCAGAAGTGATGAAGGTACATGAATATAGTGACAATCAAGACAAACCGGAGTTTTTGCTGTTTAGTGGTAGAGGAAAAAAAACAGACGGGCCAAAAGACAGTCATTTATTCACCCAATATTGGCGGATTGCTCAGTACTTCCCTCTGGCAGGAGTTTCTGGGCACATGCGCAGTTCACTATGACCATTTGCGTACTTGTACATGTGTACACTTTTTTGGGACTGCATGCGCTCGGTCAGCGCTCACCCTCGCATCCACTGCGCTCGTTCGTGCACCAATGCGTTTTTGCCACCGTGAATTGGGCTTTACAGTTAAAGTGACAATAGATCACTCTCAGTGTGATCTGTCAAAACCTGTAAATTAGCAACATCTGGTTACTACCCATCTCTGTTCATTCTGCACAACAGATCTTGTAAAAACAAAAAAACAATTCCTCTGTACTTGCCTCTGATTCTGAATCACTCTCATTTTTCTCATCTTCATCAGTACCCAGGAAGAATGTAAGTGCTGCGACGAGGATCTAGCCACAAACACAGACCAGTTATGATCCTCAGAGATTCATCATAATAACCATATAATTGTTTTTAAAAAAGAAAACCTTACCTTTGTGACCTTAGAGAAGCACGCTGTTGTAATCACATTAACTGTTTTAGCATCATTCCTGTGACATTAGATAAAACCTTTGATGAATAATGAGATTTCCCTATATAATAAAAAAAAAAAAAATAATAATAATGCATGAGATTTATATAGCGCTTTATCATAGACACTCAAAGACGCTTTACAAGTAGATACATTATTCATTCACTCCAGACAGACAATGGTAGTGGCAAGCTACTACTGTAGCCACAGCTGCCCTGGGGCAGGCTGACGGAAACGTGGCTGCCAATCCACGCCAACGGCCTCTCCTGGCCACCACCGAATATTTATACATTTATACACATTCATACCCAGTGTTATGGGCACTGGAGGCAATGCGGGTGAAGTGTCTTGCCCAGGGACACAACGGCAGGATATCTGGGGAGAGCGGGAATCGAACCGCCAACCATCGGGTTATTAGACGACCTGCTCTACCTCCTGAGCCACTGCCGCCCCCAAAATAGTGGTGTTGGCGTTATTGCGTTAATCGCCCATTAACGCGTTGCCCTCGTTAACGCCGACAAATTTTGTGATTTTGTGAATGTTTTGTGATTTAACGGCAGTTAAAGGCAGAAAGTGCAAACAGTACTTTTTGGCCTAGCCGCTCTCCGTACCAGCACCGTTGTGGCCACTGACACTGTGTGCGCCATGCAGACAAGCTTGATTACAGTCATGGATATCACCAAAGTGCTGTCATGTTTAGGTTTACAATGTTATCTGTTGGAGCTCTCACCTGGATAACTGTTATAGCTTCCTCCAAAACTTCGCCTGGATGTTATGTTGTTCTTCTGTGGAAGCTAGCTAGCTCGTAGCAAATACCTACTAGCTACATGCTAGGTTATAGTTGATCTCCATCTGCTGAGACGGATAGAAATTCGCCCGTTTTCATCCCCACAGGTCCAACTGTTGATGAGTACCATTCTAAAAAAAATTCTCAAGCTGTGTTCAGAATGTTCATTCACTCCCTTGCTGTTTTTGTAGCACATTGGGGTGTTATCACGAGCGCGATAGTAGCTCCGTTTGTTAGCACTGCTGCTAAGATGCTAACACTGTAAACAAATGACCCGTGCTGGGAAAATGAGTCACTTTGAGGACATTTTCAAAACTGATGTAACGTTATTTCCATATTCTGTATTGAAAGACCTTCAAAATGATATTTAATGTGTAGGAAGTGCGACAAAATGGCCCGGAAAAAGACTATTTGTTTATATTTTGGCTAGGTTGAAAACTCGCATTCGATCAGTCGGGAGTTAGGTTTTCTGCAAAAACATATGGATTTTTAGAAAGTACAATTTCTAAGCTTTCCAATGATACCAGGCACTCATTGGGGTTTTCCCGGAACTTGCCGCTAGCAAACAAAAAAAGTCATGATTTATGATTTATGCACTTCTTGTGCCTGTAGCTCGTAATGACGCGGTGCGCACCAGAAATATTATTTCGGGAGAACATACTGGATAGTTTTTGTCATTTTGGGTATCTTGATAGCTTTAATAAACCTGCTGGTGAAGAAAGCAAGTATATTTGTCCACTCCCCTGTTTATAACAGTATGAGAAACTTGAAAAATTACTAACTTAAGGTACACTGTATCTGAATGGAAAAACACGCGATTAACGCATTATTAATCACGATTAACTCAACGTTACAAAAGATTAATCACGATTAGCCATTTTAATCGTCCAACACCACTAAATAAAAGTCTAATTTTCAGTTTCAGCTCACCATATGTTTCTCTTGTAAAGCTCGATCATCACATCCAGGGAGATTTTGGCAGCGAAAGGGTTACTGTCTCTCAGCATGGTGTACATAAAGTTCTGCAGCATCTGCAACACAACAACAGAATAAATAATCCTATAAAACACAGCTCCTCTATAACATATTACACAATATTCAGAGGTGGGGAGTAACTAGCTCTAGTTTGTTTTATGTTTAATTCAGACAGCCAAATCAGAATATACAAAAAAAAAGGCTATCAATTTATAAGGGAACTTATAATTTTAGGAGGAAAAAAAGCACTCAACTTTATGAGTGAAAAGTTGCAATTTTATATGACAAAAGTTGGAAATTTATCCAAAAAAATTCATAACAAAAAAAACCACACCTGAAATTGATTAGAAAAAACCCCACACAATTTTATCAAAGGAAAAAGCCACAAAAATTTATGAAAAATGTGCAATTTCACATGAACAAAGTAAAACAAAAATCAATCTGATAATTCATATTTACAAGAAAAAAATGTTTGACATTTATAAGAAAACCTCACAAATTTGTGGGAATAGTCTTAAATGTACAAGGGGAAAAAACACAAATTTGTTAAAAAAAAGACAAATTAACAAGAAAAAGTTAAAATTAATGAGAAAACACCCTCTTAAAATTTATGAGGAAAATCACAAATTGAAGTAAAAAATACCCCACAAATTGATATCATAATTTAACACAACTTTAACTTGAGTACAGTTTCTGTCAACTCACCTGTGACAATATTAGAGAACCCAGCGTGCACTTACCGTGTTGACCTTGTTGTTTTTGTGCCTTGAGTTGATGTTTTTAATATCTGTTACAATGTGTGTGTACAGCGTCTGTGCGGAAGGAAAAAATGTGCAAAAATAAATCTGTGAAAAAGAGCAATACCACAAAGATAAATACAGAAAAAAACGTAGAAAGTTAAAGAAAAAAGAAATATAATACATAATACAGGCGTTACAGTCTCACATTGAAGTCTATTCGGGTCTTAATAGTAGCATTAAGTACATATTATTTGATTAAGATTTAAAAAAAAGCAATTATTGTATTTATATTTTGGCTGTTGGACAATTAATTCTAAAGTTGTACCTCTGACACTGCAAATGCCAATGTGTAAAACTAAATGAAACTGGCATTGGATTAATTATTTTGATTTTGAATAAGATGCTACACAAGGGTAAGTTAGGATGTAAATAGAAATCATTGGGGGAAGGTATTGAATGTTAAGAAGTGTTCACGGTTTGCCATAGGAAACTGTGTTTAAATTTTAAAGGCACTCTGTGGCAGTGTTTCTCAACCAGGGTGCCCTGCTGTGTTCAGGTTTCTGTGGGAAATTATCCAATTTCATTTGTTAACTTGGTCCAAAAAACTGCAAATAATTTGCAGCTGTCATCCCATGCACCACAATGGCAAATTATTTGCAATTATTTTGGGCCAATTAACAAGTGAAATTAGATAATTTCCCACAGAAACCACAGCGTACCAGGGCACCCTGACTGAAAAACACTACTCTGTGGAACTTTTGGACACTCAGGTTTTAGTGACACCTTGTGATTACTAAGCGAACTGTACACGGCCTCAAACAATGCCGCTGACTGCAGTACGCACTAGAATGTGTGCCAAGGTGTTTGGCAGACAACTATAGTGAGATATGGGGCACATAAGTGGCTATAATGTGCTGTTGCTGGCCAGCATCTACTAATGTAAACAAAGGGCTAACCACAGCTATGGAAAAAATAGAAATCATGTCTGTGCAGGGAGAGTTAACACAGAATGAATGCAACACGTGATATGTGCCAGGTTTTTGGCTAAGTTTGGCTGGTGATACAGACAGATAGTGAATTAGCGGTGTGTGCTAATGCTAAAGTGGGCTGTCACAGATACAGGGGGCTATGGAAAACATGTAACAACAGGTTCAGCTGGGGAAAAATACCCCGGTGATGGGTGTAATATGTACTATACAAACAGTGTTGAAGTGTTTTGCTGGCTATAGGTACAGTTTGGTTCTCATGAGGGTTTACAGGAACATTATGTAATCCTATCAACTACAAGTAGCATTTTAAAATGTTTCTGCGTGCAAACACAAAACAGAGGAGGGCTGTGGTGCAAACAGGAGTTACAGCACACACCGGGAAGCAATGACGATTCCTACACAGTACGTTGTTCTACTAAGAGTAATAATCTGGTCCTGGACTTCCGGTTATGGCTGCCACGTAGGACGGACGTGTCTCGCTCTGCTCTGCTCCTGGAGAAAAAAAATCGGCAAATAACTCTCTCATTTGGGACAGAACGTATCCCAGCATTTGGGCGAGGATATGTCGGCGAAGCCTAAGGCTGGAAAACCAGGAAAAGGAAAAAGCGAGCCGCCGAAACAGTCCAAATTAACGGACTTTCAGGTCTGTGACGCAGCAAACAGGGCTCCATATATGGCGGAGGAGGCTGGCAACGCTGCGATTTCTGCGGGGAATGGCGCAGATGCGCTGATGGCTGCCATGAGTTCAATGAGAGCGGACTTTTCCTCTAGATTTGATGGGATTATGACAGCGTTGGAAGGAATAAGAAAGGAATTGGGTGACTGTGTAGAACGAACGGCGCAGATGGAGCTCCGTCTCGCTAGTGCTGAAGATGACGTCACCCGTCTTCAATTAAAGGTGCGCACTTTGGAAAAAAAAAATAAATCTCTGGAAGATAATATTTTGGATTTGGAATCTCGGTCGAGACAGAATAATTTGAGGCTGGTGGGTCTTCCAGAGGAATCAGAAGGTCGGGACGTATGTTCCTTTCTGGAAAAGTGGATTCCGGAGGTGCTGGGCAGCGAGGAGTTGCAATCAGCAGTGGTTCTGGAAAAAGCACATCGCATTGGCCCACGGAGAGATAAGGGACCGCCGAGGACCTTAATTATGAAGTTTCTTAACAACAGAGACAGGATGAAGATCTTCAACGCTGCACGAGCTAAAAAAGGAGAGATTAAACACCAGGACCAGCAGGTGCGGTTCTACCCAGATTTGGCCACAGGAATCCAGCAACTGAGGAAGCAGTTTGATCCCGTACGTAAGGAGCTGCGCAACCTTGGGATTCGTCATGGTGTAATCTATCCTGCGAGACTGCTGACCACGTATGAGGGCAGAACCCACATCTTCAAGACCCCAGAGGAGGCGCAGGAGTTCATCAAGAAGATCAAAGAAGAAGAAGAGACTGGTGGGAGCTAAGCATGAACAAAATATAAGGTAGAATAATTAAGCATTTGCACAGGCATCTGACTGACTTGAAGTAAATAGTAAGTTTACAAAATATAGATTGTATTATATATTAAAAAAAAACAAAACAAAAACAAAACAAACAAAAAAAAAACTATGATGTACAAAGTTGTTAAAAATTTTGGAGTTAAGTTGGAAAACTACAGAGGAGAGTTAATGTTACGTCATTAAAAGCAGTAGAGTTAGGGTGATTGGGAGGATGAAGAAGGAGTGGCTTAGGCTGTTCCCCGTGGGTGTGGAACGGTCGATGGCTATATCGGGAGACAGAATTTTTCTTTTGATTTTGGGGGGTTTGCCACAAGTGTGGGAAGGGGAAATTTGTTTGTGTGTAGTTTGTAGGATGAATGTTCAACCACTCATGTTTTTGCTTCTCTGTATGAGCATGTTTACACTGCAAGGTAATCCCAAACTCTCTATTGATCATGGACCAAAGTGTTAATCTTAATTTAACTTCATGGAATTGCAGAGGTCTACAAAATTTAAAAAAACTTAAACAAGTTATGAATAAAATAAAGGACATGGGTTCAAGAATTGTGTTTTTACAAGAAACTCATCTGATAGAGGAGGATGTTAAAAGAATTAGGAGTAGATGGCAGGGAAGTGTATTCACCTCTTCATTTTCATCCCGAGCCAGGGGAGTTATGACTCTCATACATAAATCAGTTCCTTTTCAAGTGAAAAATGTAATTGGAGACAAATTTGGAAGATATGTAATCATTCAAGGTTCTTTGCTATTAGAAAATATAAATCTTGTGAACTTATATGGTCCCAATATAGATGATCAGAAGTTCTTTGCTAATTTATTTCTCATCTTATCATCACTTACAGGGCAACATATAATAGCAGGGGATTTTAATTGTACATTGAATCCAGGTGTGGATAGATCAACAGGACTGGATTGTACGCACATTGGATGTAGGATGACTATTAATCATTTTATGAAAGAATTGAGATTGTTAGATATATGGAGAGAAATGAAACCACAAGTTAAAGCCTATTCTTGTTATTCCAGTACCTACAAGACATTCTCACGTATTGATTATTTTTTGATTTCCACAGAATTAAGGTCCAAGATTCAAAACTGCTTTTATGATAACATCGTGATCTCTGATCATGCACCCTGTTGTCTAATATATGTAGATAAAAAATTGACAAAGGAATCAGGTAGATGGCAATTTCAGCATAAATGGCTTCAGGATGAGGAATTTGTCAAGTATATAGAAAAACAGATAGACGAGTTCTTTGACATCAATACTACACAAACATCAGCATGTGTAAAGTGGGAGGCTTTCAAAGCTTTTATTAGGGGGCATATTATTAGTTATACAGGATCAAAATCTAAGAAGACTCGAGAGGAGAGAGCTAAATTGGAACATAAAATAAAAAATCTTCAGGAAAAAGTGTATGCAGGAAGTGACCCAAGGTTGGAGAATGAATTACTGATTTTGAGAGCTGAATACGACAAAAAATCAGCGAATAGAGCTGCCTCGAGTCTTCTAAGATTGAAACAATCTTTTTATGAACAAGGTGAAAAATCAGGAAAATTATTAGCATGGCAGATTAAACAATTGGAAATTAAAACACCAATTACCAGTATTATAAGTAACGGACAGGTAGTTATAGATCCTTTAGAAATTAATAGAGCCTTTAGAGATTACTATGAAAAATTATATGATACCAAAAATGAACCTGATTTAACAAAACTAAATGGGTTTTTGAACGAACTATCTATACCGTGTATTCCAAATGAAAACAGGGAGATATTGGAGTCTAAAATTAGTCAAGAAGAAGTTGGGCTAGCCATTGATAATATGAAATCAGGAAAAAGTGCAGGACCAGATGGTCTTCCAGTTGACCTTTATAAAAAATTTAAGAATAAATTAATAAAACCTTTTTTGGAAATGGTTTTAGAAGCATTTCAAAATAATAATTTACCATCATACATAAATAATGCCTTAATTATACTGCTGCCAAAACCAGGTAAGCCCTCTAATAAATGTGAAAATATGAGACCAATAAGCCTATTAAACGCCGACCTTAAGATAATCTGTAAAATTTTAGCAAGACGAATACAAGAAATTTTACCAAATATTATTAATCGAGATCAGAATGGCTTTATAAAGGGTAGACAAGGCTTCCATAATGTAAGAAGACTATTTAATATTATCTATTTTAATAAAGAAGCACCGGATACAGCTCTCCTATCATTGGACGCCGAAAAGGCCTTTGATAGAGTTGAATGGCCCTTTCTTTTTGAAGTCCTACAAAGGTTTGGACTTGGAAATAATTTCATAAAATGGGTTCAAATAATATACAATAATGCTACAGCAGAAATCCTAACAAATAACAATATTTCAAAACCAATAAAAATCAATAGAGGATGTCGACAAGGCTGTCCACTCTCACCTTTACTGTTTACTATGGCAATTGAACCTTTAGCGATAGCGATACGTTTACATTCACAAATATATGGAATTAAAGTTGGACCAACAGAACATAAAATCTCCCTGTACGCCGATGATATAATTTTGTTTATGTCGAATCTAAAAAAATCAATTCCAACCTTGTTGAATTTAATAAAGAATTTTGGGGAAATATCAGGATATAAAATAAATAAAACTAAATCTTCAATATTAATGCTAAATGAGACCCAGAGAAATTACCCAGCCCCTGAGGTAAATCAATTCAATGTTGTAAATCAGTTTAAATATTTAGGAATCCAAATTATGCCTAAGCTAGAATCAGTCGCCAGTGTCAACTATGAAGCCTTAATGTCAGATATCAGTGAGTTAACTCAGAGATGGATGTCACTACCAATGTCGATGATCGGGAGAATCAATATACTTAAAAGTAATATTTTACCTAAAATACTTTATTTATTTCAATACATTCCCTTATCACCACCTTTAGATCTATTCTCAAGAATAAAAAAAAAGTTAGTGGAATTTATATGGAACAACAGGAGGGCTAGATTACGTCTGTCTTTATTATATTTACCATTTGATCGTGGAGGTCTGAAATGTCCAAATTTTATGTTGTATTATTGGTCGGCACAACTGAGGTCTATGACATATTATTTTTCATCAAATGATCTCCCTCACTGGACTGAAATGGAATCATACAATTTACCTTTACCTCTTCCCATATTCATATACTCAGATTCGGCAAAAAAATTACAAAAACAAGTTAAAAATCCATTTGTAAAGCATATGATCAAAATATGGTGTGAAGCTAAAAACTATTTAAAAGAACCACAGTTATTGTCACAATTTAGTCCAATATGGGGTAATCAATATTTTAAACCAGGGAGAGCGGACGCTGTATTTAAAGTATGGAATTTAAAAGGGATACAAAAGATTCAGGATTTATATTTGCCATGTGCAGACAACATAATGTCTTTTGAAGAGCTGAGGATCAAATTTAATCTCAATAGAACACATTTTTTTAAATATCTTCAACTTAGAAACTTTATTCGATCAAATCAAAATAAAGCTCTCACTCGACCTATTTATTCATCCTTGGAAAAAATGATGATGAAAGATAGTAAAAGAAAGGGTATTATTTCAGAGTTTTATAACTCATTGACACTATCTTCAAGTGAAAATTCACTGAAAAGATTAAACTACTGGAAAGAAGATCTGCAAATTGAAATTTCAGAGGAACAATGGGAATTGGCTTGTACAGAAGCTCAAACCAAATCAATAAATGCACGCCTTAAATTGATACATTTCAAATGGTTAATGCGGATGTATGTTACACCGGAGGAGTTAAATAGATATAACAAAAATATACCAGATACATGCACAAAATGCATGGAAAGTAAAGGAACCCTATTTCATTGTTTATGGGAATGTAGATTAATAAGAATGTTTTGGGAAGAGGTGAGGGTAACAATTGAAAAAATAATCTCAAAACAAATCATATTGAATCCTAAACTGGTTTTGTTGGGTCTGTACCCAGAAAAGCATAATTTCAATAAAAGTGAAAGAACATTCATAGACCTCAGTTTGCTTAATGCCAAAAAATGTATTGCACTATTATGGAAAAAGACTCATAGACCAGATGTGACTCAGTGGTTAAGACAGATGTTAACAAACCTTCCATTAGAAAGAATAACATATATACTGAAATCAAAGGAAATTGTGTTTGAGAATATATGGAGACCTTTTATTGATTATGTAAAAAATTTAAACATAACTCTTGAAGAAGAAGGTGAATGATGTGTGTGGACCTTGTAAATTCCAAACTGGTGAACATAATATGTATACTTATGTATTGGATTGTCTAGACTAAACAGAGGAGCATTGTTGAAGACTTGATTTTGTTGGTGGTTGTTGGTGTTTTTAGTGCATTTTTTTTTTTTGTAGTACTTTAGTGTTAGTGTTTGATTGTTTGTATCATGTTTGTTAAAAAAAAAAAAAAAAGGTTCAATAAAGATATTGTGGAAAAAAAAAATAATCTGGTCCTGTTCTCTTGCTTATCTCCATGACTGCAGCACAAAGTGTTTTCACCCACAGAAGGTTGTCCGTCTTAAGCTGGACTCATGTTGCACCTCTGCTGTCCGCGTACGTGCAACTGGAAGACTTGTATGACGATATTTGCGTCACATCCTCCAGTCTGCTAGTGTCCACAGAACTCCTCTGCAGACGACCACGTGAAGCCCAAATCTTCTGACCGCGTTGACTGCACATGCGCAAGACTGAATGTCCCATTCACGAGGTAGCACTACCAACACAGCATACAACGTCAACGTAGACGAAGAGGAAGCGGAAGACGAGAATAAACATACATGAATCCTGTTGCAGCAGCAGCAGCTTGAGCAGAGAAGAGCACCGAAAAACGGTAATTCCTCCTTTACCTTGAAACGATGCCGTTGTTGTTGCTACAAAAAAACAAAGGTGCGTTGCTCTCGCGTTTATAGCTGGTGAACAAACTGGTGTGTTAGCGCATCTGTGCTACCCATAGGGCTGGGGCGAAACTATAAATAACAGTTGTGTGCATGCGTCAACTGCTTGGCCTGGTAGACAAAAAAAGTGAACAAGTACAGCACCGCGTGCGCACCGGGTCGTCCAAAGCACACGCGGACCAGAGGGGAAATGCAGCATGAATCCAGCTTTATTCTGGCCTTACAGGGGACCAAAATGTGATTGGCTCCGTTTTGCCTACACAAAACAAAACAAACAAACAAACAACTTTCCAGGACGAATGTGAACTTTTTCAAATGGAAACATGTGGGCTCTACGGTTGTTGTTGTTGGAGAAGCCAGTATTTCAGCTTAAATATCTCATTGCTATTTTCTTACAGATAGTCACCTCAGGTGAATAGCCACACGCCCCTTGACTAAATCACCATGTCGTACCTGTCTACATAACCCAGTCAGAATATACAGGAAAAAAAAGACCTATTACACTTGAAAGTGCAATGTGGTAGAATATGTTTTAGGACCTATTGAGCGTAATATATATACAGTTAGTAAAAGAGGCTAAAGGTGACCTAACATGATGCGAACCTTCCTTAGCAACTTATCGTGACATCGCAGCAGCTCGAAGAACAGCTCCAGGAGACCAGAGGGGTCGATCAAATCCTTATTCCTCAGCAGAATTAGCGCTTTACAGAAGGTCTGAAAGGAAAAAAAAAAGCCACACACACACACACACACACACACACACACACAAACATTCTATTAACACAACCAAAAATGACAGCTTCACACTAGCATGCTGCTTTAGCGGTAAGTCAGATAAATTCGCACCATCCGAAGGTCTGGCTCTATGACCGTGTGGTAACTCAGCAGTAACTGTGACAGCTCCTGAGGGAAGGTGGACAGCTGCTGAGGGTAGCAGTGGCCGACCTGAGGGGAGACGTTTTAATTACAAAACTTGCAGAGGTGCATGATCTAGAAATTTCAAAAGGACCAGACAAAAATGAAGGTTACAAAACTAAACGTCAGATTTGCATCGATGACTGAAGTAAAACATTTTCAAATGTATTCAGAGAGTATCCTGTCATTTCAATATTTTGCTACCATGATGCCAAATTGTGCAAAGAACTCAGACCCTAAAAGCTAAAGGACATTGCTGCAAAAGTCTGTATGCAGTTTGGAGAAACTGACACACCAGAGTCACATTTTCTTGAAAAAAGCAGTATTTGAGATTCTGTTTTGATCCCCTAATTGGACAAAGTTCAGTACCTGAGCCAGAAACATAACCAGCTCCGAGAGCTCCTTGTTTGGTTTGTCGGGCTGCAGCTTGAAGACTTCCAGGTTGGACTGATAGTGTCGGTGCTGCTGAAGAAACTGCACGGGAACAGAGAAAACTACTAAAACGGTACACAATATTAACTGAGAAAGGTTTAAGAGACTGGGTAGTAGCGAGTTGCGAGTGCTCAAGCTTTTTCACAAAATTGTACTTTTATGGTTCCATCTACAGTATAAAGAAAAAAAAAAGTGTAGTTTTACTTGAGTTTATTAGATCATCTCTTCGAGTTACTTTTGATTTCAGTGATTTGAAAACTGGTTAGAAAGGTAACTAAACTGTAAAAACTTGTGCTTGTGATCACATCTTTTCTGACACTTTTTGTGTTGTATTTTACAAAATGTAAAAAAAAAAAAAATACGAGAAAAAATCTCTCAAATTTCTGAGAGTAAAGTTGCAAATATGCCAATAAAAATGCAAAGGAACAAGAAGTTAAAGGAAATTTGCATGGAAAAACACTGCAAATTTATAATAAAGATTCCCTAATTTATAAGAAAAAAGTTACAAATTTAAAATAAAAAGTCAAATTTATGAAGTTAAAAAGAGATAATTTTTTTTTACGAATTTACAAGAAAATCTTTCACATTTATGAGAAAAATTAAAATTTATGACACTCCAATAAATATGAGAATAAAGTAAATAAGAATAAAGTCACAGATTTGCATTAAAAATTGTATGTTATGTGGGGAAGTGCTGAAAACATACCTGAAGGTGCAAGGACAATTATAGATAAGATAAGATAAGATAAGCCTTTATTAGTCCCACAATGGGGAAATTCCAGGATTGCAACAGCACAGAGATAGCAACACTCAGAGCAATAATTTAGAAGATAAGAAAATAAGAGCAGTGAATATACATATGTACACATAAATATATACAGTATATACACAGTGCGGAGCATTGTAGCTAGATGGAATAAACAGCATAACCGTCTATTTAGTTACCCCACATAGTATGAATATGTACCCACACATATTGTCACCCTTCGTAGTGATTGATATTGTCCTAGTTGTATACTGGAGGGGACCATTTTGTTTAAGTCTGTTGCATCTTTTGCATTCAATACTATTAGGTCGTCATGTATTTTTGCTATCTCTGCGCGCAGCCCTGCTTAGGTTATAAAGTCTGACAGCTGTAGGTAGGAAGGACCTGCAAAACCTCTCAGTTGCGCACCTAGGATGATGTAGCCTACTGCTAAATGAGCTCCTCAGTGCGTTCAGCATGTCCTGCATAGGGTGGGACTCGGACTCCAGCAGAGATGACAGTTTAGCCACCATCCTTCTCTCTCCTATCTCCTGCACTGGGTCGACGCGCTGCCCCAGGACAGAGCTAGCTTTCTTGATCAGTTTGTTCAGTCTCTTCCTATCAGCTGCTATGATGCAACTGCCCCAGCAGACCACTCCAAAAGTGATGGCTGATGCCACCACCGAATCGTAGAAGGTCTTCAGGAGCATCCCTTGTACACCAAAAGACCTGAGCCTCCTCAGTAGGAACAGCTTGCGCTGTCCCTTCTTGTAGAGTGCGTTGGTATTGTGTGACCACTCTAGTTTATTATTCAAATGAACACCCAGGTACTTATAGGATGTCATCATCTCAATGTCTGTTCCCTGCATGTTTACTGGTGCCGTGAGGAGTTGTCCTTGCCTACGGCAGTCCACCACCAGCTCCTTAGTTTTTCTTGCGTTGATCTGGAGGCAGTTCCAATGGCACCAGTCCACAAAGTCCTGGATAAGTCCTCTGTACTCAGCTTCATCTCCGTTGGAGATGAGGCCAACGATCGCAGAGTCGTCAGAGAACTTCTGTAGATGGCAGTGTGTTGTGTTGTATGAGAAGTCTGCAGTATAAAGGGTGAACAGGAAGGGAGTTTATAGGAAGTTACTCAGGCAAAGCAACGCTAAAGATGTGTGGGAGGGAATGAAACAAATAACTGGGTGCAAGGGGAGAGTGAGGCAGCCATCTGGGAGCCAGGAGAGAGCTGAGGAACTGAATCTGTTTTTTAATAGGTTCAACTCACAGTCTGTCACCCCAACAACACAGCCAGGCCCCCACACACCCCTCCTCACCCACCCTCCATCTCCCCCCTCCTCCTCCTCGGGGGGCACCAGGATCCTCCCTCACTTCATGGTGACTACAGACCAGGTGAAGAAACAGCTGGAGAGACTCCACCAACGAAAGGCGGTGGGCTTTAACGGCATCTCCGCCAGGACCCTGGGGACCTGTGCCAACCAACTAGCTCCGGTACTGAAACACCTGTACAACCTGAGCCTGAGTCTGGAGAGAGTACCGGTGCTGTGGAAGACATCCTGCCTGGTTCCTGTTCCCAAGAAGTCATCTCCATCGGACCTGAATGACTATTGACCAGTTGCCCTCACATCTCATGTGATGAAGGTCCTGGAGAGACTGGTCTTAGCCCACCTGAGGCTGCAGGTGAAGACGTGGCTGGACCCTCTGCAGTTTGCATATCAGCCCCATTTAGGAGTTGAAGATGCTGTCATCTACCTGCTGCAACGAGCTCATCTGCACCTGGATGGTGGAGGAGATACTGTGAGAATCACGTTCTTTGATTTCTCCAGTGCCTTTAACACCATCCAGCCACTGCTGCTGGGTGAGAAGCTGCGAATGATGGACGCCGACAGCTCTGTGATCTCCTGGATTACGGACTACCTGACAGGCAGGCCACAGTTTGTCCGGCTGGGCAGTGTCTCGTCTGCAGTGGTGGCTAGTGATACGAGAGCTCCACAGGAGACTGTGCTCTCTCCTTTTCTCTTTACTTAATACACCACTGACTTTCAGTACAACACAGAGTCATGCCACCTGCAGAAATTCTCTGATGACTCAGCTGTTGTGGGGTGCATAAGAGGAGGAGAGGAGGGGGAGTACAGGGCACTGGTAGACAGATTTGTGGAGTGGACCGAGCAGAATCACCTGAGGTTGAATGTCAGCAAGACCAGAGAGATGGTGATTGACTTCAGGAAGAGGAAGACGCCTTCTCAGCCATTAAAGATTGGGGGGAGGATGTGGGAGTGGTTGAGAACTACAGATATCTGGGTGTCAGGATCAGCAGCGGGTTGGACTGGAGATCCAACACCGATGCTGTGTACAAGAAGGGGATGAGCAGACTCTACTTCCTGAGGAAGCTGAGATCCTTCAACGTGTGCAGCAGGATGCTGGAGCTTTTCTACCAGAGCATTGTCGCCAGCGCCATCTTCTTTGCTGCTGTCTGTTGGGGTAGCAGTGTCAGGGTCAGAGATACCAACAGACTTGACAGGATTATCAAGAGGGCTGGCTCTGTAATTGGTCTCAGACCGGAGACCTTTGAGACAGTGATGGAGAGGAGAACACTAAATAAACTGCAATCCATCATGGACAGTCCTGATCACCCCCTCCACCACACACTAGATAGACAGCGAAGCACTTTCTCCAGTAGACTACAGCTTCGTTGTCGAACGGCCAGGTACAGGAAATCTGTCCTGTCGCATTCCATTTCACTGTACAATAACTCACTATGATGCTGTATTCTGGTCACAGCTATGCTGCCACACTGCATCTTACAGTCTAACTGGTACCTCACATTTTCACTCTGCTCCTGATAGTCCTGCATTGTGCAACAGGATGATTCATGTGTTTATACGGGTCACCATCTATTCAGCTATGATGTATTTACGTTTTATAGTCGTGTCAGTTTTAATTTCCACGGGTAATCCCTTTATCTGTCATGCGTGTGTTTCTGTCGTTTGGTTCTCTACTGTCATGCTGCTGTTACACTGTAATTTCCCAGTTTGGGATCAATAAAGTACATCTACTGTATCTATCTCAAATTTAGCAGACATTTTTCACAAATGCATGAGAATAAAAGAAATACGTAGAAGGAAAAAACGTAACAAATTTATGAGTTAAAAAGCAGAAAATTTACATTAAAATGTATTATTTTAAGTCACACTTTTTATGCATGTAACATTTGTCACAAAAGCCACAAGGAAAAAAAATGTACATTTAGGGCAAAAAAAATCATAAACTTACAAGGAAAAAACAAATCTTGAGAATTAAATAAGAAAAAACGCAAATTTATGGGGGGAAAAAGCAATTTTGCGCGAAAAAAAATAATTAAAAAAAATACATTTACAGGGCAATTAGCAGTACATTTAAAAGAAAAAAGGCACACATAATTGAGGAAAAACACTCTGAAACTGGAGTTCCTCAGTACTCGAGTAACCTTTTAAAGTGGATATTTCAATTATTTTACTCCTACTTGAGTCATTAATATGACAGTGAAGCTCCAAGTCCAACATGAACACCCACCTCCTCCACGTAGGACGGCGGGTCTCTCTTGATCAGGTTCTGCAGCTGAGCCAGGTTGTTCGGTAGTTTGTTGCTCTGTCGTCCGGACATGATTTAGCCTGATTTAGTTTATATTTTATGACAAAATAACAGTGAAAACACTGTTTTTCTACTGGGCCAGCGTGGTAAACATGTACGCTGCCATTTACAGTCCACCCCACTTCCGATTAGTCTGTCCTCACTTCCGCTTTCCTATGGACAGCAGCGCCGCCTGAAGGTGAGCGCTCAGATTACACCAGAAGTCAGAAAAAAAAAAGAAAGTTATCACTCTATAATTCAAGAAATCTCTGTGTCTGTCTGTCTGTGTGTCACGACCATAGGACTCCCTAAAAGATCATAGGATCGCCTATGATGTCTATATGAGGTCATATAGACCATCACTCACCATCATAGGACTCGCTATGACATCATCAAAAATCATAAGACTCAGTATGACATCATTAAAGACAAAGGCAGTCATCGCTCACGATCATAGGACTCGCTATGACACCATCAAAGATCAAAGGCAGGCATCACTGAATGAGCACTGAAGTGCTTGCTTACACCTGCTTTCTACAGGCATGCACAGATAGGCACTAGTATTTTTAGATTTGTCACAATTTTGCGAGGAAAAAAGTTTTCAGTTATACAAAGAAGTTTCCAGTTGGCATGAAAAAGTCTAAAATTTATTCAAGGGATTCAAAGATTTTATTTGTCAATACCACTATACGTACAGGACATACAGGAGAATTGAAATGGCGTTTCTCTCTCTCTTCAGTGGTGTGCACAATATAAAAAAAAAAAAGACAAGGAATAAGGCTGGAAAAACAACAACAGCAATCGATGTACAGTAATAATACCCGTGGTGCAAATGGCGACAAAAAATAGACTCAGACCTCCCATAGTGCAAATAAACAATGAAACCCAGCAATCCTACAGTATATACAGAAAAAGTAGAGCCATAATACCTGTAATTTCAAGTTCAATACAGTAGTGTAAGTAAAGTGACAGATAGGACTGCACATGATCAATATTACAATGACAGACAGCAGCAGGTATGGCATTTATGCAAATGGTTGCAGTAAAGTGCAGAGACATACAGCAGCAGATGTATTACTGTTGGTGTGCCAGTCTTTCTCTGCCAGCAGCTGAGGTAGTTATTGTGAAGGTGAGTGTGTTAAGGTCCGGGGTGGGGGGTGGACAGAGTTCAGGGTCCTGATGGCCTGATGAACAAAGCTGTTTAGCAGTCTTGTGGAGCGGGACTGGAGGCTCCGGTACCTTTTCCCCGAGGGCAGGGGGCTAAAGAGGGAGTGTTAGGGGTGGGAGGTGTCACCTGCAATGTTGATGGCTCTGCGGGTGAGGCAGATCTCTGAGAGGGGGGGGCAGAGGGGCACCGATGATCTTGCTGGGTGCTTTCACTGTGCGCTGTAATGTCTTCTGGCAGGAGGCGGTGCAGCTCGCAATGGTGCCCTGGTAGAATGAGCACATGATGGGGGAGGGAATCGTGCTCTCCTCAGTTTGTGGAGGAAATGGGAGGTGAGTTTGAGCCTTCTTGGCCAATGATGTGGTGTTGTTGGACCAGGAGAGGTCCCCAGAAATGTGCACCCCCAGGAACTTGGTGCTGCTCACTCTCTTCACAGCTGCTCCATCGATGACTGGGGGGTGCTGTGTGTCCCCTCCTGAAGTCGACCACAATCTCCTTGGTTTTTCTCACATTCAGGAAGAGGTTATTGTCTTTACACCACTGGACCAGTTGGCTCACCTAACTTCTGTAGTTGGCCTCCTCGTTGTTGATGATGAGGCCCACCACCGCTGTGGTGGGCAATGTCATTTTTGACCAAATGCGGTTTATTGTTCAACCGCAGGGATCTAAGTGCTATTCTAAGTGCTATAACAATGATGGCAGAAGTGTGTGGACCGAAGGGGAGACTATGTTGAAAAATACACCACATTTGGTCAAATGTGACCACTTTACTTTTTTATTTACTCTTCAGTTGTATGATTAACTGTGTGTTCTGTAATTGTTTTATTTCAAATTCTTCTCACTTACTTTATTGTGCAGTAGCCTGGTGGAGCACCCACAATTTTGTTGTGCTGTACAACTGTACAATGACAAAAAAGCCTATTCTAGTCTATGAACTTTTCAGCCCCCATCCCCCGTAGTTTCTAAATGCATTTGTACATGCTGAAATCTTGCAAAGTTTTCTTATTTTAAACAAGAATTTAAGTAAACCCTATAATCCTAATAGAGCTCTACGCTCCCAAAATGCTGGATTGCTTGTGGTGCCCAGAATCTCCAGAAGTACATTGGGAGGCAGAGCCTTCTGCTATCAAGCTCCTTCTCTGTGGAACCAGTTATCACTCTGGGTCCGGGAGTCAGTAAAATCCTTCCTTTTCAATATAGCCTACGATTAGGGAGGGATTTTGTGTCGCTTAACCCCGATTCTGTTCTGCTGTTAATAGATTCAGACTGTTGGATGACCGCCAATAATGTACTTGGTTTCTCAGTTTCATGTTCTTTATGTCTCTCCTCTTCGTCCTCTCTATCCCTTCACCCCCAGCCAGTCGCAGCAGATAACTGCCCCTCCATGAGCCTGGTTCTGCTAGAGGGTTCTTCCTGTTAAATGGGAGTTTTTCCTCTCCACCGTCGCTAAGTGCTTGCTCACAGGGGATCATCTGATTGCTGGATCTTTCTGAAATTGTGGGGTTTTCTCTGCATTTTGTAGCGCTATGAGATGACCTTTGCTGTGATGTGGCGCTATATAAATAAAGCTGAACTGAATTAAACATAGAAGTGCTTCCTAAACAAACTCAGAAATGTAAGATTTAACAGGGTAACCAAAGAGCCCTTCAAAGCCAGAATTATAATGAAATATGTCTGAATGCATAGCAATCTCACCTTAGCTGTTTTAGTTTGTTTGTTAGCAGGATTACACAAAAACTACTGGATGGATTTAGATGAAATTTTCATCTGTGATGATCTCTGGACCAAGGATGTTCCCATTAGATTTTGGGGAAGGTCTGATCACTATGCTTGTTTTTACACTGCAAGGCAGGACATTCTTCTTGATTTTTGCTAATTTCATGAATAATGAGCTTATGATCCTGAAAATATACAGGTTTAGACAATTTATGATGCTCTGCAAATAATCACCTTTTAATATTTTAATCAGTGGGCAAAGAGCCTTGGCAGGGGTATGGATTCTCCGAGTGCCTTGTAGTTATCTGATGTGGTCAATGGGACCAGTGTTATGTTTTTAAACATGCAGTTAACAGTCATTGATAGATTTTTTTTTTAAGCAATAACAATTTTGACAGATTACACTGAGCAAGATCTTTTGATCCTGTCTGCTTTATAGGACATATTAAATAGTCATTATCTAGCATTGTCTCACCAGTCTCTGATCAGTTCAATAATACATATTAAATACATGCATAATCGGCATGCTGTGTCCCCTTGTTTCTCAACCAGGGGTCCTCAGGAAATTGTTTAACTTCTTAATTGGTCCAAAAATTGCAAATAATTTGCCGTTGTGCCTGTAGTGGCTCTTCCATGTCAGTAGGTGGCAGTATGAACGCAATAATAATGTCTACTGTGTTCTTGTTTTATGGAGGTTAATGACCCTGTAAAGATGTGCTAGAGGTCATGGTGACTGGATGAAAAAAACAGTGATGGATAAACATCTGAAGAGAAAAGCTTCAGACTTTAAACTGGGGCTCAGTACTGATGGAGCAGCTGCCATGGTCGGATGCACTAAAGGCTTTAAGGTGAGAGACACCCAGATGTTACGCGCTGTGTTTTGCAGCGCAGGACACTCACTGCCTTTACCAGCAGACCTAATTTTTTTTTTTTTTTTTTTCAATGTAAAAAGGGTTCCTTGGCTCAAAAAAGGTTAAAAACAAAACACTACTGCATCCTATAGATCACGATAAAACTGAACATGTGAACTGAACAAAAGCTATTCAGCATTTTACTATAGGAAAATTAGAAGGACAGATAATAAAAGATCATTACAGAATGTGTCCTGCCCTGTCTGTCAAAACGACAGAAGAAAATGTAGCACAACCTCTGCATGTTTGCATAGAAGCTTTAACTTTTGCTTTCATAACAGAGCGGTGTGAAATGCAAACAAAGGCCGTTATATTAATGCCTGAAGTATAAAATATGGTTGCCATCTCTTTTTTCACAACAAATACCTAGTATGCTATGTGGTGGTGTGCAATAAAAATCACACGACACGGCAAGTATTTGAAAAACGTTCTTCTACATATTATTCAAAATGCGTCCAGTTTAATTTTCAGAAGATAAATATGTACACTTTAAATTTCATGATTTTGCTCAGGCAGTGAGCAGTTCATGGTATAACAATAGCAAAAGGATTTACATAGCAAATACTGACACAGTATTCTGTCAAAGCATGTTCCAGCATCAAAATAGGCTGCAGAATATACAACTTTGTTACACATAAAATAGTAAATCATTGATCATTTTAGGATATCAAAGAATCTAAAAAAATAATACATTAGCGTTCTCTTAAAGATGACGATAACAAACACAACCAGCAGTTCTTAAATGTACTGAAAGGAGCAGCAGCCAGAGGAGGAAAAAGCAAAACATAAAAATATATATAGTCCTTCTTTAAAGGGTTTTCTCTGAGGAAACCAAATAGTTTAAGGCTGTAAAAACCATGTAGTGTGATTTGGCAATTTCTGCCTCTGTCAACAATGTGTAGGTTCTATCCAGAGATGTTCTCCTCCGCCAGAATGCATCTGAGGACGTAGAGGATCACCTGATAGCAGAAAATGTACTGATCCTGTAAAAAGACATGTGGAGGGAGATATGTGAGCACAGGGATCTGCTGCACAAATATACAAATTAACAATACATTTTTAAAAAAATAAAATCACCTCGGTCTGGACCATCCCCTGCCTCTGAAGTCTCATATTTCTTACCACATCTGAAATATCAAACTACAGAGAAATGTTTATTAGAATTTAGCCGTCCTCAGAATAAAACATGACACAACACGAGTGTCTTTGGCCTGACTTACATCTGCGTCTTTACTGATGAGGCCCAGAACCACGTCGATGCAGATGAGGGTTCCGGATCGGCCAATGCCCGCGCTGCAGTGTGTAATGATGGGCCCTGACCGATGAACGTGTCTCATGCAGGAGATGAATGTGAGCAGCTGTTCGGGCTGCGTCGGCGTCCCGTGGTCGGGCCATCCAGTGTAGTTTAGATGAGTTACAAGCTGGGCCTCATTGGTCTGGAGACAAGGAAACACTCAACGTTAAATAAAGGGTAGAAATGTGATTTTACTGAAACAATGTACCCAATGAGCGAGCTGCAGTTCCAGTCACAAGGTTTTAGGATTCCCTGGCTACGTTTTGGTAAACTGGCTAAAACTTGTGACCACATTAAGATTAGTTTTGTTCAATTAAGATAAGATAAGCCTTTATTAGTCCCACAATGGGGAAACTGCAGGATTGCAGCAGCAAAGGGATAGCAGCACTCAGAGAAATAGTAAATAAGATAAATATTTACCAAGATAATTATTTACCAAGGCTGTAATTACTGAATTTTGGGCCATTATTCCATTAAATTTGAACTTCTGCAGGATCAATGATGGACTAAGATAATTAATTTAATAAAGAAAAACACCTGAATATAGCTCCTACCACCACAGCAAAAATTCACAAATTTACATGGCAAAAATGTTGCAAATTTATAAGAAAGAAAGTCATAGTTTTCATAGAAAGCAGACACATTTATGAGGAAAAAATTGCAAATTTATATGAAAAAAGTGGAAAAAACCTGCAAATTTATATGAAGTTTAAAATTTAAACTTTTTTTCTTTGCAAATTTATAACAAAATGTTGCAAAGGTATGAAGAAAAATATGCAAATATTTGAGGAATAATGAAAATGTGAGGGGAAAAGTTGTAAATTTATTAGAAAATTGAGAATTTATAATGAAATGTGTGAAGAAAAAAAGTTGTAAATCTATGAGGGAAAAAAGATACAAATTTAAATTTAAAAAGTTGCACATTTATATGAAAAAAGTTGTAAATTTACATGAGAAAAGTTGCTAATTTATGTCCAAGTTTCAAATTTATATTAAAAAGCTGCATATTTATTTGAAGGTTTTACAAATTTATAAAAAAAAGTCACAAATGTATAAAGAAAAAGATGCAATTTTTTGTAGAAAAAGGTTGCAAATTTGTAGAAAAATGTTGCAAATTTATATGAAAAAAAAAGCTTCAAATTTATGTGAACATCTTGCAAATTTATAACAAAATGTGTGGGGAAAAAGATGAAAATTTTTTGAGAAAAAGTTGTAAATTTGTGAGAAAAAAAGCTGCAAATTTACAAGGAAAAAAGTTGCAAATTTATGAGAAAAAGTTACAGTTTATGAGAAAACTTGCCAACTTACAAAAAAGGTTACAAATTTATGGGGCCAAGAGAAATTTAAGATAAAAACACAAATTTACATGAAAAAAGTTTCAACTTTACAATTAAAAAAACATGCACATTTATGAGGAAAAAAGTTCCAAATTCACAACAAATAATTGCTGGTTGTTTCACTCATTTGACTTTCTATTATGTCAAAATACAGAAACAGTGACTACAAATTCCTTAAACTGTCTAAGGATTTAGCCAGACGTCAGAACAAAATACAGTTAATTCTGTTTATGACATCTGTGGGATATTAAGACCTTTGAAAAGCAGATTAAGTTGTCCTTTTTCTATGATAATTAAGTTGCTAATTTTGGATACACTAATGAATTTAAGGCTTTTCAAGAACCTGCCAGCACCCAATATGCTTTATTAGATGTCAAGGTGAAATCACAAGGCTACACTTCACTTAGTCACTAAAACCAAAGATTACATTCAAAACCATCCATTTAAAAAGCTTAAATTTTCAGAAGAATCCACACTTAAGTATCTACCTGGGTATCTTTGACCTGGATGAGCCGGATGATGAAGTTGTCCAGGTGCTGGTCTTTGACCAGCGTGATCTGCAGCCTGTCGTCCACCATCTCCGCCGTCCCCTTCGAGTCTGGCCAGTAGCGCTGACATTTTATCTTCCCCGCTTCCACCTCCTGGGTCATCATGGCGATCACGGTGGACTTCTGCTCCCACACCATTTGCCAAAAGTCACCCATGGTGGTGGGCAACGGGCCCTGGCAGGCGATGTACACAAAATCCTCATCCTTCACCGGCATCTTGATGAAGTTGGCGTTGATGTAGCCTCCGTCGTTGCCGAGCACTACTCGGGTGGTGTCAACTGTGGGGGAAAAAACTGAAGTTACAGATGGCGTTTTTGAACCAAACTTTAAATTTAGTGAGTATATATGATAAAGATTCATTGCTCCAGTTTTAGACGGTAGACAGATGTAGCCTCCAGGTGTAAAAAGTTAAGTTGATGTGGAGGGGAAGAAAAAGAAATTTGATGCAACAGGAAATAAGCCATTTGAGCAATTTTCATCCCAAAAAATCTGTATGGAGCCACAAAACTGGACAATGAACATCATTACAAGAAGCCCTTCCCTCTTAAATGTGCTGATTTTTTTTCTTATAAATTTGTGATTTTTCTTGGAACTTTGTGATTTATCTCACAAAAAAGGTCACAAAAGTAGTGATGCTATTTTTAACCAACATCTACTTATTTGTGTTGTCTCAATTTTTTTCTCATAAAGTTGCAACGTTTACAATTAAATTAACTTTTCTATTTCCTATAAATTACATATTTTCCACAAAAATGTGTGAAGTTTTCTCAAAAACAAAATGTGTATCACAAATTTATAGTAGAGTAAAACTGGAGGTATTTTCCTTAAAAATTTGGAACCTTTACATATCAGCAACTTAAAAAAAAACAAAGTTACAACTTTATCACAAATTTGAGATTTTTCTAGAAAATTTGGAACACGTCCCATGTAAAATTAATGAATGTTTCAAAAATTTCCAACGTTTCACAGATTTGTTTTTCGTGAAAATTTGTGGAATTTTTTCCTCATAAATTTTAATTTATTCCTCATTTTTTTCTCGTGATGTCAAGATCCAAAATGTTTCCATGGATGTTGAAAACAAACCACAAGCAGATCCACAGTGGCTTCTGTGCATCAGTGTTTCCCATCATTGACTACACCAACAATGAAGAGCTGATTTTTACGTTTCCTTACAGGGAACAATGTTCTTGTAGCGATTCTTCTTCTTATTCTCCTTTGTCTGACCAATTAAACAGTCATCCAGCGGCTGGAGATTCTGAAGATTCTACCAAGGATGAGAACAGAATTTTATGATAAAAATCACAAAGACAAACCAGACGGAACCGATTAGACGAAATCCAAAGAGCCTTACTTCAAACTCCTGCAGGGGGATCTTCTGCTCCAGAAGGCCCCTCATCGTACGCACCACAGAGTTGAGCTGCGTTCCCGTGTACTGACCGTCAGGGACGACTCTGACGATGGGCAGCGAGGTCAGCTCGGCCTCTGTGATGATTGGTCCATCTGTGCAAAATAATCACATAATACAAAATTGATCGCAATCAATTTCAAAACAATTCTCCATGCATCTCAATTTCCTAGATCACTGCACGATGGCTAATTTGTTTTATTCATAATAAATATATTATAATCCAATTATATAAACATAATTTACTGCATATATTTATAGATATATATTATTGTGATAACAGTGCAACCATTATTTATATAAAATATGCACACACACGTGGACAAAATTGTTGGTACCCCTCTGTTAATGAAAGAAAAACCCACAATGGTCACAGAAATGACTTGAATCTGACAAAAGTGGTAATAAATAAAAATTCTATGAAAATTAACCAATGAAAATCAGACATTGCTTTTGAATTGTGGTTCAACAGAATTATTTTAAAAAACAAACTCATGAAACGGGCCTGGACAAAAATGATGGTACCCTTAACTTAATATTTTGTTGCACAACCTTTTGAGGCAATCACTGCAATCAAACGATTTCTGTAACTGTCAGTGAGACTTCTGCACCTCTCAGCAGGTATTTTGGCCCACTCCTCATGAGCAAACTGCTCCAGTTGTCTCAGGTTTGAAGGGTGCCTTCTCCAGACGGCATGTTTCAGCTCCTTCCATAGATGTTCAATAGGCTTTAGATCAGGGCTCATAGAAGGCCACTTTAGAATAGTCCAATGTTTCGCTCTTAGCCATTCTTGGGTGTTTTTAGCTGTATGTTTTGGGTCATTATCCTGTTGCAAGACCCATGACCTGCGACTGAGACCAAGCTGTCTGTCACTGGGCAGCACATTTCTCTCTAGAATACCTTGATAGTCTTGAGATTTCATTGTACCCTGCACAGATTCAAGACACCCTGTGCCAGAAGCAGCAAAGCAGCCCCAGAACATAACAGAACCTCCTCCATGTTTCACAGTAGGGACACTGTTCTTTTCTTGGTATGCTTCATTTTTGCATCTGTGAACATAGACCTGATGTGCCTTGCCAAAAAGTTGCAGTTTTGTCTCGTCTGTCCATAGGACATTCTCCCAGAAGCTTTGTGGTTTGTCAACGTGCAGTTTGGCAAATTCCAGTCTGGCTTTTTAATGATTTGTTTTCAACAGTGGTGTCCTCCTTGGTCGTCTCCCATGAAGTCCACTTTGGCTCAAACAACGACGGATGGTGCGATCTGACACTGATGTACCTTGACCTTGGAGTTCACCTTGAATGTGTTTAGAGGTTGTTCTGGGCTCTTTTGTTACCATTCGTATTATCCTTCTCCTCCTGCGGCCACATCCAGGGAGGTTAGCTACAGTCCTATGGATCTTAAATTTCTGAATAATATGTGCAACTGTAGTCACAGGAACATCAAGCTGCTTGGAGATGGTCTTGTAGCCTTTACCTTTAACCTCTATAATTTGAGACAACTCTCTCCTTTGCTTCCTCTGGTCCATGTTTAGTGTGGTACACACCATGTCACCAAACAGCACAGTGACTACTTGTCACCCTTTAAATAGGCCGACTGACTGATTACAAGTTTGTAGACACCTGTGATGTTAATCAGAGGACACATCTTGGTTGAACATGTCCCTATGGTCACATTATTTTCAATCTTTTCTAGGGGTACCATCATTTTTGTCCAGGCCTGTTTCACGAGTTTGTTTTTTTAAAATAATTCTGTTGAACCACAATTCAAAAGCATTATCCGATTTTCATTGGTTAGTTTTCATTGAATTTTTATTTATTACCACTTTTGTCAGATTCAAGTTATTTCTGTGACCACTGTGGGTTTTTCTTTCATTAACAGAGGGGTACCAACAATTTTGCCCACATCTGTATACACTAAAGTATAACTACGGTATATGTGCCGTACATATTGTAACAGCAGCTACAGTACTTTGTGTTTATGTACTTGTTTGGTGTTAAACCCCCTTCAGACTGGATGAAGAAAGCAGTATGACCTAAGAAATCAGCCAGAACTTGGATGACCTTTGCACAGTTGTGACAAGGTCTTTGGGAGTGTTTTCAGCATGCACAAAACTTCTGCAGCACGGCTGTGGTGGATAATGATCATTGTGGCATTGTATCAGGATCCTGGGTGGAGCATAGTGGCATCCTATCAAAGTTGCAAGGCCCGTGCACACGGCGTGTTTGATCCTGTAATAGGTTGTGGAGAGGATAATGGGGTCTGCATCCAGATTGAAGGGGCCTTAGTTTTTATGATATGATTATGTGCATCATCCCAGTCTTAAAAAAATATAACATCTCCTTCTCATGTGACTCATTATGTGAGAATGCTTTTGCTAGCCGTTAGCATTTTAGCAACTAGTGTGGCTGCTTCAAACTTTAATTGTTTCAAACAGCAATAGTGTGTATATGACAGATGTCTCCATTAGTGACACATTCTCTAGTAAGAGTGAACTGTTGAAATTTACATTATTCACTCTAGTCACTTGCTGATAAGTCTGTTGTAAGTCATGCTGGCTAGTAACAGCACTAGCAATTATCCTTATTTAACGGGATAAACATGCTCCATGAGGATATTTTCAGTTTTAACTGTGAAACTGGGGATGCCAGTTATTAAAATAGATCATATAATCGTTATATTGTGTCATTGGCATTAGAATTTGGATATTTAATGAAACATAGTAGCACCTTAGCTTTTAAAATTAATCAGTAAAAGCACTGCTTCTGTGTTTAACACTGTGGTCGGGGAAGGCTACTGCTATGCTGCTGACACTCCCATGGAAATGAGAAGCAGATTCACTGCAGCTGGGAAACCAACACAATCCTCAATTAAACATTCTTCATTAGTGGAGAAGGCTGCATTGAGATGCATCTTGAATCAAAAACTTTCCACTTCTAATAAATATACAGCACAGCATATCCAAAACCTAAAAATACTGATGTAAATAAGGTAACTGTAGACTAAACTGTGTGCAGTACTCCAATTCTGTCAACACTTCCTCTTCACATCTCTCACCAAACAAATCTTTTTTACCTCACCCCCCACCCCCAACTCCAACCATCAGCCCACCACCACCTTCACACTGCCCACCATTTAACAAATGTTTACAGGGTTAAGCACTGACTTTAACATTTGTAGAATGTCGCTCTTACCATCTCTGAAGTCCGAGTTCATGTTTTCATTCGACAGCTCCTCACTTCCCCAAGTGATTTCATCTTCCTCTGGCTGCCCTGCGCTCATCTGTAGATAGCTGTCGATTCAACACAAACAATGAGCAGACACTGATGCAGACATACTGAACTGAGATACAAGTGACCCCTATAAAAATGAGTTCAGGCAGGTACACACTACAAGACAACCTCATCAGATTTTCCTGTGGTGAGCGGTTGTTACAGATGATCTAATCTGCTCTGAATAATGCTGGAAAGGCTCTGATCTGAGATTGCATGAGCAACACAACCAAACAGAAGGCGAGCTGGCAGAAGTGTTGTCTACCATGTTTGTTCACTCTAAAAATCACATTTGACCATGAGAGATTTTCCAAAGTCGGGACCAGAGTTGCCAGTTCTGCTCATTTCCTTCAACTTTGGTCTTATTTTTTCACTTGTAAAAACTATTTTATAATTGTCATGTGTGAGGTCTCTCACAGTTTCAAAATCTGTAAAACCCTGAAAAAATATTTTGGTGTGTACAAGGCCTGGGGGTGGGGGTGGGGTGGGACAAAAACCCCCACAAAAATCTGGAAGAAAAAAAAACAAAAACTCAACCTTTAACTGAGAAATTAGGGGGGGAAAAAAATCCTTATTTACAGATGTGAAAATATTGGCACTCTCAGGAAATTACTGTGAAAACACATAACTGAAGCATGTTGCACATTTTTTCCAGAGACATTTTACTCCTTACCCATCCAGTGACATACTCAAAGTAAACTGAAAACCGTACTCAAACTGCTAGGAATAAAAACATGGTTTTGGTCTCTTTTGAAAGGTAACACATTTTTCCCCCCACACTCTCAGAATCATTGAAAGTGGAACAAAAAACTGAGCAACAGATAGTTACACACACAGAAAAAAGTTAGATCAAATATGGATCAACAGCTTTAAAGTCTTATCTAATCTCATTTCAAATTTTATAAAAATGCTACTAAAAATCAGTATTTTAATGAGGTTTATGAGCAGGTAGGTCTAGGCGGACCTCAGCATGCCAAAGCTGTGGCTTCTTTAAAATTTTAAGACAACTTGGACACCAACTTTTGACACTGAAACAGCATTTTTGTTTTAGTGTAACAGATGGGAAAGAATCTACTGCATCTGTCGTCATGAATGCAAGTTGAACTGGCCTGGATAATTCAAATCCTGAGAAAAATCAGCATTCTAACCATGCATAATACATGTAGACAAAAATACACTGTTGCTGCATATTATCCATGAAGTAATAATAATTACACTATTGTCCCATCAACAGAACACATGATTATGGCTACTCTTACTTATATGCTTGATATACAATTGTCACTCAGTAATCATAAGGTAATGTTACTTCTACTTGAGTACAATATCTGGCTGCTCTACCCACCTCTTAATTTCTCTAAAAAACTATTAATTATAAAAATCATAATAATCCTACTTTTCATTGGCTGGATCGTCGACACACTCCTCATTCCATGCAACTTTCCGGGTGGTCTAATTAAAAGAAAAGTTAAATAAAAAATGTTTCCATCAGATATAAACAATATGCTGCATTATTACTGTAAGGCACACAAATGGTTTGAGTTTTACCTCAGGAGAATCTTCAGGTAAAGAGGAGCCATCACAGTCCGTGTCCTCCGACAGCTCGGCGCTCCGCTCCGTTTTTTCCTGCTCTGGTGCACGGTCATAGTCTGTGGAGCACAGACATGGAAACCAGTTAGTTTAGAATGTCATTATAGCAATTTGAGAGTGCTATTGTCAAGCCAAAGGTCTGAAACCTGCGGCTCTGAAGCTACATGACACTCTTCTGGCCACAAGAAGTGGTTCCTTGCGTCACTGACAAATTTGAAAAAGAAACAAAACGCAAAAAAGCTGCCAAATTTACAAGGAAAATGTCTTAAATTTCGGAGGGGAAAAAAGTTGCAAATTTAAAAGAAAATCCATACATTTGAGAAATAAATTCGCAAGTATATCAGCAAATTTGAATAATCTCAAATTCATGAAAAAATGTAAATTTAAGAGAAATTTTTAGAAATTTACATGAGAAAATTAGCATCTCCAATTATTTAAAAAGTTACATTAGAAAACTGACATTTACAGTAATATTTCACATAAAAACTGTCACATTTACAAAACAACAGCAGATTTACAGAATAAATGTTGCATATTTTATTTGAAACAAATGTGCCCATTACTCATATTGAGAGGCCAAGTTATACTCATTATGTGGCAGTTTTTCCTTTCATGTTCTACCTGTTGGTGGTACAGGAGGGACACTTCCAGATTTTAGCTCATCAAGCAGAGAATGCAGCTTCGTCTTCTTCCCTCTGTCATTACTCACATCTGAAAGGAGCATGGACACGTTGACCTCTTTTATAGTTCACAAAAAAAACATGTATGCGAAAGTCGCTGCTTGCACCTGTGTTGCCGTTGCATTTGTCAGAGTTGATGGGTAAGTAGGAGAGGTATGTGCTTGGGTTTTGGTCTGGCGGCCTGGACACGAGGAGATGCACCAGACCTTTAGTTTTACGGATGGTGGTGACTGCCTTCGCGTGTGAGACGCCCGTCATAAGTTCGTCATTTACCTACGAGATAGACAAAGTGACATTTAAAACACACAAGACAGGGATGGGTTTCATATTTCAGTTAAAGAGCTCCTAATACTACACTTTTTCCACATGTTGACACAGCTTCCAGAGGTGTCAATGAAATGTCTGAGACACTCTGGTCAAAACAACTCAGGGTTTAATTACTGCAGTGGCATTTTACACATGACGAAGAAGCTTTCCTCAAAACTGGCTGACACATGGCATACTGCTTTAAATGCTAATGAGCCCCAGCTCACTTCACCCTCCCTCCTTTCATGATTTCTCTGAGATTTATGTTTTCATGGTAATTCCACATTTGAGGCCATTAGTTTTCAGCTTCAGTTGTTGGACTAAGTAACACACCAGCAAGCACTATTAAAAGCCTGGCTAAAACACTGTCAGAGAAAGGTAGATGTGTGTGTGTGGTTTGAGTGTTCAATAGTATAAGACTGATCCCTGGGGTGTAATCAGCACAGAAATAACCCTGAATGAGTGAATGGCTAACTCTGCTAATGGCAGCTAACCACTGCTAATCGAGGTGTTGGTCTAGAGTGCAATAAACTATGATAAGATAAGATAAGATAAACCTTTATTAGTCCCACAATGGGGGATTTTGTGCGGGTGGACTTTGAGCTGTTTGGCTTTGAAGACCATATAGTGTTACAAAAATCCTATACAGTGGTACCTCTACTTACGAACGTCTCTACATACGGAATTTTCAGGTTACGACACGCCTCAACGGGAAAATATTGCCTCTTGTTACAAACGAAATTTCAGGATACGAAAGGCAAAAAAGTATGCGCTCCTCGCAGCTCCCGTAGTTTACCGAACGTAAACATACCTGTAGCTGCTCTGCCATTGGCTATCGCCTAGCATCTTCCTGGTATCCCATTGGCCACGAAGTTCTTTTTTTTTTTTCCAAAACTTTATTAAGAACAAGGTGAAAGTTTTACGTGTGTGTACAGTACAGAATTAACATTTATTCGCTATGGGCCCCAAGAAAGTGACGGAGATAAGTGGAAAAGGAGAAAAGAAGAAGAGAGTTTTTTTGTCCATACAAACAAAGAAGGAGATAATCAAAAGGTATGAAAAGGGGATGCGTTTGGTTGATCTCGCCAAAGAATATGGCCGTAATACATCAACGATCAGCACGGTATTAAAACAAAAGGAAGCACTTACAAGCCGACAAAAGCAAACGTCCTTGGATCAGAACATGAACCAAAGAAGGCAAAAGGTGACGACGTCGACGACGATAGCAGTTAAAAGGTAAATGAACATAATTTTTATTATTCTTTCTCTTTTATTATTCTTTCTCTCATTTTAAACTCTCATTTTATGTTTATTGTGCAGTAATCTAATTGTAACATATATTTGTTACATGTTTTGATGCGTTTTTATGATTTATAAAAAATTTATGCCCGAATTTTGGGGGGCTTGGAACGGATTACGGCATTTACATGTAAAACGCGCCTCTACTTACGGAATTTTCACGTTACGAGAATACTTCCGGAACGAATTAATTTCGTAAGTAGAGGTACCACTGTATAATACATTCACTGCAGGTCAAATCAGGGTCACTGACTCTGCTACTGGTAACACTGTAACCGAGTACAATCTGCCGCATGGATGGGTAGTCAGCGTCTGAACCAGTTCCAGGGTGGTATGTCACCCAGCAGGATTAAAACAAAGACTCGTCAAAGGTGTGGATAAGAAGGTAATTCCAAAATCTAACCTGCATCCTTGCAAGTCGTTTTTCTCGTGGCACCCTTTCACACCAGTGAGTAGATTACACGTATTGGAGGAGAGAGTGGGACTGGGGGTGCACAAACCTTTCTCACTGTAATCCACTCAGGTGCAGGGCATCCTGCGACATCAAGACCACTTTCATTCCATTCATCTTCGTCATAATGTCAATAGCCGTTCTCTTCAGCCAGTTGAGCAGTGGAAGGAGAGCAGCAGGCAGGCCAAGGTTAAGGTATAAGGATACCTTCAAAGAGAACCTCAAAGCATACGAGATCGGTCCTGACGCTTGGGAAAAATTTCTCAGGTGTGTGCAACATGGTGTAACACCTGCTGTGAGGGTGTCCGAATTTTTGAAGAGCGCAGGACAAGACTTTCTAACAATGGGAGGGCCAGAAGGAAAGCCGCCAGTACCAGCAACACGGCAGCAATACATGTTATATACAGTGGTGTGAAAAAGTGTTTGCCCGCTTCCTGATTTCTCATTTTTTTGTATGTTTGTCACACTTAAATGTTTCAGATCATCAAACAAATTTAAATATTAGACAAAGATAACACAAGTAAACACAAAATGCAGTTTTTAAATAAAGGTGTCTATTATTAAGGGGAAAAAAATCCAAACCGACATGGCCCTGTGTGAAAAAGTGATTACCCCCTAAAACTAATAACTGGTTGGGCCACCCTTAGCAGCAACAACTGCAATCAAGCGTTTGCAATAACTGGCAATGAGTCTTTTACAACGCTGTAGAGGAATTTTGGTCCACTCATCTTTGCAGGATTGTTGTAATTCAGCCACATTGGAGGGTTTTCAAGCATGAACCGCCTTTTTAAGGTCATGCCACAGCATCTCAATTGGATTCAGGTCAGGACTTTGACTAGGCCACTCCAAAGTCTTCATTTTGTTTTTTTTTTCCCCCCCTTGTCCTGTCAGGCAGCTAGGCAAGCAGAACAGGGATCTGTCACCCTTATTGTACCAAAACAGATTTACTTTGCCAAGAGGAGCTTATACAGTACCTAACTGTGTACTGTATATTGTTGTAAACTCCTCCTGTAATAACTTTTAATACTTTATTTTAATTATTTTACCCATGGAAGAACCGATAGGATGGGGAAGAGGGAAAGGAAGTGTGTGGAGGGGGGAAAGAAAAGGGAGGGGAACAGACAAAAACAACAAACAAACCAACAACTAAAACAAACAAAAGAAATTGCTTCTTCCACTGAAGATGTCTCAACACGAGTCTGGTTTCCGCACCTGTTAAAGGAGAGACACTTGTGCATGTACGTCTGTGTGCATATATATGAGAGCACACACGCAAAATAAGTGTGTGCATGAGTGGTTTGTCAGGAAACATACAAAACGGAGGGCTGGTCACAGCAACTCTCCCCCCGGGAACCCCGAGCAGGCAAGGCAGCGCCACCAACCCCTACAGGGCACAAACATCCGAGGTCAGCAAGCCCCAGGAAAGCCAGGCATCTGCCCCTGGAGGGACGATCAAGGGAGGCCAGGTCACTCAGCGGCCGGCACAGCGAGCCCACACCCCCGGACCCACCTGATCCCCACCCCCAGGCACCAGGAGGCCAGCGATCCCACTCCCCGGGCCGCAGACTGGCCTGCGCCCCCTGGCGTGAGCCCCCACAGGCACCCCCTCAGCGGGCCCGCCCCAGCGCCACCGCCACTTCTTGATTGAGAACAGGTGGGGCAACAATCAGTCCTGGGTGTGACTAGAGAAACTGAACTCAGTTTTCCAAAGATGGGATAAACCACAGTTAATTTATGTTTTAATGGGGGATGGGGGGAAATCACTTTTTCACACAGGGCCATGTAGGTTTGGATTTTTTTTACCCTTAATAATAAACACCTTCATTTAAAAACTGCATTTTGTGTTTACTTGTGTTATTTTTGTATAATATTTAAATTTGTTTGATGATCTGAAACATTTAAGGGTGACAAACATACAAAAAAAATGAGAAATCAGGAAGAGAAACACTTTTTCACACCACTGTATTTGTCGAACCTGCAGTCAAGCCTGTCCTTTAAGAATAGGCTTAATCTCCCATGCAAAGACTCATTGGTAATGATGCCATCAGGTACTCGTGTCGAAAGCAGACATGAGAATCCATTATTATTATTCACACTGAAATAAAGGGGAATCCCCAAAAAGCATGATGGAGGCTGTTTACAACTGAGTTAAAGCAGTAATTTAATTGAATTTTTGTTGTGTCAGTTTGCATCAATCATTACTCACTTTAAGCAGCCTGTCTCCTACTTGAAGCTGGCCCGATGACTCTGCTACCCCTCCTGGCGTGATGGACTTCACAAAGATCCCTCTCTCCCCTCCAATGACGGAAAAACCCAGACCACCAGACGGTGGCTTCTCCAGGTCCAGTTTGAACATCTCTTCCTGCATTTTTAGCAAGCACACCTCTTAACCTTTTCCTTTCAGCTCCAGTATACATCTGTTTAGTTAGTAAGTAGCCACTAAAAGGCAAAGCATCTTTTATATGGAACTTTTGGAAATGGAGTTTAGTGACACTTTGTGGTCCATCTCAGAAATTAATGGGGTCTGCACTTCATGAATTACTACCCACTTCTGATGATCAACCATTCTATTTAAATTTCCTTTAAGGCAAGACCACAACTGATTATTACAGAGTTAAAAAAAAGAATAGTTTCTAAATTTACCTCTGAAGGACAGAAAGCTGCAAGAGCTTCTTTATCTCTGGAGTCTTTCCTTTTAAGGAAACCTTAAACAAAAAAACAACACTGAAGTTATAAAAACAAATACACTTAAAAATCATTGCATATCCTAAATGTCTTGTAGCTTAAGATGCACCATTTATACTGGACGAAAGCTTGGGGCTCATGTTGTTGAGAGCAGATGCACTTTTCTGCATGGGAGAAACAGGCTTTCCATCCCTGTGAGCCAGGAAAACATTGACAAACATTCCATCGATCAGTTTTTTGTTTTTTTTTTAAAAAAACATTTATAAATTCAAATCATTCTTTGTTAGTGGAGACTACCTTGTGGCCTTCAGGGTGAGGCCGCCAGGGGACAGTCCCAGCAGACTTGTGCTCTCACTCAGAGTCATGTCCTGAGTAGGAACACCGTTGATGTAGTGGATTAGGTCCAGTGGTTTCAAACTTCCGTCATCTGAGGCCAGTGAACCCAGAAGGATTTCTTTTACAAACAGAACCCTATAGGGACTGTCACTGCCACCATCTAGGACCAAACCTGAGGACAACACCACCAAAAGGACATCAGCTACAGAAGTTCTCTCATTCCACAGATGCTATATCTTTTTGTTTGTTTTCCAACCTAGTGGGTTTTGGTTGCTCTTAAACCAAATGTCAGGCAGTAGATGGGCTTCTATGGGTGGTCTGGGAGCCTCCAGGACTCTCCCCACAACTAACTTAACCACCGGAGGGGCAGCACGCACCAGGTTGACCACCTCAGTGTGGCCCATGTTGGTCACATCTGTGTTGTTCACCTGCAAATGAAAAAAAAAAAATGGATCTAATGGGTTAGTTCAACAACTTGGGAAAACAAGACACAGAAATGACATTTTAAACTTCGTTTGTTCTGGCCTCTATTCAGCTGTTGAACAATCATAAAGAAGTAGTGCAACAGAGCAACGCCCAATTGATACTTTTTCTTGTATGTCTCTGTTTGGTCAGTGTGTCTTTGTCCTGTCAATGCGAAATAGTTTTAGGATATCATATGAGAAGTTTCATTATGTATTTATTCTGGGATGATGTTTTGTTTTTTACTTTGGGACACAATAGGTGTAGCACTGTGCCCTAGACAAACTGACAAGACACTCTACAGTCAGAAGGATTATGAGCTGCAACTTATTATCCAGCCACGAGGAAAAAGAAAATCACATTTCAGTTAATGTTCAACTAGTTCTTCCTTTTAAAATTAAGTTTAAAACTAGAAAGCACACAAATGGTGCAGACCTCCAAGGGGGTCACTGTTACTCTCATAATGTAATGATACACCAGTGTACAGTCACGTGAAAAAATTTGGACACCCCTTTAAATATTCAGTTCTTTGTTAAAAAAAAAAGTTCAAGTATCCATGTCCAACCTTGTTGTTTTTATTTGCATTTTTTAACATTTATTTTAGCCATTTTAAGTGGGATTGACTATGGGGGTGTCTGAAAAAAGATGGGGGTGTCCTAATTTATTCCTCACTACTTGTTCAGAATTACATTTGACAGAAAATTTGAAAAAAAGTCTTTAATTCATTTTTAATTGTTTAGTTGTATTACATGAATCTCCCAGTAATTTTAACACTGATATTCAATATCCATATGTCCAAATATGTAAAAAAAAAACAAAAAAAAAAACCAAACAACACACACAGGCTTATACAGAGTGTCCTAATTTTTTCACGACTGTATAATCTTACAAATGTAAATAATAAACTAAAGAAATTAGCTGACTTAATAATACACCCAATTTATGACCTGTTGTGTTTCATGTTATACACTATGTCATAATATCAAAATCAAGGAAAATAACTTCATGGTGAATGAAAAAAAAATGTACAATTTTATATCCTCCTTATACAGTGGTGTGGAAAAAGGGTTTGCCCCCTTCCTGATTTATCATTTTCTCAAACAAATTTAAATATTAGATAAAGATAACAAGTAAACACAAAATGCAGTTTTTAAATGAAAGTGCTTATTATTAAGGGTAAAAAAAAATTCCAAACCTACATGGCCCTGTGTGAAAAAGTGATTGCCCCTTCCCGTTAAAACAAATTAACTGTGGTTTATCACATCTTTGGAAAGCCGAGTTCAATTTCTCAACCCACACCCAGGCCTGATAACTGACACACCTGCTCTCAATCAAGAAATCACTTAAATAGAACCTGCCCGACAAAGTGAAGTAGACCAAAAGTTCCTCAAAAGCTGGACATCATGCTGCAATCCAAAGAAATTCAGGAGCAAGTGAGAAACAAAGTAATTGAGATCTATCAGTCTGGAAAAGGTTATAAAGTAATTTATAAAGCTTTGGGACTCTAGTGAACCACAGTGAGGGCCATTATCCACAAATGGCGAAAACATGGAACAGTGGTAAACCTTCCCAGGAGTGGTCGGCCGACCAAAGTTACCCCAAGAGCGCAGTGATGACTCATCCAAAAGGTCACAAAAGACCCCACAACACCATCCAAAGAACTGCAGGCCTCACTTGCCTCAGTTAAGGTCAGTGTTTATGACTCCACCATAATAAAGAGACTGGGCAAAAATGGCCTGCATGGCAGAGTTCCCACACGAAAACCACTGTTGAGCAAAAAGAACATAAAGGCTTGTTTCAGTTTTGCCAAAAAAAACATCTTGATGATCCCCAAGACTTTTGGGAAAATACTCTGTGGACTGATGAGACAAAAGTTGAACTTTTTGGATGGTGTGTGTCCAATTACATCCGGCATAAAAGTAACAGCATTTCAGAAAAGGAACATTATGCTCTGAAGACAGCGGAGATGATTGTGGACTTCAGGAAAGTCACAACCCCCCTGCCCCCCCTCACCATCACAGGCTCTCCCATCACCATTGCAGATTCCTTCCGCTTCTTGGGCACCACCATCACCTGAGACCTCAAATGGGAGCCAACCATCAGCTCCCTCATCAAAAAGGCCCAGCAGAGGATGTTCTTTCTGCGGCAGCTGAGGAAGCTCAAGCTACCCACCAAGATGTTAGTGCAGTTCTACACGGCCATCATCGAGTCCATCCTCACCTCCTCCATAACTGTGTGGTATGCAGGAGCCACTGCCAGGGACAGACTAAGGCTGCAGCGCGTCGTGCGCACTGCTGAGAAGGTGATAGGCTGCGAGCTCCCATCTCTCCAGGACCTGTACATCTCCAGGACCCGGAGGCGTGCTGGCCGGATCATAGCCGATCCTTCACATCCTGGTCACGTACTGTTTGCTCCCCTCCCCTCAGGTAGAAGACTTCGGTCCATTCGGACTAAAACCTCCCGGCACATGAACAGCTTTTTCCCCTCTGCCATCAGACTGCTGAACATTAAGTGACTTTTTGACTCTCGTGCACTATGTACAGCAGCTCAACCAGACTCACGTCATTCATCACTGTTTTCTGTTGCATTATCAACTGCACTATGTGGTACTTCACATTATCTGCTACTTACTAATTTTTTAAAACTGCCTTGACTAGTACTACTCATTATTACTAGTATTGTTATTATTATTATTATCATCATTACTTATTATTACTTATTTTTCTACACTTATTGCACGTTTTCAGTCCTTTAGTTTTTTAGTTTATCTCTTTTTCTCATCATGTTTTTAATGTTACAGCATGGCATCGAGACAAATTCCTAGTTTGTGTACTACATGAACAATGGCAATAAATCTGATTCTGATTCTGATTCTACCATCAGTAAAATATGGTGGTGGTAGTGGGATGGTCTGGGGCTGTTTTGCTGCTTCAGGACCTGGAAGATTTGCTGTGGTAAATGGAACCAAGAATTCTGCTGTCTAACAAAAAATCCTGAAGGAGAATGTCCGGCCACCTGTTCCTGACCTCAAGCTGAAGCGCACTTGGGTTCTGCAGCATGACAATGATCCAAAACACACCAGCAAATCCACCTCTGAATGGCTTAAGAAAAACAAAATGAAGACTTTGGAGTGGCCTAGTCAAAGTCCTGACCTGAATCTGATTTGAGATGCTGTGGCATGACCTTAAAAAGGCGGTTCATGCTCGAAAACCCTCCAATGTAGCTGAATTACAACAATTCTGCAAAGATGAGTGGACCAAAATTCCTCCACAGCGCTGTAAAAGACTCATTGCCAGTTATCGCAAATGCTTGATTGCAGTTGTTGCTGCTCAGGGTGGCCCAACCAGTTATTAGGTTTAGAGGGCAATGACTTTTTCACACAGGGCCATGTAGGTTTGGATTTTTTTCCCCTTTAATAATAAACATCTTCACAGTCATACCCAAGGACAATTTAGAATCCCCAGTTTTGATGCCAATTAACCTCTTGCACTCCGGTGTACCACGAACGGGCACGTCTCTGCGTCCTAGAGCGCACAAGGGCGCACGAGAGCGCACGAGGGCGCTGCGTCCAAGAGCGCACTGAAAAAAAAAAGCTGCATTTTCGTTCTTCCACTACAGACACAGCCGCGAACAGATTAGATGTGATTGACCTCTCATTCGACTAATAAGAGCCTTGAATTGGGTTTCTGAAACCTTGAAGAACCAATGACTGAAAACCTAGCAAGAAGGACCCGCCTACCAACGCTGCGAATGCAGCCAGCCAATTGAAGCACAGAAGTTCGAAAGCTGTTTTGTGTAAGGCTGGGTGAAGAGAGACCGACTGCTGCAGCAGATGAAAAAAGGACCCGCAGGAAGAACTGCCACAGACCCAGCAGCACGGAGACCACCCACAAGTGCGATCTGTGTGACAGGGACTGCCATTTGCGCATCGGCCTGTTCAGCCACAGGCGGTGCTGTCCCAGCAGAGTAGACGTTTAGGATTCTCTTCCATGGTCATCATAGACCGTCCACATGCTGTTGTGAACAGGTAAGTGTTATAAGCTAAATTATTCTTTATCCCTGAAAATTGTAATCAAAAATGACTTTTGACTGATCGGTAAATTACAACTGTGCGACGCACGAAGTCCGTGCGCCGCGGTACACGGTTCTTGCGCTGCGTCCAGACCGTGAATGCCACCCCCCCACCCCCCGCTACTCTTCTGTAGCGAGGGGGGGGGGGGGTCCCCCGCGGGGACTGTGCGCCGCGGTCGCCACATCACCACATGACTGTTCCGTCATGTAGTGATGGCCGATGTCCGTCCTCAGTAGCGGGGGGGGGGGGGGAGTTGTTATCGCCTACATTACAAATATTTTAGAATAATTTTTAGTACACTGTAGGTTATTTTTTCTTGTGATAAAAAGCCACACATTTTTTACGTGGCATGCTTCTTTGTGTGTGGGGGCTTGTTTGTTCATTCATTCATGAATGAATGAATAAACAACCCCCCCCCCCCACACACACACACAGCCCTGAATGTCACCTTTCATTAGAGCCCAAGATGAAGCTTCTATATTGAATCATTCAAAAGTTACAGACGTTTTTCCAAACTGTGCCATTTGGCACAGTTCAAAAACGCCTGGGAACTACCTGAGGAAAAAGCTGTGTAATATATTCATTTTTTGTGGTATTGTTACAAAATTTTGACCTCAGCTGGATAACACTTGGTTCTACATTTCTGTTGCATTTTTCCAGCCCGGATCTGAAGCTGTGTGTTATTTGCAAGCATTTGTATCCAAAAAAACACCCAGGCCAAATTTATTTTCTTCAAGTTCAGTATGTTTAGATGACTGAAACTCAGTGGCCGGAGCACTTAGAGAGATTATGACTGTTTTGCCAAAAAAGTCAAAGTGTTTTCTTTTAAATGAGACCAACCCCATGAAGATGCTGCAAAGGGTTGAAGAACAGCTTTTGATTTACTTTGGGCACGTTATTTTTTGGCGTTTTTAGGGAAACTGACCAGAGTGCAAGGGGTTAACCTAACTTGCATGTTTTTGGCATGTGGGAGGAAACCGGAGAAATCCCTGAGTAAACCCAAGCAGACACGGGGAGAACATGCAAATGCCACACAGATCACTGTCTCTCTGTGTTGGCCCTGCGATGGACTGGCGATCTGTCCAGGGTGTACCCTGCCTCTCGCCCAAAGATGCTGGGATAGGCTCCAGCCCCCCCCGCGATCTGAAAAGGATTAAGCGGAAGAAGATGAATGAATGAATAAATACCTTCATTTAAAAACTGCATTTTATGTTTACTTGTGTTATCTTTGTCTAATATTTAAGTTTGTTTGATGATCTGAAACATTTAAGTGTGACAAACATACAGGAAAATGAGAAATCAGGAAGGGGGAAAACACTTTTTCACACCACTGTATGTGAAATCACATTCTCTACTTAGAATTTTTTTTTCCATTCTCCAGAACACCAGGACTGTCAGCTGCCCACCAAACAGGAAGCATGAAGTGGGTGCACTGGTAAGTAGAAGCAAATTATCTTTGTATGTTTTCCTTCTTTTTTCCTAATATTTGATGTGGATGAAGCACCTTTCAGGTAAGATTGTTTGATAGTTGACCCACTGGAACGATCTAGTTTACAGTACGAGGATCAGTAAAATCATTTTGTGTTTTTCTGCAGTCAACATATCAATCATACAGATAGCACAGTGCATTATAGGAAACTCTGAAGTCTGAGGTTTTTGATTTGGAGAAGATATCAACTTCTGCCAGTGACCATCAAAGTATCCAACAAGCACTGATAGGATTCTTTAACCAGACCGTCAATGATGAAGTAACTCATTCTGGCCTGATGAAATCACCCCATGAGTGCTCAGATCTCCTGACTGCTGACCCTGACCTTAAGCACAGCCTAGATGAAGACCTATCTAGGATGTGCTTAAGGTCAAGGTCAATGGCCTTAGAGAAGCAATACTTTTTGTGAAATCATAAATGCCCAGATCTCCCGAAATTTGACAATAACCTTGACCTCAACCTGGATGCAGACCCACCTGAAAATCATTGTGAGAGAGTTTGGTGAGCATTGGGGAAAATGTCTAGGAGGAGGAGTGATTCCCGGAAAATGTGGCTGGACGGACAGATGCCGTGTCATCACAGTAACTCCTTTTGGCTTCACTGGAATGCGCTAAAAAACATCCTGGGAGCTGATTCAGATCATTCCAAAGAACTAAATCATGGGTGTCAAACTCATTCCATGGAGGATCAAGAACCTGCAGGTTTTACCTCCACCTCGTGTCTTCAACAGGTGATTTCACTGAATTTCTTCCCACTGACTGCTGATCAGTGAAAACACCTGCTGAAGACACTGGGTGGAAGTAAAACATGCAGGGTCTTGGCCCTCCATGGAATGAGTTTGACACCCCTGATCTAAATGACTCGTCCTTGGTCCATTTCTAACCTCTCCTGAGTATTTCATCAAAAAAGTACGTATATAACTTTTTAAGATATCACAGGCACATGCGCACACGCACAAACACCAACCAACTGAACAGAAAAACAAAACAAAAAAACATTACCTTCTTGGCAGAGGTAATAATCATTTGGCTTTTTTAACTTGATGGTTCAGTTTGTAACTACAGCTTTTTGCTCAGCATGGGTGTGCTATTGCTGACAACCAGTGTTGGGAGTAATGTGTTACTGTAACGCCACTACTTTTGCAGTAATGTGCTGTGTAATGAAATTATCATTTAAAAATTCAATAATGCGTTACAGTTACAGAAATCTGATCAGATGCGTTACTCGTTTTATTAATATAGATAGACATTTTTAGTGCAAATAAATGAATATACAAACTGACACTACAGTAGCTGAGACAAGCTGTCAGTCAACGTGACCTGCTGCAAAGAGCCTAACAGTCTTCACTACTGAGCGAAGGAAAAGATGAAGCTACTTTCTTTTTGTGGAAATAGACTATTATATAGACAGATTATTTTTCCTTTGTTGTGGTTAAAGACAAAAGCATATTGGTGGGTTGCAAGCAAAAGTGCCGGTTGAGACCTACTGCAATCTTCAGAAGCGCCTGAAAACAGCAACAAGCTCTGACCAAGCTAGTGCTACATAACGGCTAGCTATGCTAACATCTAACACTGTGTTAGTGGATCTACTATATTCTCAACAGCCATGGCAGGATTTCAAGCACAGGTATGCATCTGGACAATCTGACCCAGCAAGAATTAAACCGACTGATACGTAATTACAGACTGAAGACGTGATATAAACAGTGACTTTCCATCAGACAGCTGAGATTGTGAGCCACTGAAGTTAAAACACATTTACTTGCTACCTAGATAAAGATTACTCAAAAATGGATTTTGATCTCCAGAAAGAATTTGAGAAACTGGATCATGTGTCTGTCACAGCAGACATTTGGACTGTGGATAATGGACATTTTCTTTGGATCACTACACATCGGATTAATCCATATCATAAAGGTAAAATAAACATGGACTGCAACCGGAGTGGTGGCTCAGTTGGTAGAGCATCCGCCTCACACCCGGGAGGCAGGGGTTCAAATCCCGGCCAGATCATGCCAAAGACCATATAAAAGTGGAACTTCCTGCCGTCCAGCTTGGTGCTCAGCAATAACGGAATGGAGGAGGGAAATCTGTGGCGGCGCCTTGCATGGCAGCAGCCCTCTGATTCTGCACTGAGGTGTGTGTGATTTGACACTGTAGATAGGTAAAGCACAATCTCGTTCTACTGTACATGATTGGTTGTACGGTTGAATGACAATAAGGGTGATTTAATTAATTAATTTATGCAGTGTTGCCAGCTCTCACTCTTTTTCCCTCTCTCTCTCACACTCCACAAAACCTATTTCTCACTCAAAAATGAGGAAATTACTGGCAATATCATGTTGATTTTCTTCAGATTTTTCCCACAATAAGAGCCATCAAGACAGACTGAACATGTCCTAAAAGTTGTCTGAAGCAGTCTGTTTTCAGCCTGACATTAATAAGCCCGCAATGTAATCCATTAATTAAATTATCTTGCTATGTGTGCAAGACGATTTAAGTATGCATTTAAAAGTAACATGAAAGTTACTTTTCAAAGTAACTACTTTAATCATGCAGTAATTGGTAAAGTAACTCAATTACTTTTGAAAAGAAGTAACTACTAACTGTAATTAGTTACTATTTAGTAACTTGCCCAACACTGCTGACAACACATCATCATTTCTTATATTCTTTTAAATTTGCTAAATTTCTTTCTGTACTTTGTAACACTCACTCTTTGGGAAGAAGAGAGAATGAACACCAACATGTTAGGAATTCATACCGTGATCATTCGGTCCCCAGGCCTCAGCCTTCCATCTTCTTTGGCAGGATTCATGATGATATCATGAATGTAACATCCATGATCGTTACCTTTGGTGAGGGTGAAGCCGAGGCTGCCTTTTTCCGACTTCACCAAAGACACATGGAGCTCTACTTCCTAGTTTGAAAAAACAAACAAACAAAAAATCAGGACACTGGGATAAAAAAAAAAAAGCTTTGATTTTGGAGCTACAGGTGCCTCTCAATAAATTAGAATGCCATTTAAAACTTGATTTATTTCAGTAATTCAATTCAAAAAATGAAACTTATTATGTAGATTCAGTACACACAGTGATATATTTCAAGTGTTTATTTCTTTTAATTTTGATGGTTATGGCTTATAACTAATGAAAACCCCAAATTCAGTTTCTCAAAAAAAATAATTACATAAAATTAATTAAAAAAATAGATTTTTTTAATAGAAATGTTGGCTGACTGAAAAGTATGTCCATGTACAAAACACTTGAAATCTATCACTCTGTGTGTAATGAATCTGTATATTATGAGTTTCTTCTTCTTTCGGCTGCTCCCTTTAGGGGTCGCCACAGCGGATCATCTGCCACCATCTCACCCCATCTCTTGCATCTTACTCTGTAACACCAACCCTCTGCATGTCCTCCTTCAATACATCCATGAATCATCTGTGGTCTTCCTCTTTTTCTCCTGCCTGGCAGCTCCATCTTCAGCAACCTTTGTCCAATATCTCCACTATCCTTCCTCTGTATATGTCCAAACCATCTCAGCCTTGCCTCTCTTACTTTGTCTCCAAACTGCTCAACCTGAGCTGTCCCTCTGATATATTCATTTCTAATCCTGTCCCTCCCAGTCACTCCCAATGAGAATCTTAGCATCTTCAACTCTGCCACCTCCAGCTTCGCTTCCTGTCTTTTTGTCAGCACCACCATTTTCAAACCATACATCATAGCAGGTCTCACTACCATCTTGTAAATCTTCCATTTCACTCTATATTTCCTATATTTTTATATGAGTTAATTTTTTTAATTGAATTACTGAAATAAATCAACTTTTCAATAGCAGTCTAATTTATTTAGATGCACCTGTAATTTCAGTCCAAAAAGCAGCTCACCGGAGCAAACTCTTCCATATCCTGCCCATTTCCAGACACAGTGAGGTTTAGGGGCAGTGGCAGAGGAGGAGGGAGGGGGTCTGGACTTGGAGACAACTCCTTATACATATAGGAAGACTCCACATCAGCTGTTAATGGGGAAGAAGGACACCTACCCAAATACAACAAACAAAACTACTTGACTGATTTTATTTAAAAAGATAATGTCAATGACAATATGAGGCATCACTGTCCACATACCTTTTGTTTAAGTCTGACATCACAGTTGACAGATTTGGGGAGTGGAAAGCTCCGTGGTCGATGTCGTCCAGGTGTCCAGTGCTGTCATAGCGAACCAGTCCTGGGTTGATCTCTTTGAGCTGGTAAACATTGTGTCCCCATGCTTGCTTGCTGTGCTCCAGATTTCTTGAGCTGAAGGCTTCTTCCAGCTCCTCGTCACTACTGTCGCTGTAGCTGTCGCGTCTTCCAGGGTTTTTGTTCAGCAGCCTCTCCAAGGCCTCCTGCACACGGCCTTGTTTTCTGCTACCCTGAGGAGAGGAGAGGCTGCCCAAGTTCAGCTGAGGGTCTGCAGAGGTTAGTGGCTCCCTTCTGGGTGAAGACATGGGTGTCTGCAAACAAATGAATGACGTTTAATTAAGTTCTCCACTCATACGCAGCCAAAAATAGACGAAACTCACCAAAGCTGAAGTTTCCATCTCGGGAAGAACACCAGGTTCGGGTCTACAGAGGAGCAAGGTTACCTCCTGTCCTGTTCCTCGCAAAGCTGATATGACCTCCTATGTGCACAAAAACGGTAAATATAACAATAACCATTAGTGGTACTACATGAAAGCATTTCCCTGTAACAAAGAGATGGAGCATCCTACGCACATGCTGAGAAAGTCCTTTGAGAGGGGTTTGATTGACCCTCAAGATGACGTCACCCACATTGATGCGGCCACTCTCTGCAGCTGGCTGGCCAGGGAACAGCTTTTTAACCCTCACCATGCTGGAGCCTGGGGGTTCCTCTGGGATGTTCTCCTCCCTACTAAAACTAAAGCCTAGCCCAGAAATATTCTTCAGCAACTGCACCTCAAACATATTATCTGGAGAACAAAGACACAAACATATTAACAGAGTTCCACTACCTTCCCAGTTTTTTTGTGGCATTATGACGATATCAGAATTAATTGATTAGTTCTCATGGATACTCAATTACTCTCGGCACTATTAAAATTATTGCAATCTCAAACTTTGAAAGTACTGTAGTTTAATGACAACCTTGTGGAACATTTTCCAGTTTTTCTAGATTTCTGAATTAGCCTTGGCTGGTTAGTTTTTGATATGGTGAGCTTTTTTTTCTAGCAGCAACTTGGATTTAGAACATGCCTGAATACGAGCCATATTTGAAGTCAGGATGACTGTGCCTGTCCCCAGTGCATCGACAGTAGTGTAAAATGTACAGTTTATTCACATTTTTGTTTAAAACAGTCATGTGAAAAAATCAGGATACCGCATGAAAGCCTATGTGTTTATTTTTTTTTTTTTTTTTTAAATATTTGGACATATGGATATTTAATATCAATTTTAACAATACTGAGAGATTCAAGTAATATAACTAAACAATTAAAACTGAAGAAAAGACTTTTTAAAATTTTCTGTAAAACATAATTCTAAAAACATTCAATTTCTGGTGAGGAACAAATTAGGACACCCCCACATTTATTCCCCCTTAAAATGGCTAAAATCACACACAGGTATATCACATCAGGTGCACATAACTAGAACATCATTACTCAGCATTGTGAAGGAGGCTCATCCTATTTAAACCTCAGACATTTGGTGTGCTCCTGACTGTTGAAGTGAGAGTGAACACCATGGTGAGATCGAAAGAGCTGTCTGAAGCCTTCAGAAAGAAGATTGTAGCAGCTTATAAGTCTGGTAAGGGATTTAAAAAGATCTCAAAAGAATTTGAAATCAGCCATTCCACTGTCCGGAAAATAGTCTACAAGTGGAGGACATTCAAAACAACTGCCATCATGCTCAGGTCTGGCCATCCAAGCAAGTTCACCCCAAGAGCAGACCATAAGATGCTAAAAGAAGTCTCCAAAAACCCTAAAATGTCATCACGGGACCTACAGCAGGCTCTTGATACTGTTGATGTGAAAGTGCATGCCTCTACAATCAGAAAGAGACTGCACAACTTTAACTTGCATGGGAGGCGTGCAAGGAGGAAACCTTTGCTCTCTAAGAGAAACATGAAGGCCAGACTGAAGTTTGCCAGAGAGAACGTAGACAAACACCAGGACTTCTGGAATAATGTTCTTTGGACAGATGAGTCTAAAATTGAATTATTTGGACACTAGAACAGAGGACGTATTTGGCGTAGACCAAATACAGCATTTCAGGAAAAGAACCTCATACCAACTATGAAGCATGGAGGTGGAAGTGTCATGGTTTGGGGATACTTTGCTGCAGCAGGTCCTGGCCAGCTCACCATCATAGAATCCACCATGAATTCTACTGTGTATCAGAGGATGCTTGAGGACCATGTGAGACCATCTGTAAAAAAATTAAAGCTGAAGTGGAACTGGACCCTGCAACATGACAATGACCCAAAATATACCAGTAAATCCACCAAGGACTGTCTAAAAACTAAGAAACGGAGAATCCTGGAATGGCCGAGTCAAAGCCCAGATCTTAATCCCATTGAGATGCTGTGGGGTGACTTGAAATGGGCTGTACATGCAAGAAACCCCTCAAACCGTAGGCAGTACGTTGGCACAGTGTTTAGCACTGTGACAGCACAGCAACTCACACTTGGCCATGAGATCTCGGGTTTGATCCCACCCCCTGACCAACGGTGATCTTTCTGTGTGGAGTTTGAATGTTCTCCCCATGTCTGCGTGGGATTACGCCACAATTTCTGCAGTTTCCTCCCACAGGGGCCAAAAACATGCAGGTTAGGTTAAGTGGCATCAACTGGGGAGGTATGAATGTGAGTCGACCCCTCCCCCCAGGCCACAGTTGTCAATAAGAATGTGTTTCTTAATCTGTCCTGCCTGGTTAAATAAATAAATACAAAAACAAACATCTCCCAGCTGAAAGAATTCTGTGTTGAGGAGTGGGGCAAACTTCCCTCAAACCGATGTAAGAGACTGGCAGATGTCAAGAAGTGCCTCACTGAAGTTTTTTCAGCCAAAGGGGGTAACACTAGCTATTAGCCGGTAGGGTGTCCTAACTTTTTCCTCAGAATATGCATTTTTGTTGATATATTTTGTTTAATAGGTAAAACAAGGTTAATTTTTTGTTATTTACCAGCAATGCAATCAGTTCTTTTAAAGAAGACCTGCTGAAGCAAGATTGGACAAAAGTCTATGTATCAGATGTAAACAAAGCCTACGATACATTCATGAACATTGTAACCACTTTTTATGAAAAAAATGTCCATTAGTAAAGAAAAAGCTTAAACAGAAATTTGTCGACAAGCCATGGTTAACCAAAGGATTACAAAAAGCGTGTAAAAAGAAAAATTCATTACATAAAGCATTTCTAAAGAAAAGGACAAAAGAAGCAGAGCAGTGGTATAAAACATACAAAAATAAGTTAATATATATAATGAGATGTAGTAAAAGAGACTATTACAGTAAAGAACTGGAGAAAAACAGAGATAACATTAAAAATACATGGATAATACTTGACAATATTCTTGGAAATAAAAACAGAAACACAAGCTACCCAACCAATCTTTGAAAAAAAAAAAACAAAAAAAAAAAAAAAACCCCAAACAAACAAAAAACACGACTCAGAGTGTGAATGCAGGGTCACCTGCAGATGAATTTAATAAAGTTTTTGTTAACATTGGTTCTAATTTGGCTCGAGAAATACCCATTACGGCATCTACAGGTGATACAATAAGCAAAAACATTGCTATAAAAGACTCCATCTTCATAAAGAACACAGATGATAGAGAGGCCATTGAAACTGTTAAATCGTTTAAAAGTACAACATCTGTGGATTGTGATGGTACTGACATGCTTTTAGTCAAAACTATTATTGAATGCTTAGTAAAGCCACTGATGTATATCTGTAACCTGTCTCTCCAAACAGGTATATTTCCCAGTGCAATGAAAACAGCTAAAGTAATTCCGATATATAAGACGGGTGACAGAGGGGAACTTTCAAACTATAGACCTATTTCACTATTGCCGCAATTCTCCAAGATACTTGAAAAAATATTCCGTGAGAGAACTGATAACTTCATAATGAAGAATAATTTATTGTGTGAGCAGCAATATGGGTTCAGACACAAGAAGACAACTGCATTTGCTCTAATAAAATTTATAGAAAAAATATCAACTGCCGTTGAAAAATAAAGAGTATTCTGTTGGGGTACTCCTGGATCTTAAAAAAGCATCTGATACAGAGGATCATAAATTATTATTAAAGAAACTACAAAATTATGGTCTGGGGGTAGCACTGTCCTGGTTATGTTGTTACTTAAAGAACAGATATCAGTATGTATGAGTAGGTAGCAAAAACTCACAGTTACTGAAGGTTACTTGCGGAATCCCACAGGGTTCAGTTTTGGGGCCATTGTTATTCAATATGTATATAAATGATATAAGTAAAGTTTCGTAAAAAATGGATTTAATATTGTTTGCAGATGACACTAATTTATTATGCAGTGGAAGCAATTTGGAACAACTTTTGGATACACTTGGAAAGGAATTAAGAAAGCTTAAACTGGTTTGATTCAAACAAATTAACGCTCAATTTAAGTAAGACAAAATTTATAATTTTTAACAACCATTACAACAACTCAGTATCTAAACTCAGTATAAATGGTGAAGAGATTGAAAGGGTATCCAAAATTAAATTTCTTGGAGTAATAATTGATAATAAACTGTGTTGGAAGTCACATATTAATTATATTAAAGGTAAAATATTCAAATCAATCGCAATACTACACAGAGTGAAATATTTGCTGAATCAACCCACACTATATACTTTGTATTATTCATTAATACTCCCATACATGACATATTGTACTGAAGTATGGGGAAATACATATAAAACAAACATATATCCAGTCTTTATGCTTCAGAAGAGAGCTAATAGAATAATAAACAAAGCTGCTTACAGGGAACCAACAAACCCACTTTTTCTTAAATTAAAAGCTCTCAAGTTGAAAGATCTGGTTGACTTTAAAACTGCAGTAATAATGTTTAAAGTGAAGAATCTATCACTGCCCACAAATATCCAAAAGTTGTTCCAAATAAGGGAGAAACAATATCATTTCAGAGGAACATGTATATTTCAAAAACCTTCAGTGAGAACTACCACCAAGCAACACTGTGTGTCAGTGCAAGGAGTCAGACTGTGGAACGCTTTTGGACCTGAATTTTTGGAGTCTGTGACCGGGGTGCTGGAGGGTGCTCCTCTTGGAGACTGTATTGTCCTACTGGGGGACTTCAATGCGCACGTGGGCAACGACAGTGAAACCTGGAAGGGGGTGATTGGGAGGAAAGGCCTGCCCGATCTGAACCCAAGTGGTGTTCAGTTATTGGACTTCTCACAGTTTGTCCATAACAAACACCATGTTAAAGCATAAGGGTGTCCATATGTGCACCTGGCACCAGGACACCCTAGGTCGCAGGTCGATGATCGATTTTGTTATCGTGTCATCAGACCTGCGACCATATGTCTTGGACACTCGGGTAAAGAGAGGTGCAGAGCTGTCAACTGATCACCACCTCGTGGTGAGTTGGATCCGATGGCAGGGGAGGATGCCATTCAGACCTGGTAGACCCAAACGTATAGTGAGGGTGTGCTGGGAACGTCTGGCTGAGGCCCCTGTCCGGGTGGTCTTCAACTCCTACCTCCGGAAGAACTTCAACCACATTCCGAGGGAGTCTGGAGACATGGAGTCTGAATGGGCCATGTTCTCCACCTCTGTTGTTGAAGCGGCGGCCCAAAGCTGCAGCCGCAAAGTGGTTGGTGCATCTCGTGGTGGCAACCCCCGAACCAAGTGGTGGACACCAGTGGTGAGGGGGGCCGTTAAGCTGAAGAAGGAGTCCTATCAAGCTTGGTTGGCTTGTGGGACTCCCGAAGCAGCTGAGGTGTACCGGCAGGCCAAGCGGAGTGCAGCTCGGGTGGTTGCTGAAGCAAAAACCCAGGTATGGGACAAGTTCGGTGAGGCCATGGAACAAGACTTTCGGTCGGCCTCGAAGAGATTCTGGCAAACTGTCCGGCAGCTCAGGAGGGGAAAGCAGCTCCCTGTCCACACTGTGTATGGTGCGGATGGGGCGCTGTTGACTTCGACTGGGGATATCGTCGGGCGGTGGAAGGAATACTTCGAGGATCTCCTCAATCCCACTGATACGCCTTCCACAGAGGAAGCAGGGTTTGTGGACGAGGGGGATGACTTGCCTATCACAGGGGCAGAGGTTGCCAAGGTGGTTAAAAATCTCCTTGGTGGCCGGGCCCCGGGGGTGGACGAGATTCGCCCTGAGTACCTCAAGGCCCTGGATGTTGTTGGGCTGTCATGGTTGACACGCCTCTGCAACATTGTGTGGAGGTCGGGGGCAGTGCCTTTGGCATGGCAAACCGGGGTGGTGGTTCCTCTCTTCAAAAAAGGGGACCGGAGGGTGTGCTCCAACTTTAGAGGGATCACACTCCTCAGCCTCCCTGGGAAGGTCTATGCCAAGGTACTGGAGAGGAGAGTCCGGCTGTTGGTTGAACCTCGGATTCAGGAGGAGCAATGTGGTTTCCGTGCTGGCCGTGGCACATCGGACCAGCTCTTTACCCTCTCGAGAATTCTCAAGCGTTCGTGGGAGTTTGCCCAACCAGTTTACATATGTTTTGTGGACTTGGAGAAGGCATTTGACCGCGTCCCTCGTGGTTTTTTGTGGGGGGTGCTTTGGGAGTACAGGGTATTGAGTTTGTTGTTACGAGCTATTCGGTCTCTGTACGACCGTTGTGAGAGTTTGGTTCGTACTGCCAACGCTCGGTCAGACTCATTCCCAGTGAGAGTTGGACTCCGCCAGGGCTGCCCTTTGTCACCGATCCTGTTCATAATTTTTATGGACAGGATTTCTAGGTGCAGCCTGGGAATGGACGGTGTCATGCTTGGTGACCACAAGATCTCATCTCTGTTGTTTGCAGATGATGTTGTCCTGCTGGCTTCATCCAGCAATGACCTACAGTTCTTGCTGGGACGGTTTGCCGCTGAGTGTGAAGCGGCTGGGATGAGAATCAGCACCTCCAAGTCCGAGTCCATGGTCCTCAGCCGGAAAAAGGTGGATTGTCCTCTCTGGGTTGGGGACAGGCTCCTGCCCCAAGTGGAGGAGTTTAAGTATCTCGGGGTCTTATTCACGAGCGAGGGTAGAATGGAGCAAGAGATTGACAGACGGATTGGAGCAGCATCTGCAGTGATGCGAACGTTGTACCAGTCTGTTGTAGTGAAGAGGGAGCTTAGTTCTAAGGCAAAGCTGTCGATTTACCAGTCAATCTACGTTCCTACTCTCACCTATGGTCACGAGCTTTGGGTAATGACCGAAAGAACGAGATCGCGGATATAAGCGGCTGAAATGAGCTTTCTCCGTAGGATTGCTGGACTCACCCTCAGAGATAGGGTGAGGAGCTCAGTCATTCAGGAGAGGCTCAGAGTAGAACCGCTGCTCCTCCACATTGAAAGAAGTCAGTTGAGGTGGTATGGGCATCTGATTAGGATGCCTCCTGGACGCCTCCCACTTGAGGTGTTTCGGGCACGTCCCACTGGGAGGAGACCCCGGGGCAGACCCAGGACTCGCTGGAGAGACTATGTCTCCCAGCTGGTCTGGGGACGCCTTGGTATCCTCTCTGAAGAGCTGGAGCAGGTGGCTGGGGAGAGGGAAGTCTGGGCTTCTCTGCTTGAACTGCTGCCTCCGCGACCCGGACCTCCGGAAAAGCGGTAGAAGATGGATGAATGGATGGATGGACTTATTCTTTTTACACTGGGTTAGATCAGCCAAACAATTACACATTTCAGTTAGTTTAGATCTGTATTTGCCATTTGTACACATACACTCAGTCACATAGGAATTCTTGTGCAGAGCTAAGAGTCACGTGGACAGACAAGACCACCAAATTTCAGTAAATTTGCCTGAAAACCCATGTAAATAATCTTGGTTATCTGGGTTGTTGTTTTGGAAGGTAGCTGACTGAGAAGCGATGTAAATCACATCACTCAAATCCAACTGCTTTGAGAACAATTAACTCATTAATAACCACATGAACGTTTACTTTTTTGCAATGAAATCCTGCTCAAAAGTGACCAGCTGATTAAACACAGCTTACAAAAGAGTCAAATACCAAAACTCTCATGTGCCTTCAAAACCTACATTATCAAATGAAGAACTTGTTCATACAGAGCAGTATTTTTAACCAGGGGTCCCTAGAACATTTAGGTTTCCATGGGAAATTTAATTTCACTTCTTAATTGATCAAAAAAAAATTGCAAATCCTTTGCTGTTGTTGTGCATAACGCCTACAGAACCTATGCACAACAAGGGCAAATTATTTGCAATTTTTTGGGACAAATTAAGAAGTGAAATTAGAAAATTTCCCATGAAAACTTGAATGTTCCGAGGACCCCCAGTTGAAAAACACTGAAAAAGACTCACATGATTTGAAATTAAGGAGTATAATTGACACCATGTCTTTTTTCCCCAGGAAAACTGGAATCAGCAGATTTCAAGGGCATAAAATATATAGTAAAAAAAATGAGTAAATGTTCAATAATCATAGCAAGATAAAATATAACATTTCACATTTACAAAGCAGACATGGGTAGATGGTATGACTAAGTATCAATAAGGACACAAACAAAACCTGTATGTCTAGTTCTATGAAAGAAACACATACACAGAAATGACAGGTTAAAGGATTAACCAGGTTCTCTGAAACATGAGTGAGCTATCTCACTATGGGACACGCTCAAAAGACACACAACCCTGCGGTGTCCCCAGAAGCCCTATAACACTATGCCAGTTTTGACTGGCAAGAAGTGTGACGTCTGCTCTTCGGAGAAGGAGCCACCAAAACGAATGTTGAAAGAGAACAGACTAATTAGCTCTAAAAAGGCACCAACGATTGTATAGTACACATACCGTATACTCATTTTACTCCAAATGAGATTAACAGCAAATTTCTTTGTGTTGACGGAACAAAGAGTTTCATTGCAACGCTGCAAGACTGAACTGTATGACCTAAATAATCAGTTTAGGAATGAGTTCCCCTTCATTTCTAACAGTATATTCATTTTATATAGACTTTGAATAGGGAAACATGTATTCCACAAAACCATAGAGAAAGGAAAATGGGCACACAGTTGACCAACATGACTAATAGACACACCTCGTCCTCTAAAATATAACGCACTGCTTTGATTCAAAATTAGTATGCCATGCTGTGGCCTCACCTTGCGTGACAAAGCTGTACTCCGTCTTTTGTTTGACCCCATCTGTCTGCTCTTTGTTCTTGGCCTGATGTCGGTCACCGGTAGCACTCGGCTTCGTGAGGTGAGGTGTGGCGGGGGCCCGAATGCTGTCAGCTGGGTTGCCCTTTTCCAGCAGCAAGTGCACTACCTGAGGTACAAAGGAAACTGAAGGCAACCATATGGCAACAAAACAGCTCATTTGTAGAGCGCACGAATCCCTCACCTGCCCGGTGTCTCTAAGAATCTCTACTGCCTGTTGATGGGTGGCTCCCTCCAGACTCTTTCCATTGACGGCCACCACACGATCACCTGAAAATAACATGGTGTGATTGCCTAATTTTCTGCCTTTGTCAATGTAAGGAAATCACTGCAAGACCCCTATTCAGTTAAATATAGTAGAGAAAAATACTGTAAGCCTGGTAGTTTCTGCTCAGCATCACAAATACAAAAGCGTTTTAAGTTTTCTAAGCCTCATGCGGATCAGTTTAAAGAGAACAGCAGCGTTAGTTTGCACCGCTATTGATGTTTATATCACAAAACATGGCAGACTTGTTACCTTTACTTGAAATTTTAGCAGTCAAAATGTCCCTTAAAAACAAGCCAACAATAGGGACACAAATCATCAACTAATTCATGAATCATTAATTGATAAATAGGGATTTTTCTGAGAATCTGAATTCATTAGTTTGAAATGGTCCCACACAACACTTCATGCAAACATGAAGCAGTCAAAATGATCTCCAGTGTGTGGTGCATTCAGGTACGCCAAATGTGGTCTAGTGCAGGTCATGACACCCTCACCTGGACTGGCGACACTACTTTAGTTCATAAAAAAAAAAAGTTCAGAAGGACTGTGGAGTGTTCAATTAATCAACAAATAATTTTATACAAGTAAAATATTCCCTACAAATGCATCTTTGACGATATAAACCAACAGCAAAAATATACAATCTTACTAAACATCGGCAACCCCTCTACTCAATAATGGGAGTAGCTCATGCCCGCCTGATGAAACCACCATGAGAGTGCTCACATCTCCTGACCTTGAGCAGAACCTGGATGCAAACTACCCCGGCAATCCAGGCAAACCCTGCAAGACCAGGGTTGCCTCTGTCGTTTGAATAGGGTCACCTCGGCTAAGTTCTCTTGTCACACTGACCCTGCAAGCAATGTAGGTCGTCGCCCACCTCACCTCAACAGACATTTGAACAGGACAACCCAGATGAAAGTGTAGTGTAGCAAGTGCCAGCGTCATCACGCCACAGCACAGCAACAGAGTGGAAAGGAATCTGAAGGCTGTCTGTCATTATTCTATATTAATTTTGAAGCTGCAGCAGACAACTGTGTGCGTCACAAATATCACAGGAGCTAAGAATGAAAGGTTTATTTTCAGCGCATTGCACTTCATTCAGTCTCCTTGGAGTCTACAGTGGTTGTGACCGTCACCAGCTGCTGTTAAGCTGACACCAGCCTGTCCTGGAATGAAAGCTGTGGGAGAAACACCGGTTCGGCCCTGGGACAGTCTCCCTGTTCAGCATGGATGTTGACGGTGTGAGCCTCCTTTCCATGCATCCCGGTTTGCCCCACATTAACATGCACTGTGTGATCCTTTGCTCCTCTTTTTTTTGACATGATGGCCCCCTCCAAAAAAAGTTATTCTGCTTTATGTGGTGCCGAACACAAAAAGTAACACACAAACACACAACGCCACTAGACAGATACAAGCGTGCACACACACACACACACACACACACACACACACACACACACACACCATGTCACTAACTGGAAAAATAAATTAATGCATAATCTATATGCTCATCATGTATTAAATAAAAAAATATTTTTAATGAAAATGTGAATATGAAATATGAAAGGTGTTCTATGCTGATACAAACAATTATGGTATTTATGCCAAATGTTTGTGCATTTTACAACCCTGCCCACTAAAACGGCAGACAAAGAGCAGTAACCACTGAACTCTACAGGTCAGTGTATTCCAATCAACCCCTGATCTGTGCAGAGTTTGGCATGGGGCGGCAAAATTAAAAGACTTGTAAAAATGCCGGTGATTCTCAACAATACTGTAAATAATGATGAGTGATTGGTGATCATAGGATAACCAGTACGGTTATGTGACATTAGTGATGTGAGGACATGAAACTTGATGCACTGACTGGAGAAATGCAGTTATCTGTGGGGAATCAGACCCTACTCTGCTGGTAGTTTGAAAAAAGCCATCCAGGGTTGCTTAGGTGTTAGTTTATACTAATGGAACCAGTGATCAGCTTGCCAATTATAGTTTGAAGGTGACTTATGTTTGAGTTTCATGAGCATTTGGGCTGTTGCCTAGGAAGATAAGTGATTTTTGTGAAATGTGGACGGAAGATCACCGCACTATTATAAAAGTTTATTTGCAGTGTGCTTACAAGTGAGCTACAACAATGACTACGAAAGTGTTCTACAGATGGTAATTTGGCCAAGGCTGAAAAGTAACAGACTACAGGTACATCTCAAAAAATTAGAATATCATGAAAAAGTTCAATATTTTTTGTCACTCATTTCAGAAAGTGAAACCCATGTATTATATAGATTCATTACACAGAGAGTGATAGATTTCAAGTGTTTATTATAATTTTGATGATTATGGCTTACAGCCCATGAAAACCCCAAATTCAGTTTCTCAAAAAAATTAGAATATTACATAAAATTAATTTTAAAAAATAGTTTTTTAATACAAATGTGGACCGACTGAGAAGTATGTGCATGTGCACACTCGATACTTGGTCGGGGCTCCTTTAGGATTAATTACTGTATCAATGTGGCGTGGCATGGAGGTGATCAGCCTGTGACGCTGCTGAGGTGTTATGAAGGTCCAGGCTGCTTTGATAGTGACCTTCAGCTCGTCTGCATTGTTGGGTCTGGTGTCTCTCATCTTCCTCTTGACAATACTCCATAGATTCTCTATGGGGTTTAGGTCAGGAGAGTTTGCTGGCCAGTCAAACACAGTGATGCCATGGTCATTAAACCAGGTTTTGATGCTTTTGGCAGTGTGGGCAGGTGCCAAGTCCTACTGGAAAATGAAATCAGCTTCTCCATAAAGCTTGTCAGCAGAGGGAAGCATGAAGTGCTCTAAAATTTCCTGGTAGACGACTGCGCTGACTTTGGTCTTGATAAAACACAGTGGACCACCACCAGCAGGTGACATCGTTCCTCAAATCATCACTGACTGTGGAAACTTCACACTAAACCTCAAGCAACTTAGATTCTGTGCCTCTCCACTCTTTCTCCAGACTCTGGGACTTTGATTTCCAAATGAAATGCAAAATTTACTTTTATTTGAACAGAGGTCATCTGCTGGTGTTTGTCCACTGTGTTTTATCAAGACCGAAGTCAGCGCAGTTGTCTACCAGGAAATTTTAGAGCACTTCATGCTTCCCTCTGCTGACAAGCTTTATGGAGAAGCTGATTTCATTTTCCAGCAGGACTTTGCACCTGCCCACATTGCCAAAAGCATCAAAACCTGGTTTAATGATCATGGCATCACCGTGTTTGATTGTCCAGCAAACTCTCCTGACCTAAACCCCATAGAGAATCTATGGAGTACTGTCAAGAGGAAGATGAGAGACACCAGACCCAACAATGCAGACGAGCTGAAGGTCACTATCAAAGCAACCTGGACCTTCATAACACCTCAGCAGTGCCACAGGCTGATCACCTCCATGCCACGCCACATTGATACAGTAATTAATCCTGAAGGAGCCCTGACCAAGTATTGAGTGTGTACATGGACATACTTTTCGGTTGGTCCACTTTTGTATTAAAAAAACTATTTTTTTAAAAATTAATTTTATGTATTATTCTAATTTTTTGAGAAACTGAATTTGGGGTTTTCATGGGCTGTAAGCCATAATCATCAAAATTAAACTAAATAAAAACTTGAAATATATCACTCTCGGTGTAATGAATCTATATAATACATGGGTTTCACTTTCTGAAATGAGTGACAAAAAATATTAAACTTTTTCATGAAATTCTAATTTTCTGAGCTGTACCTGTAGCACCCGACTGAGGGATCTATGCAAATTAAGATAATACCCACTTTGCACGAATGTTTTCACAATCACAGCGAACGTAGCTGGAAGGAGTGCTCTCTTCCTCTTGTAAAACCTGCTAGGTAACAGACTTTGCCTTTGTGTAAGTGGTTAATTACCTTTCTGAATCCTTCCATCGAGCTCGGCAGCACCTTTCGGGATAAGACCTTTGACATAGATGCCTCCATGACGGACTGTCGTGTTGACTCCTCCCTGGGGAGGTGAGAACAAAAACAACTCTTAGTAAAAGTAGCCAAGGTGAAAAAGATCATGTATTTATGTGTGAGGGAGTTGATGGTGGACATGGAGATTATTTTTTTTAAGTAACTGCAATATGACCAATGTTTTGTCTTTATTTTGGCTTCAAAAAAGCTGTGGAGTATTAATACAAGGGTGAAAAAAATTTGAGAAAAAAGTAAATGTCAGAAGTATCTGAAAGCAATTCATTTTAGTCTTGTAATTATTTCAAGACTACAATTAAGATTTTATTAATTTAAAAAACAAATTGACATTTTTGGGCAAGCACAGCTTAGATGGTGTATGTCAGAAACCAGAATTAGAAAAAGTTCATGTATGCCATTTTGACAACTTTGTGCATCCAAGTTTAGAATTACTACTGCAGCAATAAACAAAGCCTTTATTCTTTCAGTTTGGATTCATTTATAGATTAAAAACTGTTCCAACTAGTTGGGTACTTAGATAAAAAGTTTAACCGATATTTAAATGTAATTATAATCATTATTCCACAGCTTCCTGAAGACCCAAATAAAATGAGTTGTTATGAAGTGTTAGGAGTGAATTTAAAACAAACTAATGATAATTAATGCTCACAATCACAGACCAGTTAAGCAAATGTTAAATGATTATGTCACATGTGTCAGTTTATGTCATAGCTTATGGCAAACGCATGAAACACTTTTAGGGGTGTAACATTTCAAAGATGGAGAGCAAATCTGTAATATGAACATTCATGGATTCATGTTGGGATTCAGTTTTGTCATCAGGAAATCCACCAGTCCGCTGGACAGTTATGCTACCAAATCAACTGACACAAGACACATTACCAAAGTTAGGTCAATTTATAAAGAAATCGACTATTTGTGTAAAGAGCAAGTGTGTAAATAGCACTGGGTAGATGCAATACCTGGCCAAACAAACCCCAAAAAACCCCAAAACCCTGGATTTAACCAAGCAAAGGGGGAAGAACCATGGCTAGTTGTGTAAGATGATTATCACTGTTGTTCACTGCATCATAAAAGTTCGGACATCAGCACCAGGGGCACAAGGAGTACGCGACAGAAGGGCTTATGGCTGTACAACTCAATTTACGCTGATAAATACAAAAGCATGTTAGACTACTAGCTTAGGAGTCTAACCCCACTGTGGTGCCCTTGAGCAAGGCCCTTAACCCCAAATGCTCTAGTGGAGCTGCTCAGTGGCCACAGGCCAGTCTGTGGTTGTACTGGGCAGTTTCCAGGTGCATCTGTGTGAGTGTGAACAGGGTGTCCTTGGAAAAGACAGGCTGCCCCTCGATAGACCTTCCTTGAATAAATAAAGGTTAAAGCATAATTAAAAAAAAGGAACATGAGCTATCACACTAACCAGCTAACTCTGCTGTCTAGTTGAGTAATTTCACATTAATTTGACCAATAGGATCCAGTTTTAAGTGTGTTGATAATAAAGTGGTATTGTTTCCGGTTTCAAACAAAGATAGAAACCAAGAATAGTGAGAGTCCAAGCTGTCTACCACAGGTCAGTGAGAAATCTCACAACCTCAGAAGGATGGAGATCAGTTCATTTGTTCATCAGCTTCGTTCCAAGACACTTCTGTCTGGAATATTTTATATAGCTAGTATATGTTCTCTAAACCATTAATGTCTGAAGTACTGTACTGTATGTAGCGTAAATGTTACCTGCTGTGAAAGTAGCATTTATGCTACCTTAGCCTGGCACTCTGAGGTACACAACAATAAACAAGAGATATTTTCTTCTTTTCCTATTCATACGTTATTGATTTCTCCATCTTGAAAACAATCATGCTTGCTACAGCTGTTATCCTCACAATCACCACAACACGACAAAATACAACCAGAAGCAGTAATGCCTATCACCACTACCGAATTAAACAACTTTACATAATCAAGCTGCATCTTGTTGTCATGGTGACGTTTGTGTTGTTAGCACAGACCGGTAGTTAGCAAACATGCTAGCCACCCTCCAAGGCATTTTCTGCAGCTCTGGACACATCAGTAAACACACTTCAAGTTAAAACTGGAATAGACTTCATCATATTAGTCGGTGAACTAGTTTAGTGATGCTAGAATACTATTCAGGTCTTCATTAATGTCTTTCTCATTAACCGTGATGATTTTCTGTGGCACTGCTCATCTAGTTTTTCAATTCTCTTGCACCCTCTCTGAAAATATTTGGTGAGTTTCTGCAGTTTTATGATTTTTCAAGTGATTATTTATGCTGCTCACGTCCATATTTTCTCTCTCCGACTGTTCTCGTGGCTCATTTTCCCCTCCTATCAACTGCCTTAACTTCCTGCGTTTGGTGCAAAAGTCCGAACCTTTCTGAAAACTGCTTTCACACTCTTAACAAACCAGACCAAGGTTCAGTTTGATCAGGAATGAAACCACCTCTTTTTGACAGAAAAAATTTTGGCTCTTCAGTCTGGACTGTGGTTCAGGGGAGGCTTCATATCTGAAATTTTGGTCCGAACCAAACTGAAAAGTTAGGTGTGAAAGCAACCTTACACCGTGTGACCTTTTTTCTTTTGGGCCAGGCAGTGAAACTTTGGTAAGGTGCATTATGTCCTAACGCATTAATGCATCTGGAGCTTATATTGTTTATACTAGCTGCATATCAGGAGCAGCCATATTAAAACATACTAGTTTCATGAAAATTGCAATATTGAATAAAGTATAGAGTGAAGGAGAAATACATCAGAATGTTTTAAAAAAAAATCTGCACCCATGCCTGTATTAAATAAAAAGAAAAGTGACATGCAGCTTTTTGAGAATTGTTACACCCCTTGTGGCATAATTTTGCATGCATATAGAGATGGATTCCCACACACCACCAATTAAGACGAGAAGCAGAAACAAACCCCAAAAAATATAACTGAACAGTGACAATGTCTGGGGGATGTGGGGGGATGGGGGATGTGGGGGTGGGGCAAAACCAAAAGAGGACGAAAACCTTGCCGAACAGTACCGTGACACTTATGCCCAGGCTGCTGTCTATTTTGGACAGCACAATATCATACAGTTCTCCTGGATGGAGACTATTGACCCCTGAGGCATTACCATTTAAATTTTCCATGTAGTTTTCCTGCAAACAGAGAACAGGGCATTAAGGTGAATAACGAGCTGGAACATGCAGGAAGAAAAAGAGAGATCACGGGTGCGTGAGGAAGCTGAAATTGATAATGCTGAGAACATTGAGGTATGTTCACGGAACATCATGCAGGGTAAGATTGCAGACTATCTTGCATTGATGTTGCAAATGCAATCACAGGCAGGCAAAAGGTATTCACAACAGGCAGTTAGTTGTGGCAAACATCTGACGGGCGCTTATGAAAGAATTTTTCATAAACTGATTAAAATTTGTTATGCCAGAACAGATAATCATTGTATGCCTCATCACATCTATGAAGCAGCCACTTAATTCATAAACACACCTTTGGGACCTTCAGTTTCTCTTGTAGACTGGAAAAAGTTTCCTCGTCCATGTCTGAATCTCCCAAGTCGGAATGCTCAGGCACCTTCAGAGCTTCTGTTATTTTAGCTTTTCTAGTTTTCGGAGGCAGAGCTGGTGGGGTGGGCTCCAAATCCACACTTGGTCCCCGTTCCTTATTCTGGCCAATGGATGCAGCTGCTCCCACAGCTGCAGTTCTTTCCAAAAACTGCTGAACTGTAATACCAGGAGGTGGTTGGCTCTTTCTAGTCCCACTGCTTTCCCGGGAGTCCCGAGAGCCTGAGCTGGAGTGCTGGTGGACTGGAGAAGAAGCAGAAGCGGGTGTGCCGGTGCTGTGGAGAGGAGGGCTTGGGCTTCTTGTTCCAGCATGCTCCTCTGAAGACGTATCAAATCCTTGCTCTTGTTTCTGGGCAGTGCTTTGGGATGTAGATAAAGACTTGACTTCGATGGGAATAAACCTTGATGGCAAATCTGTCAAAATAAGAGCAGTGAGATTAGCAAAAAAAAAAAAGAATGACAGTACTGAGCAAAAGTCTGGAGCCACCCCACATTTCTTTTTATTCTGCTTCCAAAGAGCCATATATACTGTAGATATATTTAAAATGATCTTGAGCAACAGCTCTCCAGACTATCAAAGTCTTTCAGTCTAGTCACTGTACCTGACTAATGTCCAGCTTACTCAAAAAATGGTGTGGCGTATACCCGTCACTGCTGCTCTCCTTACCGGGGACGTGAGCTAGCACAGCTAGCCAACGGGAGACTGAGTCCCTGCTGGGGCTGCTTCTGCTGTGCTCATGCAGCTATGCTGTTTAATCCCAAAATATTTAAAATCTGCTACCATCGTGTTTGTGCAGAGAAACAGCCAGATCAATTATACATCATATGCGGCTGCACAATGTGTGCATCGGGCAAGGTGAGGCATGTACAGACCCACACTGTCGGCCAGCCGGGGATAGCACCACGCAGCTGCGTCGTATAATCGTTCAATTACACCTGTGACTGGCACACATCTGGCAGCACTTGAAGCTCAGAACAAGAGTGAATACCACCAGGAGAATATTCCAGGGAATTTTGGCAACTCTTATTTTTTCCCCGTGTTCTAGAATCCACGAAAGCACAATCCTTACAAGTTGTACCTCAGTGTAAAGGTGACTAATCAGGCTTTCCAACGATATAAAACACATTACCAATTGGTATTATTAAAGGAGAGAAATTAATGACTGAAATAACATTTCCAAACTTTTTTGAGTTTATATATACTCCTAGAAGCTACATTTTTGTTTGTTTTGTTTTTCACTACCTCAGCCAACTTAAAAAAAAAAAATAGCATTGTCATATGCCATTTTTTTTTTTTTTAAATTTTCTCCACATATGGGGAATATGGTCTATCAGATATTTTCACGGGTATCAGCACCAAGTCTACAGTACCGTGAAAGCACTCATACATAAACAAGAAAAAAAACTGCATTCACTCATTCAAAGAATTGCTCTAGATTACATATGGCACGATAAGCAAGTGGTATTGGTGCAAATAAACCAAAAAAGGCCATCATGAATAGAACCTACTTTGCAATTATGATTCAAATTAAGCCAGCATAAAATCCTAAAGAAAAGGTGGTTCATATATTTTTACATATACATCTCAGATAATTACACAATGTGATTTGTAATTTAATCCAAACAGCTATATGCTATAATCATCAAAATAATAAAAAAAGCTTTGCATATTCTAGTTCACTTCTAATGAATATAAAATATATGAAAGTATACATGTTTTAATTAAATCACAAAAGTGTATCTTATTCTTAATGTTCTAGTCTTTTGGGCTGCACTGGGACCCCACAAGACAAAACAGACAGGAAAACTGGTAACGAATGTACATATTTACATACTGCACATTTAAAATATTTGGAATAGAAACAAATAGCTGCAGTGGTTTTAAAGTCCCAAGCTGACAATATAATGTTCGTAAAATAGTACAGGATCAATGCAGGACTAATGAATAAGATCTATAGAAAATACATTTTTTAAATTTAATACAAAACAGTCCACCTGCCTTCACTCCTGCTGATGATTTTTGAGATCTAACATCATTCATAGCAGTTACTGGTTAACACAGTTGTCATAATGAATTAACTGACAATTCTCATTAAGAATTACAGTTGGAATTATAACGAGAATAACTGATAGTTTCCTGGCACAGGATGACATATTGTGGAACTCTACACTCCATAAGCTTAAATGAGTTTCATCACTGCTCTTCAACAGCACCCTCTTACACAGGTCACCAGTCTTACCTCGTACATATGCTTGGCCTGTATCCTCTATGGACGAAGAGTCGGACCCTTTTTTGGAGCCCCTGAGGCTCCAGGCTGGGCTGCTGTGGGACGCCTTACTAAACAACCTGAGCAGGCGAGAATAAGAGGATTAGACCAAGCAAACATGATGGCAAAAAAAAAAAAAAAAAAAAAAATCTGCTCCACTACACTAAAAACTCCTTCACTTGGGTTCATGTTTGACTTATAAAACATAAAATAAAGAGATAGTACCTAAACTTTGCACGTCATTCCTGAAACAGACATGAGAGGGAGCAGCAAATAGTGTTATTGCTAATTAAAATAGGAACACAGGCATAGACAATCACACAAAGGCACAAGTACACCCACACACAGACCCTAGAGGGTCAATTAGAGGTTGGAGATAGAGATCCAAGTCTCAGTAGTGAAGACAGAGTCCCCAACTCCTCACTTAGTAACCCTAGTTTGTCCTCGAGTGTCTTACACTAAAGGCTTCACAGAGAACACCATGTGCCACTTCCTATAGTTGAAACTGAAATAAGAGTGAAACTGAATTAAGAGACTAACTGAAGGAGTGAAAATGTTCTTCCAAACTTCAAAGTTTGCTTTTACAAAACACTGTAAATGCAGTCACTGCTGTGTTTGCTGTTAATTATTTACGAGACTACAGGAGAAAATCTGATTTTCCTTTTAGCAATCCTCTATCTGAACTCACTTGTTCTGCTGGTGTAACAGAGAGTCCGTGTCGGAGCTGGCCCGCTGATGCTGCTGGAAGTGAGAGGCCATTTGGTTGGGTTGCGGCTGACTCTCGTCGCTGGGTTCTTGGCTATGGTTAAACTCTGACATTCGGTGCTCCGGAGACTCTGGCATCTGTGCAAGGTTGTGGTGGGAGTGACTCAAGTATCGTGGATTGGTACGGATGTTGGAGGCAACTGGATTGAAACCCGGGAAGTGAAACTCATCTGTGAGTAGTATGGGGCCTGAGGGTGCTTTGTTCAGAGCTGCCTCCGAGTAGGAGATCCTCTTCAGGAGGTCTGGATTGGATCGGGTGGATAAGCTGGGGGCCAGGACACCCGGGTTCACTGCGTCTCCACTCCGAGACTCGAGGGAATACTGCAAATTGCTGAAAGGGGAGTTCTCTGATGGCCGAGAACATAAAAGACTTGACAGTTACAATTTATTTCAATCTTAATGAACACTGATGTGTTTGTTTGCTCAAGGTGACTTTACAAGATTACAAGAACTGCAAGGATGCAAAATATAAAGAAATGCTGGGTGACTCATGACTTTTCCACAGTACTGTACATGTGTGCAGATGCCTTTTTGCATACCAAGATCCTGCAGCTCCTGGTTGTCCTGGCGTGCCTTCATCTGCAGGTGGAACTTGTACTGATCAGAGCACATCTGTAGTAGATACTGGCATGTTTTGTTGCTATCTGTCTGAAAAAGGTGCTTGATCTCATCTGACGTGTTCTGAAGGCAAATCTTCTTTTTCTGCAGGATTACAGTTCAACAACAAAGTGAAAGTGGCAACAAATCACATTGATCTGTAAGAATGTATTTGCAATAGTGTGGAGTTGTTTCTGGCTGGTGATAAACAGACATACGTTAAAGGAAATTTTCTTTGTCTCCCTCCAGGGGAACCTCAGCACTGGGGTACGATTTCCATTGAGCACCTCAAAAATTAGCACCCCCTTGGAGTAGACACCCAACATGATCCCGGTCTGAGATCTCTTCTCTGGAAGCACTCGATGGAAATGGACTCCGTATTCCGCCATCTTCTGGCATATCTATGAGCCCAGAATTAAGTATTGAGATAACAAATGCATACAAGAACAGATTAAAACAGAAATGGGTAAAGTTAAAATAGACCAGACCATCAATGATAGAATAGCTCCTTTGACCTGATGAAATCACCCCAAGTGCATTCAGAATTCCTGACCTTTAACTGTGACCTTGAGCACTCCCTGGATACAGACCCACCTGACGATCATTGCATATGACTTTGTTGAGCAGTCAATACCAGATGCCCTGTCTGTTGACCTCGACTTTGAGCACAACCTTGATGCAGTCTCACTGGAGGATCACTGTACATGAGTTTGGTGAACACTGGGGCGATTGCCTAGGAGTTGTCGCTGCGATGTTTTAGAAATAATATTTGCAGCAAGATTTCCTGACTTTTGGCCTGACCTTAACCACAACTTAGATACAAATCCACCCGAGAATTGTTTTGCCCAAGTTTGCTGAGAATCAGGGCAATTGCCTAGGAGGAGGAGTAAATTTATTTAAATCATACAAATTCCCCGATCTTCTGTTGACCATGAGCACAACCTCGATGCAAACTCACTTAAGGATCCTTATGAGTGATGCTGGTGAACACTGGGGTATTTCATAGTTTTCAGTCATGTGACCCTTGCAGAGCTTTGGAGGGCAAAACATTACTCCAGCATGGCGGACAATAGCAGACAGTTGGTGGGACTGCAGCAAAAGCCGGTCATTTTCCCTCCTGTCCCAAGCTGGGAATACTTAGATCACCTTTATAAAGAACCAAAACAAAGATATCTGGACAAACTACAAGTTTTGGGGACTTGTGATCTGTATACAGCTCCTGTGGAATTATTTGAATCTCTGAAATCAGCAACGTCCCTCCCGGAGCTCAACTTTGGTGATGTAAATATATATATCTTGTGCAGAATCCCTCGCCTTATACTGCTGCCAAGGATGAAAGCTTTTAAAAGTACAGATAGTTATATGTATTTTCAATCTGGATGGGTAAATAATGCCGCTGGGTGGGAGGTGAAGAGAAAGAAATTGTTCATCGTCAAAGCAAAGGTAAGCACTACTTTGCTAACTTTAGCAACCTATAATACCAAACGTAAATCTTGCATGTGCGTGTCAGTGTTTACAGAGTAGTGGCATTAGTGTAAAGGCAGCATTAATTTGTTAGCTTAACACCATGTCATATTACAAAAAAGTTGACTAAGAATTTTTTTTTTTTTTCCAATGTTAGGTAAGCCATTCCTACAGTTTAAATGACCCACCGCTGACCGCTTGGATTGCTGAGGAGAAGCAGGGATGGGTGCGACAGTTCTGGATTCCCAGAACTATGTTTACAACCTAATCATATATATCAAAAAATACAACATAAACACTGGCTTACAACTGATGAAATGATCGCTACAAAGACCTGTATATTTTGATGGTTGCCATTCTTTGCCCTCCCCAGGGATGGAGGCACATTTAATGTCCATTAAACGCGCCTCCATCCATCTTTTGTTTCCAGATGGTATTCTGTTAGAAGCACAATCTAGGCTTGTCCCCACATCGATTAGTGCATCCACCAGCACAACAACTATCAGGCATTTTGGTTCAACCAAAGAGCAAAAATTAGCAAGGTGGCTGACGGGCAGAGGGAAGTAGCAATGTTTTGCCAGGTGGGCATTACCCAGTGGCGCTGACGTTAGGTGAAAACTCTGAATTGCCTAGGAGGAGTGGTGATTTTCATGAAATCATGCCCAAATCTCCTGACCTTTGATCTTGAGGACAAACTGGATGCAGACGCCCCCCCCCCCCCCAATGATCATTGTGAATTTAGAATAGAACAGGCTTTATTGTCATTGTACAGTTGTATACAGTTGTACAGTACAATGAAATTGTGGGCAGTTTAGTTGGTATCCATCCAGCCATCCAACCAAGGCAGCAGTACAAGCAGAGAGGTCCAGACTTCCCTCTTCTCAGCCACCTCCCTCCAGGTCTTCAGAGAAGACACCAGAGAAGACACCACAGCGTTCCCATGCCACAAAAAAACCCAAACAAACAAAAAAACAAAACATTGCTCCTTCTAAATCTGAGGTTCGACCAATAGCCGGACTCTCCTCTCCAGTACCTAGTTTGGTGACCATCAGGGCAATTGCCTAGGAGGAGTAGAGAGTCAAGTGAAATGTGAACGGACGAATGCCATGCAACTGCATTACCCCACTTTTAGTTTCACCGGAATGAGCTAAAAATGGGTCTTGAATAAAACAAATATTGAGGAGACAGACCATTTCAGAAGATGTTCACAGTATATGTCCTAGCAATAGTTTTTCACTGTAATTTACTACTAAACAAAAGCCCATTAAGCTAAACCTGATACAAATACTACAGATGATGCATACACTGTTCCTCTGACCTTGAGATACTCAAACTCAGCCTCAGACTCAGACACTCCATAGTAGTTGTTGTGAAGTTTGGGCATTTCCTCTCTAATGGTCGTCTGGTCCACCTTATCCAGGACGGACACGGGCAGGTAGTGCTCCAGTCTGAAATACGTCTTTCCATGGAGCTAGAGCAACAAAAACAACAACATTTTAGAGACAATAACTAATTGATAATAATTAGAGGGTTTTTTTTTGTTGATACTGGGTGACATGCAGATACAAAAAAAACATCTGGTACCTCAGGTTGGTAGTCGCCATATTCAGCCTGGAGGGCCAGCGAAGCCAGAAGCAAAGAATTTTCTGTACCACAGCGCATCCTTTCCTCCAAGATATCCTTCCTCAGCTGTAGGTAGTACTGATGTTTGGTCATAGCGTGCCTGTTATCCACAGGAAAAAAAAAAAAAAACAACAACAGATTTTTGTTTTCTATCAATGTGATTTACCAACATTAAGCAAGTGTGGCAAAACGGTCACATACTGTATGAAGTTGGCATCGTCAAGGAAGAATTTAATACGTAAATAAAGGTTAAAAAGGACATCAGATCGCCGTTTCTTAGGCTCCTCCTTCCACCCATCAGGGGCTATTTTATACAATTTGGCATCGAGATCAGCGAAGAAAAACTCATTCTCTGTGGGTGAGATTTTCAAAGGAAGAGAAACGGGTGTCAGAAAGAAGATATACCAGTCAGAGGAATCAGAATGGAGGGTTTTCAGGCAAGAAGAGTCTACATATGCATAAAAAACAATTACGACTCTTTTCCTTATAAATTTGTAAGTTTTTGTGGTAAACTATGACATTTCCAACAATTTTCTCATAAATTTGGGGTTTTATTCTCCTTTTCCACTTTGTGAGGTTTTGTGACATTTTTCTTTCAAATTTATGACTTTTTTTCTGATAAATTTGTGAGTTACTCCCCTCAGATTGTGACTTTTTCTAATAAATTTATTATTTTTTTCATCGTAAAGTTCCAACTTTTGCTGATAAACTTGTTATTTTTTTTAACCACACAAACTTCACTCAGAAAATTGCAACTTTTTCTATCATCAGATTTGGAATCATAGTTCTTCTGTTCTGACTAAGTACATGTTTCTATTTATTACATAAATATGACTTAAATTATATTAAGACTGCACATGTGACTCAATTATATTTGATTTTCTTTAGATTAACATAAAATACAGTACCCTTACAAACATCAAAGCTGCAAATTTAGAAGAAAAAGTTGCACACGAGTAAAAAGTTGAATTTTTTATCTCAGATTTGTGATTTTTTTTCTAATAAATTTGTCATAAAGTTGCATAATTATGTGAAAAATCCTTATCACACAAATTTATGACTTTTTTATCCTCATCACATAAATTTAGGACTTTTTACTATTAAATTTGCAACCGTTCTTGTACAATTGCAACTATTTTCCTGTAATTTGCAACTTTGGTTTTTTGTTTTTTTTTTGGCCATGTCTTTTAGATGTGTTAATCTGAAGAAAATCAAACACAACCCACTAATATAATAACCCCTTCTGGGGATTAACTACTAAGCTCCAAACTGACTACATGACACTGCTGCACACCTCAAAACCACAAACACACAATGACTTTAATTACCTCGGAGGTAAGCCAAGCCGAAGAGGTGGTGCTCCACGAGACCGATGTGGGCAACCACCATATCCAGAACGTCTTTGCACACAGCCTTGATGTCGCAGCTCATCTCCAGCTTTTGGCCGTTTAGCAGCACCACACACACCTTCCTCTGCACCTCATCCCCCCTACCACGTTTCTTGTGTGGAGGGAAAAGAAAAAGATGAATGCATGGTTTGTAGATATGGAAATAAAAGAAAAATGTAAATTAAATTTGTAGCCTCACCATTATTGACGAGGGAACAGACAGGGGAACGCAGGGTTCACTGGCTGTTCTCACAAATTCAGGTCCGTGAAAGTTCTGTCATTGATGTGAAACATAAAAAAAACACCGTCATTGACTGGAACATTTAGAGGTCGTTTTGAACTAGCGGCCCGTCATTCACTTGTTACTAGAGGTGCTTGTATTGATCTGTGACCTAAAGAGAGCATCTGCAGTTTCAAGGAAGTTAGATTTAAGACTTTACGACATTTTTAAGACAATTTGATTACATTTAAAACTCCATTCACTCAAACATGGTGTGTTTATGAGTTTTAACCTTCTTAAATGCTTTCTTGGATCATATGACTACAGTAAAATATGACAAGAGCACTCTGAGACGAGTGCAATATCCCCCACCTCCGTTTTCTTTGAAGATCCCAGGACTTACTGATGGAGAGTAGTTCTCAACTTTTCAATATAATTACTGTGGCAGAAGCAAATTATGATAAACCCATCATCCACGAATATACAACAAAGTATACAACCCATAGTTGTAGGTCAGGATCCCTATGGCGTTACATTTGTGCCTCATTTCTGAGCAAGAAGTTAGAGATTTTGAGCGAGGAATTATCGAGTTCAAGCATAAGAACTTGTTTTTTGCAAGAACTTAAGATTATAAAGCGTGCGCTGACAATATATTTTCCTCAGATTTCCTCTCTGCTCGCTCGCGGTGTTTAACTGTGCTCCACCCGTATCCTCTCTCTTGCTCGCTCAACTTCTCTCTCTCTCAACTCCACCTGTGCGCTCGCTCGACATGGCACAGCACTACAAATGTGCCACAATTTCAACCACTCAGGGGTCAGACAGGGCAAATTATAATTGGCTGATTCTTCCTCCAATAGAACCAGCCAATCATAATTAAGTTAATACATAAAATAAAATAAAATACCTGAAACCAACCCCAACCAACATACCCAAAAAAGTCACAATAGGGGAAAATTACAAGAAAAATAATTTGTAAATTTCTGCAAAGTCAAATGTTTAAAAATGTGGCTAATTGATGATGAAAAAGGACAAATTTACAAGAAAAAAAATTATAAATTTACAAAAAAAAAAACAGAAAAAAGTTGGAAATTTATGATAAAAACGATTGCTACAAAATCCCAACACTGCGTACACATCAACATAGAAAAATCAGGTATCGTGTTTACCATGTCTGAGCTATTAAGACCTTCAAAAGGCTTATTTAAGAATTGATTGTCATTTTCTAGGATAATTAAGGCCTTAATTTTAAATAAATAGACTTTTCAAGGGTAGTAGCTCATGGAGTGGCTAATGTTGACGAACGTGGCAATTTTTTTTTCTGATGAATGTTGGCGGAAATCGAACCAGTATCTCACTGAGCAGCGAATGTTGAGGAACGTTCAAGGACGCTGCGCTTTTTGGGTCTCGTCAGGGTTTGTAAAAGGTTGCATAACAGTTCACACAAAGTTTTTAAGATCAGCAACAGTTTAATTGTGAAGAATCTTAAACGGTTTGTGTTACTACTTGGCAAACCAACTTTAGTGACAAACGTTACAACAGTCTACAACTGTTTCCAAATGTTTGCAACTGTCTGTGGAAAAACACATTCACAAAAAAAAGACAAAAAAACTAAATGTTTTCTAAATTTTGTGGCAACAAGTAAAACTGTTTACAAACTGTTTGTCAACCTTTTACAAACCCCGATAGAACTCAGAAATCACTATGTTTGTCAGCATCCGCTACTCCGTGAAATATGGGGGTAAGAATCTGTGAACACCCAGATTAAAAAAAAATAAAATGACACAACTAATGCTAAAAAAAAAAAACACAAAAAACCCCCCCAAACCAATAACTACCTTTCTGGGGATTTAAAAAGGTTTGCTGATCAACCCAGCCAAAGGAGGGAGAAGAAGAAGAAGAAGTTTGTTGGTCCATAACAGTAAAATGTTTGTACACACACTTCCTTATTAGGTTTGGAGGGTTTGTGTCCTAATAGTCTTACAAGAAGTGGAAGAACAGGATTCCTTTTCCTCTTCTGAAAGTTTTGAGTAGTTCTTAGACATGTAAAACCCACATCCTAAATTAAATCAAGTTTAATCAACTATAAACTCAATACAGCAAAAATCTTGCCCTTTGCAGGCACGTTTAATCTAACAATATAATACAGTATTTGAGGTTTACTTCCAGCATCATCAAATTTGCTGCCATGTTTGTGACAGTGAGGGGGAGTTGTAAATCAGACCCTAGACCAAAAATTCCACACGTCCCACAAGCCAACATATCTGTAATCACTACTGGGAGTCTGAAATGATTTATGCATCTGAGTCAGCAGTTTGCCTTTAAAAAACATCTACTGAGCGCAGCATCAACAAGTTTGCTGCCAATGAGCTCATGTGAGTTAAAACTGTACACCCATCATCAAATACTGCGAAAAACCAGAATTTGAGGCCACAGAAAGTCAAGTCTTTGATACAGGGAGTTCCTGTTTAGATCTGATTTCTTTAATCGCTTGCTGACATTCATGTGCTACAAACTGTAATGAAACTCAGAGAAACAATGCCACAGATTAGGATCAGCTCTGGTAAGTACTCAAACCTTGGTTCTGTGGAGTGGCATGGAGGAGTTATAGAGAGTGTCTTGAATTTCAAGCATGGGACTGTGAGACAGGCCCAAGGGGTCATCTACGGACTCCTCCTGCCTCTGTAGGAGCAGCCCCTCTCTGAACAGACGGTCATCTGCTGCCTCCTTCTTTTGCCTGCAGAGAAGTGAATGAGTCAGGGCTGGGCGATGTGACCACACATCAACATCAGAAACAATGCAACAATTTGGTTTGTTTTCTCCAACTTTAATACTGACTGAATACAGTGGTATGTCAAAAAATGAACTTAATTTACCTGTACACTGTTGAAATTATTCAGAAATTGTTTATTAATTTACATTTTTCAGGTTTACCTTCTGTTTTTCATCTTTCAGAGATAAAGAGATTTATTGAATATCGTCTCACTTTTATTGTGAAGACTTGGCTCTTACTTTGGAAACTTCTCCCTTCAGCTGCAGTCTATAGAGAACCAGGTTTGTTTTCAAATGGCAGCCTTCAGTTTATGATTTTTTAAAAATTTCATAGTCACAAGCTGTAGCAACTATCACTAACAATGCAGCTCTACATCACTTCCACTGATCTTTTGCTAGTCTAGCATTAGCAGGTTAAATCTAAGTAAAACAGGAGCTGCCTCTGCTCTTTCAAGAGCGAGACTCTGAATACACTAAACATCAGCTTGCATTAAATCGTTGCTCTATAACAAAGCACTGTTAACAGATTTTTATTTGTCAATACTTCCATACGTACAGGACATACAGGAGAATTGAAATGCCATTTCTCTCTCTCAGTGGTGTGTGCAATATATAAGAAAAGAAGGAATAACAATGAAAAACAGCAACAGCAGTCTATGTACAGTAATGCTACCCATAGTGCAAATGAAGATAAATGGTGTGAATGTTGTTTAAGTTTATTTTTGGTTAATTGCCCAGTGCGAGAATGGGTGTCATATCGTCTGTGTGGCTTGTAAAAGTCAGGTAACAACTATAGTATACACAATACTTCCAATTCATTTATGGAGCAAAACAGCATTTGTTTTGCTTTTACACCAAAAATATTTTAAACTAGCCAACTCCAGTTCATTTTAATATCATAAATAAATAAAAAAGGCAAAGCCATTGGAGGAAATCAGGGGCTATGCCTATTTCTGGTACATGCCATCTCAGCTCAGTGTCTGGTTTTAACTTCAAATGGGTGTCAAAAGGAATGTCATATTTAGGTATAAAGTTAAGCCGGAACACTGAAGATATCCCGTTTGAATCTCGAGCCTATATTACAGAAAACTAAAAACAAGTTAGATAAGTGGGGGAAATTAGAACTCTCATTATGGGGCAAGATCAATGTTGTTAAAATGGTTGTTGCACCCCAGCTCAATTATAAAACCATGATGTTGCCAATTGCTATACCATTATGTTTTTTTTTAAACAATATGACTCCATAATTAAAGAATTTCTATGGGAGGGGAAGAGACCAAGGATTGGAATGAACAAATTGTGTTGGCCAAAAGATAAAGGAGGCCTGGGGTTACCAAACCTGAGGCTATATCATATTTCATTTGGAATTACCAAATTAGCTAAACACTTTAGCAGACACAGTAAACTGGATTGGGTTGCCATTGAAGCCGAAATGTGCTGCTTTCTACAGACTAATTAATGGACTACTTAGTAACGAATGTGACAGCTTGAGAGGAATACGGCAGAAAGACCTGGAATGTACAATGAGTGAAGAAGAGTGGTTAAACATCTTGTCAGATAGTGGAAAATATGTAAGGGAAGCCAGAAATAAACTCACACAGTATAAAATAATGCACGGGTACTACTGGACATCAACCAGACTGCATAGGATGGGTCTGTTAAATAATAATCTATGCTGGAAATGTAAGAAAAAGAAAGAAAAAGGAACTTTTTTTACATTGTGTTTGGGATTGCCCACTTGTTCAGCCTTTTTGGACTAAAACTCTCAGACATATGGGTGAGTGGTTGGGCAAGATGCTCCCAATGTCGCTGAGAATGTGTCTACTTGGAAACCAATCCCAAGTACCTAATTTATCGAAAGAAGAATTCTCAGTGGTCATGACTGGACTGATTACAGCAGCCAGAACGATACTTTGCCACTAGAAATCAGTCAAACCCAACCAAGAATGGAAGAGTGGGTTAACTACATGATAAAGATTGCTTCATGTGAGTCCATGTTAAATAGGAGGACTGATGGATAACACACTAAAGGACCAATATGGGGAGACTTTTGGAATGATATCTCTTTGGCTAACAACTTAATCCCTGAATGAACGCCTGTCTTTCTTTCCCTGATTGTTCTCTTGGGTTTATTGCCTTCCCTCAATGGTATGGTTATCCTTGCTCTGTAATCAGCCATATTTTTTTCCTTAATTTATTTATGTATTTTTTTACCCTTCTTTGAGACTGATGTGACACCTGGAAGATAAATATGTGTTGTACCAACCTGTATAAAGTCAATAAAAACTTAAATTACAAGAAAAAAAAATGGCAAAGCCAAAATAGTGTGTTCAGGTCTCCAACACCAGAGATTAGAAAAGGCAGAGAATGCTGAATGTGGATGTCACATTTGATGACCTCACTAGTGAAGCATGGGGCTGACCCTGCAGTGCTTCACCAGCTAAGTGTGAGTGGCTAAGAGGGCTTAATACAAGACATTCGTTTGTGACTTCCTGTTCAGTGGTGGGGGCTGGTACAGATATACCAGGTCACTTAAAACAAGAGCACTCTGAGGCGAGTGCAATATCCCCCGCTTCCGTTTTCTTTGAAGATCCCAATACTGACGGAGAGCAGTTTTGAACTTTTGAATATAATTACCGTGACAGTACCAAATTATGATAAGCCCATCATCCACAAATATACAACAAAGTATACAAGCCATAGCTGTAGGTCAGGATCCCAAGGTAAACCTGTGTAGTAAGTTTGGTGATCCTAGCCTTCTTTTGTTGTTGAGTTATAATACAGTAATAAGACATAAGGAATGTTAACCTTGACCTTTGGACCCCAAACCCATAGTCAGTGCTCAGGATCCCAAAGTGAACCTGTGTAGCAAGTTTGGTGACCCTAGCTTTCTTTGTTGTTGAGATATAGTTTATAAGCCATTTTGATGTCGACCTTTGACCTTGTGATCCCAAAACCATAGTCACACTTCAGGGCCACAGGATGAACCTGTGTACCAAGTTTGGTGACCCTAACTGTACTCACTGTACAGTAATAAGGCATAAGAAATGTTAACCTTGACCTTTTGACACCAAACCCATAGTCAAAGGTCAGGATCCCAATGTGAACCTGTATACCAGGTCTGGTGGCCATAGCTTTACTTGTTTTATAGTAGTAGTGCAAATGTAATGTCTACCTTAACCTTTGACCTTTTGACCTCAAACTCATAGTCAGAGGTCAGTATTGCAAGCTGAACCTGTATACCAGGTCAGGTGGCCATAGCTTTACTTGTTTTATAGTAATAGTAAATGTAGCATTTACCATAGTGCAACTGCAATGTTAACTTTGAACTCTGACTCCAAACCCATAGTTAGGTGAGGCAAGTCGTCCAAGATGTGTATTAGATACAACTACTGCAATGATTTGAAAAGCCTGCATCACTTCTTTCAGTAGTTACTGTGTTTAGATTTATGGAAAAATCTGACCTCTGACCTTTGATCTCAAGGTCATCTGATGAGAGTGAAATTGCAATATGCACATCATCAGAGTATATCAAACCATGGTACCAAGTTTCAAAACAATCAGCACAAAACTGCAGGAGGAGTTGATTTCACTAGACAGTTAGTGTTTATGAAGTGAGGTGAAACAGGAGGTTATAGGTTAGGTGTGACGATTCCTGCAAAAATCATCCGATCACAACCAAATTGCAATATGCGCATCCTCACTGTATATCAAATTATGATACCAAGTTTCAAAACAACTGGACCAAAACTGTAGGAGGAGTTGATTTCACAATAGTGGGACAGACAGACGGACGGCGGGACTGACCCATAACATAATCCACCTTTGGGCTTCAACCAGCGAGGGATAAAAAAAATGGACTACAGAATTTCAAAGAAATAGTGAAAAACATTTTTTCCAATGCCATTTTTATGGAACAAAAATAGTTGCTAACAAGTATCATTTTTGATAATGCAACAGTTATATCATTGCTCATATTTTTCACACTGTACATCTGAAGTGACATCGCTTTTTCTGAGATGACGATGACAGAAATAGCTTATAACTGAACTATCTCACTTTCTGACAATCTGATGGTTTCACAAGTGCAGTGGGCAATTTGAGGGGATGCTACCCCACTATTAGCAAAATCACTCATAAGCATCCCCCTTGTTAACCTGCTATCATCCCATCCCCCTTATAAGATAAGCCTTTATTAGTCCCACAATGGGGAAATTCCAGGATTGCAACAGGACAGAGACACAGGGATGACAATGGGGTTTGGGAAAAAAAGAGGAAACTAAGCCGGGGGTCTTGAGAGACGCAGGCCCCCAACCCGGATCCAAGGCGGAGCCTTGGTGGGGGGTCTAGGGGGACAACGCCCCCCAGAAGCTAACAAAATCTGGTGTTTTAGAATGCTCAAATGTGGTCTTATATTTAAAGTTAGAAGTAAGTACAAATGCATTTATAGTTTACCTTTTTAATCTGCTGCTGCATCACATGTGTAATCATGTTCAATACTGTTTTGATTCAGTGTCACATTTGATTGAGAAATAGAAAATGTCACTTCCATATTTACATGCCTGTGCTACTACTCTATGAACTTATGCACAAGTCAATGTATTCTTCACATCTAATTGTGCAATTTCTTCTTCTTGGCTACCAAAGCCTGTAACCGTTCTGTAGCCTTCCTCTTCTCTGATTTTCTGTGGGCAAGCAGTGCCTGCTTAGCTGCAGCTTCTCTGTTCTTTTTCATGGCTGCCTTGCTTGCCATTGTTCACCATTTTCACGAAATCGGGAAAACTCGGTTGATTATTTTGAACTGTCCGCCATTTACATTTCGCTCCACGTGTTGGATATGACAAAGGAAATCTAACAAAATCGCCGATTGGTTGCTTCAATAAGAATCAGCCAATCAGTGGCCTTGTTACATTACATTACTGATCTCGCTGGGTAGCGCGTTCTGCGCGGTGGATTTTAGCAGCCGATCGAAAATACGACTCGCCGGTCACAACATACCTCACCCCCCCCTAAAATTTTCTCCTCGAATTTAGACGATTCACGAGAATGACCCTAGACATGATCAAATCCGCGGAAAATTCTCATCCCTGGAGATAGCAACACTCAGAGCAATAATTTAGAAGATAAGAAAATAAGAGCAGTGAATATACATATGTACACATAAATATATATATACACAGTACGGAGCATTGTAGCTAGATGGAATAAACAGCATAACCGTCTATTTAGTTACCCCACATAGTATGAATATGTGCCCATGCATATTATCACCCTCCGTAGCGATTGATATTGTCCTAATTGTATACTAGAGGGGACCATTTTGTGTAAGTCTGTTGCGTCTTTTGCATTCAATACTATTAGGTCGTCACATTTTTTTGCTATTTCTGCGCGCAGCCCTGCTTAGATTATAAAGTCTGACAGCCGTAGGTAGGAAGGACCTGTGAAACCTCTCAGTCATGCACCTAGGATGATGTGGCCTACTGCTAAATGAGCTCCTCAGTGCATTTAGTATGTCCTGCATAGGGTGGGACTCAGACTCCAGCAGAGATGACAGCTTAGCCACCATCCTTCTCTCTCCTATCTCCTCCACTGGGTCAAGGCGTTGCCCCAGCACAGAGCTAGCTTTTTTGATCAGTTTGTTCAGTCTCTTCCTATCGGCTGTTGTGATGCCACTGCCCCAGCAGACCATTTCAAAAGTGATGGCTGATGCCACCACCGTGCCGTAGAATGTCTTCAGGAGCACCCCTTGTACACCAAAAGACCTGAGCCTCCTAAGTAGGAACAGCCTGCGCTGTCCCTTCTTGTAGAATGTGTCGGTATTGTGTGTCCAGTCTAGTTTATTATTCAAATGAACACCCAGGTACTTGTAGGATGTCACCATCTCAATGTCTGTTCCCTGGATGTTTACTGGTGCTGTGAGGGGTTGTCCTTGCCTGCGGCAGTCCACCACCAGCTCCTTAGTTTTCCTCACATTGATCTGGAGGCAGTTCCGATGGCACCAGTCCACGAAGTCCTGGATAAGTCCTCTGTACTCAGCTTCATCTCCGTTGGAGATGAGGCCGATGAACACAGAGTCGTCAGAGAACTTCTGCAGATGGCAGTGTGTTGTGTTGTGTGAGAAGTCCACAGTATAAAGAGTGAACAGGAAGGGAGCCAAAACCGTTCCCTGGGGGGGCCCCCGTGCTGCTGCTGATCGTGTCGGACACACAATCCCGGGTTCTCACAAACTGTGGCCGGTTTGTGAGGTAGTCCAGGATCCATGATGACAGGTGCTGGTCCACCCCTGCGCACAGCAGCTTGTCCCTCAGGATCATCGGTTGAATGGGGTTGAAAGCACTGGAGAAGTCAAAGAACATGATCCTCACCGCGTTCCCAGGCTTCTCCAGGTGGGACAGGGAACGGTGAAGAAGGAAGATCACTGCATCCTCCACCCCGATGCCATGCTGGTAGGCGAACTGGAGTGGATCCATCGCTGGTCCCACCAGGGGGCGGAGGTGAGCAAGGAGCAGTCTCTCCAGGGTCTTCATCAGGTGAGACGTCAGGGCCACTGGCCTGTAGCTGTTCAGGTCTCTGGGGTGGGAAGTCTTTGGTATGGGTACCACACAAGATGTTTTCCACAACTGTGGTACCAGTACCAAGGTACTCAGCTTCAGGCTCAGGTTGAAGATGTACTCCACAATCCCACATAGTTGGTCTGCGCAGGACTTGAGGAGCTTCGCGCTGATGCTGTCCGGTCCCGAGGCCTTCCTCGCCTTGATCTTCCTCAGCTCCGTCCTCACCTGGGTCTTAGTGAGGGTCAGGTTGGGGGGCTGTGTGCTGGGAGTGGGGGGGTGTTGGTGGAGGTTAATAAGGATTACCATCCTTATTAGCACAAGGATGGTAATCGCAGTACAACTGAATATGTTAGCATCTTCCTAACTCACTGATCATTTATCTGATGCCGAAGAAGCAGACCGATGCGTTTTTCTCTCAGCCCCATTCTCTAGGACGCTATAAATTTGTGTACTTTCGTTATCACGGAAGTTGAACTACGTGATAATTTTTTTTTTAAGGTTGGTGTTTCATTTTTTTGTAAAATTCATAGAACAGTTAGCTTTTCTTTCATTATGCATACCATACTGTATGTGTTGAAGTCATTGCTATATTATTGTTTAATATACTAATCAACACTTAAGTCTTGTGGGTCATTAGATTCTAGATTTTGTTGATCATTAGAGCTGAATGTTGTCAAAACTGACAGTCTATGGGAATAAAACAAAATATGAGGGGGAAAAAAAAAGAAAAATGAGGGAAATGACAGGAAGAGCCTACAAACTTCCAACAGCTTTTCTGATGCTGCTCTACCAGGAAAACACATTTTGCAAGGTGTTCAGATGTGTACTAAGAGGAAAATGTCACAAATTGAAATATGATTGAAAAAAGTTGCAAATTCATTAGTTTGTGTGGAAAAAGGTTTAATAAATGATGACAAAAGTCCTAAATTTGAAATAAAGCATTTATATAGCAATAAACTAACCAGCATTAATAAGTGAGGATTTTTTTGTAAATTAGTATCAGTTTTTTGTAAATGTACATTTTGTAAATTTGCAATTTTTTCATGTAAATTTTTAACTATTCTTGTAAATGTATTACTTTCTTTTCCTTGGAAATGTGTTTCTTTCCCTAGTCATTTTTCCTCTCATTAATTTAAAATCTTTTTTATTATGAATTTGATACTTGCTTATGGTAAATTGGATTTTTAATTGTAAATAATCATCACTTCTCCAGGGATGAGAATTTTCCACGGATTTGATCATGTCTAGGGTCATTCTCGTGAATCGTCTAAATTCGAGGAGAAAATTTTAGGGGGGGGGGAGTGAGGTTTTTGCACATTTACTCTTGCAAAGCCTTCCCAGAAGAGTTGAATGTGTTATAGCTGCAAAGGATGGCTTTCCACAAGGTTTAGGAGGGTGTTTATGGGAATTTTTGACCATTCTTCCAGAAGTGCATTTGTGAGGTGTTGGATGAGAAGGCCTTGCTGGCAGTCTCCAGTCTAATTCACCCCAAAAGTGTTCTATCGGGTCGAGGTCAGGGCTTTGTGTAGGCCGGTCAAGCTCCTCCACACCAAACTCGATCATCTATGTCTTTATTGACCGTGCTTTGTTCATTAGTGCCTACTCATTTGGATGAGTGTTCCAGTATTTTTAGCAATAAAGTGCATCTTCAACCAATTCTACTGAACTGTATATCTGAGGAATCTCCATTCAGGCGACAAGCTAATGACAGTGCCGACAGTCCATAAAGGGACTCACAGAACATTTATTACCAGAATCTGTGTGCAGGATGGTTAGACAGGGCATCATGTTCAGATGAACGTGCCTGCTGGGAGCCGTACCACATCACTTCACTGGGTTTCTTTGCTGGAAAAGACAAAAAATGAGTTGCACACAGGGACAAAGGACAACAATTTGTTTTCACAATCAAACACACCCGCACTGTGTGGCCAACGTACTTGCATAAGCCTGCCAAAACAGACTACTAAAGTCAGGTTAAATGAGAACAATGGGATCCCCGTATATAAAAGATGCACACAGATAGATAGCAACTGGGTTTCTTTGTCTTTTCAATGTGGCCATGATACTGAACTCCTGTTTATATAAATAAAAAAAGAATGTTTACCAGGTAAAACTCTATATAGTGGAAGATGTGATTCAATTCCATAAACTGAGAAGCAAATGAAAGCATTTGCAGTGTATCTGGGAGGTATTCACAGTGCTTCACTTTTTCCACATTTTGTTATGTTACAGACTTATTCCAAAATGGATCAATTTTTTCCTCAAAATTCTACACACAGTACCCCATAATGACAATGTGAAAAGTTGTTTTTTTTAAATTTTTTTGTAAATTTATTAAAAATAAAAAAAGAAATCACACGTACATCAGTATTCACAGCCTTTGCTCAATACTTTGTTGATGCACCTTTGGCAGCAATTACAGCCTCAAGTCTTTTTGAATACAATGCCACAAGCTTGGCACACCTGTCTTTGGGCAGTCTGACCCATTCCTCTTTGCCGCACCTTTCAAGCTCCATCGGGTTGGATGGGAGGCGTCGGTGCACAGCCATTTTTAGATCTCTCCAGAGATGTTCAATTGGATTCAAGTCTGGGCTCTGGCTGGGCCACTCAAGGACACTCACAGAGTTGTCTTGAAGCCACTCCTTTGATATCTTGGCTGTGTGCTTAAGGTCGTTGTCCTGCTGAAAGATGAAGCGTCACCCCAGTCTGAGGTCAAGAGCGCTCTGGAGCAGGTTTTCATCCAGGATGTCTCTGTACATTGCTGCATTCATCTTTCCCTCTATCCTGACTAGTCTCTCAGTTCCTGCTGCTGAAAACATCCCCACAGCATGATGCTGCCACCACGATGCTTCACTGTAGGGATGGTATTGGCCTGATGATGAGCGGAGCTTGGTTTCCTCCAAACATGACGCCTGGCATTCACGCCAAAGAGTTCAATCTTTGTCTCATCAGACCAGAGAATTTGGTTTCTCATGGTCTGAGAGTCCTTCAGGTGCCTTTTGGCAAACTCCATGCAGGCTGCCATGTGCCTTTTACTAAGGAGTGGCTTCCGTCTGGCCACTCTACCATACAGGCCTGACTGGTGGATTGCTGCAGAGATGGTTGTCCTTCTGGAAGGTTCTCCTCTCTCCACAGAGGATTGCTGGAGCTCTGACAAAGTGACCATGGGGTTCTTGGTCACCTCCCTGACTAAAGCGCTTTTCCCCTGATTGCTCAGTTTAGACGGCCAGCCAGCTCTAGGAAGAGTCCTGGTGGTTCCGAACTTCTTCCTTTTATGGATGATGGAGGCCACTGTGCTCATTGGGACCTTCAAAGCAGCAGAAATGTTTCTACACCCTTCCCCAGATTTGTGCCTTGAGACAATCCTGTCTTGGAGGTCTACAGACAATTCCTTTGATTTCATACTTGGCTTGTGCTCTGACATGCACTGTCAACTGTGGGACCTTATATAGACAGGTGTGTGCCTTTCCAAATCATGTCCAATCAACTGAATTTACCACAAGTGGACTCCAATTAAGCTGTAGAAACATCTCAAGGATGATCAGTGGAAACAGGATGCACCTGAGCTCAATTTTGAGCTTCATGGCATAGAGTCAAGATTCAAAGATTTTTTTTGTCAATGCTACTATACGTACAGGACATACAGGAGAACTGAAATGGTGTTTCTCTCTCTCTTCAGTGGTGTGCGCAATATAAAAAAGAAAAAGGAATAAGGCTGGAAAAACAACAACAGCAGTCTATGTACAGTAATGCTACCCGTAGTGCAAGTGGCGACAAAAGGTAGATCCAGACATCCCATAGTGCAAAGATAAACAATGAAACCCAGCAATCCTATATACAGAAAAGTAGAGCAGTAATACTCATAGCTGCAAGTTCAATGCGGTAGTGTAGGTGCAGACAGTGACAGATAGGACTGCAAAAGCTGTGAATACTTATGTGCATGTGATTTCTTAGTTTTTTATTTTTAACAAAATTTGCAAAAATCTCAAAAAACTTTTTCATGTTCTCATTATGGGGTATTGTGTGTAGAATTTTGAGGAAAAAAATTAATTTAATCCATTTTGGAATAAGGCTGTAACAACAAAATGTGGAAAACGTGAAGCACTGTGAATACTTTCCAGATGCACCGTAATTTAACTAAACATGGGTAACTGTCAAATCAGCTGCAGTGCTCCTTTAAACAGAGCTGCTGCCATGCATTTCAGGATGTAAGGACTATAATCTCTAATTTGGCTGGAAGATAGTAAGGAATCTGGTTTTAAATAGGAGAGAACACAGTCAAAAGTCAGTACAGATAAGGATTTGCCTGTTGCTTTCACTTTTTAAATTTAATTATGTGTATGCAGCACATGCCACATTGCCAAAATTTTCCACATACAATTAATAACGAATAAATAACTTCAATCACTAAAATTTACTGACCATTTTCTTGCTTTTGTTGTGAAATCCCTGGTTTTATTTTGAAAGTTTACTCTTCCTGTAGTCAGATGGTGCAAGACTTAGTTTTTTTCATCCAGTGGCATATAGTTCCTAATTTTTTATTTCATAATGTGAAGATGAAACCGCCATCATTAACATTAAAGCAGCTCTTTATCGCTCCAACTAATTTACTGCTAGCCTAGCATTAGCAAGTTTGTTTTTAACCTGGATCACTGCTGTTGCTGCTCTCTACACTGAGAGACCAGACAGGAGAACCTCACTTATCAGCTGATTATTGCTGTGTTATTCACTGTCACAAAGCACTGTTATTTCCTACTGAACTTAAAAGTCATTATTTAGGGTCCTGATACATAAAGGGACAGTACATGATCAGACACAGTTGTGAAAGTATTAACAGAGGGGGGAAAATTACAAAATTTTGGTTATCCACCCAGCACTACGATACCTTGTCTGTAGTCTGGATCAGAAGCCACTGAAGGGCTTTCACTAGATGAGCTGTAATCGCTGTGGTACCTCTGATGTGTGTGGACAGGATCTGAGAGGGAAAAAAGTGATTAAAACTCATGCTATACACAGCACAAATTATAAAGCGGTATAAGAACATATTTGACATGACAGTCATGCAATTTATGCAACTTAAAATGGTTATTCCATGTCATAAGAACTCCACAAATTGTGATTTTCACTCAGCTTTCACAACAAATGAACAACAGTTTTCTTTCGCAGGGACCCTAAAAACCTATTCAGACCAATGACAATGCAGAGGCAGCACAGGGTGACGCACAGAGCAGAATTTAGTCATGCTGCGCTTCCAGTGAAAGGCAGAGACATCTACATCAAGTACATGCAGGCATGATCCTGTCAGGTTAGAGTTTTTTTGTTGAAGGTGTAATCTTTTGTCTTGCTTGACTGGGTGAACTAGAGCAAGTACAGACCAGCTCGCCACAGAAATGAGTTCATGAAGCCTTTCTTTAAAAAAAAAAAAAAAAAAAGCACCAGTGAAGCAAAGTTTTGTGGTAACTGGAAGACTTACAGTAAATGAACCTTAACCTTACCCTAACGTGTCATATGTTTTTCAGCCTAAGACACAGAACTTGACAGTCCTGCTCTTAAGTATCAGCTGCATAGTTCAAGTGAATGACATTCTTAAGTCAAGGCTCAGGAATTTTAGCTCAGTTTCACACAACAACAGGCCTCTCTTTGTACTTGTGGGTGTCTGTTGTAAACATCTTAAGTGAAAAGCATTGTGACCTTGCAGCGACTCTACTGTTACTAAGAGGAAGGACCGATCAGCCAAAATGGCTTTCCTGGCTGGCGAGTCATGAGTTCCTTTGATGCAGTGTCATCTCTCATAAAAGGTGCACAACAGCACAGGGTGCTTTATGCTATTTAACACTAATTTTCCATGCAGTTAAAAAGACTCACATTTACATAAAACACAAATAATACAACATGCATGCATGCAGCCACCTGTCATAGACTGATGCTACGCTGCACTTTGGATGATTTTAGAGACATGCTGAAAATGAACCCCTACTAAATGATATTTTTTCTTCAACTGTCTGTTATTAATTAGCTAATCAGGAAAGGGAAACCGAATAAACGGTGACACAGCCTTTAATGTAAAAAGAAAGGGCATTTATATCATTTGGCATAAAGTTATCCCAACAAATTTCATGGTTGAAAGCATGAATGTCCTGGAACAAGCTGGAGCCTATCCCAGTTGGGTTTACCCTGGGTGGGCTAACCACACTTAATAGCTACCAGTTAACACAACCTGGACGTCTACAGACAGAGAAGGAAACCAGAGCACCTGGAAAGAAAAAAATAAAGGCCTGCAATTTAAAAAAAAAAAAAAAAAAAACAATTGCGAACTCTGCGCATTAAGAGGAGCTCCAAATCAACATGACAGCAGGTCAAAATAAAGAAAAAGCTTGCCAGTATTTTTTTTATAATGTAAATGAATAAAAGAACAGCAGTTCCTAAATGACCTACTGGGGAGTGGTGAGGCAAAAGCCGATGTGTGACAGGATTTTATAACATCTATAATATAATATACAACAACTCTATAATATATAAACTAAACAGAAACAAAGTGCTTTTGCTATAAATTAATTGAAGCAAATATGGACAGATGATATGTAAAACAGTGGCCCATTAAATACTGTACAAGCACGGGAAGGAAAAGTAAATGCAGCATGTTAATCTAAATTAGAGAATTTTAGTCTGTTGTCATTATGGCATCTGCAGGGATACAGAAGTTACATTTTCGGCTTTTTTATTTTTAAGGCAATTTGATCAAATGTAAGCCCTTAAATTCTCACAACAATAATTTATTTGTACTGAAATTTCTGCAAATTCTTTATCATATCCAGCTCATGTTAAATTTTCACTTCTCCTCAGTGCCGCCACTGCATACAGACAATAGCTAATCTTTTACTTGAGAGAGCGAGCAAGAGCAAGCTTTAGCCTAAAAAAAAAAATCTGCACAGATAAACACAATGTATTTGAGCTTTAAAATAAAGGTAAAACAGCCGAGTTACAAGAATAAACTGGCCTGTCACCATTAGTAAAGGGAAAGTTTTAACTAGTATGAAACTTTTCTCTTAAAATTGCAACTTTATTCTTTGACTTTTTTCTCCAAAAGCATTTTTTTCCACGTGCGACTTTTCCAATTAATGCAGTTCATTTTTGCTGGTTTTCTTTTTCTTGTAAATTTGAAATATTTTCTAATTGTGAGATTTCGTCATTCAACAAAAGAAAAGCTTTCTTGTTTAACGTGTGGGGCATTTATAAGAACCCCAAGAGAAGGATTTAAAGATTAACTGTAATTTTAAAGGAAAATTAAGACTTTAAATTTGGATTTAAAAAAATGACTTTTTAAGGACCTGGGACACCCACACACAGAACTTCATTACATTTTATTTCATTTTATCTGAAAGATTTCATTTTACCCCCTTTATATTATTTTCTCTTTTGTCATCATTGGCAGATTTATTTTTCACCATTCTCGGTTTCTTCCAAAAATCATATTTCTACTGTATGATTTCTGCATGTATACGGCTTCTAGACATGAAGTCTTTCAGGATGAACATGTCCTGGAGGAAAACAGATTTTTTTTTTTTTTTAAATCTTAAGAGCCTACAGTATAGGAGTAGGACAAAAGACTGATTTGGCAATGTATCACGATATTTGGCACCAGCAATGGTGCACGAATCCCTAAACGCATGCATTGATCTTTTATTAATTACACACAGTCATGTAAACGCTGCATACTCTTGGGTATTAATCAACCAGCTGCATTTTCAGTCCATCAGATGGCCAAAGTAAGTGCCCAGTCAGGAGAAGTCATAGCTTGTCTCGCAAGATTTGCAGCCATGTGTACAAGTTAAGAAGACATTAGATGTAGCAAAAAGTCAACTCAAATGCTGTGAATTTTTTTTGAATTCCAAAGACGGAACAAAAGACCTTGATATGACACACAACCCGCAAAGAGCACTGCACGAAGAGATTAGGGGAAAAAAAAATTGGAACACGCGGACCAGCACACTGACCTCAGACCCATTCAGCAACAGGAGTGTTAGCAACGGCTAAGCTAAAAACACTACAGCATGAGCGGCGCTGACCAGCCAACTCCAGACACCTCCCACACAACAAAGCCAAGTTCAAACGCAGAGCAAGCCAAGTAAGCAACACAGTCCACCACCCTCCCTGTGCACAGAGACAAATGAAGCCCCCTGGAATATGAGAATGTGGCCAGCAGAAAGGACCACAGCAGCACCATATCCCACGGAGGACTGAGAGCCTGCATCCACCAAAACAAAGTGAAAAAAGTGAAAACTTAAAAGAAACAGATATTGACAGTTGTACTTTAGGGACAAAATTTGACATTGAAATGGGAGAGGAGATGTATGGTATCATGATGAATTGTAATAGTGATAGGATTGTGATAGATTGTCACAGTATTGGATTGTGACCCAAGTATCGTGATCTGAATCACATTGTCAGGCCCCTCGAGTTTCCCAGCCCTATAACAGTATAGTGTAGCAGAGAAAAAAAAACTGTAAAAAATGTCTTGCTAGCCTATTATAAACTTCTCTTACATACTATTCTTGGAGGTTTGAAATGAATTAGATGGTAGACCAAACTGGATCAGCAATAAATGTAGTGGTCAAAATACATTAAATAAATTCCTAATAATAATAATAACAACAACAACAATAAGGTGCTCTGAAAACACCTCCCTTTTCCCTTGGAGGAGAAGTCTCCTGAAATGTTGCCCGAATTTGAACTGCCCCAGTCCAAAGCCGCATGACCCGCTGCCAAGTGCCGGAAAAGTCCAATAATGTCAGGAATTTCCTCATCTACTAAGCATGACTCCAATTACAGCATCTAGGTCTACAAGGAAGGCTTTTACTCATTCAAGACTGAGGCACCTTGGCACTAAATAAAAGGGAGGGGAAGGGGGGTGCTTTGGGATGAGATGGAAGTAGGCCAGGTAGAGACATGTCCATGCACAAAAAGGCATGCACCCAAGCAACGCCGAGCCCTCTAACACATTTAAACATGACTTGCGAATGCACACACACACACACAAACAGCGTAGAGGAGCGCTGAAACCTGAGACCACTGACCAGTGCTGTGTCGTCACTTTCCTGCAGAAAAGAGCAGAAAGAAATGAGAGAAAAGAGGAGGAAAAGGAGACCTCCGCCAAGTGACACATCCACGGGGCCTTGCAAATAGTTTCTGCTTAATTAGACCCCATTAATACGTCACCAGCTAAAGAGTGGCTCAACATTTGTAGTTACCCTCACCGTAACAAGCCCTTGCATCAATCAGCTGTCTATAATGGCGTCTATGATAATTTAATACTAATTAGAGGCCATTCTGTAAGAAATTGACAGAAATAAGCTCTAATCTTGACATTTATAAGATGAGCCTTTATTAGTCCCACAATGGGGAAATTCCAGGATTACAGCAGCAAAGGGATAGCAGCACTCAGAGCAATAGTCAACAAGATAAATATATATTAAAGATATATAAACAAGCTATATTAAAGCCTTTAATTTAATATTACTACCTCTGATGTGATTGCATGGCAATAGATAGGTGTGCAGGTAATTCAGACCAAATCTATAGTGCATTTTTAGGTATTTCTAGTCTAAATTTTGGGCTTTTCCTTGTGCATCACCAGGGTTAGAGTTGTAGTCAGCCTAAGTTAACCCAGAAATATTCCCCCGTTGATTATTTGGCCACAGAACTAGACTAAAAGTAAAAGGTGTTACCCAATCCTGTACTCTCATTTCCGTTCAAATGACAAAAATGTTGCATTTATATCTTCAGGATATGCTTGATATAGAAGATCTAACACACGTAGAAGTATAGAAAGGTGGAAATACAGTATGTACAATGAAAGGACCTATAGTGAGTAAAGCCACATACCCCACGCATCCCCATATCAGCTGCCCCTAATGAGAACTGTGATCAACATAAAATGGACTGAAAAAGTACAAGTCTCCCTCCCCCCCAAAAATGGAACCCCCTCATTAGAAATATGTGGAAACCAAACTCGTCCAAGGTATTGATGAGTTAAAGCTTCTGTATAAATTTAAAGTCAATCTCATTAGAAATGCAGAGGCTACTGTGGCGACAACATAAAAAGACCCCTCTCCCCTAAAAGTGGAGCCCCATTAGATACTGTGTATCTGAAAATCAAACTCGTCCAAGGTATTGATGAGTTTAAGCTTCAGTATAAATCTGAAGTCAATCCAATCAGAAATGCAGAAATGACAAGATAAAATGTTAAACAAACAAAGAAATGGATGGACAGACAGGTCAAAAACATTATACCCATTATAACTTTGTTGCGGGGGATATAGTAATTAAAACATTACACTATGAAGTGTCCAGAGCCTTTGACATTTAGATCTATGCACAACTGATACCTCCAAGGGATGAATATTCCTCGGGGTAAAAGCCTAGAAGGGAACAATCCCGGGGGGGGGGGGGGGGGGTAGACAGACCAGATACTGGTTAAATTCTTAAGGAAAGAGATGAGCACATGAACACATAAAGACTATGTTTCACAATCTCAGTCTGTGTGAACGTAAACTTCACCACATTCACTTCAATATATAACAATAAGTAATTAAATAATTACTTGTAATAACTTCACAGGGCAATCAAATTGACACTCCTTGACAATGACATTTTTTAAAAATTGCATCTGGATTCTCCTGAGGAAGAAAAAAACAAAAAAACAAAACAGGACAAGAACCCTCTCATTACCAAATTATTAAATCTCTGACCTCATGCTCAGTGGATATAAAAAGTCTATACAGCTCTTACAAAAGTGTTGTGATGTTAAAAAAAAATGAGAATGCGACAAATTATTTCATAACTTTTTTCACCTTATACAGTGGAGCAAAAAAGTATTTAATCAGCCACCAATTGTGCAAGTTCTCCCACTTAAAAGATGAAAGAGGTCTCCAATTTTCATCATAGGTATACCTCAACTATGAGAGACAAAATGAGAGAAAAAAATCCAGAAAATCACATTGAAGGATTTTTAATGAATTAATTGGTAAATTCCTCAGTAAAATAAGTATTTGGTCACCTACAAACAAGCAAGATTTCTGGCTCTCACAGACCTGTAACTTCTTCTTTAAGAGGCTCCTCTGTCCTCCACTCGTTACCTGTATTAATGGCACCTGTTTGATCTCGTTATCAGTATAAAAGACATCTGTCCACAACCTCAAACAGTCAGACTCCAAACTCCACTATGGCAAAGACCAAAGAGCTGTCAAAGGACACCAGAAACAAAATTGTAGACCTGCACCAGGCTGGGAAGACTGAATCTGCAATAGGTAAGCAGCTTGGTGTGAAGAAATCAACTGTGGGAGCAACTGTTAGAAAATGGAAGACATACAAGACCACTGATAATCTCCCTCGATCTGGGGCTCCACGCAAGATCTCACCCCATGGGGTCAAAATTATCACGAGAACGGTGAGCAAAAATCCCAGAACCACACGGGGGGACCTAGTGAATGACCTGCAGAGAGCTGGGACCAAAGTAACAAAGGCTACCATCAGAAACACACTACGCCGCCAGGCACTCAAATCCTGCAGTGCCAGACGTGTCCCCCTGCTTAAGCCAGTACATGTCCTGGCCTGTCTGAAGTTTGCTAGAGAGCATTTGGATGATCCAGAAGAGGACTGGGAGAATGTCATATGGTCAGATGAAACCAAAATAGAACTTTTTGGTAAAAACTCAACTTGTCGTGTTTGGAGGAGAAAGAACACCATACCTACTGTGAAGCATGGGAGTGGAAACATCATACTTTGGGGCTGTTTTTCTGCAAAGGGACCAGGACGACTGATCCGTGTAAAGGAAAGAATGAATGGGGCCATGTATCGTGAGATTTTGAGTGAAAACCTCCTTCCATCAGCAAGGGCATTGAAGATGAAACGTGGCTGGGTCTTTCAGCATGACAATGATCCCAAACACACCGCCCGGGCAACAAAGGAGTGGCTTCGTAAGAAGCATTTCAAGGTCCTGGAGTAGCCTAGCCAGTCTCCAGATCTCAACCCCATAGAAAATCTTTGGAGGGATTTGAAAGTCCGTGTTGCCCAGCGATAGCCCCAAAACATCACTGCTCTAGAGGAGATCTGCATGGAGGAATCGGCCAAAATACCAGCAACAGTGTGTGAAAACCTTGTGAAGACTTACAGAAAACATTTGACCTCTGTCATTGCCATCAAAAGGTATATAACAGACTTCCGGTTATGGCGGCCACCTAGAAGGACACGTATCACTCTGCTCTGCTCCTAGAGATAAATATTCGGCAAATAACTTTCTCATTTGGAACAGAATTTTTCCCAGCGTTTGGGCGAGGATATGCCGGTGAAGTCTAAGGCTGGGAAATCAGGTGGGGGAAAAATTGAACCGCCGAAGCAGTCCAAATTAACGGACTTTCACGTCTGTGGCGCAGCAGGAAAAGATGCGGATATGGCGGATGAAACTAGTGGTGGTGCGGTAACTGCTGATGATGGCGGCACAGGTGCAGTGCCGGCTGCCATTAGCTCAATGAGAGCAGACTTTTCCGCTAAACTTGATGGGATTATGGCAGCGTTGGATGCAATGAGAAAGGAATTGGGTGACTGCGTGGAGCGAGTGACGCAGGTGGAGCTTCGTGTTTCCAGTGCAGAGGATGAAATCGGCGGACTTCAATTAAAGGTGCGCACTTTGGGAAAAAAAAAAAAATGTCTGGAAAATAATGTCCTGGACTTGGAGTCCCGGTCGAGATGGAACAACCTGAGGCTTGTGGGTCTACCGGAGGGAGCTGAAGGTCGTGATTCATGCTCCTTTTTGGAGGGGTGGATCCCGGAGGCGCTGAACAACGCGGAGCTAAATTCATCAGTCGTCTTGGAAAGCGCCCACCGAATTGGCCCACCGAGAGGTAACAAGGCAGCACCGAGGACGCTAATTATGAAGTTTCTCAGCTACAGAGACAGGATGACGATCTCCAACGCGGTGCGGGCCAAAGGAGAAATTAAATACCAAGATCAACAGGTGCGGTTCTACCCAGATTTGGCCTCAGGAATCCAACAATTAAGGAAGCAGTTTGACCCCATCCGTAAAGAACTGCGCAACCTTGGGATTCGTCATGGAGTGATTTACCCTGCAAGACTTCTGGTCACATATGAGGGCAGAACACACATCTTCAAGACCCCTGAGGAGGCGCAGGAGCTCATCAAGAAGATCCAGGAAGAGACTGGTGGGAGCTAAGCATGAACAGAATATAGGGTAGAATATTTAAGCATTTACATAGGCATTTAATTGATTTGAAGCATATAGCAAGATTACAAAATATAGATTGTATTACATATTAAATAAAAAAAACAAAACAAAACTAAGATGTACAAAATTGCTATAAAATTTTGGAGTTAAATTTGAAAATTACAGAAGAGAGTTAATGTTACGTTATTAAAAGCAGTAGAGTTAGGGTGATTGGGAGGATGAAGAAGGAGTGGCTTTGGCTGATCCTCGTGGGTGTGGAGCGGTCGATGGCTATAGCAGGAGACAGAATTTTTTTTTGATTTTGGGGGGGTTTACCACGAAGGTGGGAAGAGGGAATTTGTTTGTGTGTAGTTTGTAGGATGAATGTTCAACCACTCATGTTTTTGCTTCTCTGTATGAGTATGTTTATATTGCGAGGTAATCCTAAACCCCCTATTGATCATAGACCAAAGCGTTAATCTTAATTTAACTTCATGGAATTGCAGAGGTCTACAAAATTTAAAAAAACTTAAACAAGTTATGAATAAAATAAAAGACATAGGTTCAAAAATTGTGTTTTTACAAGAAACCCATCTAATAGAGGAGGATGTAAAAAGAATTAGGAGAAGATGGCAAGGAAGTGTGTTCACCTCATCATTTTCATCCCAAGCCAGGGGAGTTATGACTCTCATACATAAATCAGTCCCATTTCAAGTGAAAAATGTAATTGGAGACAAATTTGGAAGGTATCTAATTATTCAAGGATCTTTGCTATTAGAAAACATAAATTTGGTGAACTTATATGGTCCCAACATAGATGATCAAAAGTTCTTTGCTAATTTATTTCTTATCTTATCATCACTTACAGGGCAACATATAATAGCAGGGGATTTTAATTGTACATTGAATCCCGGTATAGACAGATCAACAGGACTGGACTGTACACACAATGGATGCAGGATGATTATTAAGCATTCTATGAAAGAATTGAGATTGCTGGATATATGGAGAGAAATGAAACCACAAGTTAAAGCCTACTCTTGTTATTCTAATACCTACAAGTCATTCTCACGTATTGACTATTTTTTGATCTCCACAGAATTAAGGTCCAAGATTCAAAACTGCTTTTATGATAATATTGTGATCTCTGATCATGCACCCTGTTGTCTCATATATGTAGATAAGAAACTGACAAAGGAGCCAGGTAGGTGGCAATTTCAGCATAAATGGCTTCAGGATGAGGAATTTGTTAAGTACACAGAAAAACAGATAGATGAGTTCTTTGATATCAATACTACACAAACATCAGCATGTATAAAGTGGGAGGCTTTCAAAGCTTTTATTAGGGGACATATTATTAGTTATACAGGTTCAAAATCTAAGAAGACTCGAGAGGAGAGAGTCCAATTGGAACACAAATTAAAAATTCTTCAAGAAAAAGTGTATGCAGGAAGTGACCCAAAGTTAGAGAATGAATTAATAATTCTGAGAGCTGAATATGACAAAAAAAATCAGCGAATAGAGCTGCCTCGAGTCTTCTAAGATTGAAGCAATCTTTTTATGAACAAGGTGAAAAATCAGGGAAATTATTGGCATGGCAGATTAAACAATTAGAATCTAAAACATCAATTACCAGTATTATAAGTAACGGACAGGTAGTTGTAGATCCTTTAGAAATTAATAGAGCCTTTAGAGATTACTATGAAAAATTATATGATACAAAAAATGAAACTGACTTAACAAAACTAAATGGGTTTTTGGACGGACTATCTATACTGTGTATTCCAAATGAAAACAGGGAGATACTGGAGTCTAAAATTAGTCAAGAAGAAGTTGGGCTAGCCATTGATAATATGAAATCAGGAAAAAGTGCAGGACCAGATGGTCTTCCAGTTGACCTTTATAAAAAATTTAAGAATAAATTAATAAAACCTTTTTTGGAAATGGTTTTAGAAGCATTTCAAAATAATAATTTACCATCATACATGAATAATGCCTTAATTATACTGTTGCCAAAACCAGGCAAACCCTCTAATAAATGTGAAAATATGAGACCAATAAGCCTATTAAATGCTGACCTTAAGATAATCTGTAAAATTTTAGCCAGGCGAATACAAGAAATATTAAATACAGACAGCATACTAAATGTCCCACCAGGGACACAAATACACTTGACCACTGTTACACAGTTTTAAGAAATGCCTATCATGCCGTCCCCCGTGCAGCTCTGGGTTTTTCTGACCACTGTCTGCTCCATCTTATTCCAACATACAGACAGAAACTAAAAACTTCCAAGCCTGTTGTAAGGACTGTGAAGAAATGGACTGAGGAATCAAAGCTGAAGTTACAAGCCTGCTTTGACTGTACAGATTGGAGTGTTTTTGAAGCTGCAGCCATTAACTTAAATGAACTCACTGACACTGTGACATCATACACCTGTTTCTGCGAGGACATGTGTGTGCAGACCAAGACCTTCTGCATATACAACAACAATAAACCCTGGTTCATTCCTAAACTGAAGCAGCTACGTCAGACCAAGGAGGAGGCCTACAGGACTGGTGACTGGACTCTGTACAAGCGGGCCAGAAACATGCTGACGAAGGAGACCAGGCTTGCTAAGAGGAGCTACAGTGTGAAGTTACAAAAAAACTTCTCAGCTAACAACTCTGCTTCTGTCTGGAGAGGCCTACGGAATATCACCAACTACAAGAGACCATCCCCCCACCCTGCGGAAAACCTCCAGCTGGCTAATGACCTAAACAGCTTTTACTGCAGGTTTGAAAAGAACCTACAGTTCTCACCTCCCACCCACACAAAAGGATTATCTGCAGCCCCAGGAACTCCATCCCTCCTCCACTCTGACCTCCCACCAGCACTAATGATCTGTGAAGAGGAGGTGCGCCGGGTCTTTCAGAGACAAAAGATCAAGAAGGCTGCAGGACCTGATGGTGTGTCTCCGTCCTGCCTGAGAGTCTGCTCCAACGAGTTGGCCCCCATCTTCACCCGGATCTTTAACAGATCACTGGAGCTGCGTGAAGTGCCTTCCTGCTTCAAACGCTCCATCATCATTCCAGTTCCCAAGAAACCCTCTATTACAGGATTAAACGACTACAGACCTGTTGCCCTGACCTCTGTGGTCATGAAATCCTTGGAGAGATTGGTGCTGAGCCACCTGAAGGTCATCACAGGCCCCCTGATGGACCCACTGTAGTTTGCCTACCGGTCAAACAGGTCAGTGGATGATGCAGTGAATATGGGACTACATTACATCCTGCAACACCTCGACTCCCCAGGGACGTACGCCAGGATCCTGTTTGTCGACTTCAGCTCAGCGTTCAACACCATCATCCCAGGCATTCTTCATCAGAAACTCCTCCAGCTCAAGGTGCCCCCCTCCACCTGCCAGTGGATCTCCAGCTTTCTGACTGACAGGTGGCAACAGGTGAAGCTAGGGAGATTTACATCCAGCTCCCGAAAAATTAGTACTGGCGCCCCCCAAGGATGTGTCCTTTCCCCACTGCTCTTCTCCCTCTACTCCAACGACTGCACCTCAGAGGACCCTTCGGTGAAGCTCCTGAAGTTTGCGGACGACACCACAGTCATCGGTTTGATCCGGGATGATGATGAGTCTGCATACAGGCGGGAGGTGGAGCAGCTGATCCTCTGGTGCAGCCAGAACCATCTTGAACTTAACCCAGCCAAAACGGTGGAGATGACTGTGGATTTCAGGCGACACCCCCCTTCATTCCCCCCACTCACCATCCTCAACAGTACAGTGTCCACTGTGGACTCCTTCAAGTTTCTGGGTACCACAATCTCCCGGAACCTGAAGTGGTCCTCCCATATTGACACTGTCCGGAAAAAGGCCCAGCAGAGGTTGTTTTTTCTGCGTCAGCTCAAGAAGTTTGATTTGCCTCAGGAGCTGCTGGTTGTCTTCTACACCGCCATCATCCAATCTGTCCTCTGCTTTTCCATCACTGTCTGGTTTGGATCTGCCACTAAACAGGACAAGACCAGACTGCAGCGGATCATTAAGTCTGCGGAGAGGATCATTGGTACCGACCTACCCTCCACTGAGAACTTATATCGGTCCATAACCAGGAAACGGGCGGGAAACATCTGTGCTGACCCATCACACCCCGGCCACAAACTGTTTGAACTTCTATCTTCTGGTCGTCGTTACAGATCACTGAAGGTCAAAACCACCCGTCACAGGAACAGTTTCTTTCCTCAAGCCATCACTCTGATGAACTCCTAACATTCACCTAGTCCTACCTGTTGCTGTACTCATGACTTTTCATCCATTATTACATTGCACATAACTCTCACACTGCTTTTTACTTCATTCACATTATATCACTGAATCTGAGTCCACATTGAAATACTGTGTGATTGTATATTTTTTCATATATTTCTGCAAAGTGTGGTTAGTCCGAGTAAATAACTGCATATATTCCTGTATATATTTGCATCCTTTTATAGAAACGTGGACAGACTGTAATTTACTGTACATACTCTGGTTGTCATTGAATCCTTATTTAAATCCTTCACCTGAACAACGAGAGCAAGTTTTTAGCCAAAGTCAAATTCCTTGTATGTGTTGTGCATACTTGGCCAATAAAGCTGATTCTGATTCTGATTACCAAATATTATTAACCGAGATCAGAATGGCTTTATAAAGGGAAGACAAGGCTTCCATAATGTAAGAAGATTATTCAATATTATTTACTCTAATAAAGAAGCACCGGATACAGCTCTCCTATCATTGGACGCCGAAAACGCCTTTGATAGGGTCGAATGGCCCTTTCTTTTTGAAGTCTTACAAAGGTTTGGATTTGGAAATAATTTCATAAAATGGGTTCAGATAATATATAATAATGCTACAGCAGAAATCCTAACAAACAGCAATATCTCAAAATCAATAAAAATCAATAGAGGATGTCGACAAGGCTGTCCACTTTCACCTTTACTGTTCACTATGGCAATTGAACCTTTAGCGATGGCAGTACGTTTACATCCGCAAATATATGGAATTAAGGTTGGACCAACAGAACATAAAATCTCCCTGTATGCCGATGACATAATTTTGTTTATGTCGAATCTTAAAAAATCAATTCCGACCTTGCTGAATTTAATAAAGAATTTTGGGGAAATATCAGGATATAAAATAAATAAAACTAAATCTTCAATATTAATGCTAAATGAGTCCCAGAGAAAGCACCCAGCTTCTGAGGTAAATCAATTCAATGTTGTAAATCAGTTTAAATATTTAGGAATTCAAATTGTGCCCAAGCTGGAATCAGTCGCCAGTGCCAACTACGAAGCCTTAATGACAGACATTAATGAGTTAATTCAGAGATGGATGTCACTACCAATGTCGATGATTGGGAGAATTAATATACTTAAAAGTAATATCTTACCCAAAATACTTTATTTATTTCAATACATTCCTTTACCACCACCTTCAGATCTATTCTCAAGAATTAAAAAAAAGTTAGTGGAGTTTATATGGAACAATAGGAAGGCTAGATTACGTCTGTCCTTACTATATTTACCATTTGATCGTGGAGGTCTGAAATGTCCAAACTTTATGTTGTATTACTGGTCAGCACAACTGAGGTCTATGACGTATTATTTTTCATCAAATGATCTCCCTCACTGGACTGAAATGGAATCATACAATTTACCTTTACCTCTTCCCATATTCATATATTCAGACTCGGCAAAAAAATTACAGAAACAAGTTAAAAATCCATTTGTAAAACATATGATTAAAATATGGTGTGAAACTAAAAAATATTTAAAAGAACCACACTTACTGTCACAATTTAGTCCAATATGGGGTAATCAATATTTTAAACCAGGGAGAGCGGATGCTGTATTTAAAGTATGGAATTTAAAAGGGATCCCAAAAATTCAAGATTTATATTTGTCATGTTCAGATAACATAATGTCTTTTGAAGAGCTGAGAATCAAATTTAATCTTAATAGAACACATTTTTTTAAAATATCTTCAGATTAGGAACTTTATTCGATCAAATCAAAACAATGCTCTCACTCGACCTATTTATTCATCCTTGGAAAAAATCTTGACGAAAGATAGTAAGAGAAAGGGTATTATTTCAGAGTTTTATAACTCATTGACATAATCTTCAAGTGAAAACTCACAGAAAAGACTGAATTATTGGAAAGAAGACCTGCAAACTGAAATCTCAGAGGAACAATGGGAATTGGCTTGTACAGAAGCTCAAACCAAATCAATAAATGTACGTCTAAAATTGATACATTTTAAATGGTTAATGCGGATGTATGTTACACCGGTGGAATTAAATAGATATAACAAAAACATACCAGATACATGCACAAAATGTATGGAAAGTAAAGGAACCTTATTTCATTGTTTATGGGAATGTAGGAAAATTAGAATGTTTTGGGAAGAGGTGAGGGGAACAATTGAAAAAATAATTTCAAAACAAATCATATTGAATCCTAAATTGTTTTTGTTGGGTCTGCATCCAGAAAAGCACAACTTTAATAAAAGTGAAAGAGCATTCATAGACCTCAGTTTGCTTAACGCCAAAAAATGTATTGCACTATTGTGGAAAAAGACTCATAGACCAGATGTGACTCAGTGGTTAAGACAGATGTTAACAAACCTTCCACTAGAAAGAATAACATACATACTGAAATCAAAGGAAACTGTGTTTGAGAATATATGGAGACCTTTTATTGATTATGTACAGAATTTAAACATAACTTTTGAAGAAGAAGGTGAATGATGTGTGTGGACCTTATAAATTCCAAATTGGTGAATGTAATGGATTGCCTAGACTAAACAGAGGAGCATTGTTGAAGACCTGTTCCTGTTAGTGGTTGTTGGTGTGTTTTAGTACATTTTTTTTTATTACTTTAGTGTTAGTGTTTGATTGTGTTATGTTTGTAAAAAAGGTTCAATAAAAATACTGTGGGAAAAAAAAGGTATATAACAAAGTATTGAGATGAACTTTTGTTATTGACCAAATACTTATTTTACCAAGGAATTTACCAATTAATTCATTAAAAATCCTTCAATGTGATTTTCTGGATTTTTTTTTCTTATTTTGTCTCTCATAGTTGAGGTATACCTACGATGAAAATTGGAGACCTCTCATCTTTTAAGTGGGAGAACTTGCACAATTGGTGGCTGACTAAATACTTTTTTACCCCACTGTATGGCATGTGAGTGTGTTCAGGATGAACGCATCACATTCAAACTTGCATTAGATAAATGGACAGTTCACACCTGCCACACAAAAACCCACATTTCAAAATGGGTGTGTCATGTTTTTATATCCGCTGCAAACACAAACTACTGGAGCTCATATTCACATTAATGTTGTGAGATTAAAAGACGCCATGTTTCATTTTGCCTTTCTGCCCAGCAGATGTGCAAGTCTGAAACTGTTCCTGCCTTTGCAGATCTTATCTTAGCTCATACAGATTTTGTTGACTATGCATTTTTAATAGAAATTGAAACCTGGAAGAACTTTGGTGTATTTTATAATAGGCGTGAATTGGAGTCATTTTCACATTCTCATTCAGTTGTTTAGAGTGTGGATTTTTTTTTTAAATATGTGAAAAATCTTAAGTTCATATATTTTTTGAGTCAACTAAGCTCCAAAGACTAAATAAAGTTTTGAGGGCTTTTTTTTTTTTTTTTTTTTTTTTTTTTTAACAAGTGAAATAAAAAGGCATTTGAAAAACTGAATGTCTGTCACCCAAACATTTGCATACAATCACACACATGATTAGGAAGTGGGAAAATAAACTCCTAAACTTTCCTGTTTTAAAGCTCTCCTGGGCAGAGAACATTTACATACCTTTGTATAAAATAAAATTATACTGCCCCAATTATACTAAAGGGCAAAGGGGAAGGAAAGAAGAATGGGGCAGGAGTTTCGGGGGAGGGAAAGCCACACGTCAAGGAAAAGAATGCTTGGTTGGCAGTTCAGTCAGCATTAAAAATAGCTGCAAACAAATGTGGAGGCTGGTAGGAGTTTAAGTTGGGAGGATAGAAGAAAAGGAGAAAAGACAAAAATTTTACTATATAAAAGCAGTCAACCAATTGTTCCTCCACAGGTGGCCAACAAACCCATATAGGTGACGCATTTGCTTATGAAGACTTTACAAAGATTTCAATAAGCTCTAGGGGAAAACCTGAAACTCTTACTGCTGTGGACGAAGGTGTTGAACAATCGTGCTGTATGCTCAGACTAAGCGTGATTAGAAAAATATGCTACTTTTTTAGTCAGTAATTGGGCGTGTTTGTGCTTAACTCAACATGGCTGTCGCTATAGGTTAAAAAAAAAAAAAAAAAAAAAAAAAGAGAAAAGAGAGAGAAGAGCGGGACCTTGTATATAGCGTGTGTGACAGCAGCAGGTCAGAGTCGGGCTGGCCTGTAATTACCAGCCACTCTACCAATGAGTCACATATTCTGCCCTGCCACCAAAAATCATAATTCATTCAAGCCAGGCCCCATCTCACATGGTAGTTACAGACAGACAAGTCAGGGTGTCTAGCTCTAGCTGTTTTTGTCACTGCTTTTCATCTCACTTCTTTGAGGTCTCGTACAGTATGTATTTATATGGTACACTTGAATCTAAATAGACAATATTATAAGAGGGGGAGTGCTGTATCATGACTATAGTACAGCGTACAACCCGCAGTGTAGTACTGCGTTTGTACAACAGTTCCACAAATGCAATTTATAAGCTGACAGTATTAAGCAATGATAGATTATGGTTTGTTTACTCAATGTTATGTTATTCCGCCAAGATGAGAGCCATGGCCAGTCCTTCTGTTTTTTGTTTAATAAAGAATTCAACATCTATTGGGGTGTCCTAGCTACTTTACATGACTGTGTCCAACAACATGAAATGGCAAAAAAGAAAACCAAAGCTGATCTGGGTATTAACAACAAAACAACAGACAAATGCTGGAATAAATGCATAAGCTCATCTCTGGGTCTCAACACAGACATGATAAAAACATCAATTATCCAAATTAAAATGCACATTTACTGAGTCTCAGTCCCCATTTACAGCTGGTATTAAAATGCATTTTAAATGATTAAACTGCAATTTGGCTGCGCTTGTACACATGCACTTATATCTGGTATTAGCATGTGACTACAAAGTTTGCATGTTTGCTCCAATCATGCTCCTTCCAGCTGTCTACTGTGAGTGCATCGGGGGAAAAAGTGCATGTAAGTGGGTGTAGAATAAAGCTTTTAACTGATTAAAGGGAGGAAAAAAGAAATCTGACAACAGGTGGAAATATTAGATTTAACCGCATAAGAAAAAAAAACAAAACAGGAAAGTGCATACCTCCACCAAGACTGATTATTCACCGATTAAAACGTGTTGACTTTCAGAGCATGTTTCCTTTGCATGTGTAATTTTAAGATGATTAGCCTATTATTTTTCAAGATAGCAGCAATAATCTGTATTTAAAAAGCCCTATTTCACAATGTTACCAAAAGTGAAAAAACGATCCAGAATACACATGCTGATCCAGATTTGCAGTAAAATCTAAAGTATGTGATGGAATGCATTTATACTTGTGTTAAATGTGGTCAACATGTGTACCACTCGGGACTGGGTCATGGAGGTACAAGTAGAGATGCCCAGACTTCCCTCTCCCCAGCCACCTGCTCCAACTCTTCAGGCGGGATAGCAAGGCATTCCCAGGCCAGCTGGGAGACAGTCTCTTCAACATGTCCTGGGCCTGGCCCAGGATCTCCTCCTGGTGGGACGCGCTCGAAACACCTTAAGTGGGAAGTGTCTAGGAAGCATCCTAATCAGATGCCCAAACCACCTCAACCAGTTCCTTTCGATGTGGAGGAGCAGTGGCTCCAATCTAAGCTTCTCCTGGATAACTGAGTTTCTCACTCGATCTCAAAGGGTGAGTCAAGCAAAGGAGAAAGCTCATTTAAGCTGCTTGTATCCTTGATTTCATTCTTTCAGTCATTACCCAAAGGTCATGACCATAGGTGAGGGTGGGAACATAGACTAACCGGTAAATTGATAGCTTTGCTTTGGAGCTCAGCTCCCTCTTTACAACAACACATCGGTACAATGCTCGCATCACTGCAGATGCTGTTCCGATTCCTCTGTCAATCTCCCATTCCATTCCCCTCACTCGTGAAAAAGACCACAAGACACCTGAACTCCTCCACTTGGGACAGGACCTTGTCCCTGACCTGGAGAAGATAATCCACCCTTTTCTGTCTGAGAATCATGGACTCAGACTTGGAGGTGCCGACTGTCATCCCGGCCGCCTCAGACTCTTTAGCAAACTGCTCCAGTAAGACCTGTAGATCATTGATCGATAAAGTTAACAGAACCACATCATCTGCGAACAGTAGAGACGAGATCCCGTGGTTACCGAATATGGCACCCTCCGTTCCTTGGTTTTGCCTAGAAGTCCTGTCCATAAAAATTATAAACAGGATCTGCAACAAATGGCAGGCCGGCAGAGTCCAACTCAGTGAAAATTAGTTTGACTGATTGTTAGCAATACGAACCAAACTCTCGCAATGGTTGTATAGGGACCAGATAGCTTGTAGCAACAAGCTTGATACCCCATGCTCCCAAAGCACCCCCTTCCAAAAAAAAAAAAAACAAAAACACGAGGGATGTGGTCCAATGCTTTTTCAAAGTCCACAAAACACACGTAGATTGGTTGGGCAAACTCCTACAAACCTTCAAGGATTCTTGAGAGGGTAAAGCTGGATTCAAGCTGCACCTCTGCTGTCCGCATCTGCTCAACCTTGAGGCTTGTGTAAGAAAAATTACGCCATCTTCTCCAGTCCGCGAATGTCCGCAGACCCCTTCTGCAGATGTCCGTGTGCATCCCAAATTTTGTGACTGCGTTGACTACGCATGCGCAAGATTAAACCTTCCATTCATGAGGTGGCGCTACAACACAGCATACAAAATCAAAGTAGGCAAAGATGATGACAACGAGAACAAACATGTATGAATCGTTTTGCAGCAGCAGCTTGAGTGGAAAAAAAGCATTAAAAAACGGTAATTCCTCCTTTCCCTCAAAACGATGCCACTGTTGTCACTACAAAAAATGTACATCGATCTCACGTTTCTTCACTTTTATATAGCAGGCAAACAAACTGACATTTTAGCGCATTTGCGCTACCCATAGGACTGCGGTGAAACTACAAATAACAGTTGTGCGCATGTGTCAACCACTTGGCCTGGTAGGCAAAAAAAATGAAGCATATACACAACCGCATGTGCGCCGGCCTCGTCCAAAGCGGACATGCACCTCAGCGGACTAGAGCAGAGATGTACCATAAATCCAGCTTAAAGAGTTGGTCCTATGTGCCACCACCGAGACGAAAACCACAGTGGTCCTCCTGAATTCGAGGTTTGATCAACGGTCAGAACCCTCACCAGCTTCAGAAGTGTTTTTTAAAAAACAAAACAAAAACAAACAAAAAAAAAACATCCTACTTGCATTTTTAGTGTATTTATATTTGTGTATTTGTATTTTGTGATATAAAATAGTGATCCATTCACAGAAAATGTCAGCTGTACAAGGCACCTCGGGTAAAATTTGTTCTATACTGAACTCTTAACTTTAAGCAACACACTCACCATCCACTGCTTGTCTTAACACCTGAAGTTTCCTCTGTTTCTCCTTGATTCTGTCATAGGCACCAGGGAGGCCTGAACCAACAGACAAAGCCGAGCGATGATGAGGTTTCCAGCTCTTTTGTCCATCAAACTCAGAGTAGCGAGAATCCCTGTCCCTGGATGCCTTCAGGGGTGATTTGCTCCCACCAAGAGAGTGTGTACTTAAGGCAGTGCTACCTCTCCTTGCATCTTCCAGAGCCCCAAAACGAAGAGCCTCTGGGTCGATGGAAGCCAAGTCCACAGAGGAGGCCCAGGTCTTTCTGGCCTGACTTATCACAGTGTCCCCACTGTAGAAGAGTAAAGATCTACGGTCCAGTTCCACAGGTCGGCCCTTTTGCTGAGGGTGAAAGGGGTGCAAATGGGGATAAGAGCGCTGTTGCCGGAGTGAGGGGGTTCTGGGGTAGAGGTCTGTGGGGGAATCAGAGTTTGTGTGATAGTCAGGCATGGAATACTGCAAGGCTGCCCCATCGTCCCCCTTCAACAGGTCCTGGATTGGAAGTGAGCCCATGGAGCGACTGAGGCCCCGGTTGAGAGATGCTTGTTCCTGGGTCTTGGCTCTGTAGCGCTCCAGAACCCTGGGGGCGGCACTCCTCCCTAAGTAATACAAAGAAAACATTACATTCACAGACATCCAACAGCCAGAGTGCTAAAACACAAAACAAAATCACATGGCTATCACGAAAAATAGAAAAGTAATATCACTTAATGGATTCAAAGCAATCTGAAATACAGACTTCTTATTTAGTAGGTAGTTTTTTTTAATTAAGTCAAGACTCTCAACTCTTCCAGTGATGGCTCTTGTTTCAGAGGAAAGCAGCACAAGCCAAACATGGACTTACAAGAGTAAAAATAAAAAGGAATGAGAGGGCAGCAGGGGAAATGTTAGGGCCTATTAAAATTCGCCATGAGTTGGTTTAATGTAGAAAACATATGCCTGAGAAACACATCAAAGAGAAACAGTAGCATGTCTTCCAGGAACTCAGAGAAGTACATGAGGACCAGCTAAGCAGAGAATAAAACAGAAAAGGATGTATTTTTTTCTTATGGAGCCTATCACAGCTGGCACTTATGAAACGTTGAGTAGATCCAAGACAGGCTGAAATTCAATTACAGGTTTATGACACAAAAAGTTTTTCAGCTAAAACTAAATATAATATAAATTATATAATATCCATCATTTAAAATACAAACAAGAGACACAATCCAAGTTTCTAGAGGAGCAATTACAAATTTTTACCACTGTCAGAGTGATGCTTCTTGAGAATAAGCCTCCTTCAGAAGTGAGTAATACTCTGCATGTACTTTCCCTAGGGCAGGTTGAAGTTCAGTCAGCCAAACAAAGCACTGATACAAGCAGGAGACCAGCAGCTTCACTGGTGACTCTGAAATATGCATCTGTAATCAATGCCATGCCGCGCTTACATAATCGGGACAACAGCCATTTTGCGTTCTGTTCTCATCTTCATGGTCTTGCCGGGGGAGGGGGGGGACTGGAGTTCTGTCAGAAACCACTGGGAAAATTTAGTCATATTTTCCTGAATTAAATCCGATTCGAGGTTGTCATGTCTTGTTAGCAGTCAACTTTTGCTTCTTTCCCACACGACCCAGAAAGTGAGGTGGGAAGTAATAAAAAAAGCTTGAAAACTGGAGAGGACATTTACAGCCTAATCCCTTAGCATAAATTTAACAGGAATGTAAACGTTCAGGATGTAATGAGTACATCAAACCACACACACTTAAACACTAAAATCCATCATTAGAGGGTAAAAACAAGAGAGGCAAACAATTAATATATACACAACAGTCCTTTTCCTTATCTAGTATTTAGAAATTAGTGGGAAAATATTAAAATTAAATAAGTGACACACTATGGAACCTCTGTGAATATATATAATACAAGTGACTGACAATTTACAAATATGAACATTTTAAGCTTTCTGTTTGCATCTCGTAGTTCTTATACAAACGCAAATAATTTTTTAAAGAAAGCTTAAAAAGGATCTGATAAGAGTGTTTTGGATTTCCATGTGGATACACAGAAATGATAAAAGGCCAAAAATCTAACCCTTTGTAAACATTTTTTCAATATTTGATTACCCAGATATTAATTCAGTACATTGGTGTTTGATTATTTTTTTTTTTTAATTCTGCTATTGCGATATTTGCCTTTTTCTGATAATGCTTGATTATAATAAAAGAATCTTAGTGGGCAACCTCAGATACCCACACATCTCCATATCAGTGGCCCTAAAGACAATTATGATCAATACTGAACAGACTGAAAAAAAAGCAAGTCCCCATTTCCAAAAATGGAATCTCTCATTTCAGTCAGTTTCTGTATAAACAGGAAGCCAATCTGATCAGAAATGTAGAAGCTATAATGGAGGCAACATAAAAGGACCCATCCCAAAAATACATGAACCCCTCATTAGATGTGTCTGAACATCGAATGAGTCCCACATATTGATGAGTTAGGGCTTCAAAATGAATTTGAAGTCAATCCAATCAGAAATATAGACGCTAGATGTCAACATGTCAAACGAACGGACGAGACAAAAACGTTATACCCTGTATAATTAATACTACATTACAAATTTACCTTTATCAAATTTACAAAAAAAGCAATGCACATTTAAGCGGAAAAATCTCATATATTCACAAGAAGAAAGTAGCAACTTGATGTCACATAATTTAACCAAAAAAATGTACATGAATAAATTTTGCAAATATAAAAAAATAACTCAAATTCACAAATTTAGCAAAAAATACTGAATATTCAAGAAAAGTTGCAAATTTAGTGGGAAAAGACTAACAAGGCACAATATGTGCTTATCTATAGTATTTATGAGGGGGAAAAAAAACATCTCAAATTAACAAGAAAAGCTGCAAATTTGACACAAACGTTGCAAAATTACATGAAAAAATTCCAATTTTTTAAGAAAAGTCAAATTTCTGAAAACACAGATGCTGATGTAATCCACTGAGGAAGAAGAGAGACTGTGCAGAATATCCAGATATTCACTCTGGATCATTCCCCAATATTTATAGACGTAAAACTTGGATTTTTGACAGTTCTAATACACATGCGGAATTTGTTTATACTTGCTTTGTTTTACTTTACAGAATTTGTTTTACTTGCTTCATGGACAAATCATTACTGGCTCTCTGGCTCTAAGGACTGAAAATATTAATGCATTCCAGGGCTTTACACCTACCACCCATTTATCCCACAATCAATGCCATGACTATGAGAAATTAGATTCCATGAACCATTAATACATTCCAGACAGTGACCTTCTGTTATGAGGTAATCAATACAATTTTCTTCAGCTTTACGCAAGAGTCAGAGTATTCCTGAAAGCACTGTAACAAACCCTACTTAAAATGATTTGTGGGTTTGTTCTACTCTAGAGTTGTGTACATGAAGATTAAAGGGAACACAGGCAAATACAAACAGAGTGCTATCTAACATTTGCTCATTTTAAGACCAAGAGCAAACACATCCCCTTATCGCAATCTGCTAGCAGAAAATAAATCAGAATCATTAGTGAAGACTCAGCATGTCAGTTTGGTGTAGTTCATCTTACCTGAGGGCAAGCCTTTGCCTCTGAGCCTCTCCCGAATCTCCTTACTCCGCTCGGGCAGAGACTCTCTATCCGTCAGCAGACCATCCAGCTGACAGAGGAATGGTGAAAGCAGAAGGGATAAAGAGGTAAAAAAACAAGACATGAGTGTGAAAAAATGGGGGAAAAGGTAGAAAAAAAGCCTAATTCCTTCTGACAGTAGTTTATCCACCCAACATGTTCTATCATGCAGTACACAGCAGGTAATACTCTTAACATAAACTTAGTGAAGATAGCTGAGTACACTGATGGCCCCTTTATTTTTTTTTCCAATTTATGAAATAAAAAGTAACTGCTAAATGAGAATGATAACATTCCACTGCATACCTGTGAGAGGCTGCCCAATACCAAGCGGACCAGCTTTCTGATATAGGAGAAGGGGGGATCGCAGTTGGAGTTTCGGATGTGCTTGCTGCAGATGTCCAGCACTGTGCGCAGTGACATCCGACTCAACGTGACATCGTCACACATGTTCAGGAGCAGACTGTTCAGATGTTCCCCCAGCTTCATGGGCTGCACAGAAAAAAGAAGGAAGACAGTGGACATGAACATTGTTCACAATAGTAACTTGTTGGTGTGCATTTCAACAAATGACTGAGTTGTGCGCAAGTATCCGAGATGGGAATGGTCTGGGACAAATATTTATGACTGGAACATTTTAAGAAAACAAGATATAAGCATATATTAGCACAGTCAACAGCATCACATTTTGAACCAGTTGTGAAAACAGTAGCTAAAAAAGGTCTTTGAGTCTTTTACCACACTATGAAATGAATGCAACAGAAACAGTGACATGTTTGGCCTGTCAATTTCTATGACGACTCCTTCATGGCTGAGTGAAAGGTACTGCTTCTGGGAGTAGATGGGGGTTGAACAGAAGGGATGGAAAACTAAAGCACAAATCATTGTATTGCTAAAGTGTGGCAAGTACTGTACTTTGAAGTTCAGAAATTTCTTTATTTATAAAAGGGACAGTGCATATTAATGAACACAAAATACGTAAATATGCAGCATACAAGATTATAGCAAAAGCTAATTTCCATCTTGTGTCCCCTAGCCAGCCAATGCCAGCCACATAAAACAGATAACACAACAATAAACAACACAACAATAATAAAGCAAATAACACAATACAACAATAATAACAACAGCAGTAAGACTGGACACTGACAGCACCAGTAAACATCCAGGGAACAGACATTGAGATGGTAACATCCTGCAAGTACCTGGGTGTTCATTTGAACAATAAACTAGACTGGTCACACAATACCGACGCACTCTACAAAAAGGGGCAGCGCAGACTGTTCCTACTGAGGAGGCTCAGGTCTTTTGGTGTACAAGGGGTGCTCCTGAAGACATTCTACGATTCGACGGTGGCATCAGCCATCACTTTTGGAGTGGTCTGCTAGGGCAGTGGCATCACAGCAGCCAATAGGAAGAGACTGAACAAACTGATCAAGAAAGCTAGCTCTGTCCTTGGGCAACGCCTTGACCCAGTGGAGGAGATAGGAGAGAGAAGGATGGTAGCTAAGCTGTCATCTCTGCTGGAGTCCGAGGCCCACCCTATGCAGGACATACTGAACGCACTGAGGAGCTCATTTAGCAGTAGGCTACATCATCCTAGATGGGCGACCGAGAGGTTTCGCAGGTCCTTCCTTCCTACGGCTGTCAGACTGTATAACCTAAGCAGGGCTGCACGCAGAGATTGTAAAAAAACGTGACGACCTAATAGTATTGAATACAAAAGACACAACAGACTTAAACAAAATGGTCCCCTCCAGTATACAACTAGAACAATATCAATCGCTACGGAGGGTGATAATATGCATGGGTACATATTCATACTATGTGGGGTAACTAAATAGACGGTTATGCTGTTTATTCCATCTAACTACAATGCTCTGCACTGTGTATACAGTATATATTTATATATTTATGTGTACATATGTATATTCACTGCTCTTATTTTCTTATCTTCTAAATTACTGCTCTGAGTGTTGCTATCTCTGTGCTGTTGCAATCCTGGAATTTCCCCATTGTGGGACTAATAAAGGTTTCTCTTATCTTATCTTCTCTGATAGAAAGAGAGGAATAAACAAAGTTAAAAGTTAAGTTTATTGTCCCATAAATGACTTTAAAGTTTTGTTTAACACCTGAGTGACTCTTGCTGAGATATGAGCACATAGTGATCTGATCATCTTCACATTCAAAATGTATTACAGAGTGTTTTCGTAAGCAATTCCAAGAAGCTGCCAAAAACAAATGGCTTCCTGTTATGTCACTGTCAGTCGTCAATAGACCAAGGTGCATGTGCAGGTTTTTAAGCAATGGCAAAAGAAAATCTCTATTTAAATGAGGCTATTCAGGAAGATTTTTCTTTTCTCAAAACTTCATTTTCTTGCAAAGAGAACTACATAGTTCAACAAAGGATGTCATATCTTTAGTCACATTATACCAATCTAAATTATGGCACTGGTTTGTAGCTAATGAAATCCTGGCATTATTTATTAATGTCCATCTAGCAAATTCAACAATGCTAATTAATAAAAGGGGACTGAATGTAAAAAAATGGATTATGTTTGGGTGGAAAACATGTAGGTTTAGGGCGCTCGCGCACGCAGCGACCAGCAGCCGGTGGCTTGTCACCAGACTGCAAACCAAATCTACCTACGGGTACAAATAAGTAACAAAAAAAAAACAAAAAAAACCAAAACATTAAGAGTGACCAAGGTCCACGTTTTTTTCAACAGTGTATACATTTGGTCTGGTTAGGTTTGGTTTCACACCGCCATTTATGGAAGTGAACCAAATTATTTTGCATGTATATTCAGTTGTCATGGCTACGTTTGTATAGTTAGCAAACATGCTCCTCAGTCTCTGGTTTGTCTCTCTTTAGGTCTGGCCATTTGGTATCTGGACTTGAAGTTGAAGCTAGTGAGGTCGCTACCATGTTAAAGCAGCATGTAACTTCTTTTTTCCAGGTAGGGAAAAAATCAGCTTTTTTTTGTATACTTTATTAATCCCAGAGGGAAATTACAGGGCATCCACCTGGATGAATGAGGCAGCCAAGGTGCGGCACCAATCCCTTCACCATTCACACCCACATTCACACCTAGGGCCACTTTAGAGTCTCCAATTAACCTAACTTGAATGTTTTTGGCCTGTGGGAGGAAACTGGAGTACCCGGGGTAAACCCACGCAGACACGGAGAGAACATGCAAACTCCACACAAAAGGGTCAGTGGCAGTCGGGGGTGGGATCAATCCCACAATGGTCAGGGGTGGAATCGATCTTGTGACCTTCTTACTGTGCTGCCACAGTGCTAAAAACTGTGCCACCAAGCTGACAAGGTGAATGCCACTTATCCTAAGTGGGCATGCACTCCTGCAACAGCTCTATTCTTGGTAGGTACAGTGAGAGGACTACAACTATAGTGACTATGACCTCAGTCCCAACACCCTACCATCCAAAAAAAAAAGAAAAATTGGAAACATAATTCTGAGGTAGAAATCTTACATAGTGTTGCTTTAATAGGTGAATGAGTTGGGTGAGTGCTAGAATGCTAATGACCAAGAAGATCATTAGGTGAATTTTCTCTCCTGATCTTTCATATACTCTGAAAATATCTTCAGGTCCAACATCTTTGTGAATTTCCTCTAGCTGGCTTTTAACCACAACCTCCAACCATATTTCATTTTAAAAACTGCATCTCTTCCTCTCCTTAAGTACTACTGCAGCTCTTTTTTCTGTCTTTCTGGTTCAGATAGCTTACAGCAGGGGTCACCAACTAAAACTGCAAGAGTTCCGATAAGTCAGTCCTCCTCCCCAGCCGAGGTCCGAACTAGGTGTGGGAATCTTTAGGCACCTCATGATTCGATTATGATTCAGAACTCTGATTTGATTCTAAAACCCATTCTCAATGGCTCTTGATGCATTTTTTTTCTATTCAGGATTTTTCCCTCCCACTGTGTGACAGCTTGGTCCTTTTAAAGCAAAGTATTTGCAATGAACCATGAATTTACTTCCAATTTGCTTCCAGCAGCAAACCGTGATTTCGTGACCCACTGCATATACTCTGGAGCAGTTGGAGCCGCAGAATCAGTGGTGATCGTGGGACAGCGGAGAAGGAGAACCCCCAAGGGCTCATGCCACCTGTCCAGGCAGTCGCCAGTACAGCAGTTCAGTTCTGTTTTTTTCCACCACTTTTTCCCATCAAAACGAAAGAGTCTCCCTTTTCCCCAAATTGTATCAAAAGGCTTCGGGGTCTTGAGGGTTCGTGGGAGTTTGCCCAACCAGTTTACATGTGTTTTGTGGACTTGGAGAAGGCATTTGTCCACGTCCCTCGTGGTTTTTTGTGGGGGGTGCTTCGGGAGTATGGGGTATTGGGCTTGTTGTTACGAGCTATTCGGTCTCTGTACGACCATTTTGAGAGTTTGGTTCGTATTGCCGACACTCGGTTGGAGTCATTCCCAGTGAGAGTTGGACTCCGCCAGGGCTGCCCTTTGTCACCGATCCTGTTCATAATTTTTATGGACAGGATTTCTAGGTGCAGCCAGGGAATGGAGGGTGTCATGCTTGGTGACCACAGGATCTCATCTCTGTTGTTTGCAGATGATGTTGTCCTGTTGGCTTCATCCAGTAATGACCTACAGCTCTTGCTGGGACGGTTTGCCGCTGAGTGTGAAGCGGCTGGGATGAAAATCAGCACCTCCAAGTCCGAGTCCATGGTCCTCAGCCGGAAAAAGGTGGATTGTCCTCTCCGGGTTGGGGACAGGCTCCTGCCCCAAGTGGAGGAGTTTAAGTATCTTGGGGTCTTATTCACGAGTGAGGGGAAAATGGAGCGAGAGATTGACAGACGGATTGGAGCAGCATCTGCAGTGATGCGGACGTTGTACCGGTCTGTTGTGGTGAAGAGGGAGCTTAGTTCTAAGGCAAAGCTGTCGATTTACCAGTCAATCTACGTTCCTACTCTCACCTATGGTCACGAGCTTTGGGTAATGACCGAAAGAACAAGATCGCGGATACAAGCGGCTGAAATGAGCTTTCTCCGTAGGATTGCTGGACTCACCCTCAGAGATAGGGTGAGGAGCTCAGTCATTCGGGAGAGGCTCAGAGTAGAACCGCTGCTCTTCCACATTGAAAGGAGTCAGTTGAGGTGGTATGGGCATCTGATTAGGATGCCTCTTGGACGCCTCCCATTTGAGGTGTTTCAGGCACGTCCCACTGGGAGGAGACCCCGGGGCAGACCCAGGACTTGGTGGAGAGACTATATCTCCCAGCTGGTCTGGGAACACCTTGGTATCCTCTCTGAAGAGCTGGAGCAGGTGGCTGGGGAGAGGGAAGTCTGGGCTTCTCTGCTTGAACTGCTGCCTCCGCGACCCAGACCTCCGGAAAAGCGGTAGAAGATGGATGGATGGATGGATGGCTTCGGGGTCCAGATCCGGACTGGAGTCCACTAGTTGGTGACCTCTGGCCTACAGTAACCTCCTGTGTTAGGTCTGCCAGCCAAACATTTCAGAAAATTGTTTCACACTAGAAACAAACTGAACCATGGTTCTACTTGATCTGGACTGAAACCACCTATTTTTATGGAAACAAGTTTTGGATGTTTGGTCCAGAGAGTGGTCCAGGGGAGGCTTCTCACCAGTAATTTTGGTCTGGATCAAAATGAAAAGTCCAAAAGTCCGGAGTGAACAGGTTAGGTATCAAAGCACCTTTTGTCACTAAGGGTGCTTTCACACCTAAATTAGTTTACTTTGAGCCAAATCAGTTGATAAGTTTGTTACTTTATATCATTTTCTCCTTGGTTCGGTTCCCTTTCACACAGGCAAAAATTCTAGCGGACCAAATTCTGTTAGGTTAAATCTCGCAAGACTTATATCAGAACGTTCTCTGCTCTTACTGGTCAAATTTTTTTGCCGCAAAAACAGGAAAGGTAAATACAGGAAGTAGGATGACTACTGTGCATTTATGCATTTCTGGGGAGAAAGTAATACAAATTGTAGCATAATCTACGGGAGGTTTTCATCGCCCTGGTGATTGTTTATGCTTAGTGCATATACCACTTTCGGCAAACCCTACAGTTTGAAAATAAAGCACGGCTACAGAAGGAAAATATTATAACATGTTAATGTTCATTTATCCTCCAGAAGTGTGACATACTCAGCCACAGACATTTTTGAAGATCCATGAGGTATGTACAGTGGCATAAAATGTTTTACTGTTTGTCGCTGGTCCTGTTTTAGTGCGGTTCCTTTCACACCTGCAGGACCGTGCCAGAGTTCACCAGTTGATTCGAATCGAGACCACCTCTTTCAGGTGGTCTTGGCACAGTTGTTTTGGTATGCACCTGAGTGTGATTACCGTGTTCTCACCAGACAAAATGAACCGCACTAACAGAGAAAACAAACGAGTTCAACTGAAAAGAACTAAAGCCTGTAGATGTGAAAGCACCCTAACTTACATTTAGTGCACAGTCACTGTGGGCACAGTTCTAACCAAAGTTATTACAAATACAGATTTGAATTCTTCCGAAGCAAAAACTTAAGTATTGCAGTGTTTAAGAATGAACATGAACCTGTTTTCTTTGCATTATTTGATCAAAAAGCACATCTAAAAGCAACATATTTTTTGTCATTTTAGTCAATTGTCTTTTTCTGTAAATTAATGCTGTAAATGATAATATTCTGACTTGGAATTTGGGTGAGTCGTTTTCATTAGGTTAGAGAATAAAACAAAATTGTTCATTTTACTCAAACACATACATATAAATAGTATAACCAGATAAGTGATAATGTTGCAGTGGTCTCTTTGGTCTTAATTTTTTTCCAGAGCTGTATTAAACCCAGTTTATTTCTGGTAATGTTTACCTGACTTTGGGGAATCTCGTAGTCAGCTCCCCAGAATAACGTCATCCCCAGACTGTACATGTGCATCTGTGAACAGAAAACATGTCATATATAGATAGATAGATAGATAGATGGATAGATAGATAGATGTACTTCATTGATCCCAAACTGCAAAATTACAGTGTAACAGCAGCATGACAGTTGACAGCCAAACAACAGAAACACACACAACAGACAAAGGAATTATCCATGGAAAGTAAAAACTAACACGACTATAGAACCTATATACAGTACATCATAGCTTAATATATGATGACCCGTATAAACACATGAATCATCCCATTGCACAAAGAAGTACTATCAGGAGCAGAGTGAAAAGTGATGTACCAGTTAGTCTGTAAGATGCAGTGTGGCAGCATAGCTATGACCAGAATACAACATCATAGTGAGTTACTGTACAGTGAAATTGCATGTGGCAGGAAAGATTTCCTGTACCTGGCCGTTCGACAACGAAGCTGTAGTAGTCTACTGGAGAAAGTGCTTCGCTGTCTATCTAGTGTGTGGTGGAGGGGGTGATCAGGATTGTCCATGATGGATCACAGTTTATTTAGTGTTCTCCTCTCCATCACTGTCTCAAAGGTCTCTGGTCTGAGACCAATTACAGAGCCAGCCCTCTTGATAACCTTGTCAAGTCTGTTGGTATCTCTGGCCCTGATACTGCTACCCCAACAGACCGCAGCAAAGAAGATGGCGCTGGCGACAACAGTCTGGTATAAAAGCTCCAGCATCCTGCTGCACACGTTGAAGGATCTCAGCTTTCTCAGGAAGTAGAGTCTGCTCATTCCCCTCTTGTGCGCAGCATCGATGTTGGATCTCCAGTCCAACCCGCTGCTGATCCTGACACCCAGATATTTGTAGTCCTCAACCACTCCCACATCCTCCTCCCTAATCTGCAGTGGCTGAAAAGGAGCCTTCCTCTTCCTGAAGTCAATCACCATCTCTCTGGTCTTGCTGACATTCAACCTCAGGTGATTCTGCTCTGTCCACTCCACAAATCTGTCTACCAGTGCCCTGTACTCCCCCTCCTCTCCTCCTCTTATACACCCCACAACAGCTGAGTCATCAGAGAATTTTTGCAGGTGGCATGACTCAGTGTTGTACTGAAAGTCAGTGGTCTATAAGGTAAAAAGAAAAGAAGAGAGCACAGTCCCCTGTGGCGCTCCCGTATCACTAGCCACCACTCCAGACAAGACACTGCCCAGCCTGACAAACTGTGGTCTGCCTCTCAGGTAGTCGGTAATCCAGGAGATCACAGAGCTGTCAACCCCCATCACCTGCAGCTTCTCGCCCAGCAGCTGTGGCTGGATGGTGTTAAAGGCACTGGAGAAATCAAAAAAAGGGATTCTCACAGTATCTCCTTCACCATCCAGGTGCAGATGGGCTCATTGCAGCAGGAAGATGACAGCATCTTCAACTCCTAAATGGGGCTGATATGCAAACTGCAGAGGGTCCAGCCACGTCTTCACCTGTGGCCTCAGGTGGGCTAAGACCAGTCTCTCTACTTAGGCTCTTTAAGTAGCATAGGATACATGAAATACAATGTTGACCACCTAACTAAACATTAACTGTAAAGGTGCTCTTAATCACAAAAAACTAGGCACTGAACTTACTGCAATAAGCTCAGCTACATGATGTATGGACAAAGGAAGGCTCAACAACTGTTATGTAACCTCCAAGTAATAAAAAGCTCAATTCATTTTTTTTCCCTCAGAAAACGGATAAGGGCTACCAGCTTAATTTCAAAACCTTTTTTACCCCCACTTTTCCTGTTCTTATTCCTCTCCACCGCTTACTTAGAAGAAAAAAATTCTTCCCTTGAATGTTGGGCTTGGTAGAGGAAAGAATAATTCAGCACTTGCCAAAGAATGCAATATAGCCTTCAAAGTCTTTTAGGAACAGACCTCTGAGTATAGATTTAAAGGTACACTAACGCTTTTACAAAATGTGGAAACTTTAAAGCTGCTGATTAGAAGCAACAATACAACTCCATATGTCAAAAAAGTAAAGCGGAAAATTGTGGCACATTCGGCTGACGTATATTTATCCACGGTCTGATAATGAAGGAAACAGATTAAATTCTCTACGCTGAAATAACTCAGCTGGAGAGACAAGCCCAGGGCTGGAAAACTGACTCAGCGAAAAACTGTTTTGAGGTCTGTGGGACTCTGCCAGAGACAGGAATCCAGCCATGCGAGCTTTTAGTTCATCTACCGGAGTAGTAGAGTCAAAATTAGGGAGTGTGGCAGTGCTGTGTATTTCATGCAACATTAGTAACATGCTACTCTAACTCTGGTTGCTGCAAGCCCAAATCACACAAGTGGAGCTAGTAGTGCTGAAAAATATTTCATTTTTCGAAGATTCAACGCAAACAAAACTGTTTGTGCTGCTTTTATTACCTTTTAGTTCTAAAACCATAAAGCACTCCTTATGGTTTTTGAGTGAATTCTCTCATTTTTTTAAAAAATAGAGGGAAAAAGTTTAACCCCAACTGCTCTGTGTTACAAAAAAAGTAGAGGTGGGTGAGTTTGCTATCTCACCAATACCTAAAATTCCAAGAAGTATTTATTTGAAATTTGGACTGTGAGTGAAAAGAAGGGAATGCGACTTCAACCAAGTGAAATCTGGCTTCATGATTATGTAAAAATTTGGTGTTTATAATCAGTGTTATACAATAGGATTTTATTAGCCCACAAGATAAATAAAGAACTCTGAAATAAAGATGCTGGAATTATAATAACTGAAATAGTTTAACAGAAGTCTACAGTTTAGACTACATACAAATGGCTCAGAATTTTTGTAGCCCATCTTATTTCCTAACTCAGCTTAAAAATCTTGGACTTGCGCACTGTTGCTTTTTACTTCCTTTTCCAAGAAAAGAAAATCTTTAGTTGGATGTACTTGCTTTTCTGAGAAGACTATCAGTAAAATGAAGGCAAATTCAAACTCTGTTGGGGTTTTACTTGTTCCAATCACGAGGCAGGAAATGCACTCAGCTCTTTTAATACAGAAATATATATGTGACATGCTTTGGTAAGAAAGACTGAATATGACACTATTGTTTTAGAAGAAAGGTATTTTTGAGCAATAGTTGGAGACTGGTGAGATGGTAAAATTGCATGTTATCTGCATTCACACTAGGCAATCTGTACCATGCCCAAGTCTGACTAGCATGGTACACTTTCTCAGCTTTGGCATGGTTGAAAGAAGTGTACTTCCACATGGTACAGTTGCTCATGCAAAAGTGCAAACAAGGGTACACTATGGTTACATGACAACATACTGTATAATCAATGCAGCCAATTAAATGAAAATAGCCACCTTGTAAAATCGAGAAAACGATGTGTTCGGATGCCGTAACTGACCAAAACAAGTCACTGCTGCTTTCCATTGTGCTGACTTTGAGACTGCGTTTCTTATAAACTAAAAGGGTGCTTCATGACGACACAAAACCATAACTTACAGCAACACTTAGGGCCCCTTTACACAGCATGGAGAACGTTGAGAGATTGGGCAAATTTTTGATCTTTGGGATTGTTTGGAAGATCCTTGTGTCTTTTGGGCCAAGTCAAAACTTTGAGGAGACCATGGCAACTGTGGAGATCACTGAAAATCATCGATCGATCAAAAATTGGCCAGATCTCTCAATGATCTCCACCCCTGTGTAAAGGAGGTATTACTAACTTACTAACAAATGATGCAACTGCTTCTCTCGGCTGTCATTTAACAACAATGGTGAGAAAGAGTTCAAGTTAGTCCACTGCAGAGGTTGAGTATTTGTTCAAAATGTGGGTAGATGCAAATATATAGAGCCAGTTGGATAAAACCCACAAGAACTCAGGGTTATTTGGGAAAATTTGAAATGGTGTGTTTAGTAATTGCATGTCTTGTATTACAACATGATAAGCTACAGCATGTACAAAATGTAACTTTATTCTTGCTTGGAGCAAAGCTAGTGCAGGCCAGCAAGGGACTGGAGAGGAGAGATAGCCATTCTTCAACACGGTACTAGACCTAGTGTGAGTACTCCCTTAAAAAGTACAGCTATGGAAATTAACACACGGTGAAGTGCGGTAAAACTCAGACTAAACAATACATGAGCTTGTCCAGTTGCATAGGGGATATAATAATTGATACCTTTTCCATGTCAGAAACAGAAGTCAGTGAGGCACCCTCTAGGACCTCTGGCGCTGTGAACGCCCTGACATCCTGCTGGGTGACATACTCATCAGCGAATGAGATGTTGCCAGAGGGCATGAGCAGGAGGGACCACGGAGAGATAATGAAGCCCATGGCTCTAGGGTCTAAAGAGGGAAGGAAACAGTTCAACAATCTGAGACAAAAACAAGAAAACAAAAGCATGTACTGCATTAATATTCACAAAATTGAAATTTTGTCCAAGCCTTCCCAACCTAAATGCAATAAGCACAGGCACGACCAACCACAGTGTATGATTTTTGCAATGACTTTGGTATTTATGGAAATTCAAGACAAGACGATTGAAGTAAACAAAAACACATGCTGCTACTTTTTAGCCTGCAAGAAAAGAGCTGTTGAGGCATGGCTGCAGAAAGGAATGGCTACACAGAGCAATTCTCTTTTTCCTACAAAGCCGCAGCCAGTTCTATGGTTAGAGAACATTTAAAAATATACAAAGGAATGTTTGAGCAGTGCTGTAAAAAAATTTTTCTTTGACTGATACGCAGCTCTGTGAGGAGCAGAGAAATGAACAGAGGAGCTCAATCTGAAGCATCAAATATCTGCTCTCAAAAGCTGGAATCTGCAAAGTAAATACAAGTTTCCTGTTTAAAACTCGTGACCATTTAGAGATCCTTCTCCAAAGTAGACTGGGTTACTAGTAGGGATGAGCCGATACCACTTTTTCAAGACCGATACCGATACTGTCATTTTGAGTATCAGCCGATACCAATCCTAACCCGATACAGTCTCTCTTATTTAAAACAACAAAAGTACAGAACATACTTTATCACTAGTTGCATTTTGTACACATATAAAAACAGAAATCTAAAAGTCAAAGAATACATTATAAATGTGACTCAGTTCAGCAGCGCTGCTACTTTATTTTAAACTTTGCAACATTGGCAGCATTTCACTGGTCAGCACCATGTAAACATGCATTCTGAAGTTTTAAGTGCAAGTGTATACAAAACTTTGAAGCTGATTATTTCAGTAAACATTCCGATGAAATTCAAAGTGCCACTTTATGCATGAAGTAAAAAATGCTGTAGATCTGAAAACAAAGGAACTAACCCTTTAAGTTGTATTTTTGTCATCCATTATCATAAGTATTCTCCTGGTCCCTGGTTTATTTAGTAGTGTGTGATATTATTCTCTGTCCATTCTTAGATTTTAGGTTTGCTCTTATTTTGAAGTCATTCCTGTTCCATTTCATGTTCATGTAGCCTTGCACCCTCTGGGACTAATAAAGTATACAAAACACAATAAAAATAATTTGCTAATTATGTTTCTGTCACCTACCTCTCCTCAACTGTAAGACTCTCCCCCAAAAGGTACGCTCCAGTCTGGTTTTTACTTTTTAGGTTTCACTTTTAGCACCCAGCCTCCTGAGGTGGAAAGCAGTGGCTGCTGCTGCAGAACACACGTCCTTCTGCTTGGTTCTTGACAGAATTCAGCATAATCCTTTGCTGTGATATTTTTACAAGTGTTTTATCAAGTTGGTGGTGTAAAATTGTAAATGCTGGTACCACACAGCAACATACTGAGACGAGTCCCACAGACAGGCTCCAGTGAGGTGACATTCGTTGCCTCTGTTTACAAAAGCCATGCACAGCACGGCTGAGAACATGATCGCGCCTTCATTTCAATATTATTAATGTATCGAAAAATTACTTTTATTCCGTACCGATACAGCCATTTTGCCTGGATCGAACCCGATACCGATACAGTGGATCGGATCGGCTCATCCCTAGTTACTAGGTGTTATCCTGCACAAAATGTGTGCTTTGAAAAAGGGAACAGGGTAAAGAAGAACTGCATAAATTAGCGAGTTTCTTTCTTGATGGAAAGCAAAGCAACAACCTTTAATGCACCAGAAATCACTCAAACAAATCATTCCTATCCAAACACAGTAACCACGAATGTTTACATGCAAGAAAAAAAAACTGTCTGTGGTGTTTGACGGTGTTAGCACACTCATTGTCTGAATCCTGACACACCCTTTCACCACACCACAGACAGAACCAACTGTGAAACATCAAATTTGGTGCAAAACACAAACATGTCATCTGCCACAGCCAAACAAAGACACTGCTTTTTCTCTTGTTTTAGAACAAACCAGCAAGGACCAGTTTTCCAAAGAGGTGAAATGCTATTACCCTGGACATCAGGAACATTTTAAATAGCCATCTTATAATGATAATAATAATGATTTGATAATTACTACACATCAATCACTGCACTAAATGCCATGTAAATCCTAAATTAACCAAGTATCCTGCTTTTTTTTCTGTCCACTAGTAATTTAGAAACTATTCTAAAGCATTTCAATCACTAAACTGCTGAACTAGAGCATTTGTCATAATAAAATTGCTTGTCATAAATGTGACCCCTGCAGATAGGAATGTTCTGGAGTCACACTGATAAGAGTAAACTCAAACCAAGATTGACAGCAAAAGTAGAAGCTGACGACAAGCTGGTTTATTCACACAGCCAGGCCCGAGTTCCAGTTGTATGGAAATTCACACAGTCAAAAGTTCAGAGAACACGATTACAGCCTGTGGAATCAGGTGCACTGGAGTTTTGACGAGGCATCACCCAAACTTTCAACAAACATGGAGGGGCGTTGAATTATCAAGTGACTCACATCCTGACTTTTTTTTTTTTTTTTTCACAGTTCAATCTTTCTCAGTTGGAATGTTTTCTTATGAAGAAAGGAATATGCCAACCCTATCTCTGTCTGCCTTGGCTTCAAATGAGTAACAAAATTATTTTTTAAAATGCACAAACACCAGTCATATGACTGATGTGGCATTTATGCTTAGCCAAACAAGCTGGTTTTGGGATATGCCCCACAACTACTTAAAGTTCATGAAGTCCGGCAAGCCTTGACACGGCCAATTAATAAATCAAGACGGCTGCATCCATGCACCACGTTATCAGCAGGAGAGTAAAATGTACCATTTACAAGCACTTTTGTTTTACGTCTCTTCATGTCAGTTGTACACACAGTTCTAAACTTATGAGCAGACATGCCACTACAATGTTTTACACATAAATAACCATGTGCTCTGCTGTTTTCCCACGGCTAACACTAGAGTCAGGGTTTTATGGCTTATTGCATGGAAGGTGGTAGACTTGGACATAATGTTATTTTGACTGGAAAAGGAACACACCATGACAAATAAATGCACAAATTCAAGGTACCAGTTTACTAAAAGCAAAAACACAATGTTACAAAAATTGAGGGTGTGGGACACATATATGCACATATGTATATCACTGTATGATTCATACGTATACCACCTTAGGCTTCACATCTGAGACGGAACAAAGGACTGAGCCGCTCTGGAGATAACACGAGGATGTGAAAGTTTAGTCTTTGGCATGCAAAGAGACAGCCTTGGGGGATTTTGCCCAGCGGCCAGAGACTGGAGGTGGGGGGTGTTAAGATCGGGAGGAAGTTACATTGTTACTGGGGATTAAGTGACATGTGACTGTGTGTTTTGATGTCCTGGGTATAAAAGGGCCAGATGTTGAGGGATTCGTTCTCTTTCTGTTTTTGGATGATGTTGGAGAATGTGAATAAACCTGACTTGTGAAATAAACTCAGCCTCGTCCTTCCACATTCTCTACACTGGTGACCCTAAGACGTACCATGAGCAGAAGTAATTCCCCCGAGCCGGACTCGTCAGGAGCCAGCCAGGCGAACGCAGCCACAGTCAAGCTACCAGACTTCTGGCGAGACAACCCGTGCTCCCGGTTCCATTTGGTCGAAGCACAGTTCGCCCTCCGGGGAATAACGGTAGATGACACAAAATTCTACCACGTTATTGCCAAGCTCGACAACCGCACGGCTCAACATGTGCAGAGCCTTTTGGAGCGCCCACCGGCCGACGACAAATACGGCGGGTTGAAGGCTGCGCTCATCCAGCGTTTCACTCCCTCAGTCCAGGAGAGAGCGGAGAGGCTCCTGGCTCTGAACGACTTGGGAGAAAGCACGCCCGTCGACCTGATGGAAGACATGCTGAGGCTGAGGGGCTCAGACGGCGACGACTTCCTCTTCACCCACATTTTCCTGAGAACCCTACCGTCGGCCACGAGAGCGATCCTGGCCAGTTCACCGTTGATGGCCCAGCGGGACTTCCGTGCGCTGGCCCAGGAGGCACAACGGATTCTCAATGCCAGCAGACAGCGCGCGGCCACCGCAGCAACGACGGAGCTCGGCGCGACGGCCGGAGATGGCAGGGGGCCAGAGGCGGCGGTAGCAGACCCACCGACAACGGCGGGGGCGAGGGCCAGGGATTGCGGAGGAGACTACCTCTGTTTCTACCATTGCCGCTTTGCAGAGAGGGCACGCAAATGTATACCACCGTGCCAGTTCAAGAGCTCGGGAAACGCCAAGGCCGGGGGTCGGTAGCAGCCGCGGCCATCAGGGAAGAGAACAAGCTGCTCTACTTGACAGATGCGCGTTCGGGGAGGCAATTCCTCGTGGACACAGGCTCCCAAGTGAGTTTCATCATGCCTACATATGCTGACCAGCTGGCGGGTCCCGGAGGTCACGGAGGTTCAGCAGCGAACGGCTCAAGGATTAAGACCTTTGGTGAGAGGACTCTGCTTCTGTCCCTACACGGCCGTACATTTGAGTGGACTTTTGTTATAGCTGCAGTGAGCTTCAATATGTTAGGGGCCAATTTTCTGTGCTCACATGGTTTGTTGGTTGATCTTGCTAATAGGCACCTGGTTAATGCACTTTCTTTTTATTCTATTCCCTGTGCAGCCCGAGTGACCCCGCCCACAGCACAAGCCAACGTCGCAACGGCAGGTGGCAAGTTCCACACACTACTCACTCAGTTCCCAGCACTCACGGTTCCCACATTTTCAGCAGCTGTCGCTAAGCACAGAGTGGAGCATTTTATTACTACTACCGGACCGCCCGTTTTTGCAAAAGCTCGGCGCTTGGATGCAGCTAAACTGTCCATAGCGCGCGAGGAGTTCGCCAGCCTGGAAAAGCTGGGCATCATCAGCCGTTCGAAAAGCCCATGGGCTTCCCCGCTTCACATGGTCCCTAAAGCTGACGGCTCGTGGCGTCCGTGCGGAGATTTCCGCAGGTTGAACAACGCTACATACACGACCGCTACCCAATCCCGCATATCCAAGATTTTTCCGTTCATTTGGCAGGGGCGCGCATTTTTTCTAAGATAGACTTGGTCCGCGGGTACCATGAAGTCCCAGTACGCGCTGAGGACATACCCAAAACAGCGATAACAACTCCGTTTGGCCTTTTCGAGTTTTTGCGCATGCCGTTTGGGCTTAAAGGCGCTGCGCAGACGTTCCAACGCATGATGGACGCGGTGTTGCGCGATCTCCCCTTCGTGTTCGTCTACCTGGACGACATCTTGGTAGCCAGCGCGTCCGAAGACGAACACGAAAATCACCTCACGGCAGTTTTCCGGAGGTTGGGAGAGCACGGGTTAATAATCAGCCCAGCGAAGTGTCAGTTCGGGGTGACGCAGATTGATTTTTTGGGGCATCGCGTCTCTCCAGAAGGAGCGGTTCCTCTGCCTGAAAGTGTGCGCAGTAACAAATTTTCCCCAGCCACAAACGGTCAAAGCGTTACAGGAGTTTTTGGGAATGGTGAATTTTTATAACCGTTTACTCCCCCGCGCAGCGCAGCTCATGCAACCATTGTATGCCGCGCTAAAAAAAACCAAAAACCCACAAGCAAAACCGAATGGTCTCCTGAGCGAGAGCAAGCATTCGCGGAGGTCAAACCAGCCCTGGCAAACGCTGCGTTGTTAGCACATCCAGACCCAACGGCCCGCATAGCGCTCACTACTGACGCGTCAGATGTGGCCATAGGGGCGGTCGTGGAGCAGTATGTAGCCGGGACTTGGCAGCCGCTCACCTTTTTCAGCAGGACGTTGCGCGATAGTGAGCGAAAATACAGCGCATTCGACAGGGAGTTGTTAGCTCGCCACTTGGCCATTCGCCACTTCCAGTTCTGGCTGGAGGGACGCCGTTTCACCGCGTTCGTTGACCACAAGCCGCTGACTTTCGCGATGGCCAAGGTTTCAGAACCGTGGTCGGGCCGGCAGCAGAGGCAGCTGGCTGCAATCTCAGAGTTTACTACCGATATTCAGCACGTAGTGGGTAAACTTAATGTAGTGGCAGACTGTCTCTCGCGTGCCGTAGCGGCCCCAGTCCGCGTAGGGATAGATTATGCAACCATGGCCGCGGAGCAAGCTAGCGACACGGAAGTGCGCGCTGCCGCAGTCCGCGCAGAGATAGATTATGCAGCCATGGCCGCGGATCAGGTTAGCGACGCGGACGTGCGCGCGCTCCAGTCTGGACCAACAGGGTTAAGGCTGGAGAACAGGGTGCTGCAAGATGGTATGCCCCCCCTAATCCGCGATGTCTCCACGGGACGACCGCGCCCGGTGGTACCGACCGCGTGGCGCCGCCGCGTTTTTGACTCGATTCATTCTCTGGCACACCCGGGGGTGCGCGCGTCGGTCAAAATGGTAGGAGAGAAATTTGTATGGCCGAGCCTGCGCAAGCAAGTTAGAGAGTGGGCAGCAGCCTGCATGGCTTGCCAACGAGCCAAGGTTCACAAGCACACGAGAGCTCCCTTGAAGCCGTTTCACATCCCGGCTAAGAGGTTCGATCACGTTCACGTGGACCTCGTAGGCCCCCTCCCGCCGTCGCAGGGGTGCACACACCTTCTGACAATGGTAGACCGCACCACGCGCTGGCCGGAAGTGGTCCCACTGTCATCAACCACAGCCGAGGAGGTGGCGCGCGCGTTTTTAAAGGTATGGGTAGCGCACTTTGGAGTTCCGTCGGACATTACGTCCGACAGAGGTCCTCAATTTGTTTCCGAGCTTTGGTCAGCGATGGCCCGCAGCCTGGGGGTAACGATCCACCGCACTACCGCGTACAACCTGCAGGCTAATGGGTTATGCGAACATTTCCATAGGTCATTGAAGGCGGCCCTCAGAGCGTCGCTTACGGATGCGAATTGGGTGGACAGGCTACCATGGGTTTTATTGGGGTTGCGTTCTGCACCTCAAGAGGATTTAGAAGACTCCCCGGCTGAGTTAGTTTTTGCGCAGCCACTCCGGCTACCCGGGGAACTTCTCCCAGATAACCCTGCGCCAGAATGCTTCCCGGCTCAGCGGTTGCAGAGTGGCACGGAGGCGGGCATGCTGCCCGGCCCCGCTCACCACATTTTCCCGTGCGTTTTTGTGCCTAAGGCTCTAAAAAATGCGGAGTTTGTTTTTGTCAGACACGATGCGCATCGCCCACCGTTGCGACCACCTTATGATGGACCATTTAGAGTGCTGGAAACAGGGGATAAGCATTTTTTGCTAGATTTGGGGGGCAGGAAAGAAAAGACTGGCATACCGCCTCAAACCCGCCTTTGTGTTGGCCGACGAGGATGTGCTGTTGGCTACGGCTCCTCGGCGCGGCAGACCCCCTAAGGAGCATTCATCAGAACACCCACAGGGATTGACTAACAGTTCTCATCCTCAGACAGCAGCTCCCCAGCAGGAGGGCGCCGCGAAAGTGGTTAAGCCCGCTTACAGCAGATATGGGAGGCGACTGAGGCCCAAGCGACACGTGGACTGATGTGTAATAATTTTACCATGACTTGCAGACTGTTATTACGTTGTTCCATCTTAGACATTTGGGGGGGGTCATGTGGGACACATATATGCACATATGCATATCACTGTATGATTCACACATATACCACCTTAGGCTTCACATTTGAGACGGAACAAAGGACTGAGCCGCTCTGGAGATAACACGAGGATGTGAAAGTTTAGTCTTTGGCATGCAAAGAGACAGCCTTGGGGGATTTCGCCCAGCGGCCAGAGACTGGAGGTGGGGGGTGTTAAGATCGGGAGGAAGTTACATTGTTACTGGGGATTAAGTGCCATGTGACTGTGTGTTTTGATGTCCTGGGTATGAAAGGGACAGATGTTGGGGGATTTGTTCTCTTTCTGTTTTTGGATGATGTTGGAGAATGTGAATAAACCTGACTTGTGAAAAACTCAGCCTCGTCCTTCCACATTCTCTACAGGGAATGATTTAATTTGTTTTTATGTCCAGTGCTTCTTCTTTTGTCTATCATCATTCCAGTATCTCAAGCAACAGCAGTAGAAATAGGTCTACAATTAGGTCAGCATACAGCATAAAAATAAACATGGAGGTTATGAGCCAAAATTAAATATGTAGTGGACATGTCCAATAATTTCTGAGAAAACATTTTAGCATCCCTACCTTTGTGAAAAAGCTCTTGGAGGCTCTCTGCACTCTGACTGAGCAAGGCCCAGACCTCTTCCTCTTGGAGTGGGCCTCCTCGGACCTCCAAGGCTTCTGCCAGAGATACGTGCATCTTCCCTGTGCGAGGAGAGAAACAGGATCGTTTGCTATCTAATGAAAAAAACTTGGAACCCACACAAGCATACCAGGCATTTCTGGAGTATTGCGTTTAAAAAGCTTAGTGAGAACCATAAGTTTTTGACAAAAAAAAATAATGAACACTTCATTCAGTTACACATTTGTGTAAAGCTTTCCCAGCAAACGTATTCTACAGTTATATCCTTTTTGATCCCTGTGACTTTAACTTTTCATGGCCACTGTACAAATTAACTCATCCTATTTAACAAGACCACAAGACCACTCGGAGGCAAGTGCAATATCCCCTGCCTCTGTTTTCTGTGAAGATCCCAATATGTTACTGAAGGAGAGAGTTTTAAACTTTTCCAACTTTTCCATATAATTATTGGGCCAGAACCAAATTATGATAAGCTTATCATCCATGAATACGTAACAAAAATAGTTTTACAACATGTGGAATTCAATAGATTTTCATTAGTCCATACAAGTAGTTTGCCAAACAAAGTGAAATAAGCATATCAATTATGGTGCAAAATTATTAACTGAGGGAAAAAAACCATAACATCATAAGTCAGGGGCTATAACTCCTGCAAAAATTATCATTTGGTGCCAAACTGCAATACATGCAACATCAGTGTATATTAACTCCTGGAACCAAGTGTCAAAATATTTGGAACAAGCCTGTAGGAGGAGTTGATTTTACAAGACAGTTACTGTATATTAACTGAGGTGAAATAGGACATAAGTCATGGGCTACAACTTCTACAAAAATCATCCGATCAGAGCCAAATTGCAATATGGGTATCATCAGTGTATATCAAACCCTGGTACCAAGTTTCAATATATCTGGAATGAAACTGTAGGAGGAGTTGATTTCACAACACCGGTACCTTTAGTGGGACAGACAGACATCACCATAACATAATCTCCCTTTGGTCTTCAGTGTGCAGGGGATTAAAAAAAAAAAAACTCCTCAGAAAATTGCCTCTTTAAATGTCTATTCATTTGATAATTATAAGTCTGGCGCCACTTTAGCCCAGTAGGAAACTACTTATCCTAGCTGCTCTGACTATTTGAGCCCATTTCCATACCATTAAAATGCAAAAAGAATGTACTTAAGCAGTGTGTTTAATTCTAGGAAGCGTTGATTAACAGTTTGTTCTCTTCTCTGCCCTTAGGCAAACTCCCAGACTTTCTAAACAATGCTTTCTTATCATATCTATCTGCTTAGGATGCTCCACAAACACTCGATGGCTTAAGGGGCCGTGCACACAACAACGTTTTTACCCCAGACTGTGGAAGTTCGTCTACAGTTTAGCTGTCTGTGCATACTACACCGGGTATTTGGAGGTGTGAAAGTATAGAGATTTGAAACTAGTCCCCAGAGTGGAGAGGTTTTCACGATGCCGATTTTGCGTGTCCGTATGCACAGAAAAAAAGACCTACGGCATGATAGAGCCCCAATTTACAGATTTCAGCCAATCCACACACCAAGGAGCATTTATTTCTCACACAGAAATACAAATATGGAGCTTGAATTTCTGTATTTCTCATAGAAATACAAGCTCTGTGATTAAACTTTAAGCCTGATGTGTTTATAGTTAGGATCAGGTTAAAAATGGGCTCTTAACAGTATCTGTAAAACTGCTTTTTTACACAATAGATGCAGCCTTATATAGAATTTAATTCGAGGAAGTGTTGATTAACAGTTCGTTCTCTTCCCTGCCCTTAGGCAAACTCCCAGACTTTCCAAACAATGATTTCTTATCATATCTATCTGCTTAGGATGCTGCACAAACACATGATAGCTTAACTAAGGTGCATTTAACTCAGTAGCAGTTACATCCTATCCTCCAAAAATGTAAGCACCAAAATAAATGCTTCCAAATAAAAAGGATGTTGATCCTAAAGTTGCATTCTGCTGCAGTTTGACAAATTTAAAGCTTTTGGTTACATTTCTTAGCTGTTACTCTCTACAAACAGCTCTAACCCCTAATTAAATATGGATAGATGTAATTTTTTAGCTGAATTACAGAACACTAAATGAGAAAAAAAAATCATACATGCAAGATTCTCTCTCATGAGCCAATGCTCCCTTTCAAACTCCAGCTACTATGGTATCTAATCTTTCCGATCCAGTAATGGCATGATACCAATGTGTGCAAAACAGGAAGCTCTAGTTTTGCAAGCTATGACAACCTAAGCAGAAACTATTAGCACTCAGACTACATTTACGTGCTCAAAGATAAATAGTAAATTAGGGTGTGCTTATGTACATGCGTTACCGAATGGTTACAAATACTTAAAAATGAACCCACAGCTGTAAGCAATGTGAACAAGGTGTTATACAAGGTGACATGCAAATAGGAAAATGTAAAAGGAAATGCAAAAGATCCACAATAGACTGGGAAGACACAAAACTATTGTGGCGATATGAAACATGTTGTAATAGTGCATACCACAGTAAGTGGGGGGATAATTATAAGAAAAATAGCCCTCTTAGAGATTGTTTTCTAGAAGAGGCTCTCAATCACCTCTTATCACTTTCCTTGATAAGGGGGTTGAGGTTTTCATTTCCTTTTTTTTTTTTTTTTAACAAGAACCTGAGAAGAAATTTAGCTGAAACTGATGGGCACCAAAGTGTCTCTCCTACTTATCTACTTTACATTATACTAAAAGTGTGTTTAGACAAAACAAAGTATAATTTTGTGTGGACTGATTACATACGAAGTCCATGTATGACAGCCACCGTTGCCGTTTTGGTCACGGTTGAAGGCAGAAATGCAGAATGGTGGTAATACCTCTGGTTGTTGGAAGGAAATCTAAAACTGGTTTGTTTGGGAGCCAATACCTTTCAGTTGCAAATGATCACTGCAGCGATCATTTCATTAACGGTAAGTATATGAGCAGAGGATAGCAATGGTGGGTCTTAGATTTAAATTTGGTGTTTTATTATGCAGGGAAACCCAGTGTTTCCCGAACATACACTCCTTCTTTGCTTAAACAGGTTCACCTCAAAAAAGCAAAGCACGACTGGCCCCGGATATTTTTCATATTGGCACATCAGTAAAACAGAGGAGATTAGGCAGGATATTTTATCGTTTTGGAACTGTGGTAGGTGATAATTGTTTAGGTCAGAGGGGAAAAATATTTCCCTCCAGACTGGGTTAAGTTTACATTTACAGTATGCGCCTATATTTTAAATAAATTATCAACAAAAAAAGTTGGCAGGATTCATTTCAACCGCTCTTCAACTGCCGCTGGCTGAAGCTGCTTGTGTCTGTTCATTATGGGGCTCTGTTGCCGGGAAATGGAGCATACGAGATGCTCTCTGTACCAGCTGGTAAGCTCCAGCAGGTGCATTAAAGCCAGTGAAGGCTTTAATGCGGCTGCAATTAAAAAATATTCTCGCAGTACAATTTAAATACAATATAAACTTGGTTGGGAAGGTGAAAAAATAAAAATGTGAACAGTGCCGTGAGAATGAATAGCAAGGTCTGCCCCAGAGCCCGGTCACCGTTAAGGGTTAAGCGGGTTCAACTACTCTGTCACAATTTTTTTTTTTTTTAATTATTTTTGTGTACTTTATTGATCCCCAGAGGGGAAATTCAGAGCATCCACCTGGATGGATGAAGCAGCCACGGTACGGTCACACCTAGGGCCACTTTAGAGTTTCCAATTAACCTAACCTGCATGTTTTTGGCCTGTGGGAGGAAACTGGAGAAATCCCACGCAGACACAGGGAGAACACGCAAACTCCACACAGATCACTGTTGGTCAGGGGCTGGGATTGAACCCGGGATCCCATGGCCAAGGGTGAATTGCTGTGCTGCAACAGTGCTAACCACTGTGCCACCGCACCACCCAAATATCCTCAATTTAGTTAGCAAACTATCTATTTTTATACATATTTTGTTGCCACTCTTTAACTATTAATTACAAATTTTTAAAATACATGCAGCCTGCTCAGCTGAATGACAGCTTCCACCTGACTTCAAGCCCCTGCGGAACAAGCCAGTGAGTGCCACCTTTAATCACCCGTTTTCTTTCTGTAGCATTCCAGGTGAATTTTTAGTGAGATTTTGCGTATTCCTATAAAATAATGTTGTCATATTGCCATGATAAACCATTTCTGCCACTGTTCCTGTCACAAAGCTTGCCTACCAATGTCGGGATTCACGTGACCAATATACGTCATTCAGGGATGTGATTTTAATTAATTTTATCATAATGCATTATACTCCAGCCCAGACACCTTCTCATTAGGAGTGGTTAGCTGTAAGGCTGCAACTAACGATTATTTTAGTAGTCGACTAATCGGAAAAATAGTCGTTAGATGAGTCGACTAATCGTGATTATTTCTTTCATGTCAGCCATCTTCAGTGTTTCCTCTGGCTTAAAGACCTTGGCGCGGTGGCAACATATTTTTCCTGGGGGGGGTGTGTAAACATACCAGAATATGTTAATTTTATACTATGTATTTCTTTTTAAAATTTTACACAGTAACGTTGCATATGGAACTTACCATTTGAAGTATTGTACAACCGAGGCTTGAATATTGGGCCAGTTGGGGGCCCACCCAGACATCCTGTGTTTAGACTTTTTAGTGTTGTTATCCTTCTCTCCTTCCTCTGCCTGAACACTTGCTTTCCTCTCCTTGGCTCCTCTCTTCTGTCTCATCTTGCCCTCTCTGAGCTTTGACTAATTCAGGTTCTCTCTCCGTCTACGGTGGTATACAAACAAGTTAGAAAATATCAAGTGTCACGTTTTGTCCTGCAGGATTTTTTTGTCATGGTTTACATAAATGACAAAAAAATGTGTATTTTTTGTATTTTTATTCTAGTGTTTCTTTTTTCCATTGAGAGAGTAGGGAAGGGAAAGAAACATTCATAATAGTAATTTACTCATGCATACTTAAATTATATGATCAGGTTGTATAGTAACCAGAAATTCTACTCATGTAAAAGCAGTGCTTTGAAATTAATAATTAAAAGTAGACAACCCAAAATTTCTACTTGAGTTAAGGGTACAAAGAGCACCCACTTAAAAACTTGAGTAATGACTTCAGTCTTGAAGGTTTGAGGTTTTTCCTCAAAAATTTATAACAATTTTCTTATAGTTTTCTACTTTTCTCTGTAAATCGAAAGTTGAAACCATGTTCCTCAAATTTGTAATTTCCTCTAGTAAAATTGACTTTTCTTGTACATTTGAGACTTTGTTATAAATTTGTTGATTATTTTATGACTAATTTTTGTCTGTTTTTTAAAATAAAAATACTGGGTTTTTTTTAATAAATTTGAAACAGACTGTGGTAATTTTTTTTGTTACTTTTTCCTTGTAACAATTTACATTTTTGACCATAATTTTGCAGTCAGAACAGAACAACAATTTAACTCTGATTACAAAGAAAAAATATTAATAAAATTGTGTTTAATGAAATAAATTAACTTAAATGACCAAGGATGCCGTTATTTCTGTTATATTTCTTTATATTTATAGTTTTGGGTTTGTTTTTTTTTAGAAATCTCCTCCCCACCCAGACAGCAGGAAAAACCTCCCTTATTTTGAAATCAAATGTTGGCACATTTAGTTTGTCTGAAGGCTGCTGACGATTAAAGTCACTGACTTCGTGAATTTCGGTCATCTTAACCTGCCAGGTACATAATAGGGAACTGCAGCAGACTCTAAAGGCACAATTCACCACAATATGTGTTCATGTACAGAATGATCTGCTTAGGTAGTTATAGTTGTGCTCTCAGGCTTTCTTATCAGGCACCTCTCTAGGCAGCCGCTGAAGGACCTCAGTTTAGATTGAAGGGAGCTAGCGTTTTTAGGTGCTGCTTTTTGTCACTGCCGCTGGAGAATAAAAACGGCACGCCTGCTCGTGCGAGAAAAGAGAGAAATTGCCAGTCTCTTCATTCCTGCAATTCCTACAGAACATAACTTAATATTGTAGTGGCTGGTGAAATATATCCTCAGCAATTCATCAGTGCCTCTCGCCTTTCCCTTCATATAAAGCCGGCTGCATATGAATTCTAACCATGTCTCTTAGCTAAGTGACTCTTACATTATTGCTCCCGTTTCCAGAGGGTTAAAACCATGATAAACTCCTCCAGTGCTTACATACCTCTAATGATTTTTTTTGCGTTTAAAATACTTTAACAAACTCATGTTTCTGTCGGACAGTCACGCTTAGCGAGACACTGTTTGCTGACTGACTAGAAAACTCGCGTGGGCGGGGTGCTTCTAAACTCCGCGTGGATGACGGCCACGCGCATTGTTCATGTGCGTGCTTGCGGAAAGTCATTGCTTCGTATATTTTTCTTAATAAATTCATATCTCCTTAGCGAGGCGGTAAAATTTCTGGCACTGCGGGCCACCACCAAGAAATGTTACCAGAGGAAACCCTGATCTTTGCTTCCTGTTGGCACGGCTCCTGTTTGGGGCTTCAGGTCATGTTTTACCTCACCTGCTTAAGCCAGCAAACCTGTGAAAATCACTTTGTCAGTCTCTGATTTAATATAATGTAGCCTATTATAAAAAGTTCCCATAGCTAAATAAAATAATGACCCATCAAACATGAGTTGGAAACCTGAACTTGACAGCTTAATCATTCCTGTTTGTAGCCATTTATCCATCTGTCCATCCATCCATCTTCTACCACTTTTCCGGAGATCTGGGACGTAGAGGCAGCAGTTCAAGCAGAGAAGCCCAGACTTCCCTCTCCCCAGCCACCTGCTCCAGCTCTTCAGAGAGGATATCAAAGCGTTCCCACACCAGCTGGGAGACATAGTCTCTCCAGCAAGTCATGGGTCTGCCCTGGGGTCTCCTCCCAGTAGGACGTGTCCGATACACCTCAAGTGGAAAGTGTCCAGGAGGCATCCTGATCAGATGCCCATACCACCTCAAATGGCTCCTTTCAATGTAGAGGAACAGCGGTTCTACTCTGATCCTCTCCCGGATGAGTGAACTCCTCACCCTATCTCCAAGGGTGAGTCTAGCAATTCTACGGAGAAAGCTCATTTCAGCTGCTTGTATCCACGATATTCTTTCAGTCATTACCCAAAGCTAATGACCATAGGTGAGGGTAGGAACGTAGACTGACCGGTAAATCAGCTGGGTTAGGGAGTTAAGGGGCGCTTGCGCACGCAGCAACCGGCAGCTGGTGGCTTGTCACCGGACTGCAGAACAAATCTACCTACGGGTACAAAATAAGTCAAAAAAAAAAAAAAATCAACAGCTTTGCCTTAGAGCTTAGCTCCGTCTTCACCACGACAGACCGGTACAACATCTGCATCACTGCAGATGCCGCTCCGATCCGTCTGTCAATCTCTCGCTCCATTCTCCCCTCACTCGTGAATAAGACCCCAAGATACTTAAAACTCCTCCACTTGGGGCAGGAGCTTGTCCCCAACCCAGAGAGGACAATCCACCTTTTTCCAGCTGAGGACCATGGACTTGGAGGTGCTGATTCTCATCCCAGCTGTTTCACATTCAACAGCAAACTGTCCCAGTAAGACTTATAAGTCATTGCTGGATGAAGCCAACAGGACAACATCATCTGCAAACAGCAGGGATGAAATCCTGTGGTCACCAAGCATCACACCCACCGTTCCCTGGCTGCGCCTAGAAATCCTGTCCATAAAAATTATGAGCAGGTTTGGTGAGAAAGGGGAGACCTGGCAGAGTCCAACTTTCACTGGGAATGAGTCCGACCGAGGGTTGGCAATACGATCCAAACTCTCACATTGGTAATAAAGAGACCGGACAGCTCGTAACAACAAGCCCAATGCCCCATACTCCTGAAGACATGGTCAAATGCCTTCTCAAAGTCCACAAAACACATGTAGACTGGTTGGGCAAACTCCCATGAATCCTCGAGGATTCTCAAGAGGGTAAAGAGCTGGTCTGATGTGCAATGGCCAGGACGAAAACCACATTGCTTCTCCTGAATCTGAGGTTCAACCAACGGTTGTGTTTGTAGCAACACAATTAAATAACACACATTAAAGTTTGGTCTTTTAACCCCCAAAATAAAGTGCAAAAACTGAAATAGCACTCTCTGCTGCTCCATAAAGGGCTATTGTAACTCTATATGTTCAAAACAAACTAGAGTAATCAACTCCATTAAAGTAGAAAGAAAATAACAAGCTAGTCCATCCTGTTTGAAACCTTGCTGGGTCTAGAAGTTTAAAAGTTTAATTAGGCTTCAGATGAAAATTAAAAGAACTTCTTCTGGGGACTTCTGGTTATGGTGGCCATGTAGGAAGACGTGTTTTACACTGCTCTGCTCGTAAAAATAAAAATTTTATTAAAACTCTCTTAATTGGAACAAAAACCCATCCCAGCGTTCTGGCGCAGATATGGTAAAGACCAAGGTTGGAAAATTAGGTGGAGGAAAAGGTAATTCGACAAAACAACCCAAGCTAACAGACTTTCACGCTTGAGGCGAAACAGAGAAAACTCCAGAGGCAATTGCGGAAGAGGGAGCCAGCGGCGGAGCGGGAACTGCTGAAGAGGGGACAAACGTAGTGCTCACTGCCATCAACTCCATGAGAACTGAGTTTTCGTCTAAATTTGATGGGATTATAGTGTGGCACACATATATGCACATATGTTGATTTCAGATGCTCCACAGATATATCACTGTATGCTTATTGTATACTTTACGTCTCAGCGGAACAAAGGGGCTGAGCCTTCCAGAGGTAACGGGAGGGTGTGAGATCTGGCCTTTTGTTTCAAGGAGATGGCCTTGAGAGATTTCCTGACCACCGGAGACTAGGAGGTGGATGGTGTGAAGATCGGGGGAAGTTACATTGTGACTGGGATTAAGTACCATGTGACTGTATGTTTGATTAAGCACCATGTGATTGTATGTTTGATGTCCTGGTATAAAAGGACAGATGTGAGAAGATTCATCCTCTTTTTCTGCTTTTGAATGTTGGAGAATGTCATTGTGAATAAAGCTGAACCTGAGGAATACACTCAGTCTCGTCCTTCACAACTCTCCACACTGGTGACCTTACGACGAAGCATGAGCAGAAGTAATTCTCCTGAGCCGGACTCGTTACAAGCCAGCCTGACGAATGCCGCCATGTTCCAGCTGCTGGACTTCTGGCAGAACAGTCCGCGCTCCTGGTTAACGCGGTCGAGGCGCAGTTCAACCTCCGGAGAATTTCGAGAGACGACACAAAATTCTAGCATGTGGTGGCGAAGCTGGACAAGCACACAGTCCAGAGGGTGGAGAGCCTGGTCAACCACCCACCGGACAGCGACAAGTACGGCACATTGAAGGCTGCGCTTATCAGCCACTTCACCCCCTCGGTGCAACAGCGAGCAGAGGGGCTCCTGGCGTTGACGGAGTTTGAGAACGACAGACCCGCAGACCTGATGGGGAAGATGCTGAGGTTGAGAGACTCCGATGATGACAGCTTTATCTTCACCCACCTTTTCCTCAGGACCCTACCGTCAGCGGTGAGAGTGACCCTGGCCGGTTCACCGCTGTTGGCCCGACGAGACTACCACGAGCTGAGCCAGGAGGCGCAGCGACTCGTCGACGCCCACAAACGGAGCGCAGCTTCAGCCGCAGCAGCAGAGCTAGGCGCGACGTCCGGAGACGGCATGGGGCCAGAGGCTGCAGCACCAGACTCACCGACGACGGCAGCAGCAAGGGCCAGGCGACACGGAGCGGACGACGTCCTTTGCTTCTACCATCGCCGTTTCGCAGAGAGGGCACGCAAGTGCATCCCACCGTGCCACTTCAAGTGCTCGGGAAACACCAAGGCCGGGGGTCGGTAGCAGCCGCGGCCCTCGGAGAAGAGAACAAGCTGCTCTACCTGAAGGACGCACGCTCGGGGAGGCAATTCCTCGTGGACACAGGCTCCCAGCTGAGCTTCATCACGCCTTCCTACGCGGACCGGCTGGCGCCTTCCAGTGGTCCCCGGGTGACAGCAGCGAACGGCTCGGCGATTAAGACCTTCGGTGAGAGGACTCTGCTTCTGTCTTTGCAGGGCCGTACATTCGAGTGGACTTTTGTTGTAGCGGCAGTCAATTTCAACATGTTAGGGGCTGATTTTTTGTGCTCACATGGTTTATTGGTTGATGTTGCTAACAGACGCCTGGTTAATGCACTCTCCTTTTATTCTATTCCCTGCACAGCTCAAGTGGCCCCGCCAACTGCACAAGCCAACGTCACAGCTGCGGGTGGTAAGTTCCACACACTCCTCACTCAGTTCCCAGCACTCATGGTCCCAACGTTTTCGGCGACAGTGGCTAAACATGGGATGGAACATTTTATTACTACCACTGGCCCACCCGTTTTTGCAAAAGCTCGGCGCTTGGACTCAGCTAAACTGACCATAGCGCGCGAGGAGTTCGCCAACCTGGAAAGACTGGGCATCATCAGGAGGTCGAAGAACCCCTGGGCTTCGCCGCTCCATATGGTCCCAAAGGCTGATGGCTCGTGGCGACCTTGCGGTGATTTCCGCAGGTTGAAAAACGCTACAGCGCACAACTGTTATCTGATCCCGCACATCCAAGATTTTTCGGTGCATTTGGCGGGGGCGCGCATTTTTTCTAAAACAGATTTGGTACACTGTTACCACCAGGTTCCAGTGCGCGCTGAGGACATACCCAAAACAGCAGTAATAACTCCTTTCGGGCTTTTTGAGTTTTTGCACATGCCGTTTGGGCTTAAAGGCACAGCGCAGACGTTCCAACGCATGATGGACGTGGTTCTGCGCGACCTCCCCTTCGTGTTCGTCTACTTGGATGACATATTGGTAGCCAGCGCGTCTGAAGTCGAACACGAAAACCACCTCACAGCAGTTTTCCGGAGGTTGGCAGAGCACGGGTTAATAATCAACCCAGCGAAGTGTCAGTTCGGGGTGGCGCAGATTGATTTTTTGGGGCATCGCGTCTCTCCAGAAGCACTTCAAGTGCTCGGGAAACACCAAGGCCGGGGGTCGGTAGCAGCCGCGGCCCTCGGAGAAGAGAACAAGCTGCTCTACCTGAAGGACGCACGCTCGGGGAGGCAATTCCTCGTGGACACAGGCTCCCAGCTGAGCTTCATCACGCCTTCCTACGCGGACCGGCTGGCGCCTTCCAGTGGTCCCCGGGTGACAGCAGCGAACGGCTCGGCGATTAAGACCTTCGGTGAGAGGACTCTGCTTCTGTCTTTGCAGGGCCGTACATTCGAGTGGACTTTTGTTGTAGCGGCAGTCAATTTCAACATGTTAGGGGCTGATTTTTTGTGCTCACATGGTTTATTGGTTGATGTTGCTAACAGACGCCTGGTTAATGCACTCTCCTTTTATTCTATTCCCTGCACAGCTCAAGTGGCCCCGCCAACTGCACAAGCCAACGTCACAGCTGCGGGTGGTAAGTTCCACACACTCCTCACTCAGTTCCCAGCACTCATGGTCCCAACGTTTTCGGCGACAGTGGCTAAACATGGGATGGAACATTTTATTACTACCACTGGCCCACCCGTTTTTGCAAAAGCTCGGCGCTTGGACTCAGCTAAACTGACCATAGCGCGCGAGGAGTTCGCCAACCTGGAAAGACTGGGCATCATCAGGAGGTCGAAGAACCCCTGGGCTTCGCCGCTCCATATGGTCCCAAAGGCTGATGGCTCGTGGCGACCTTGCGGTGATTTCCGCAGGTTGAAAAACGCTACAGCGCACAACTGTTATCTGATCCCGCACATCCAAGATTTTTCGGTGCATTTGGCGGGGGCGCGCATTTTTTCTAAAACAGATTTGGTACACTGTTACCACCAGGTTCCAGTGCGCGCTGAGGACATACCCAAAACAGCAGTAATAACTCCTTTCGGGCTTTTTGAGCTTTTGCACATGCCGTTTGGGCTTAAAGGCACAGCGCAGACGTTCCAACGCATGATGGACGTGGTTCTGCGCGACCTCCCCTTCGTGTTCGTCTACTTGGATGACATATTGGTAGCCAGCGCGTCTGAAGTCGAACACGAAAACCACCTCACAGCAGTTTTCCGGAGGTTGGCAGAGCACGGGTTAATAATCAACCCAGCGAAGTGTCAGTTCGGGGTGGCGCAGATTGATTTTTTGGGGCATCGCGTCTCTCCAGAAGGAGCGGTTCCTCTGCCCGACAAAGTGTGCGCAATAACAAATTTTCCCCAACCACAAACGGTCAAAGCGTTACAGGAGTTTTTGGGAATGGTGAATTTTTATAACCGTTTCCTCCCTCACGCAGCGCAGCTCATGCAACCATTGTATGCTGCACTAAAAAAACAAAAACCCACAAACAAAATCGAATGGTCTCCGGAGCGGGAGTGCGCATTCGCTGAAGTCAAAATAGCCCTGGCAAACGCTGCGTTGTTGGTACATCCAGACCCAATGGCCCGCATAGCGCTCACTACTGACGAGTCAGACGTGGCCATACGAGCGGTCGTGGAACAGTATGTAGCAGGAGCTTGGCAACCACTCGCCTTTTTCAGCAGGACCTTGCGTGATAGTGAATGAAAATACAGCGCATTCGACAGGGAGTTGTTAGTTCTCCACTTGGCCATTCGCCATTTCCAGTTTTGGCTGGAGGGACGCAGTTTCACCGCGTTCGTGGCTCACAAGCCGCTGACTTTCGCGATGGCCAAGATTACAGAACCGTGGTCGGGCCGGCAGCAGAGACAGCTGGCCGCCATCTCGGAGTTTACTACCGATATCCAGCATGTAGCGGGTAAACTTAATGTAGTGGCGGACTGCCTCTCGCGCGCCGTGGCGGGTCCAGCCCGCGCAGAGGTAGATTTTGCAGCCATGGCCGCGGACCAGGTTAGCAATGCGGAAGTGCACGCGGCCCCAGTCCGCGTAGGGATAGATTATGCAGCCATGGCCGCGGATCAAGTTGCCGACGCGGACGTGTGCGCGTTCCAGTCTGGACCAACAGGGTTAAGGCTGGAGAACAGGGTGCTACAAGATGGTATGCCCCCCCTAATCTGCGATGTCTCCACGGGGCGACCGCGCCCGGTGGTGCCGACCACGTGGCGCCGCCGCGTTTTTGACTTGATTCATTCTCTGGCGCACCCGGGGGTGCGCGCGTCGGTCAAAATGGTAGGAGAGAAATTTGTGTGGCCGTGCCTGCGCAAGCAAGTCAAGGAGTGGGCAACAGCCTGCATGGCTTGTCAGCAAGCCAAAATACACAAACACACTAGAGCTCCCTTGGAGCCTTTTCACATCCCGGCTAAGCGATTCGATCACGTGCATGTCGACCTCGTAGGCCCCCTCCCGCCATCACAGGGGTGCACACACCTTTTGACAATGGTGGACCGCACCACACGTTGGCAGGAAGTGGTCCCACTGGCATCAACCACAGCCGAGGAGGTGGTGCGCGCATTTCTAACAGCATGGGTAGTGCGTTTCAGAGTTCCGTCGGACATTACGTCTGACAGAGGTCCTCAATTTGTTTCCGAGCTCTGGTCAGCGATGGCCCGCAGCCTGGGGATAACGATCCACCGCACTACCGCATACAACCCGCAGGCTAATGGTTTATGCGAACGTTCCCATAGGTCATTGAAAGCAGCCCTCAGAGCGTCGTTTACGGATACAAATTGGGTGGACAGGCTACCATGGGTTTTATTGGGGTTGCGTTCTGCACCTAAAGAGGATTTAAAAGCCTCCCCAGCTGAGTTGGTTTTTGTGCAGCCACTCCGGCTACCCGGGGAGTTTCTCCCGGATAATCCTGCGCCAGAGTGCCCCCCCCCCCCCGCTCAGCAGTTGCAGAGCGACACGGGAGCGAGCACGCTTCCTGGCCCAGTTCATCACAGCTTCCCGCGCGTTTTTGTGCCTAAAGCTTTAAAAAATGCGGAGTTTGTTTTTGTCAGACATGATGCACACCGCCCACCCTTACACCCACCTTATGACGGACCATACAGAGTGCTGGAAACAGGGGACAAGCATTTTTTGCTAGATTTGGGGGGCAGGAAAGAAATGATTTGTATAAACAGGCTCAAACCCGCTTTTGTGTTGGCTGACGAAGTGCTGCAGCTGGCAAGGGCTCCTCGGCGCGGCAGACCCCCTAGAGAGCATTCCCCAGAACACCCACAGAGATTGACAAACAGTTCTAATCCTCAAACAGCAGCTCCATAGCGGGAAGACGCCGCGGGGGTGGTAAAGCCCACTTACAGCAGATATGGAAGGCGACTGAGGCCCAAGCAACATTTGGACTGATGTGTAATAATGTGACCATGACTTGCAAACTGTATTACATTTGTTCCATCTTAGACGTTTGAGGGGGGTCATGTGGCACACATATATGCACATATGTTGATTTCAGATGCTCCACAGATATATCACTGTATGCTTATTGTATACTTCACGTCTCAGGGGAACAAAGGGGCTGAGCCTTCCAGAGGTAACGGGAGGGTGTGAGATCTGGCCTTTTGTTTCAAGGAGATGGCCTTGAGAGATTTCCTGACCACCGGAGACTAGGAGGTGGATGGTGTGAAGATCGGGGGAAGTTACATTGTGACTGGGATTAAGTACCATGTGACTGTATGTTTGATTAAGCACCATGTGATTGTATGTTTGATGTCCTGGTATAAAAGGACAGATGTGAGAAGATTCATCCTCTTTTTCTGCTTTTGAATGTTGGAGAATGTCATTGTGAATAAAGCTGAACCTGAGGAATACACTCAGTCTCGTCCTTCACAACTCTCCACAATAGCAGCAATAGAAGGGATGAGAAAGGAAATAAACGACTGCATGGAGCGAGTGTCGCAGGCGGAGCTCCGAATTTCAAGTACTGAAGATGACGTCACCAGCCTACAATCTAAACTGCAAACACTGGAATTAAAATGCAAAAGTCTGGAAGATAACGTCCTAGACCTTGGAATCCCGCTCGCGATGGAACAATTTGAGGCTGGTGGGCCTCCCGGAGGGAGCGGAGGGACGGGACCCGTGTTCCTTTTTGGAAAAGTGGATTCCAGAAGCGCTGAATAACGTGGATCTGCAATCAGCGGTCGTTTTAGAGAGAGCTCACCGAATCGGCTCACCGAGAGATAATAAGACACCACCGAGGACGCTGATTATGAAGTTCCTCAACTACAGAGACAAGATGACAGTCACCAATGCGGCACGAGCTAAAGGGGAAATTAAATACCAGGACCAACAGGTGCAGTTCTACCCAGATTTGGCCACAGGAATCCAACAATTAAGGAAACAGTTCGACTCGGCCCGCAAAGAGCTGCGCAACCTAGGGATTCGTCACGGAGTAATTCATCCGGCAAGACTGCTGGTCACATATAAGGGGAGAACCCACACCTTCAAGACCCCTCAAGAGGCGCAGGAGTTCATCAAGCAGATCCAAAAAGAAACTGGTGGGACCTAAGCATGAACGTGACAAAGGTAGAACATTTAAGCATATGTACAGACATCTGATTGATCTGAAACATATAACATGTCTACAAAATACAGACTGTATTTAAAAAAAAAAAGCTATGATGTACAAAGTTGCTATAAAACTTTGAAGTTATGTTGAAAAAACTACAGAAGAGAGTTAATGTCATAAGAATAGTAGTAGTGTCAGGGTGATTGAGAGGAGAAAGAGAGAGTGGTTTGACTGATCCTCGCAGGCGTGGAACAGTCACTAGCTACAACGGGAGACGGAATTTTCTGGGGGGATTACCACAAACGTGGGGAAAGGGAATTTGTTTTTGTTTAGTTTGTAGGATGAATGTTCTATCATCCATGTTTTTGCTTCTCTGTAAGAGTATGTTCATTATGCAAGGTAATCTCAAACTCCTTATTGATCATAGATCAAAGAGTTAATCTTAATTTAACTTCATGGAATTGCAGAGGTCTACAAAATCTTAAAAAACTTAAACAAGTTATGAATAAAATAAAAGACAGATTCAAAAATTGTATTTTTACAAGAAACTTATCTATTAGAGGAGGATGTAAAAAGAATTAGGATGGCAAGGTAACGTGTTCACCTCATTTTCATCCCGAGCTAGGGGAGTTATGATTCTCATACATAAAACAGTCCCATTTCAAATGAAAAATGTAATTAGAGACAAATTTGGAAGATATCTAATCATCCAAGGATCTTTGTTATTAGAAAATATAAATCTGGTGAACTTATATGGCCCCAATATTGATGATCTAAACTTCTTTGTTAATTTATTCCTCACTTTATCATCACTTACAGGGCAACATATAATAGCAGGGGATTTTAATTGTACATTGAATCCCAGTATAGATAGATCAACAGGACTGGACTGTACGCACAATGGATGTAGGATGACCGTTCATCATTTTATGAAAGAACTGAGATTGCTAGATATATGGAGAGAAATGAAACCACAAGTCAAAGCCTATTCTTGTTATTCTAATACCTATAAGACATTCTCACGTATTGACTACTTTTTGATCTCTGCAGAATTAAGGTCCAAGATTCAAAACTGTTTCTATGATAACACTGTGATCTCTGATCATGCACCCTGCTGTCTAGTATATGTAGATAAGAAATTGACAAAGGACCCAGTTAGGTGGTATTTTCAACATAAATGGCTTCAGGATGAGGAATTTGTTAAGTACATAGAAAAACAGATAGATGAGTTCTTTGATATCAATACTACACAAACAACGGCATGTATAAAGTGGGAGGCTTTCAAAGCTTTTGTTAGGGGGCATATTATTAGTTATACAGGTTCAAAATCTAAGAAGACCCGAGAGGAGAGAGTCCAATTGGAACATAAAATAAAAATTCTTCAAGAAAAGGTGTATGCAGGAAGTAACCCACAGTTAGAGAACAAATTACTGATTCTGAGAGCTGAATATGACAAAAAAAAATCAGCGAATAGAGCTGCCTCGAGTCTTCTAAGATTGAAGCAAACTTTTTATGAACAAGGTGAAAAATCAGAAAAATTATTGGTATGGCAGATTAAACAATTAGAATCTAAAACACCAATTACCAGTATTATAAGTAACGGACAGGTAGTTATAGATCCTTTAGAAATTAATAGTGCCTTTAGAGATTATTATGAAAAACTATATGATACAAAAAATGAAACTGACTTAACAAAACTAAATGGGTTTTTGGGTGGATTATCTATACCATGTATTCCAAATGAAAACAGGGAGATACTGGAGTCTAAAATTAGTCAAGAAGAAGTTGGGCAAGCCATTGATAATATGAAATCAGGAAAAAGAGCAGGACCAGATGGTCTTCCAGTCGACCTCTATAAAAAATTTAAGAATGAATTAATAAAACCACTTTTGGAAATGGTTTTAGAAGTATTTCAAAATGGTAATTTACCACCATACATGAATAATGCCTTAATTATACTGTTGCCAAAACCAGGTAAACCCTCTAATAAATGTGAAAACATGAGACCAATAAGCCTATTAAATGCTGATCTTAAAATAATCTGTAAAATTTTAGCAAAACGACTACAAGAAATATTACCAAATATTATTAACCGAGATCAGAATGCTTTATAATGGGAAGACAAGGCTTCCATAATGTAAGAAGACTATTTAATATTATTTATTCCAATAAAGAAGCACCGGATACAGCTCTCCTATCATTGGATGCCGAAAAGGACTTTGATAGGGGCATTCGACCCTATCTTTTTGAAGTCCTACAAAGGTTTGGACTTTGAAATAATTTCATAAAATGGGTCCAGATAATATACAATAATGCTACAGCAGAAATCCTAACAAACAGCAATATCTCAAAATCAATAAAAATCAATAGAGGATGTTGACAAGGCTGTCCACTTTCACCTTTATTGTTTACTATGGCAATTGAACCTTTAGCGATGGCAGTACGTTTACATCCACAAATACATGGAATTAAAGTAGGACCAACAGAACATAAAATCTCCCTGTATGCCAATGACATAATTTTGTTTATGTCGAATTTAAAAAAAAAAAAAAAAAAAATCAATTCCGACCTTGTTAAATTTAATAAAGAACTTTGGGGATATATCAGGATATAAAATAAACAAAACAAAATCTTCAATATTAATGTTAAATGAGACCCAGAGAAATCATCCAGCTCCTGAGGTAAACCAATTCAATGTTGTAAATCAGTTTAAATATTTAGGAATTTAAATCAGTCGCCAATGCCAACTATGAAGCCTTAATGACAAATATTAATGAGTTGCTTCAGAGATGGATGTCACTACCAATGTCGATGATCGGGAGAATTAATATACTTAAAAGTAATATCTTACCAAAAATACTTTATTTCAAAACATTCCTTTACCACCACCTTCAGATCTATTCTCAAGAATTAAAAAAAAAAGTTAGTGGAATTTATATGGAACAATAGGAAGGCTAGATTACGTTTGTCCTTACTATATTTACCATTTGATCGTGGAGGTCTGAAATGTCCAAACTTTATGTTGTATTACTGGTCAGCACAACTGAGGTCTATGACATATTATTTTTCATCAAATGATCCTCCTCACTGGACTGAAATGGAATCATACAATTTACCTTTACCATCCATCCATCCATCTTCTACCGCTTTTCCGGAGGTCCGGGTCGCGGAGGCAGCAGTTCAAGCAAAGAAGCCCAGACTTCCCTCTCCCCAGCCACCTGCTCCAGCTCTTCAGAGGGGATACCAAGGCGTTCCCAGACCAGCTGGGAGACATAGTCTCTCCACCGAGTCCTGGGTCTGCCCCAAGGTCTCCTCCCAGTGGGACGTGCCTGAAGCACCTCAAGTGGGAGGCGTCCAGGAGGCATCCTAATCAGATGCCCATACCACCTCAACTGACTCCTTTCAATGTGGAGGAGCAGCGGTTCTACTCTGAGCCTCTCCCGGATGACTGAGCACCTCACCCTATCTTTCAGGGTGAGTCCAGCAATCCTACGGAGAAAGCTCATTTCAGCCGCTTGTATCCGCGATCTCGTTCTTTCGGTCATTACCCAAAGCTCGTGACCATAGGTGAGAGTAGGAACGTAGATTGACTGGTAAATCGACAGCTTTGCCTTAGAACTAAGCTCCCTCTTCACCACAACAGACCGGTACAACGTCCGCATCACTGCAGATGCTGCTCCAATCCGTCTGTCGATCTCTCGCTCCATTTTCCCCTCACTCGTGAACAAGACCCCAAGATACTTAAACTCCTCCACTTGGGGCAGGAGCCTGTCCCCAACCCGGAGAGGGCAATCCACCTTTTTCCGGCTGAGGACCATGGACTCGGACTTGGAAGTGCTGATTCTCATCCCAGCCGCTTCACACTCAGCGGCAAACCGTCCCAGCAAGAGCTGTAGGTCATTGCTGGATGAAGCCAACAGGACATCATCATCTGCAAACAACAGAGATGAGATCCTGTGGTCACCAAGCATGACACCCTCCATTCCCTGGCTGCGCCTAGAAATCCTGTCCATAAAAATTATGAACAGGATCGGTGACAAAGGGCAGCACTGGCGGAGTCCAACTCTCACTGGGAATGACTCCGACCGAGTGTTGGCAATACGAACCAAACTCTCACAATGGTCGTACAGAGACCGAATAGCTCGTAGCAACAAGCCCGATACCCCATACTCCCGAAGCACCCCTCACAAAAATCCACGAGGGACGCGGTCAAATGCCTTCTCCAAGTCCACAAAACACATGTAAACTGGTTGGGCAAACTCCCACGAACCCTCAAGAATTCTCGAGAGGGTAAAGAGCTGGTCCGATGTGCCACGGCCAGGACGAAAACCACATTGCTCCTCCTGAATCCGAGGTTCGACCAACGGCCGGACTCTCCTCTCCAGTACCTTGGCATAGACCTTCCCAAGGAGGCTGAGGAGAGTGATCCCTCTAAAGTTGGAGCACACCCTCCGGTCCCCTTTTTTGAAGAGAGGAACCACCAATTTACCTTTACCTCTTCCCTTATTCATATACTCAGACTCGGTTAAAAAATTACAGAAACAAGTTAAAAATCCAATTGTAAAGCACAGGATCAAAATATGGTGTGAAACTAAAAAATATTTCAAAGAACCACACTCACTGTCACACTTTAGCCCAATATGGGGTAATCAATATTTTACACCAGGGAGAGCGGATATTGTATTTAAAGTATGGAATTTAAAAGGGATTCAAAAGATTCAAGACTTATATTTGTCACGCTCAGATAACATAATGTCTTTTGAAGAACTGAGGATTAAATTCAATCTTAATAGAACACACTTTTTTAAATATCTTCAGCTTAGAAATTTTCTTCATTCAAATCAAAAATAATGCTCTCATCCGACCTACTTATTCAACTTTGGAAAAAATTTTGATGAAAGATAGTAAGAGAAAGGGTATTATTTCAGAGTTTTACAACTCATTGACACTATTCTCAAGTGAAAACTCACAGAAAAGACTGAATGACTGGGAAGAAGACCTGCAAATTGAAATTTCAGAGGAACAATGGGAAATGGCTTGTGCAGGAGCTCAAACCAAATCAATAAATGTACGTCTTAAACTGATACATTTTAAATGGTTAATGCGGATGTATGTTACACCAGTGGGATTAAATAGATAAAAACATACCAGATATATGCACAAAATGTATGGAAAGTAAAGGAACCCTATTTCACTGTTTATGGGAATGTAGAAAAATCAGAATGTTTTGAGAAGAGGTGAAGGTAACAACTGAAAAAATAATTTCAAAACAAATCACATTGAACCCTAAACTGTTTTTGTTGGGTCTGTATCCAGAAAAACATAACTTTAATAAGAGTGAAAGAGCATTCATAGACCTCAGTTTGCTTAATGCCAAAAAATGTATTGCACTACTGTGGAAAAAGACTCATAGACCAGATGTGACTCAGTGGTTAAGACAGATGTTAACAAACCTTCCACTAGAAAGAATAACATATATACTGAAATCAAAGGAAAATGTGTTTGAGAATATATGGAGACCTTTCATTGATTATGTAAAGAAATTAAACATAACTTCTGAAGAAGAAGGTGAATGATATGTGTGGACCTTGCAAATTCCAAGCTGGTGAATGTATATTCAAATCAATCAAATCAAACTTTATTGTCATATTGCTGTACATACAACTGTAGTGCAGGCAAGATGAAATTGCATTTCTTTCGGCATCCATATAAATAGAAGCAGCATGATTTAAGACACACTCACACATATCTTCACATATCTTCCACATATTATGTATTCTTACACTACCGTTCAAAAGTATGGGGTCACCCAGACAATTATTTTGTGTTTTCCATGAAAAGTCACACTTATTTACCACCATGAGTTGTAAAATGAATAGAAAATATAGTCAAGACATTGACAAGGTTAGAAATAATGATTTGTATTTGAAATAATAATTTTTTCCAGATACTCAACCTGCTCAAAGGAAGGTCAGTTTTATAGCTTCTCTAACCAGCTAAACTGTTTTCAGCTGTGCTAACATGATTGCACAAGGGTTTTCTAATCATCCATTAGCCTTCTGATGCAATGAGCAAACACACTGTACCATTAGAACACTGGAGTGATAGTTGCTGGAAATGGGCCTCTATACACCTATGTAGATATTGCACCAAAAACCAGACATTTGCAACTAGAATAGTCAGTTACCACATTAGCAATGTATATTAGATATTAGAGTGTATTTCTGATTAATTTAAAGTTATCTTCATTGAAAAAAAACAGTGCTTTTCTTTCAAAAATAAGGAAATTTCTAAGTGACCCCAAACATTTGAACAGTAGTGTATGTAATAGATTACCTAGACTAAACAGAGGAGCATTGTTGTTGACTTGTTTTTGTTAATTGCTGTTGTTGTTTTCATTACACATTTTTTTTGTTATTTTGTTATTGTTCTTTTTAATTTTTAAATTACTTTTGTGTTAGTGTCTGACTGTGTGTGCTATGTTTGTAAAAAAAAAAAAAAAAAAAAAAAAAAGAGGTTCAATAAAAAATATTGTGGAAAAAAAAACTATATAAAACATTGTCCATTTCATGAACTTGAGTTTGGAGAAGTGAGTTAATGAGTAAGCATGCCACAGGTCTTAATGTTTACACAGGAATTCAGGTTAGCCATTCCATTGATTCGTGCCACTGGGGGGGGGAGGAGTTTGGGCAAAGTGGGGTACTAACCATCTTACTCATTACCCATGGGAATGGGTAGAGCAGGCACTGTGAAGCCCAATTGTTTTGCGACCCTTGTTATTTCAACAGAGACCTACAGTGGAATGTTTTTATCCACGCCGAGGCTGCTGTGCGGGCCAGCTCTCCCTCTCATTGGGCTACGGGTTTCTCATTGAAGGTGCTTATGAGGCAGCAGCCCAAAACATCGAGAGCAGATGGCCCTCGGCACACCAGCACCTCATTCTCTATTTTCCAAACAGTGGGGATGTTTGTTCCCAGATATCCCCATGTACTCCGGTACAATAGCTATAGAGAAAAACTAAACAAGGATTAATCTGCTGCTGCTAAGTGTTGCTGTTAAATCTTGGCCCATGGTAACAGGGATTTTAAAGCAAATAATCCTGGAAACGTGATAGTGTTCTTTACTCTGCACTTTTCCTTTCCTCCCACCTTCCTGTCTGGCACACAGCTACCAACTAACCCATGAAATTAATTTTACCTCACTCTGTTTTTTTAAAGATGTACGTTAACCATCACCAGAAGCTTCACATGATTTTAGTTTCTTTTTGAGCTTATCCTTCTTTTGAGAAAAAAATGTCTCTTAGAAAATCTTTCATCTAGGGTGAGATGGAAGTAGATGATCCGCTGTGGCGACCCCTAAAGGGAGCAGCCGAAAGAAGAAGAAAATCTTTCATCTGCTCTAAATCCTTTGAAAACCAGTACAGCTGCAATGTCAATCAAATCACCCATAAAATTACAAGATTTTTCTAGTTCCAAAAGTGCAACTCATAAGATAAAAGAAAGGAATTTGTTCATATCCTCCAAACATCAAAATCAGTGGCTTCAGCTGGCAAACACATCTGGAACAAAAACCGGTGAGAAGGGCCAACACTGAGGTGAAAATCTTCCTGAAGTTATACATGCCAGAAAAATTCAAGAACAAACTCTCAGTGAACCTCAATTCCCAGAATGCAGCCTGCAAGCAAACACTTTGTGTGGATGGCCTTGATCAGATCTTTTTGAGCCAACCTGACCGATAATACAATATAATGAATGAATATAACAAATTAACTTACAGCATAAGGTTTAAGAGCTCATCCTTTACTACTTGGTAATGATATACAGTACTGTGCAAAAGTCTTGAGCCACCCAATATTTCTTTATAGTTTGCCTCCCAGGAGCCAGATGTTCTTGTAATTTTCAAAGCAATCTTGAGCAACAGTTCTCCAAACTTCCTGAAGGTCTTTCAGAGTCTTTCTTTGAACACTGCTTTTCATTTTCAGTCTAATCCTTGCACCTGACCACTGAAGACACTGGACAAGTGGAGGACAAAAGAAAAACTGACAGGGCTAAATATATGTGTGTGTGTGTGTATGGCAGGTGATCAGTATCTGAAAGTCATGTGGTTAAAAATAGGGGGGGGGGGGGGAATCCCTGACACAGGAACTAAAGGTGCCTTCACACCAAACACAAACGGGCGGTGAGAATCCATACAAAGTCAATGGAAAGAGGCGAGCACACATGAAATCGCGCATTCACACGTTCACGTCCGAGGGATAGCGCTAGCTTTGAGATTCTGCCGTCACTGGAGTAAAAGTGTCAACATTGGAGAGTAGACTAGTTTGAAAATGAGACTGCCACTCACCTGGAGACAGGAGGATCGGGAGCTCTTCAGCTGAATCGGGATGTCGGAATTATTTACCCACGGATTCCTGCCACGGATGTGCTAGCAAGCTAGCAATGGAAACACTCATCATCTTGTAAAGTTTTGGAGACAGGGACAACTTTTTCAGGTGAGCCCTCCATTGGATAATGTAAACCGAAAGCATGACGTTATTTTGGGGATTTCCACAGTAGGTTGAACACTGCTGCGGAAGTTATAAAGGCAACTTTGCCTATCTGCATCTCACTCAGATGGTGAATTCCTGTCTATTCATGTGTTTACATTCAGTTATAATGGAATCGTGCCACGTGAAAAATTCGCCCATTCACGTTTGGTCTGGGTGCACCTTAGGAACTGGATCTGACACTTCAGTTGATCAACAAAAATGGCCCCACTGGAAAGGTGGCTGTCAAGAGGCCATTCTTAAGGAAGTGAAACGGGGAGAAAAGGCTAGTGCGTTAAATTACACAAGAATTGAACTGAAAATCAATAATCTTACAGAGTGATGAATCCAAATTTGAAATGTGGGAACATCTTGACAGAGTACAGAACAAACAACAGTAAAAATAGTGGTGGCTGCCAGTGATACCCCTCAGCCTCTTTGTTTGTTGTTGAGATATAGTTTATATGGCATTTTGACCTTGACCTTTGGACCCCAAAACCATAGATGTAGATTGGGGTCCCAAGGTGAACCTGTGTAAAGTTTGGTGTCTATAGCTTTTTTTGTTGTTGAGATATAGTTTAACCCCTTGCACTCTGGTCAATTTCCCTAAAAACGCCTAAAAATAACGTACCCAAAGTAAATCAAAAGCTGTTCTTCAACCCTTTGCAGCATCTTCATGGGGTTGGTCTCATTTAAAAGAAAACACTTTGAATTTTTTGGCAAAACAGTCATAATCTCTCCAAGTGCTCCTGCCACTGAGTAACAGTCATCTAAACATACTGAACTTGAAGAAAATAAAGTTCGCCTGGGTGTTTTTTTGGATACAAATGCTTGCAAATAACACACAGCTGTCAGATCCAGGCTGGAAAATGCAACAGAAATGTAAAACCAAGTGTTATCCAGCTGAGGTCAAAATTTTGTAACAATACCACAAAAAATGAATATATTACACAGCTTTTTTCTCAGGTTGTTCCCAGGCGTTTTTGAACTGTGCCAAATTGTGCCAAATGGCACAGTTTGGAAAAACGTCTGTAACTTTTGAATGATTCAATATAGAAGCTTCATCTTGGGCTCTAATGAAAGGTGACACTCAGGGCTGTGTGTGTGTGTGTGTGGGGGGGTGTTTATTCATTCATGAATGAATGAATGAACAAACAAGCCCCCACACACAAAGAAGCATGCCACGTAAAAAATGTATGGCTTTTTTTTTTTTTTTTTTACAAGAAAAAATAACCTACAGTGCAATAAAACTTATACTAAAATATCTGTAATGTAGAGGATAACAACTCCCCCCCCCCCACTACAGAGGACGGACATCGTCCATCGCCACATGACAGACCGCGGTCTAGTACGCACAGCTGTACTAAAATATCTGCAATACATCTGCAATCCACTACAGAGGAGTAGCGGGTGGGGGGTGGTGGGGGGGGGGGGGACCGTTCACGGTCCGGACGCGGCGCACGAACCGTGTCCAGTCCGTCATGTGGCGATGACACACAGTTGTAATTTACCGTTCGGTCAAAAGTCATTTTGATTACAATTTTCAGGGATAAAGAATAATTTAGCTTATAACACTTACCTGTCCACAACAGCAGTGTTGCTGGCAAACTTCTCTTCCTCATTGTCAGACGAACATGACACTGGTCCGCTTGTTACGACTCGTGGTTCTGGTCACGTGACCCGGTCAAACCATGATTCCATTATTGCGGTTTTGCGCTTCCATGATTGCGGTTTTGGCGAACGATTTTTCAAAACAAATAAGAACAGTAGTAAGAAAAAAAGACTGGTGAACGCGTGTGTGTCACCCAGCGGCTTACACAAAACAGATTTTACGCACGGGACGCACACTTTCAATCGTCGAACTTCTCTGCTTCAATTGGCTCGCTGTATTCGCAGCCGTTGGTAGGCGGGTCCTTCTTGCTAGGTTTTCAGTCATTGGTTCTTCAAGGTTTCAGAAACCCAATTCAAGGCTCTTACTAGTCGAATGAGAGGTCAATCAAATCTAAACCAATCAAAGCACTCCTTTGGCTTTCTGTTCGCGGCTGTGTCTGTAGTGGAAGAACGGAAATGCAGCTTTTTTTTTTTTTCAGTGCGCTCTGAGACGCACAGTGTGCGTCCTAGTGCGCACGAGGGCGCGCTAGGATGCAGAGACGTGACCGCCCGCGGTATCCCGGAGTGCAAGAGGTTAAATGGCAATTTGACCTTTGACCTTGTAATCTCCAAACCATAGTCAGAAGTCAGGGTCTAATCCGTTCAAGATTTGCCTTAGACAAGATGATATTGATTTGAAAAGGCTACATCATTTATTTCTGTAGTTATCGTATTTACAAGATTTAGGGAAAAATGACCCAAATTTGAACTCGTCCAAGATTTTTCATAGATACAACTATGGTATCAATTTGAAAAGCCCATGTCATTTCCTTCTCTATTTATCACGTTCACAAGAAAATTGTCCCGACTTTGACATAAAGGTCAGCGGTCACCCAAATTCAAACTCATCTGATATTTTTCATAGATAAGATAAGATAAGATAAGATAAGCCTTTATTAGTCCCACAACGGGGAAATTCCAGGATTGCAACAGCACAGGGATAGCAACACTCAGAGCAACAATCAGAAGGCAAGAAAAAAAAACAAGCAAGCAAGAGCAGCTAATATACATATGTACATATTACTATAAAATATATATATACACACACACAGACACACAGTGCAGAGCATTGTAGCTGGATGGAATAAATATATGAATATATGAACAGATAACAGATAACCCTATGCTATCAATTTGAGATGCTCACGTCATTTCTTTCTCTACTTATTGTGTTCACAAGGTAGGTGCTGATGACACTGCCGATCTGCCCATAAGGCTGAGGGGTAAAAAGAAATCTTAGGATATTGCAGGAAGCCTGGAGAGAGCTATTCCTGAAAACTACTTAGAAAGCCTGACTAGGGAAGTTTCCACAACTGAAAGTCCACACCAAGATTCATATTTTTGTTACATTGTATACACTTGTTCCAGTTCAGGTTTGGTTTCATGTTGCTCCTTTTCCAAGTGAACTACACATGATGCGCTTCAGTCTTGTCGTCATGACAATGTGTTATTAGCACAGATAGGCAGTTAGAAAACATGCTACTCACACTCCAAGGTGTTTTCTGCATCTGTGGACACATCAGTAATTGCACTATTGACCAGTTCCCTCCAGGATTTCGCTGGATGTTTTTTTTATTGTTGCGGTAAGTTGCGGGGTTCTCCTTGGGGATTTGCCTGAATCGCACATTGGCCCGTGTCCAGACCAGAAAGTCACAATTTTAAAACTCATTGACAAGATGTAGTAGTGACTTTTACCTCTGAAGACGTATAAGCCGTTACAACACTAGCTGTAGTCAGTCCCTCCAGGATTTCGCGGGATGTTTTTATGATTGTTGTGGCCCAAAAAGCCTGAATTCATGGGAGCTTTTTTAAAAAGTTGTGCTAAAACTTGCGATGTTTTGAGAGGTTTTTTTTGCACTAAAACTTGTGTGAAGAATTACAAATTTTAAAACAGATGGGTTTTTTTTCCAGTTTACTGCAGTGATATTCTATGTAACAATACAAGAAAAGCACAGGATTGTCAAAAATATCCTATTATAGTGATTTGTAAATTAAGCAGAAACTTCTGCTATACAAAAAAACTTTGGTGTAACTGGAAGTACAGACTTTAACACAATATCCACTACAACAGCTAAATTACATTGAATGCATGCTAAAGAGTATAGATTTGGAAATTATTGGCAGCACCTTCATTTGAAAACTCCCTACGGTCCCCAACCACTCAGTACCGAGCAGAGAGGAAAAAATAAATAATTTATTCTGTTGCTCTGTATTGTCTATTGGAGTCTGTGTTTTTCTGAAAAAAATTACAGACAATATTCTCTCTCTTTCCATGCCTAACTCCTACCTGTCTATCTGCTGCGCGTCTTGACAGACAGACACACACACACCTTTCATTTACGGTGGGAGGGGAAGGGGGGCGTTTGTCCATATCCAGACCGGAAATTCACAGTTTTAAAGCTCATTGACAAGATGTAGTAATGATTTTACCTCTAAAGATGTATAAAATGTTCAAACACTGGCTGTAGTGTTAGAATTGCTCGTTTGTTTGTGGTTTTATGGCGTCTATCCTCATGCGTGCTCCTGCGATGGGGCGTTTTTGGGGCAGGCAGACATTTTTCAACACAAACCCAACACTTCATACACATGGTCAGGACAGAGACGTGGCAAGACGTCCACCGGCAGGCTGGGGGAGAGGAACCTCGCGGGTCAGTGTTTCTTTTGTTTGTTTTTTTTTTAAAATCACACAGTTTTTTCTGATGTGTTCTGTTAATTTTTTTTTTTTTTTTTTCCTCTCGGCGCCACACGAGTCGGCTGCCTTTTGCAACAGCGGCTCGATTCCGAGTCTTTTTCCCTTCCTCTCTCTTTTGATCCGTCTTTTTTTTTCACCCCACTTATATCACGGACACACAGATCGTCCTAAATGTCTCCTGAGCCGGTGGACGGAGCCACTGTCTATAGCAGGATACGATACAGCAGAGAACAGCTGCTAGCATTCAACCGCCACCCGGTCCCATTGGAAATACTCGACATACCGAGAGAACTGAGGCGAAAACGCCGCGGCTGCCGGGCTGGAGTAAGGCGGAGGACAAAAAATATAAGGTACAGACCCTCCCTTCCATCTGTTGTCATGGGAAATGTACGGTCGATACTGGGAAAGTTAGATGAGCTAGCGGCTATCTCCCGTTATGATAGCACATACCGGGAGTGCTCTCTCCTTTTGTTTACTGAGACGTGGCTAACTGAACTAGCAGCAGATGCTAACATTGAGCTGGAGGGTTTTCACATGATACGAGCTGACCGAACACCAGACAGTGGCAAGGCTAGGGGCGGTGGAGTGATCATGTATGTTAACAACAACTGGTGCAGACCGGGACATATCACTGTTAAACAACGACACTGCAGCAAAGACATTGAGTTGCTAGCTGTTAGCATGAGGCCTACATATCTCCCGAGAGAACACTCACACGTGATCTGCATTGTTGTTTATGCAAATCCGACGGCGAACGCTGGGACAGCACGTGACGTCATCCATTCAGTAACCAGCAGGCTGCAGACAGAACACCCAGATGCTCTTCTCCTCATCTCAGGCGATTTCAACCATGTTTCACTGTCTCCCATTCTACCCACGTTCACCCAGTATGTCACATGCCACACTAGAGACAATAAAACACTGGATTTATTCTACGCAAACACTAAGGAGGCGTACACCTCATCACAACTACCCCCACTCGGGAGATCGGATCACAACTTGGTTCATCTCCGGCCGGTGTACAAACCCCTAGTGCACAGACAACCTCCGGCCATGCACACTGTGGAGTTATGGTCTGAGGAGACAATGGACACCCTAAAGGGCTGTTTTGAAGCCACCGCCTGGAAGCAGCTCTGCGATCCACATGGTGAGGACATCGATGGCCTCATTCACACCTTCACGGGCTACCTCAGCTTCTGTGTGGACAAATCCGTTCCCACCAAGACCATACGGCGTCACTCAAACAACAAACCCTGGATCAACCCTGAGATTAAAACACTTCTGAGAGAGAAGAAGAGGATCTTCAGGTCAGGGAACAGGGAGATGCTGAAGTCCGTACAGAGGGAGCTGAGGAGAAAGATCAGAGAAGGCAAGGACAGCTTCAGGAAGAAGATGGAGGACAAGCTGCAACAGAGCGACATCAGCGGGGTCTGGAGAAACCTCAAAACCATCTCGGGGCTCCAGAATACCTCCCCCCAGGCCACAGGGGGCAGGGAGTGGGCGAACAACCTGAATCTGTTTTTCAATAGATTTGACCAACCGCCCTCCCCCCTGACTGCACAACAACCACTGCTGCCTCTAAAGAAATCAAGTCCTGCTGCCCACTCCCCACTCTACCAACACCCCCCCACTCCCAACACACAGCCCCCCATCCTGACCCTGACCAGGACCCAGGTGAGGACGGAGCTGAGGAAGATCAAGGCGAGGAAGGCGCCGGGACCGGACGGCATCAGCGCAAAGCTCCTCAAGTCCTGTGCAGACCAGCTGTGTGGGATTGTGACGTATATCTTCAACATGAGCCTGAAACTGGGGAGGGTACCACAGCTGTGGAAAACATCTTGTGTGGTACCTGTACCAAAAACTTCCCACCCCAAAGACCTGAACAGCTACAGACCGGTGGCCTTGACGTCCCACTTGATGAAGACCCTGGAGAGACTGCTCCTTGCTCACCTCCGCCCCCTGGTGGAACCAGCGATGGATCCACTCCAGTTCGCCTACCAGCATGGCATTGGGGTGGAGGATGCGGTGATCTTCCTCCTTCACCGTTCTCTGTCCCACCTGGAGAAGCCCGGGAATATGGTGAGGATCATGTTCTTTGACTTCTCCAGTGCTTTCAACACCATCCAACCGATGATCCTGAAGGACAAGCTGCTGCGCGCAGGGGTGGACCAGCACCTGTCATCATGGATCCTGGACTACCTCACGAACCGGCCTCAGTTTGTGAGAACCCGGGACTGTGTGTCCGACACGATCATCAGTAGCACGGGGGCCCCCCAGGGAACGGTGCTGGCTCCCTTCCTGTTCACTCTTTATACTGCGGACTTCTCACACAACACAACACACTGCCATCTACAGAAGTTCTCTGATGACTCTGCGATCGTTGGCCTCATCTCCAATGGAGATGAAGCTGAGTACAGAGGGCTTATCCAGGACTTCGTGGACTGGTGCCATCGGAACTGCCTCCAGATCAACGCGAGGAAAACTAAGGAGCTGGTGGTGGACTGCCGCAGGCATGGGCAGCCCCTCACAGTACCAGTAAATATACAGGGAACAGACATCGAGATGGTGACATCCTATAAGTACCTGGGTATTCATCTGAACAATAAACTAGACTGGTCACACAATACTGATGCACTCTACAAGAAGGGACAGCGCAGGCTGTTCCTGCTGAGGAGACTCAGGTCTTTTGGTGTACAAGGGGCGCTGCTGAAGTCATTCTATGACACGGTGGTGGCATCAGCCATCACTTTTGGAGTGGTCTGCTGGGGCAGTGGCATTACTGCAGCCGATAGGAAGAGACTGAACAAACTGATTAAGAAAGCTAGCTCTGTCCTGGGGCAGCGCCTTGATCCGATGGAGGAGATAGGAGAGAGAAGGACGGTGGCTAAACTGTCATCTCTGCTGGAGTCCGAGTTCCACCCTATGCAGGACATACTGAATGCACTGAGGAGCTCATTTAGCAGCAGACTACATCATCCCAGGTGCACAACCGAGAGGTTTCGTAGGTCCTTCCTACCAACGGCTGTCAGACTGTACAACCTAAGCAGGGCTGCTCGCAGAGATAGCAAAAAAGACGTAACAAACTAATAGTTTTTTGAATGCAGAAGATGCAATAGACTTACACAGTGGTCCTCTCCGGCATACAACTAGGAGCATGCCGGTCGCTATGGAGGGTGAGAGTGTGTATGGGCACATAATCATACCATGCAGGATAGCTGGGTAGACGGTTATGCTGTTTCATTCCATCTAGCGGCAATGCTCTGCACTGTGTGTGTTTATATATTTGCATATTTGTTCCGTCTAGCTGCAATGCTCCGTACTGTGGGTGTTTATATATTTATATATCTACATGTTATTCCATCTAGCTACATTGCTCCGCACTGTGTGTGTTTATATACTTGCATATTTATTCCACCTAGCTGCAATGCTCCGTACTGTGGGTGTTTATATATTTACATATTTATTCCATCTAGCTACAATGCTCTGCACTGTGTGTTCATATATTCATATATTTATTCCATCCAGCTACAATGCTCTGCACTGTGTGTCTGTGTGTGTGTGTATATATATATATTTTATAGTAATACGTACATATGTTTATTAGCTGCTCTTGCTTGCTTGTTTTTTTTTTCTTGCCTTCTGATTGTTGCTCTGAGTGTTGCTATCCCTGTGCTGTTGCAATCCTGGAATTTCCCCGTTGTGGGACTAATAAAGGCTTATCTTATCTTATCTTATCTTATCTTAATACTCACTATAAACACGGAAGTGAACAAGGTGCAGTGACACATTTGATTGGTTAGACTGAGCGTTTGAGTGCCAGTCAGAGACAAATCTGATTGGTGAAACTGGCGGAAATTGACAAGGACTGGTCAAAATTGCGGGAAAGTTGCAGTGATTGGACAAAGTTGCAAGGTTGCGCAATAGACGCACTGATTGGCTGATTTTGTGTGAACTGACATGATCGCAACATCGCGAAATCCTGGAGGGACTGTGTAGTATTAGATTCGATAGGGTTTTTTTTGGTTTTACGGGGTGCCTCCTCATGCGCGCTCCCGAGACAGGGGTGCCTTCAGGCAGGCAGACGTTTTTCAACACAAACCCGGCACTTCATACACGCAGTCATTACAGCGACTCGAGAAGACGGAGGAAGGAACGATGTAGGAAAACTCGCAGGTGAGTGTTTTTTTTAAATCACACCCTGTTTTTTGCTGGTTTTCAGTATATACTCACTGTAAACACAGAAGTGAGCACAGTGCAGCACTGCATTTGATTGACTGATGACGTACACATTTGCACGCTACTCAGGGACAAATCTGATTGGCAAAATTGGTAGAAGTTGACGACAATTGGCCAAAACTGCAGTAAAGTTACAGTGATTGGACAAAATTCAAATTATGCAGGACCTGCTGAAGTCATGGGAATTGGTACATTCGCAACACTGTGAAGTGCTGGAGGAACTGATTGACTATTCAGCTAATGGCCATGTTTCCTCTCTCCAAGTGCTCTCACGGCTCACTTTCTCTCTTATCGGCTGCCTTAACTTATTGTGTTTGGTCCAAAAGTCCAAACTTTTTGAAAACTGCTTTCACATTCTAAACAAACTGTACCAATGATCAGCTTGATCCAGAATGAGACGACATCATTTTGCTGGACCAAAATTTGCCTCTTTGCTCCAGACAGTGGTTCGGGGGAAGTTCCACACCTAAAATTTTGGTCCGTATCAAACTGAAAAGTCTGATATCGGGACCAAACGGGCTAGGTGGGAAAGCACCCTTAGAGGTTGTGTTGAAAAATAAAGGTGGTCATACCAAGTAGTGACTTTCATGCTTATTAGACTTGTAAAACTCTGCTTTTTGCCTTAAAACTGTATTTCCATTTTTGTTTGCAAGTTTTAATAAATCAATGCACAAATTTAGCAAAATACAAAAAAGTGAGGGGTTAGCTCTTCCACTGTACTGCTTCTGCACAGTCCTTCGTGATTGTAAAACAGGGATTGTGGTTAATTCATAGCTGTGTCTTTAGCAAATTTCTAGTGAGGGATAGAGTCTAGAGGTTTCTAGAGTCTAGAGGTTTCTAGATAGAGTCTAGAGGAGCAGCAGTGACTCAGCGCAATAAAAGGGAAAACCCACTGGTTGACTTTTATTATTTTTAAACTACTTACAAATTTAAGCAATTGGGGATGTGCTTTTCCAAATTACAGATCAATGAATAATACAGTTACTGGCCTTTGCAATACAGGACCTGGCTTTTTCCTGTTACTTTGAATTCTGAAAGTGCGCCCCAAACCCCACCCCCGTACAGCCAGGGTCAGAACAGTGTTGATTATCAGCCTAACTCTGGACCCAACGGCCCTCAGTTCTCATTTTGGTCGCCACCTCATCCGCTCCATTTCTGCTAATTACAGGGTTGCTACAAGCACTGTGACATCCAGAGCAAGGTTTTGCAAAGCCTCATTCCAACCCCCCCCCCCCCCCACTTCCAAGCACACAAAAATCCCAACCACTATTTTCCTCATTTTTTCCCCCTTTGTTGATGATGCATCACCTCCACCGCAGCCAGTTTAGATAGGAATGTTCACCTTGTTTAGCCACACAGCTTCACCTCCACCTTTTTACAGCCTGCATATTGACCTCTGACTTTGGGTCAGTAAGTACTACTTTTCTATGGTAATGAAGGGGGAGGGGACACAAACTTCTGTCTTACTTCACCCCCATAAAACCTTCAATCTGTAGTCGTGGCATGCACTGCTTGTTTTAACATTTGGTAAGCTTTGAATTTGTCAATTTTTTTTTCTAATTTGCAACTTTGCTCGTAATTTTAGCATTTTTCTCATAAATTAGCAATTTTTGTTTTAAATTTTAATCTTTTTCTAATATATTTGCAAATTTATTCATGCTATTTGTGAGTTTTTTGGTACTTTTTTGGGACTTTTTACAATGAAGTTGCTACTTTGTGAAATCATGAGATTTTTCTTCTGAATTAGCTTCTTTTTTGGGTGGGGGTGGTAACCTTGGTGAATTTTATATAAATTCCTAAGTTAGGGAGCAAAAACAAATATGCATAATCACATATATATGATTACAGAAAAAGCATACAAAGAGCTAAGCCTGCATCTAATGATTATTTTAAGCCAATTATTCTGCCTGCTTTTTTTTTTTTTTGATCAGTCGCTAAGTAATTTGATTCATAAAATATTTGTAGAAACAGTCAAAAATATCCATCATAATACCCCAGACCACAATGTGGCCTCATCAAATGTCTTGGTTTGTCAAACTAAGGGTACTATCTCAGTGGAGTGAGACAGCTCGCAACTAGTTGGAGATTAAAAAAAAAAGAGAAATCTGAGAATTTGCAACTGTTTTCACTTGGAATCACACCGTCTCACGCATGTTGCAACAATGTTTCACAAATTCCCAGCCAGTTTTTGGGCAAAGTTCCCCAGGTGTTTCCAAACCTGTCATGCAAGTGTTGCAGGACATTCTTGCAACATGCATAAGACAAAATTTAGTGTTTGCACTCAAAACAGTCCCACAATAGCTCCCCAGTAATCACGCCACTGATATCCATACAATCTGTGCAATCACTACCTTATAAATACAGGGTGTCTCTCCATTCCAGTGATCATTTTACCTCTTGATGTCAAACTCATACAGTATATACAATACAATTACATATGCCTGGGAACCACAACAAATAAGAGAATAACAATGTTTTGACTGCTTGCCCACTGCAGTTTCTCTCCCACCAGAGTATTGCACAAGAGCGCACACATAAAATGTGACCTGTGCTGGCAAAATGAGATGGAATGCGCACGGCGTCATTACGAGCTGCAGGCAGGAGAAGTCATAAATCATGACTCTTTCTTTGTTTGCTAGCAGCAAGTCCTGGGAAAAAAACCCATGAGTGCCTACTGTAGTATCACTGGAAAGCTTAGAAAACGTACTTTCTATAAATACATGTGTTTTTACGGAAGCTGTAACTCCCAACTGATCGAAGATGAGTTTTAAACCTAGCCAAAATATAAACAAATTGTCTTTTTCCGGTGTACGTTTTTGCGCACTTCCTACAAATTAGATATCATTTTGAAGGTCTTTCAATACAGAATATGGAAAAAACGTTACCTCAGTTTTGATAATTTCCTCAAAGTGACTCATTTTGCCAGCACGGGTCACAAATGATTAACACAATACAAACACATGTATACAATAAACATGCCTGGCAATCCCTAGAAACAATAGTAAAATCATATATAATCACTTGTCCACTCCAGTTCCAATACAGGAAAAAGACCAGGAATTAGCCCGATTCCCTGAACTTACGGCTAGCAAAGAAACTCATAATAACAACTCTACATTTTTCACATCAGTAAATGACAAGTAGATATACTGTATAAACAACATGACAATGGATAGAGTGGCCATGACACTCAACTCTCCAACCAGGATATTATTCATAAACCGAGGGGGTGATGGGAGCCTCAGTATTAGGCTTCGAGCAATAATTTTGTGTAATAATAAGCAGCTGCTGCCTGCCATCCTATCTCTCCAATCAGTCACAACTGCTGCAGGTGCTTGTCTCTAATCAGTCAGAATTTTGTTTCATAGGTCCCCAACCCAATGCAAAGCTGTCTTACTTTTCTCACATGTTCGGACCTGCACAAACTAAACTGGGTAGGGTTCAAGATGAGGTCAAGACGGGTTAGAGACACTTGTAATGACAGACTATTTTGGGAGAAAAACTCTTGCACAAATTGTTTGAACTTGTTTAAAATTCCTGCGAGACAAGTGCAAGACCCTGCAACTCAGGAGAGGAAAATGAGAACCGCCAAGAACATTTGACAATATTTTGGAAACTCCCTCAAGAATGCTGTTCTACAACTAGCCTCAAGCTGTCACAACCCAGTGAGATACTACCCTAAGAGTACAAAATCAAAAATTATTCAACTTATAATGCAAAACCAATCCTCCTTCATTCCTTCCTTCTTTCGGCTGGTCCCTTTAGGGGTTGCCACAGCGTGTCGTCACCTGATATGGTGATGATCCGCTTGTCGATATGGCAAGGATTTTTACGTCAGATGCCCTTCCTGATGCAACCCTCCCCATCTATCCGGGCTTGGGACCGGCAAAGGGAAGGTATCAGGACACTCCGTACCCTTGCCACTCCGTCCCAAGTCATGCCATACCCAAATCACAACGTACCCTAGATGTCCCGTACCCGCTTCCATACCTGCATAATCAATACTTACCAAACCAAAATGTTGTTGTGGTTTATTTTTGATGTCAAAATGTGATTCAAAACAGAAAAAAAGAATTAACAACAAATACAACAATAAAAATTTCAGATCACACCATATAAAATATTGTACAGCTCACTTGGTTGGTCCATAGATTTTCCTGCAGGCCTTAAGCAACTGGGAGGCTGTTTGTAACCCATCTTCATACTGGTCCCAAAGATCGCTTTGTGCACTCTGGTATACGTTTTGCGTTGGTACTGTTCGAGTTCATTTTCACTAACTACTCTCATCTGTAGGGAAACTACTTGACTTTATGAAGAAGTGGCACAAGAATGTAAAATGGCAAGCTGGATCTGCCTGCCCTACCATTAACGCGTTGGTTAATTAAAATCAGCTGCTACTCTTATGCCACTGATTGCCATGACATTTTTGAGAGTTTAATTTCAGCCTTAATTAATTCAGCTTCTGTTGTGAATCATATTTTGATATTAATAAACCACAACAACATTTTAGTTTGGTAAGTATTTAATTACGCAGGTATGGAAGCGGGTACAGAATATCTAGGGTACATTTTTGGGGTTTTTTGTACTTATTTTATACCCGTAGGTAGATTTGTTTTGCAGTCTGGTGACAAGCCACCAGCTGCCGGTCGCTGCATGCGCAAGCGCCCCGTATCCCTAACCTGCATGTTTTTGGCATGTGGGAGGAAACCGGAGAAATCCCGGAGTAAACCCACGTAACACAGGGAGAACATGCAAATTCAAATTCAAACGTTTATTTCATACTCAGGGTTCATATTAAATGCAGAACTAAAACGAGTAGAAAATAAATAAATAAAAGTATATACAGATCAGCAGTCACTCGGCGCTCTTGTAACAACAATAACATACAATATTGAACTCAGTATAAAATAGAACGCCACCACTTCCAAATGCTGGAGTGAAGTGTGAGTGACGAGTTGACAATTGCTGATATAAGATGATTGTTACATGCCCGCAACCTTCTCATAAAACTGTAAACATTCTTTCGTATCAACTCGCCAAAAGAAGGAATGTTCAAGGACACAAACATCTTGCTTGCACTCGACCTACGTGATATATCTAACAACCTTCTTAGGGAGTTATTATATGCAATGCGGATTTTGTTCCTAACAGCAACATTGCTATTAAACCATAAAGGCAAGCAATACATTAAGGTACAGAAGGTCTTGAACAGCATACATTTAACATCAGGAGAACATCTATGGAAATTTCGCAACAGTAAATTTGTTTGAGCATAGAGTTTCCTGAGTTGCCTGTTACAATCAACATTGGTCTTATCAGATTCAATCCACACACCTAGGTATTTGACTTTTTCAACAAAGTTCAAGCTATTACCACAAAGTGGCATAACAGGATTCGAAGTATTGACACCCTTCGGTTTGAAAGCCATACACATAGATTTAGTACAGTTGAACAAGATGTCATTTTTTTCACCAAATTTTTCACATTCCGAAAGGAGATGTTGCATCGCTGCAGTAGACAAACTTAACAAACAGAGATCATCAGCATAGAAAATGTGATTTAACAGTGCACCGTTAATGGAGCCGCCCACATTAGTATTGTTCAACAGTACACTGAGATCATCAACATAGACATTAAACAACAAGGATGACAGTATACCACCTTATTTAACACCGTTGGTCACGTGAAATTTGGATGAGGTAACATTGCCCCACCTACAGTAACAACCATAGACTGCCTTCTGTACCAGTATAACAGGATGCTAACAATGTAAATAGGAATACCTGGATCGATCAGTTTTCTAAACAAACACCAGTGGTTAATCCTGTCAAAAGCTTTGCTAGCATCTAAAAACGTAGCATAGACACTAGTGGATTGGCTTCTGAAGTAGTCAACAAATTCATGGAATAGGTAAACAGCCTTATCAGTTGAATGGGCTGACTTGAAACCAAACTGATTGTCGTTTGTCCACAGATAATCCTCAATTCTGTTCAGCAAGGGGCAAGGGCAAGGGCAACATGCAAACTCCACACAGATCACTGTTGGCCAGGGGCAGGGATCGAACCCACGATCTCATGATCCCTGCGATACCCCGGCCGAGGGTAAACTGTGCTGCCGCAGTGCTAACCACTGCGCCACCGTGCAGCCCACGTTACGATTTGGGTACGCAGTGATTTGGGACGGAGTGGCAAGGGCGTCCAGAAACCCAGAGGAAATACACTGGCTTGTGCTCCCCCTGCTGCTGGGTAACCAACTTTCTTCCCCCCCCCCCCCATTCTATTATGCTGAGCAGCAAGCTAGAAGGCAGAAATTACCATTTTTATACGGTCATTGGTATGGTGTGGCTGGGGCTTGAACCAACGACCTCCTGGCAGATGTTCTACCAACTAGGCCACCACTCCAGTTAAAATGCAAAACCAATAAAAGCGATAAATTTTTCTGTTTGAGACCCTGAAACATTCACATTTCTAGATTAGTGGAAAAGAAGTCATTCTCAAAATAGTTGTCAATAAATTTTCTGTTTATTAATAGACTAATCCTAGCAGCACTAAAATAATGGTTTGAGTTACTTTTATTGTAGTTAGTGTTATTTTATTTTTTTTTAGCTTGATACTTCTTATCCATCCTGTACAATGATTATGCCTTAAAGTGTATTTTCTTGCTCTGTATAATTTCTTTGTAGTTTTCTGGATCTTTTTCCCCCTATTCGTGCAAACACATCGCCCATAAATAAAAGTGCAATGTACGTTTTTACAGCAGGTGGGTAAATCTGGAATCAGTTACACTGCTACATGTTGATGTTTTCTGTTGTGGTGCCTCCTCTCTCCCGAATTTAAAACGCTAACTAGAGCAATTAAACCAAATGTGCCCAATGTGAGACGACGACACTGGCTATATAACATTAAAACATCGGTGGTTGTGGTTCAGAGTCGTAAATTAAAAGCTAAACATCAACTAACGGCAGCAAGCTAGCAGCTTTGTTAACTTTTTTCTTCTGTTAGGCTAAAGTTAGCTACAGCACGGCAAAGTTTGCTGGCATTACTGTTTTTTTGTTTTTTTTTGGCATAGTTTAAAAAGAAACCTACCGAGTAAGAGGAGCTACAATATCACTTGGGAGGGAGAATTATAGTCCTCCGACGAGGCTACGAGTGAGCAGACAAGCGCCTCCAGACGCCATCCCATCCACGAAGCAACATCTTGGGCAACAGTTGAAGGCGGCGGCGGGGCAGCAACAGGTTTACCGTTCCACGGCTTATTCGCTATTTGAAGATAAAATCCACACAGCGCTGCTGCTATTGCTTCCTAGCTCTGAGAAGAAAAACAAACAACTCTCTTGTTCTCAAAATAAGTCTTCAGGAGCACCGGAGCGTTGGAGAGCCTCTTCTCCCAGCCAAGTAGTGCGGAGGAGCCTGCCAGCGGATTACCCGGCCCTCCCCGCCCGGCTGGGGAGTAACCAGACACCGCACCGCGGCTGCTGATTGGCTGCCTGGGAGTGGGCCTGTCAGTTAACCGTCTCCATAGCAACGCACAACTAGGAGCAACATGTGCGGCTCTCATGGAGGCAGGGGTTCGTTTAAAAACACATTCTGAATGATATAACCCATCGCTGCAAAGTGCAAACCCTTCAGCACATGCACAACGTATTATTTCTTCAATAATTTCAAAGGTAGAACTAGATGCATAGGTGGAAAAATGTCATTTCATTTCGACATTCCAGAATCATTTCGCTTTCATCATGGCAGCAACTTTTTTAATATTTTAATTCCTCTTAAGGCCTCCAAGGTGCCTCTAAAGCATGTAGAAAGTAGGGTAGTTTCCTCTGGAGGGGCACTTCTCCAAAAGAGGAACACCTACTGGGGCACTTCATGTTTTGTCACTAGTAGGGGTATCCCGAATAGCTGCACCCATCCCATTTTATCCACTGGAAAAGCCACCCATTGGGTCAGTCGTGTAGGGACTGCATGGACGTGACTTCATATGGACACCCATGTCCAGTGGAAGGGCACCTGCAGGGCACCTTATATGGAACAGCATTAGATTTTCTCCACTAGAAGGGCATTTATTAAGACCTGTAGAGGACATGCAAATTTATTGTACAAAGTGGCACCATAAAGGCCCCCCCCCACACACACACATGAAAGGTATCTAATGATGAACTTCCTCTTTTTAGTCCCTCTAGAGGGCACTTTATTACCTCCGCCACAGAGGTAATGTAATCAGGGCTGTTTCTTTCTCTATTTGTCTGTTAGCAGGACTATGCAAAAACTAATGGACGGATTTGGATGAAATTTTCACCAGAGGTGGCCCTTGGGCTGCAGATGAACCCATTAGATTTTGGAGGTGATCCATGAGTGCATAGCTCCACCAAGGCCATAACTTCTTGCAATGTGTTAGCAGAAGGTTTCTCTGTTTGACTGTTAGTAGGATTACACAAAAAGTACTGGATAGATTTAGATGAAATTTTCACCAGAGGTGGCCCTTAGGCTACAGACGAACCCGTTACATTTTGGAGGTGATTCATGAGCACATACCTCCACTATGGCCCTGTCTCGGAATGTAGGGACAGACGGAAGGACGGAGATGGAGGAATGCCTGGACGGAGGGACCGTTGGACGGATGGCGGTGCGGAGAGACTGACAGGCTAAGGGAGGGAGGAAGTGAGTGAGGGATGAAGGCTTGGCAGAGGTATGCGCTCTCTGAGTTTTCTCTAGTTGATGATTTTTCATCAGGGTAGGATCAGTGGTTGCCCCGCTTGCCTCCCCTCTGAGTCCAAGAGTGCCTGTGTTCACATGCAGTTATTTTCCACAATATGTATAAAACAGTGCATCACTGTTAACGTGCAAATATGTATTGATTATGATTGCTGTTTTACCCCCAAATATGTAGCAAAGTCAAGTCTTACATCTTGTACTTCAACTTGTAAAAAAAAAAAAAAGGCTGTAAAAAAGTGTTTAAATTTTTTTTTTTTCTCTGCAAAATCTTCTAACCTGCCTCTGCAAACCCTTAAAAAGAGCTCACTTGAAATGCAATATTCTACTTTTAAAAGAAAGAGATTAAAAGTGGAACTAGATACACATTGAAATGAATATATGTATTTATGTGATTTAGTATGTTATCTGTTGAGTATTTCTGTAGTGTCAGCAGATGTGTGGTGCTTTCTAAATTCACGTTTATGGACCATAATATAATGAGTCTTCAATAGCTGACACTTCTCCAAGCGCAGCAGGAGAACTTAGCCATTATTTCTGCTTTTCCCACAGCATCAAAGCGAGTCATTTCAGCAGTCAGGAAGCAATTCACTTCTGAGTACTTCCTTCCTCCGGCGCTATAATAGTGCTCTCTTTTAGTGGGATACATTGCGCCATCTAGTGGTTTAAAGTTATTATTACAGGACATGGTAGCCTATCTCAGGCCGAATCTCAATCTCCTCCCTAAACCCTCGAGCCCTGACCCCTTGTAGACTTCGGCTGTCGCCATCAGTAGTGCTCAAGTGTGAGGGGATGAAGTGGCTCAAAATGGTAGAAATGGGACACACTACCTTGGCTACGCTAAAAGTTTTTTTAATTTACTTTTTTTTAAAGGATTAGAAAACAAAAGTAGTGTGTATAATTAATTAAAATTACCCTTTATTGTCATTCAACCATACAACCAATCATGTACAGTAGAACAAAATTGTGTTTTACCTATCTACAGTATTAATCACACACACCCCAAGTGTAGAATCAGAGGGCCGCTGCCATGCAAGGCACCACCACAAATTTCCCTCCTCCATTCCATTATTGCTGAGCACCAAGCTGGATGGCAGGAAGTTCCACTTTTATGGCCTTCGGCATGACCCGGCCGGGATTTGAACCCCTGCCTCCCGGGTGGGGGGGTAGATGCTCTACCAACTGAGCCACCACTCCAGTGGTGATCACAAAATATATAGTAAGATCACAAAAATAAAATCACAGGACAAAATAAAAACAGATTACAGACAAAGCTAAAATTAGAAACAAACAGGCGTTTACTGACAAAGGATAAAAGAAAATGACCCTGAAAGTTCAAGGCTGTGTGTGTTTCCAGGATCTTTAGAGGTTTTTGTGTAACTTCTTAAATAAAATCGCACTTCTGTTTTAAATTATTGCATTCTCCTTCATTTTTGCCCATCTACATTTATAATTGTACTATTCCATCCATCCTGTTATATCTAGAAATGAGGGAATCGGAGGCGAGACTTCATGCAACATGGAACTCTCTTTATTATACTGAACTTGGGGTTTATATACAGAGGGGCTGTGCCCACCTCACGCCACCCTAGGGGCGGGCACTACTACTACTACTACTACTACTACTACTACACACACACACACACACACACACACACACACACACACACACACACACACACACACACACACACACACACACACATTCAACATTCCCTCCCTCCTTAGAAAAATGGACAAACACACCATTGAAAACCACCCAAATTTAAAACCCAAATCACACACTAAGAACAAGGGAAATAACATATTGCATTAAACAAACCCATCACAGTCACACAAAATAATTCAAATCAGACCATGTCTCTGTAAAACACAACATAATCCCATTTTCATCACATTCACTCCATGCACACCAGCAAATGATATGTATATATATATACTGTATATATATATATATATATATATATATATATATATATATATATACAGTATATATATATATATATATATATATATTTTAACACACTTCATCAAATATGTACACAGGTATTTACACAAAGAATGTCATCTCAGGTAACTCCAATGTCCCTGGGCAACCACCACCTTTTAATTAGCCACGGAGGACCTGGGCAACCCCACAGCATCAGTGCCCCTAGCCTCCGTCTCCCTCCAGGGCCGATGCCCCCCTCCCTGGCAAAGATGTCTTTAACCGGAGACCCAGGACAGCCCCATGGCGTCTGCACACCCGGCCGCCGTCTACCCCCAGGGTCAAAGTCCCCCACCTTGGCAAAGATGTCTTTAACCGCCATAAGGAGCTTCTTCCTTCTCGGTTCACCGTGCTATTCGGTGCACCGTCTCTCTGTGTCCGATGAGCCGCTCCCGACTGCCTTACGCACCGCCATCATGGCTCCAGACACTCCGGCCCCCAATGGCCGCACCTCGGGGAGAAATGAAGCCTGTTCAGCGGCGTCATCTGCAGCCTCAGGCGCCTTGCCGTACTGTCCAGCGTCCTTGTCCCAGGCGCATGGAGCTCCAGTGCAGAGGCACAAGTTTATGGGATTGTTTTATGTTATAACAGGAACACGGCTATATTTTATTTCATGGCCTTTTATTATTAGAGATGGCAGAATAATCCCTCTGGCCATGTGGAGGTGGGATGGCGGCCCACCTGTCCCCCTCTAGTTTTAGTTGTTTGTGTGCATGGATAGGCCTGCCTTATCTATTTACCAATGGAGTGTGACTCGGGTACTAAATTTGGGAGGGACTAATGCATGCGTTTTTGACTTTTTTAAGGGGGGGGGGGGGGTTCTATGTAATAATAAGACGTATTATTGTGTGATGTGGGTGGTGGCTCCACCTTTCCGGTTCCGTCACCACCCTGAGTATAAAGGGCTGATGCAGAAGAGGCACGGTCTCTTTTGACCTTCGCCTCTGTCTGTTACGGGAGCGCCTTGCAATACTGTGAGTCACTTAATAAAGTCACGTTCTATCGCACCTCCGGCCTCGTTATTGGAATACTGGTTATGGGCATAACACAGGGTACACCCTGGACAGATTGCCAGTCCATCGCAGGGCCAGCACAGAGAAACAGACAACCATTCACTCTCTCAGTCATACCTAAGGACAATTTAGAATCCTCAGTTGATGCCAATTAACCTAACTTGCATGTTTTTGGCATGTGGGAGGAAACTGGAGAAATCCCGGAGTAAACCCACGCAGACACGGGGAGAACATGCAAACTCCACACAGATCACTGTTGGTCGGGGGCTGGGATCGAACCCAGGATTCCCCGGCCAAGGGTGAGTTGCTGTGCTGCCGCAGTGCTAACCACTCCGCCACCGCGCTGCCTAATTGTACAGCGTGCTCAAAGTGAGTGTGTGCGTGTGAGTGGTTTGCCAGGAAACGTACAAAGAGGGGGGTAGGTCACAGCAACACCCCCCCCCCCACACACACACACACACACTCACACACAGTCACCGAAATGCAGAGCAGGAAAGACAGCACCACCAACCCCCACAGAGCACACATGCCCTGAAGCCAGCAAGCCCCAGGACAGCCATGCAACCACCCCAGGAGGGACGTCCAAGGGAGGCCGACACGGTGTGCCCCCGCCCACTCTCACCCCCTCAGCGGGACCAACGCCAGCCCCCAGGGCCCAGGTGCCAGAAGGCCAACTTTACCGCCCCCCCTCCCCTGGCCAGAAACCGGCATGCATCCCCCACTTCATCCCCTCACAGACTCGCACACTCGAGCACTACTGATGGCGGCAGCCTGTCTACAAGGGCTCAGGGCTCGAGGGTTTAGGGAGGAGACTGAGATTCAGCTAAACTGTGCTGTGATCAGTCCTCAAAGAGAGCAAAAAAATGTGATTATTTGATGCTAGTTACGTCTTTAGATTGTGGAACTTGATGTGCCCCCCCACTAACTTTACAGAAGTACAGTACCAAGTCACAAGGACACGTCTGATAATGTGCCCCTTTTTGTATATTTCTTTTAAAGCTAGAGTGTGTAAAATTTTGAGGTAATCTGAATTCTGAAATTTAATGCTGCATGAAATCTTATCTTTGTTTTCATTGTTATATAATAGCCCTTATGTCAAATTTGTTGCATTTTCTGTACTTAAGAATATTTTTTTCATGCTCTGGAAAAGGGTCCTCCTCATGTCGGCAGCCATCTTGGACCACCATAATATTTTTCCAAATTTTTATATCAAACTTTAGTTATTACATTAAAGGCTTTTTACATGTTCTCTTACATGCTGTGGAAGAGGGTGATGACTGATTAAATGTGACTTGGTTGCATTGTGAATTCTGACCACAAGCTTGCACTGAATTTTACACGCTGCACCTTTAAAACATACTTTGTTGCTGTAAGGCTTTTAGGTCTAGATCCTGAACAAATGTTTTTTGTATGTGAACTCACTGGCTTTTATTTTCACATGTAATGCTTTCTGGATTTGAGTTTAACATTTGTGCTCACCAGCCACTGTAACGTAGTTTTGCAGTGTTAGCCATTCAGCGATTTCACTAGCCAAGGTGTTGACAAATAAAAAAAAACATTTCAGCAAATTTTAAGAAAAAGTATCTGCATGAGGTCACAAGACATATATAACATTTTTAACTGAAGGTACAAAAGTTCTCAATTGCTTTATAGTCTGTAGAAGAGCAATAAGCCAATTTGCATTAAACATGAAACTGCTTTTCCAGCATTAATATTTTTTTTTCTCTCAAATTTACTGCTTTTTTTTTCTTGTAAATTTGTGTCTTTTAGTTGTAAATTGGTCAGCGTTTGCTTGTAAATTTCTAATGTCTATCATTTAAGTTGTGGGGGGTTTTTTTTGGTCTGCAAATCAGTTTTTTCCTCATAAAATTACAACTTTTTGTCATAAATTTGCAGTTTTTGATGATACATTTGCAACCTTTTAATCATAAATTTGCTGCTTTTCTCATATATTTGTTTTTCTTTCTCAGATTTATTTTTCCACTGTAAATTTGCAACTTTATTTGTAAATGTGTGACTTTAGTCTTAGAAATTAATAGGTTTTCCTCCTCTTAAGTAAGCATCTTGCTTACAGTAAATTTGGGATTAACAGATAAGTGACTTTTTCCATAGATGTACTGCTTCCCCACCTCCCCTCATAGATACAATAGATTTATTAATTCAGTGTCCTTTGAGACTATATAACAGAACGGCCCACCAGCCATGCATAATGAAGCGCTTCAATCCACTGCTGAATTCTACATTAATTTTGCTGGTGGGCTGGTGTGAGTGTGGTAGATTGTAAAAACGAGCCCGGCCTTTAATAACCTCCTGTCCTGATCTGCCTTGTGTTGTATCTCCTCTGACTCATTCTCTCATCTCTGTTCGTCTCCTGAGGCAGGAGAGCCCCATCAATTGTCAGAGTGCTGCTATACCTCGTGAAATCAAGATGTTCCTGAATCCTGGAGTTCCTTTGCCTTTAATTTCTGTCAGCACTGCCTTTAATACCCCGCCGTCTGTCCTGAGTGCTTGAGGCGTTTTTTGCACTAAAACCTGGAAAGAGAGGAAATGAATGTTTTGACAAAGGGGGGGGGGGGGGGGGGGTCACCTGGATGAAGGCAAATGTTCTTTTGACTGACAGGTTCAGCCTTTAGGTCCAGACAGAGATCACTGAACTGCTCCCCTGAGCACGTTTGCACATACTTTGAAATCAGGTCTTCTTTTTGTGTCAAGTAAAAATAAATTCTGGCAGTAAACTGTCAAAGAGCTAAAAAAAAAAAAAAAGTGAATTTGTTTCCATCTGAATGATTGTTTTTTATACATTTGAAATGCACACCTAAAATATATATTAGCCAAATTTGGAAGGATGTAAAGTGTCTAAATTACATTCTGAAGAATCTTGAGAAACTGAAAGAAACGGGCGTGTTTTCCCCCCGAAGGGGCCGTTCTATGGAAAATTCTTTGAAAAGGACTTGGAACAAAGAGGAAACATCTGGCTCCTTGGCACATGCAGTTACATTTCATTTATCAACTCTGTTCAAGTGCAATGTTTGAGATTTCTTTCTTCCATATGCCAACATGTCAAGCTTTGGATTTTTTAGGACAGAAATTTTAGATTCAACCTCAACATATTCATTTATACAAAAGAGCAGATTGGCATGATAATGAGATTTAAAGCAGTTCCACTGCACCAGAAAGCAGTTATTTTATTGGTGATGAAATAAATATCCAACAAACTTTTCATACCAAAATAAAACAAAACAAAAGAATTGTTTTCATGTTTTATTAATCTGCAGGAATATCTAAAGTTTTTAATTTGTGTGTTTTTCCTTTTTCAAGAATCGATGCACCCTATAAGCATAAATCAAGTTGGGTGGGGTATGTCCTGCCCAAAATGGAAAAAGAGGGAATTTTCCAAATATCATCATAAACTTTTCTATATCATGTAACATAACTGAATAAAATGCATTTAAAATACGAGTGCTAATAAAAGCATACATTTCCCATACAATTGAAAATATTTTCTCATGAAATTGTGAAAAATTTTCTCATAAATTTGTAACTTTGTTCTTAAACATGCAACTTTTTTTCAAGATAAATTTGTTGTTTTCTTTCTTGTAAATTTGCATCTTTGTTCTCGTGAAAGCTGTTTTTTCCTTGTACATTTTAAAATGTTTTCTTTGCAGTATTCATATGGATGCTGGTCAAATGTTTTTAATATTTTAACTAAAAAAATAAATTTTTATGCTATATAATGGTTCAACTTTTTTTTCTTTTCATCTATTGCCTAATTTCATTTGTGATGTTTTTGCTTGGAGGTCAGATATCTTTTTATTTTTATTTTTTCCATTTTAAACTGTTTGAACTCTTCCCTGTTACAAAACACGACCCCCTGGCCCTGACTGCAATAATAGCTATAAGCCCCATTTCCACTACAGGAACCAGGAACTAATTTTACAGGAACTTCCCCCTGTGGTAAATGTTTCTACTACAGGAACCTCCCCAAAAGGGAAAGTTTTCAGGAGCTCGTAGTGGCCGAAATAAAGTTCAAGTCAGGGGTATGTATGTAGACCTACTTCAGAGCAACCAGAAAAATGCTGGGTGGGATTTAGGACTGACTAGATGCTGATTGGATAAAAGTCGACATGACGGTGCAAACAAAAAACAGCTACACATGGTCAAAACTGTTAAAAGAATATGCCTGGAAGACCAATGGTTTCTATACCCATAATGGAGACACGACAGTAGAGAGGGCCAGATACATCCTACCAAGTTCCTGTCCCCCAAATTGGTTCCCATTTCCTGTAGTGGGAAAATGGGTCTGTAGGGTCCCTCTTAATATTTACTGTTGAGGAAATGTTCTGCTTATTGTTCCCCCAACAGCAGTGACGTGCACAGACATTTCAGGGGGCAGGCAATCAATCACACACACAAAAAAAACCCCACACTCCAAAATACGGTCACACTGTAGAGTGTGTAAATGATGAGGCAAGTTTGTCTCAGACAGTTTATTACACATTCTCTCACATGAGCATAGTAGAAAAGAGGACCTCTCAAACAGAACTCTTCACTTATATACTCAGGTCCTTCTGCATATCAAAAGGTCACATTGCATTCACATAAAAGATCACATTGCATGCACTTCCTTAATCCTTAAACATCCCCCTCACAGTCTCTGGCACACAAAGGATCCTCCAAGCCGTCTCTGACATACAAAAGATCACATTTCACAGCTTCCTGTTATCTCCAAGGAAACTCTGCCCTTTGTTCCTATCAAAGATGCGGCTCATTATGTTTTGGCCATGTGCGGCCACCCCCCCCCCCCACCCCGAGCATATTGGATCGAACAAAAGAATAACAGTCTGTATGCTGAATCCTTACACATCAATCCACATGCTGCTTGGGCTTAAGTCTTCTCCCGTATCTGCTGTAACCAGGATTCACCGCCTCCGCAGCGCTGTCATGCTGGGGAGCTGCTGTGTGGAGGTGAAAACCTTTTGTCTGTCCCTGCGGGTGTTCTGGGGAAATTCTACTCTGGGAAGCTCCCCGTGGGGGTCTTCCGCGCCGAGGGGCCCTTGCCAACAGCACTTGCTCGTCCGCCACCACAAAAGTGGGTTTGAGTCTGTTTATGCCAACCTTTTCCCTCCTACCCCCCAAATCTAGCAAAAAATGCTTGTCCCCTGTTTCCAACACTCTGAACGGTCCATCATAAGGTGGTCGCAGTGGGGGGCGATGCGCGTCATGTCTGACAAAAACAAACTCCGCGTTTTTCAAAGTTTTAGGCACAAAAACGTGCGGAAAACTGTGATGAACGGGGCCCGGCAGTGTGCCTGTGTCAATGCTACGCCGCAACAGCTGAGACGGGGAGCTGCCCGGCGCAGGATTATCCGGGAGAAACTCCCCGGGCAGCCGAAGTGGTTGCGCAAAAACGAGTTCAGCTGGGGAAGCTTCTAAGTCTTCTTTAGGCGCAGAACGCAACCCTAATAAAACCCACGGTAGCTTGTCTACCCAATTTGCATCCGTCAGTGACGCCCTGAGAGCCGCTTTCAATGACCTATGAAAACGTTCGCATAACCCATTAGCCTGAGGATTGTACGCGGTTGTGCGGTGAATTGTGACACCCAGGCTGCGGGCCATTGCTGACCAAAGTTCGGAAACAAATTGAGGGCCTCTGTCGGACGTAATGTCCGACGGGACTCCAAAACGTGCCACCCATGCTGTTAAAAACGCGCGCGCTACCTCCTCGGCTGTGGTTGACGCCAGTGGAACCACTTCTGGCCATCGCGTGGTGCGGTTCATCATTGTCAGAAGGTGCGTGCACCCCTGTGATGGCGGGAGGGGGCCCACGAGGTCCATGTGAACATGGTCGAACCTCTTAGCCGGGATGTGAAACGGCTCCAAGGGAGCCCTCGTGTGTCTGTTTACTTTGGCTCGTTGGCACGCCATGCAGGCTGCTGCCCACTCTTTCACCTGTTTGCGAAGACTCGGCCACACAAATTTCTCTCCTACCATCTTGATTGACGCACGCACTCCCGGGTGCGCTAAAGAATGAACCGAGTCAAAAACGCAGCGGTGCCACGTGGCCGGTACCACGGGACGCGGTCGCCCCGTGGAGACATCGCAGATTAGGGGGTGCATATGTGACAGAGATCATCCTGCGCAGTTCGCCCCACACGGGACATGAACCCGCGACCTCTCAGTCAACTACACAGTTCGAGCATGGGAGCCACAGCACGATCGCGCTGAGCTAAAGGTCCGACCGATAGCTCAGCGCTACCGATACTGTATGAGGCTTTGGGAGGGAGGTTTACTAACGTTCTACGCCGAACAGTACTAGTTGGTATCCGTTACACTCTCCCCCTTAAACCTCACTCCCATCCCGGGTTCACGGCACCATTGTGACAGAGATCATCCTGCGCAGTTCGCCCCACACGGGACACGAACCCGCGACCTCTCAGTCAACTACACAGTTCGAGCATGGGAGACACAGCACGATCGCGCTGAGCTAAAGGTCCGACCGATAGCTCAGCGCTACCGATACTGTATGAGGCTTTGGGAGGGAGGTTTACTAACGTTCTACGCCGAACAGTACTAGTTGGCATCCGTTACACATACCGTCTTGCAGCACCCTGCTCTCCAGCCTTAACCCTGTTGGTCCAGACTGGAGCGCGCGCACATCCCCCGTCACTAACCTGCTCCGCGGCCATGGCTGCGTAATCTATCCCCACGCGCACCGGGGCCGCCACGGCGCGTGAGAGGCAGTCTGCCACTACATTCAGTTTACCCGAGACATGCTGAATATCGGTAGTAAACTCTGAGATCGCGGCCAGCTGTCTCTGCTGCCGGCCCGACCAAGGTTCTGAAACCTTGGCCATCGCGAATGTTAGTGGCTTGTGGTCAACGAACGCGGTGAAACAGCGCCCTTCCAGCCAGAACTGGAAGTGGCGAATAGCCAAGTGGAGAGCCAGCAACTCCCTGTCAAACGCGCTGTATTTACGTTCACTATCGCACAAAGTCCTGCTGAAAAAGGCGAGCGGTTGCCAAGCGCCGGCTACACGCTGCTCCACGACCGCCCCTATGGCCACATCTGACGCGTCAGTAGTGAGCGCTATGCGGGCCGTTGGGTCTGGATGTGCCAACAACGCAGCATTTGCCAGGGCTGCCTTGACTTCCGAGAACGCTCGCTCCCACTCCGGGGACCATTCGATCTTATTTGCGGGTTTCTGCTTTTTGAGCGCGGTGTACAGTGGTTGCATGAGCTGCGCTGCGCGGGGGAGGAAACGGTTATAAAAATTCACCATTCCCAAAAACTCCTGTAACGCCCTGACCGTTTGTGGTCGGGGAAAATCTGCTACCGCGCGCACTTTGTCAGGCAGCGGAACCGCTCCTTCGGGAGAGATGCGGTGCCCCAAAAAATCAGTCTGCGTCACCCCGAACTGACACTTCGCTGGATTGATTATTAAACTGTGCTCTCCCAACCTCCGGAAAACTGCCGTGAGGTGGGTTTCGTGTTCGTCTTCGGACGCGCTGGCTACCAAAATATCGTCCAGGTAGACGAATACGAAAGGGAGATCGCGCAGCACCGCGTCCATCATGCGTTGGAACGTCTGTGCAGCCCCTTTAAGCCCGAATGGCATGCGCAAAAACTCGAATAGACCAAACGGAGTTATCACCGCCGTTTTGGGTATGTCCTCAGCGCGCACTGGGACTTGGTGGTAACCGCGGACCAAGTCTATTTTAGAAAAAACGCACGCTCCTGCCAAATGAACGGAAAAATCTTGGATGTGAGGGATTGGGTAGCGGTCGTGAGCTGTGGCGTTGTTCAACCTGCGGAAATCCCCGCAAGGTCGCCACGAACCGTCAGCTTTAGGGACCATGTGTAGCGGGGAAGCCCATGGGCTGTTTGAACGCCTGATGATGCCCAACCTCTCCAGGTTGGCGAACTCCTCGCGCGCTATGGCCAGTTTAGCTGCGTCCAAGCGCCGAGGTTTTGCAAAAATGGGCGGCCCGGTGGTGGTGATAAAATGCTCCACCCCGTGTTTAGCGACGGCTGCCGAAAATGTCGGGACCGTGAGTGCTGGGAACTGAGTGAGCAGTGTGTGGAACTTACCGCTTGCAGCTGTGACGTTGGCTTGTGCTGTTGGCCGGGACGCTCGAGCTGTACAGGGAATAGAATCAAAAGACAGTGCTTTAACCAGGCGCCTGTTAGCGACATCAACCAACAAACCATGTGAGCACAAAAAAATCAGCCCCCAATATACTGAAATTCAATGTTGCTATGACAAAAGTCCACTCAAATGTACGGCCGTGTAGAGACAGGAGTAGAGTCCTCTCACCAAAGGTTTTAATCTCCGAGCCGTTTGCTGCTGCCATCTAGGGCCGCTGGATCCTGCCAGCTGGTCAGCGTAGGACGGCATGATGAAACTCAACTGGGCGCCGGTGTCCACGAGGAAATGCCTCCCCGAGTGTGCGTCCGTCAAGTAGAGCAGCTTGTTCTCCTCCCCGAGGGCCGCAGCTGCTACGACCCCCGGTCTTGGCGTTTCCCGAGCGCTTGAACTGGCACGGTGGTATACATTTGTGTGCCCTCTCTGCAAAGCGGCGGTGGTAGAAACAAAGGGTGTCTCCTCCGCGTTCCTTGGCCCCCGCCGCCGCAGTCGTCGGTGGTTCTGCTACCGCCGTCGATGGCTCCTCGCCGTCTCCGGTCGTCGCGCCGAGCTCTGTCGCCGCTGCCGTGGTCGCGAACTCTCTGCTGGCCATGATGATCCGGTGTGCCTCCCAGGCCAGTGCACGGTAATCCCGCTTGGCCAGCAACGGCGAACTGGCCAGGGCCGCTCTCGTCGCTGACGGAAGGTTCCGGAGGAAAAGGTGGATAAAGATGAAGTGGTGGTCGTCCGAGCCCTTCAATCTCAGCATCCTCTCCATGAGGTCAATAGCCGTGCAATCTCCCAACCTAGTCCGCATCAGGAGGCTCTCTGCTCTCTCCTCAACCGAGAGTGTGTAGTGCTGGATAAGTGCGGCCTTCAACACGCCGTATTTGTCGCTGACTGGTGGCTGATCCAGCAGGCTCTCCACATGCTGAGCCGTGTGGGTGTCGAGCTTTGCGACCACATGGTAGAATTTCGCGTCATCCACCGATATCCCCCGGAGGACGAACTGCGCCTCAACCAGGTGGAACCAGGAGCGTGGATTGTGCTGCCAAAAATCTGGTAGCTGGATTGTAACGGCATATGTTTGGCTGGGGGCTCCCAATGAGGCTGGCTCCGGGGAATTCTCTTCATGTTGCATGCTTCGTCTTGGGTCACCAGTGTAGAGTGTGTAAATGATGAGGCAAGTTTGTCTCAGACAGTTTATTACACATTCTCTCACATGAGCATAGTAGAAAAGAGGACCTCTCAAACAGAACTCTTCACTTATATACTCAGGTCCTTCTGCATATCAAAAGGTCACATTGCATTCACATAAAAGATCACATTGCATGCACTTCCTTAATCCTTAAACATCCCCCTCACAGTCTCTGGCACACAAAGGATCCTCCAAGCCGTCTCTGACATACAAAAGATCACATTTCACAGCTTCCTGTTATCTCCAAGGAAACTCTGCCCTTTGTTCCTATCAAAGATGCGGCTCATTATGTTTTGGCCATGTGCGGCCACAACACCGCATTAATTGGATGTCAAAAAGTTATCGGACATTAAATAGGGATGAGTCGATCTGATCCGTTGTATTGGTATTGGGTTTGATCCAGGCAAAATGGCTGGATTGTATCGTTAAGGAATAAAAGTAATTTACGGATCCAATGCATTAATAATATTAAAATGAAGGCACAATCACGTTCTCAGCCGCGTTGACTGTCACATCACTGGAGCTTGTCTCTGGGACTCGCCTCAGTATGTTGCTGTGTGGTACCAGCATTTACAATTTTACACCACTAACTTGATAAAACACTTGCAAAAGTATCATGGCAAAGGAGTATGCTGAATTCTGTCAAGAACTGAGCAGAAGGACATGTGTCGCACAGCAGCAGCTGCTTTTTTTTTCCAGCTCAGGAGGCTGGACACTAAAAGTGAAACCTAAAAAGAACAAAACTGAAAGTAAAAACCAGACTGGAGGGTACCTTTCGGGGGAGAGTCTTACAGTTGATGAGTGGTAGGTGACAAAAACATAAATAGCTAAAAACAAAATTTTTTGTATTTTTGTATTTTATTTGTATTTTATATACTTTATTAATCCCAGAGGGTGCAAGGCTACATGAACATGAAATGGATTAGGAATGACTTCAAAATAAAAGCAAACCTGACATCTAAGAATGAACAGAGAATAATATCAGAAACACTGCTAAATAAACCGAGGACTAGGAGAATACTTATGACAATAATAATAATGGATGACAAAAATACACCTTAAAGGGTTAGTTCCTTTATTTTCAGATCTACAGCATTTTTTACCTCATGCATAAAGTGGCACTTTGAATTTCATCTGAATGTTTACTTAAATAATCAGCTTCAAAGTTTTGTATAAACTTGCACTTAAAACTTCAGAATGCATGTTTACATGGTGCTGACCAGTGAAATGCTGCCAGTGTTGCAAAGTTTAAAATTAAAAAAAAGCAGCAGCGTTGCTGAACTGAGTCAAATTTGTAACATATTCTTTGACTTTTAGATTTCTGTTTTTATATATGTACAAAATGCAACTAGTCATTAACAAAGTATGTTCTGTACTTTTATTGTTTTAAATAAGAGAGACGGTATCGGGTTTGGATTGTTATAGGCCAATACTCAAAGTCACAGTATCTGTATCAGCATCAGTATCGGTCTTGAAAAAGTGGTATTGGTTCATCCCTAACATGAAAGCACATGTGATTGGCAATTTATGGAACATTAAAATGTATAATTCCTTAAAAAAAAAAAAAAAAAAGCTGTCCAGAAGGGCACTTCAGAGGGCAGAGGGCAAATGGGCAGGTGCTAGAGCACCACCTGGGGTCTATCTGTGCACGTGCCTGCCCAACAGTGAAATGAAATATCCACCTATGGCACCACACACCATCTGATAGCTATCTGTAATTAACGCTAAATATTTAGGGTATTCAGTTTTGACACGTTAGCGTGGATGAAATAAACTAGGCGTTATGGGCCATTTGGCTTTCCATACTGGCTGACCGGTACAAGATCAGAGCGATGCTCACACGCCCCTCCCATCAGGAGGGAGAGTCTCTCTCTCTCTCTCTCTCTCTCTCTCTCTCTCTCTGTTCGGGCCTTGACGTCAGACGTGCTCGGTTGCTATGGTAACACATTTCCCCTTCCTCTCCCCCCCTCCCTCCGTCTCTCTCTCTCTCTCCTCTCCCTCTCTGTGGTCTGGTAGGTCCACAATGGTACAGCCAGCATCTTGCAGCACAATGGTTGCAAGGTGGTGGTGAGCTTTGGGGGGGAGAGTGATTCAGCATCAGCGGACCACCTCTGCATCCTCTTTCCTTTCCTCTTTTATTTACTTTCTTTATTTCGGTCCCTCCCTCCCCCCCCCTCCCGCCCAGCCTCCCCGTATGAACGTCTTGTTTTAGTTAAAGCCTGCTCCGGCAATGGTCTCCGCAGCGTTTCCCGTCGGGATGTTTTGAAAAGGGACTGGCACCGGACTGGGATCGTCATCAGCTGGCACGGAATGGTAAGGGCCGGCACCGGGTTTGTAGGACTGTGGATGTTTGGACCTTGGCCGCTCGGAGGATGGAGCGGTGAATATCGATTGGCAACGGGAAGCTAATGAACTCCACTGGTGATGCATCACTGTGGACGCGTTCTTGTTTTATAAGGGATTTTTCATTATGGCGTGTTGCCCTCCCTCATCCACGCTTCCTGATATAACACCACATCATCTGCTCGCCCCCAGTCCAGTCCAACGTTATTCATTTTTAATCTCAGAGTAAAAAAAAAAAAAAAAAAAAAATCAGCAGATTCACCCATGCATTTATTTATGTAATGTCCCCAACTCGCAGCCGCCGTGATGCACGTTATGTATATTTGATCGGCAGTGCAGGAGTGGCGCAAATGGATGGCGCTTGACTGATGCTCCTCATGACACGCAGGCTGCACGCTGGGGCCTACAGGCAGGGTTTGTCCCCCCCCCCCCCCTCCTCCTCCCTCCCCCCGTGGAAGTCAGCTGCGCACCTTGTGCATTATGCAGACTCGGGCAGGGGATGTGTACGGGACCCTCTCACGTCCCTCCAGAAGTGCTGCAAAACTGCAAGCGGTGTGAGATAAGAGTGATTTATGGGGACGTGCTGTAATTATCTGTGGTGTAGCATATATAACGAGGGGAATTTGAGTGGTGCAAGATTTCCTGGGAAAGAAAATGAACTCTGTTATTCATCCCAATTTGGGCTTTATTGTGTGGGCTAGATTTAAAGAGAGGGTGCATTTTATTTAAATCATTAGAATGATTTAATATGATAAGTCTACCCATCCCAGCCATTGGTCTGAATGCAGAGGCAGAGATTTGTGTTCTGTTTTCATTCCCCCCCCCCCCCCCAGTGCGTTTCGCCTTGTAAAAAAAATGTCCTGTGCTGTGGAGTCTGTTCAGTTTCAGTTGGTCTTGCAAACTTCCCCGTGCTCGTGGGAATGGAAGAGGCAGGTTTTAGCTGTTGTGACCTTGGGTGCTGAATTATTCAGGAGCAGGCTTCCATGCCTAGCTGTGAAAGTGCTGCAGGGAATGAGCTTAACAGTTAAGCAAAGTGGTTTATGGGTGCAGAAAAGACTGATATCGCTATTTCACAGACGAATTCTCAACTGTTCTTGTGCTGCCATCGACAGGGTTTTGACCCAGTGTGTATTTATTTATTTATTTTTTTTGGAAATAAGGTAAATATCAAAACTACTGTAGCTCCAGCATTATAAAACGCTCAGCTTCATTTAAGGTGGCATTGATTTCTGAGGGGACAACTTGTTTATCTAATGGAGAATCGTCTATGGAAACAGCCCTCAGCATGACTAACCTTATACTGCACCAGAGACTAAAAAAAAACAAAACAGGACCATAACATTTGTGTTTTAATTCCATTTTGTTTGTCCCAAGTTTGCAGCATCAGTCCACTAATCCTTTGTTATGTAATAAAATAAGGGAGTGTTTTAGGATGATATATTAGTGGGATTTTAGGCATGATTCATCAGCAGAGTATAGGGAGTTATTTTCTGCTTATTACTCAGATGTTAGGAAATGGAGAGAAGTGCTTATCCTAATTTAACCCAGTCCAAAGTGATATGTTTCGATGTATCTTGCCCACACAGCCGTCCTAATCTCAGCTATATTCAGCTTACAAGATAAACTAAAGGGGTCACTGACTGCACTTCTTTCCACATCGTGACAGTTCCCACAGGTCTTAATGAAATGTTTGTGACATAGTTTGGCCAAATTGCCTCTAATTATTTAATTACCGCAGCATCATTGAGAATCATCTTTGGCAGCTTTCTGCAGAACGGTTTGTTTCAGTGTATGTCTCTTTAAATGCCCAAGAGCTGCAATTAACTCTGCCCTCCCGCTTTTGTCACCATTACAAATCTTAGCTGGCTAGCTTCTAGCTTGGATAGCGAGCCTAAGCCAACTAATGTGATTTTGTCCTAAAGAATGAATGAAATAATTTACGACTGGTAGACAGGGGTGTGTCGTTACAGTGGTTGATAGGATACAACTGGTTAGCACAGACACATTCACCAGTGAGTGAATGGTGGCCAAAGCTCCTAGTTATGATGTCTACAAATCACATATTAGGTCAAGTGGTAGATGAACAAGGATTCTAGTAAGGGTGATTAGAATTTACAGAAAATCAAAACCGGCCGGATCGATAGTTAAGCTAACACCAGGTGACCTGTCCGTCAGTGTCTCCCCGCTGAGGCGAGCTCTAATGGGGTCAAGCTGGGCTTATGCTCCACCTCCGCTCTGTGCGTCTGCTGGAGTGCAAGGCTTGTGTGACGTAAATTACGTCATCATGTCCAGTCCGCCAGGCTCCGCGGGGCCCCTCTGCAGCCGAGCACGTGCGGCCCAAATTTTGTGACCGTGTGTAGCCTGTGCATTTTGACTGTGCATGCGCAAGATCCAGCCTCCCTTTCAAGAGTGGGTGCTACCAACACAGCATGCAAAGGTGAAGAGGAAGAAGAAGAGGACGAATTAAAAAGAAGCGCGACGAGACCAGAGAATGAAAAAGAAAAGATGATTAGTTGTAAAAGTAGTAAACACAGGAGTTCCTTTTCTCTCATTTGTGCCTATAGGGCTGGGATGAAACTACAGATAGCTGTTATGTGCACGTGTCAAACGTTTGACCTATAGCAGGCAAAAAAAAAAAAAAGAAGCATATATACAGCCGCATGTGCACCAGCCTTGTCCAAAGGGTAGCACTTCAGAGATGCGCAGAGCGGAGGTGGAGCATAAACAAAGCTTTAGACTGACTGACTCTGACCACCTAGCCAAGCTAATGCTAACGATTTGATGTGACATCACGGCCAAAATATAACAAAATAAGTCAGAATGACAAGATATATTATCAACTGTGGATTAGTGAACCAGGTGGAGACACTGATGCCTATTAGAGCGACTGAAATCTAAAGAAAATAATGATATAAACCATGTTTGGTAAGCCAGCTCCCTAGTAGCGCTGTTAGCTTGAGTGCACAGCATCTCCGCATCATGTTTGCGGACAGACAGCAAGGCTGGCCGGTGATACGGCAGTGGGAAGGTACCAAGGCTGGGCTTGCCATGTTTATGATGCTCTGTGGCAAACCTCGAAGGGTTAAAATGGCTTGAGACAGAAACGACAGAGAAGCTGTGTTTTTTTTACGAGAAGTGGGAGTTTTGAGATTTTTTGGATTATCACGTGACCTAGACGCGTTTTCGGAAGGTTAAAAATTTTCAGCCGTTGACCCCTTTAAGTAGCGCAACCAATCAAAATAACTGGGTGATCTTTTTTCCAAAATAGTTTTCGCAGCTCATAATTCACCTAAACCTTCTCAGCAGTCATGTGGCTGATGTTCACTTTGCTCGTTTAATTATATGGAAGGTCATAGTCATCATTAGACATGACAGACTGCTGAATAACTTTTATCGTCAGAGTATTGTCCCTTGCTGTTGATTATTATGGGCTCAATAATTCGTTGCTTTCTATATATGTTGGCAGCTCAGATAGAAAGTGTATGAATTAGGTTGTGGTGAACATATTTAAGGAATTGATTTTTTTCTGGGGACTAAAATTCAAAGCAAAAAAAAAAGAAGAGAAATGAAATCAATATAAGCAGTGATGAAAGCCGTAATAGAGAGGAGCATTCATAAAAATATCATTTAGCACAAACATATACAGCATTAAAGGCAAGTTATTTACCATCATATTTGTATTTTAAAACACCTCATAACCCATAGGTGTAGTTTTTAGGGAGGATGGGGAGGTGTCCCCATCCCCAATAATATGATTACTTAGAGAGTACTTGTTTTTAGATAAAATTAGATAATCCTTTAGTCTCACAATGGGAAAATTAACAGTATTGCAGCAGCAAAGGGACAGTAGCACTCAGAGCAATAGTAAATAAAATAGGGTGAAAACAGTATATACATAGTGCAAGAAGTTTATGGTAAAAAAAATAAGTAAAATAGTATTTAAAGTGCTAGTAGGCAGTTAAATTAAATTATTCAGCAATATATACTGTATATTAACAGTACATTTCACAGTCAAATGAGTACAGTGTTGTTGCAATCTTCAATAATTATATTAATAGTGGATTGGAAAGGAATATTCCTTATTGTGCAATGTAGTACTGTTATGTACAGTCTCTATGAGCAGTGCAGACCGTAAAGTCTGACAGTAGCAGGTAGGAAAGACCTGCGAAACCTCTCCCTCATGCATGTTGGATGGCGCAGCCTGCCGCTTATGTGAGCTGCTAAGTGCGCTCAGTGTGTCCCGCATTTGGTGGGACTCAGACGCCAGCAGAGATGACATCTTAGCCACCATCCTCCTCTCTCCTTTTATCTCCATTGGGTCGAGGCGGCACCCTAGGGCAGAGCTGGCCTTCTTAATTAGCCTGTTCAGTCTCTTTTTGTCAGCAGCTCTGGGCTGACGCCACCACGATTTGCAATTTACACTTTTAACATGAGAAAAGCTGATGTCGAAGATCTGACAGCAAAACAGGATTAAAAAGTTAGCTTTACTACATTATATGTCATTGCATTTTGAACACGTCACAGTTCACGGGGCAGGCAAAGGAGGAAGGAGCCAAATGCAGGCGGAACCGAAGCTCATGGGCCACTAAACAAACCACTTAAATGTACGCTGAAAGAAAATGATAAAAACGCTGGACAGGGGCAGGCAGAAACTAAACACTAACCGGAGCGATGGACCAGGAACGAGGAGTATAACTGACACTGCAGGAGACACAAGGATGACATGTGCAATGACGCAACAGGGAAGAGAAGGACTGCACAGAATTTATAAGGAGGGAGACAAACAGAGGGATGAACAACAGGTGAGGACAGTCGGGCAGGTGGGAGCAATGACACAAATGAGGGAGGAGCAACAACACAACTTAAGGTGTCTTCACACCAAACGCGAATGGGCGAATTTTGTGCAGCATGATTACATTATAACTCGATGTAAACACACGAATAGACATGAATTCACCGCCCGAGTGAGATGCAGACAGGCGAAGTTGCCTTTATAACTTCTGCAGCAGTGTTCAACCTGCTGTGGAAATCCCCAGAATAGCGTCATGCTTAGCTTTACATTATCCAACAGGGGGCTAACCTGAAAAAGTTGTCCCCATCTCCAAAACTTTACAAGATGATGGGTGTTCCCATTGCTAGCTTGCTAGCCTTGTTAGCACGTCAGTGGCAGGAATCCGTGGGCAGATAACTCCGACATCCCGATTCAGCCCCCTCATGGATCGTCACCTTATCGTGGTGGGGGGGTTTGCGTGCCCCAGTGATCCCAGGAGCTATGTTGTCCGGGGCAATTTGCCTCTGATAGGGTCTCCCAAGACAAACTGGTCCTGGGTGAAGGGCCAGACGAAGAACGATCCAACAGACTCTCATGATAAATTGTATATCAAGGATTCAGTGTACCCCGCCCGGTATGGGGTTACCGGGGCCCCACCCTGGAGCCAGGCCTGGGGGAGGGGCTCGAAGGCTAGCGTCTGGTGGCCGGGTTTCCACCCATGGGACCCGGCCGGGCTCAGCCCGAAGGAGTTACATGGGTCCGCCCTCCAGTAGGTTCACCACCTGCAGGAGGGATCATGGAAGTCCGGTGCTATGTGGATTAGGTGGCAGTCAAAGGCGGAGACCTTGGCGGACTGATCCCAAGCTTTCTAAACTGGCTTTTGGTACGTGGAATGTCACCTCTCTGGTGGGGAAGGAGCCTGAGCTGGTGTACGAGATTGAGCGATACCGGCTAGATATAGTCGGCCTCACCTCAACACACAGCTCCGGTTCCGGAACCAGTCTCCTGGAGAGGGGCTGGAGCTTGGCCTTTTCTGGAGTTGCCCCGGCCGAGAGGCGACGAGCAGGGGTAGGTATTCTTGTATCGCCCCACCTTGCTGCCTCTATATTGGAGTTTTCCCCGGTGGACGAAAGGGTTGCTTCCCTGCGCCTTCGGGTTGGGAAACGGGTCCTGACCATCATTTGTGCCTATGCACCAAATGATGTTTCAGAGTACCCACCCTTTTTGGAGTCTGTGACTGGGGTGCTGGAGGGTGCTCCTCCTGGAGACTCCATTGTCCTACTGGGGGACTTCAATGCGCACGTGGGCAACGACAGTGAAACCTGGAGGGGGGTGATTGGGAGGAACGGCCTGCCCGATCTGAACCCGAGTGGTGTTCAGTTATTGGACTTCTGTGCTAACCACAGTCTGTCTATAACGAACACCATGTTCAAGCATAAGGGTGTCCATATGTGCACCTGGCACCAGGACACCCTAGGCCGCAGGTCGATGATCGATTTTGTTATCGTATCATCAGACCTGCGACCGTATGTCTTGGACACCCGAGTAAAGAGAGGTGCAGAGCTGTCAACTGATCACCACCTGGTGGTGAGTTGGATCCGATGGCAGGGGAGGAAGCCATTCAGACCTGGTAGACCCAAACGTATAGTGAGGGTGTGCTGGGAGCGTCTGGCTGAGGCCCCTGTCCGGGAGGTCTTCAACTCCCACCTCCGGAAGAACTTCAACCACATTCCGAGGGAGTCTGGAGACATGGAGTCTGAATGGGCCATGTTCTCCACCTCTGTTGTTGAAGCGGCAGCCCAGAGCTGCGGCCGCAAGGTGGTCGGTGCATCTCGTGGTGGCAACCCCCGAACCAAGTGGTGGACACCAGTGGTGAGGGGGGCCATTAAGCTGAAGAAGGAGTCCTATCAAGCTTGGTTGGCTTGTGGGACTCCCGAAGCAGCTGAGGTGTACCGGCAGGCCAAGCGGAGTGCAGCTCGGGTGGTTGCTGAAGCAAAAACCCGGGTATGGGAGGAGTTCGGTGAGGCCATGGAACAAGACTTTCGGTCGGCTTCAAAGAGATTCTGGCAAACTGTTCGGCGGCTCAGGAGGGGAAAGCAGCTCCCCGTCCACACTGTGTATGGTGCGGATGGGACACTGTTGACTTCAACTGGGGATATCGTCGGGCGGTGGAAGGAATACTTCGAGGATCTCCTCAATCCCACTGATACGCCTTCCACAGAGGAAGCAGGGTTTGGGGACGAGGGGGAGGACTCGCCTATCACAGGGGCTGAGGTCGCCAAGGTGGTTAAAAATCTCCTTGGTGGCCGGGCCCCGGGGGTGGACGAGATTCGCCCCGAGTACCTCAAGGCCCTGGATGTTGTTGGGTTGTCATGGTTGACACGCCTCTGCAACATTGCGTGGAGGTCGGGGGCAGTGCCTTTGGCATGGCAAACCGGGGTGGTGGTTCCTCTCTTCAAAAAAGGGGACCGGAGGGTGTGCTCCAACTTTAGAGGGATCACACTCCTCAGCCTCCCTGGGAAGGTCTATGCCAAGGTACTGGAGAGGAGAGTCCGGCCGTTGGTCGAACCTCGGATTCAGGAGGAGCAATGTGGTTTTCGTCCTGGCCGTGGCACATCGGACCAGCTCTTTACCCTCTCGAGAATTCTTGAGGGTTCGTGGGAGTTTGCCCAACCAGTTTACATGTGTTTTGTGGACTTGGAGAAGGCATTTGACCGCGTCCCTCGTGGATTTTTGTGGGGGGTGCTTCGGGAGTATGGGGTATCGGGCTTGTTGTTACGAGCTATTCGGTCTCTGTACGACCGTTGTGAGAGTTTAGTTCGCATTGCCAACACTCGGTCGGAGTCATTCCCAGTGAGAGTTGGACTCCGCCAGGGCTGCCCTTTGTCACCGGTCCTGTTCATAATTTTTATGGACAGGATTTCTAGGCGCAGCCAGGGAATGGAGGGTGTCATGCTTGGTGACCACAGGATCTCATCTCTGTTGTTTGCAGATGATGTTGTCCTGTTGGCTTCATCCAGCAATGACCTACAGTTCTTGCTGGGACGGTTTGCCGCTGAGTGTGAAGCGGCTGGGATGAGAATCAGCACCTCCAAGTCCGAGTCCATGGTCCTCAGCCGGAAAAAGGTGGATTGTCCTCTCCGGGTTGGGGACAGGCTCCTGCCCCAAGTGGAGGAGTTTAAGTATCTTGGGGTCTTGTTCACGAGTGAGGGGAAAATGGAGCGAGAGATCGACAGACGGATTGGAGCAGCATCTGCAGTGATGCGGACGTTGTACCGGTCTGTTGTGGTGAAGAGGGAGCTTAGTTCTAAGGCAAAGCTGTCGATTTACCAGTCAATCTACGTTCCTACTCTCACCTATGGTCACGAGCTTTGGGTAATGACCGAAAGAACGAGATCGCGGATACAAGCGGCTGAAATGAGCTTTCTCCGTAGGATTGCTGGACTCACCCTCAGAGATAGGGTGAGGAGCTCAGTCATCCGGGAGAGGCTCAGAGTAGAACCGCTGCTCCTCCACATTGAAAGGAGTCAGTTGAGGTGGTATGGGCATCTGATTAGGATGCCTCCTGGACGCCTCCCACTTGAGGTGTTTCAGGCACGTCCCACTGGGAGGAGACCCCGGGGCAGACCCAGGACTCGGTGGAGAGACTATGTCTCCCAGCTAGTCTGGGAACGCCTTGGTATCCCCTCTGAAGAGCTGGAGCAGGTGGCTGGGGAGAGGGAAGTCTGGGCTTCTCTGCTTGAACTGCTGCCTCCGCGACCCGGACCTCCGGAAAAGCGGTAGAAGATGGATGGATGGATGGATCCCGATTCAGCTGAAGAGCTCCCGGTCCTTCTGTCTCCAGGTGAGTGGCACTCTCACTTTCAGACTAGTTTGCTCTCCAGTGATGACACTTTTACTCCGGTGACGGCAGAATCTCAAAGCTAGTGCTATCCCTTGGGCGTGAACGTGCGAATGCGCGATTTCGCGTGCGCTCGCTTCTTTCCATTGACTTTGTGTGTGTTTGCGCCGGCCGCTTGCGTTTGGTGTGAAGGCACCTTAAGGAAGAAAAGGAGACAGACACTGGGGGGGACAGATGACACCAGAACCAAGGCATAATTAAAATGAAGACACAAGAAAGAAACATCAACCCAGGAATAAAATGTAGTTAAAGAAAATGACCCAGAAGTAATCTGGAGATCATGACTGAGGACTAGCAAGAAGTAAATAAAACACAGATCAAGTTTTTTTTTTTAAATTTTGTTTATTGATCCCCAGAGGGGAATTTCAGGGCATCCACCTAGATGGATGAAGCCGCTACAGTATGGCGCCATCTCTTCACCATTCACACCTAGGGCCACTTTAGAGTCTCCAGTTAACCTAACTTACATGTTTTTGGCCTGTGGGAGGAAACCGGAGTACCCGGGGTAAACCCGCGCAGACTCGGGGAGAACATGCAAACTCCACACAGAAGGGTCACTGATGGTCAGGGGGGTGGGATCGAACCCACGATGGTCAGGGGGTGGAATCGATCCCTTGACCTTCTCACTGTGCTGCCACTGTGCCAACCACTGCACCACCGAGCTGCCCTCCAAGTTAAACTGTACCAAACAAGAACACAACAGGAAATACTTTCAGAATAAAACTAGCGCCAAATAACAGCAGAACATAATAAATAAGGTTTTAATATGCAAAACATGTGATAGGGCCCATTGTGACAAAACGTTGCCTTGTGCCAGAATTTTCTGCTTCACTTTATATAAATGTAAAATTTTCCACTAAAACATAATGTGAAAAAAGTGCAGAAAAAATGTCCGTGTTCACATAAAGCCTAGCCCCTTGTCATAACATCTCTTAAGTATACGTAGATGCTTTTCTGTTGTTTAGTATGAGCTGGTAATTTGCTCCACTTCTAAAAGGCTTAGAAACAAGTGAACACTCCAGAAAATATAAGTAGATACTTAGATTTTGCTTGATGTTGCGTTAGGTTCACCATAACCCTTTAATATTGCATCCTCCCATTTAGTTTGATTGTTTGAATGCCATGTTTCCTGTTAGGGTCAACTGGCGTTGCTGGTTACCACTTCAGGAAAAAAAAAAACAGAAATACTGCCCGCAGAGTCAGATGCACAAGTTACATAATTGGATTTGATCTGACAAAATATGCAGCTTTTATTTGCTTTTGCAGATTGCTGTGAGCAGAACATAAAACTGTCTCCTGGCACTGCTTCTGGTAAAAGATAAAGAATTAAGAGTCGTCAAATGGATGATATTGTAGAAAGTCGGGCCTGCAAAGGATTCAAGAGGAAAAAAAAGAAAGGATAATGCAAAAAAACCCCAACAACAACCCAAAAACAAAACTGCCTAATAATAGTAAACTTGCTGCTCATTATAGATTAGTTTAGCCAAACTTTAAGTGGAGAGGAAAGCCAGTGTAGATATTTTAATTGGCTGTTAGGATGCCAAGCATAAGACTGATTATTAAGAATATGCTTTTTAAAAATATGTGAGGAGTATGTAGGGCTCAGTGGTGTCAACAGTCTCTATCGACTGTGTGTCAGGTTAGGCAAGGAAAGCTGCAAATCAGATGATTACGCCCAGCACCTGACAAGAGCTGTACATGTTGTTACCATGCAGCTTAGAGAAAACTGGCATGTCAGCAGGTTCTCAGCCAACATGTCTGATGCTTCCTTAAAGAGCGTCAGGAGATTTAACAGACGAGGGGCAAAGACGGATTAGACAAATGCATTTCACCCCCCCCCCCCCCAAAAAAAAAAAGCAAACTATGTGAGGGAATGTTCTGATCCTGGCTGTGTGCAGATGAACTATAGCAGTCCGGTCCATGGACCCTGCACAGCGAAGACGAGGCGAAACTGCATACTGCGGGAGAGGCCGAGGCTGCTGAACCAAGCACTCACAATGGAGCTCCAAGGGAGGGAGGACGGGAGGGGGAGGGGAGACAGTTGCAGCGAGCCAGGGCTGGGAGCTTGGGAGCAGGAATGGTGGGAGCGAGGGAGTGACAAAAAAGAGGCGGGGAGGGGGGGGGGAAACGCAGGCTCTCATCGCTGCTGAGGATGGAGGGACTGACGGCGGAGTAGATGGATGGGGACGATTTTCAGTTGTTACAAAGAGTGGAGCTCACAGGGTTATGATGGGGGGAGGAAGAAAAAGATGGGTATGAGGGCACATCACGACATGGCAGTGTGGACATTTGGATGTGGATAGAAGACAATTGACAGGTAGCCAGCAGAATCTGTCTGCAGTAGTTACTGTATAATAATAATGGATTACATTTATATGGCGCATTACATGTCAAGTGACATCTCAAAGCGCTTGCAGTGAGTCCATTATTCATTCACTCCAGACAGACACTGATAGTGGTAAGCTACCTCTGTAGCCACAGCTGCCCTGGGGCAGACTGACAGAAATGTGGCTGCCAGTCCGCACCAATGGCCTCTCCAGCCACTACTGAACATTCATACCCAGTGTCATGGACACTGGAGGCAAGGTGGGTGAAGTGTCTTGCCCAGGAACACCACGACAGGATGGCTGGGGAGAGCAGGATTCGAACCGCCAACCCTCCGGTTATTGGATGACCTGCTCTATATACTGTATATCGCAAATGTATATCACTTTTAGTAGCCACTTTGGCAGGTCGAATTTTCTGTTATAGTCTTGGCAGAACTATGAAAGTAGTAAATTTGTGATAAAATCACACAATTTATTGGAAAAAAAATCACAATTTTCCTTATGTAAAAATTCATACTTGTGTCATATCCCGAGCGCTATTTTGTCCGCGCTCGGGCTACACATCATTCCAGTCAGGCTTTGACAGCAGTGTTGTCATTCTGGCTCCCCGGGCTCTGATTGGTCAAACGCTCGGGAGTTTCCTGCTGTCAGAGCCTGAGCAGCTGTGCTGCATTTGCGGTCGTTAGCAGCCGGCTTTAAATGCCGGCGCCAGCGGCTGCATCTGGCGGCTGTCTTGTCAAGCATTCGTGTCAAGCATTCTTGTCAACGTTCGTGTCATCATACGATGACACTTTGTGTTAATCCATGATTCTCCGCTGATGTAAGTGTGTTTATCATAGTAATCATTCGTGTTCCTTGCCTTTCCCTTATCTGACGGTGAGCAAGCGTTTCTCGTCTCAGCCGTCATCAATCATTGATCTGTGTTATGTTAATGATTAATCTTGCTGCTCAGCCCACGCGGCTAGCTACCTTGTCCTTGCCTCGAACTGTTAATAAACCTAAGTGCAACTTTACTGGTCTGTGGCGTCTTATGCTGGTTCGTGAGGGCCAGACGTGACAGTAGACAGCCGCCAGAAGGAGACGTTGTTCACAGTAAGTTGCATTCAGGAGAACTCTGCTCTTTCCTGTCTGGGTACGGTGTACTGGAATTATGCCGTCGCGGAGGGGTCGCACTCGGGGTTCCAGCGACCAGCTGACTGAGGTGCTGGAGCAAGTGGATGAAATCCTCATCGCCGCCTCCGACCTCGATCTTAATCCTGATACCCTCATCGCCCCTCCCCTCCTCGGCTATCAGCCCGATGTACGCTGGTACCTAGTCCGGGCTGAGTATGTGCTCGACCAACTGCCTCCCCGCTACGACGACCACCCAGAAGTCGACGCGAGGAGACTTGACATTGCTGCCCAACGCCAGATACTCCGGAGGTACGAGGAAGAAGAAGCCCAGAGGCGGAGGAGACGGAATCCCCGCTGCCCGCTTTGGGATCCTGATCCCTTCCTCGATCCAGTCCAGGAGTTCACACCATCTGTGGCCCGTCGAAGATGTCGGCGTCGCGGCCAGAGTCATTCTCAGCAAGAGTCCCGTCCGGCTCCTGCTCCGGGCCGCTGGACTGACCCCTTCAACCAGACAGCTGTCTCTTCAGCGTCTCATCAGGAGGGAACCCCCGCAGCCTCTCTCCCCGGGCTGTCTTCCTTCGCTGGTCTGTCAGCACGTTGTTCCCAGCCCGTCTTGGCTGTCGCCCCCTCCTTTCCGACATCTTCTCCAGCTGATGGTTGTATGAGGAGTTCTGCTCCGGCGAGCCCCACATCAATCCCATCTCAAGTGCCCCCCCCCCCCCCCCCGTCCTTCCAGGGAGCCCTCTGTCACCATCCGACAGGAGGAGGAAGGAGCAACGTTCCCTGCAGCAGGCACCATCCTTTCCCCGGGAGACAGGCGAGTACAAGTTCACTTTTTTCCCCTTGACAGTGATTTGTCTTGTCTGACTCCTGGGGGTGAGGTTCGGGGTTCGCAGCCCCCCGAGCCCCCACCACCTGCTGAGATAATTACTAAACCCGCTGCCTCTGTGTCTTCCCCCGTTGAGCGTTCTTCGACGTCAGTCGAGCGTCATCAGATGAGGAGGGGGCCTGCGGTCCTGGAGCAGAAGATTCCAGCCCCGCAGCCACATCAAGGACAGAGGAGAGGATCGGACTACTGTTTGGAGCCTGCGCCGACGACGGAGCGTCCCCGGATCTCCACGGATGAGCAGTCCGACCCAGCGGGCCAGGGGCCCCCCCGCCACCACTCCGTACGGATTACCAGCGTGGATATCGGCGCCAGAGGGTCCTCAGGCTGCTGAAGCCATCATGCCAGCTGCGGAGTCCGACGCAGCCGAGTGGGAGCCAGAGGATGACCTCCTCCCGTCTGAGCCCGGATCGTCGAAGTCCTGGATGGCGTCCGAACTTGAGATCAGACAAGTGCTCAGTGTTGTCTTTGTTTTTTCTATTATGGAGCATTTTTGCCTGTCTCTTGGTGAGGCGAGCTGGGTGCAGCCGTCCACTGCATCTGAGCTTGTCTCGCCGGGTTCTGGCGCTGCCGGTGTTCCTGATCCCGGTTCTTCTTTTTCTTCTGAGCCCTCCCCCAAGATCGCCGGTGCAGAGCAGACCCCTATCGCTGTGCCAGAGGTTCCGGGTTCGGGGTTGGAGGTCGGTACTGGTGTGGCCCTGACCCAATCGGGGTCTGACGCGGGTGCAGCGTCGACCGAATCAGAATTCTTCGTCGAAGTGGTTCTGACCCAATCAGGGTCTGACGCGGGTGCAGCGTCGGCTGAATCAGAGTTCGTCACCGGGGTGGTCCAGACCCAATCGGGGTCTGACGCGGGTGCAGCGTCGGCAGAATTAGAGTTCGTCACCGAAGTGGTTCAGCCCCAATCGAGGTCCGACGCGGGTGCAGCGTCGGCTGAATCAGAGTTCGTCACCAGGGTGGTCCAGACCCAATCGGGGTCCGACGCGGGTGCAGCGTCAGCGGAATTAGAGTTTGTCACCGAAGTGGTTCAGCCCCAATCGAGGTCCGATGCGGGTGCAGTGTCGGCTGAATTAGAGTTTGTCACCGGGGTGGTTCTGACTCAACTGGGGTCCGACGCGGCTGCAGCATCGGCTCAGTCTGAGTCCGTCCCCGGAGGGGTTCTGGCCCAATCCGGGCCCACCGTGGGTGCAGCATCGGTCCAGTCTGGACTCCCTACCGGATTGGGTCTGGCCCTGCCAGCGTCTGTTTGAGTGGGATCCGGAGATGGTGCTGCAGATCCACCGCTGAATAACCCCAAATTAATTCCCTACCCTCGTCATGTTTCTCCCTCCCCTGCATCTGGAACTGCGGGGATTAATCATAGTTGGCCCGGTTCTCCCTGGCTTTCCCCTGCTGTTGGAAGACTGTTGCCGATCTCTCTCCAGGCATCTGGTTGGCAGGTGGATGCGGGTCGACCACCTGGAAGCCTGTTCTTCCGGGGCCGGCCTCCCGATAAACAGAACTGTTCATTTGGCGCCCTGGTCCGGCCGCCGGAGTCATGGTCATCCTCGGCCCAGGATTCGGGTAGGCCGTCAGAACACGTCCCGCTGCCCCTGTTAGCGGTCTGGATGCTGGGGGCTGGGAGGCCTCCTGAACTGTGTATTATGACTGTCATCCTGATGTGCTTCTTCCCCCTTCTTTTGCCCCTCAGTAGTTTCTGTGATTTTGAGGGTTTTTTGGATTGAAATACTCCACAGGCAGGATTATGGTGTACTCCGATGTGTGACTTGACCACTGTTTTTTTTCCCCCCATTCAGTCCTGCTTATATACCGAGTTTTTTTTCCTCTTGTTTGACCTTTTGGTTTTGAAGACAACCGAGCGTATCTGATTTTGTTAGCACTTTTCCTCTATTTTTTTGGTTCTATGGTTATTTTGTACATCGTTTATATTACCCCTATTTTGTGTTTTATGAATATGTGTACCCTTGTCAGGGCAATTCACACATTTTTGAATTAGTAGAATGTTGTCTGTTCATGGCGTCTCTGATCAAGGAATCCTTAGAGTAGATTTTTTTTTTCTTTAGACATAATATCATTATGATTGTTTTCTTGCTGTACTCTCACTGTAACATCTACACTAGGTCTTTATTCTGCCAAATAGGGTCTAGTTGACCTGATTCTAACACCAAGAGAATGAACCTGTTCAAATTCTGCCCTTTTTTTCCCATGTTTTTTTTTTTCCTAATCACACGTAATATTAGAATTTGGAAGTGCAGCCTTTGGAATTCTCAGCTGCCTAATTCTGGTAGAACTGTTGTACTCTGTCTGTTTTAAGGTAAGAACTCTCCTGAGCTATTTTTTGATTTTTCCTTTTTTTTTCTTCATGTATGTAAGCTCAAAACTGAACCATCGGCAGTATGTACTGGCTTTCTGATGTGAGAACTAATTGACAGGGACTCTAGCAGAAACCTTATATTTGGATATACTTCTAACATTTGATCTGACATTTTTGTGTCCTACGTGAAGTACTTTATGGGTCTTTTGCTTATGTTCATTTTCCCATTTTTTTGCTCATGTGCACTCAAGGCCACTGTTCTGTCACATCAGTGTTTGGTTTAGAACCATTGAGGTTCCTTCTGTTGGTTTGCTGCCAATTCATGAGTTGAGTTTTTTTTCCTCTGTAACTGTCCAGTAACCGGAGTGGTGGCTCAGTTGGTAGAGCATCCACCCCACACCCGGGAGGCAGGGGTTCAAATCCCGGCCAGGTCATACCAAAGACCATATAAAAATGGTACTTAATTTCTTTTTCTCCCTCCCCTGTGACTTTATCCCGTTTGTTTTTCTGCCCCTGCCTTGTCTTCATTGTGATTTGTGTTGTAACTTATTGTGTCTTCTTTCTCTGTGAGGTTGACCCTGTCCCCCTTCTACCCTCTTCCCCATCCACCCGCCCTGGGGTGGTGGGGATGTGGATGTTTACGGCGACCGGGAGTTCGCCTTGAGGGGGGGGGGGGGTCCTGTCATATCCCGAGCGCTATTTTGTCTGCGCTCGGGCTACACATCATTCTGGTCAGGCTTTGACAGCAGTGTTGTCATTCTGGCTCCCCGGGCTCTGATTGGTCAAACGCTCGGGAGTTCCCTGCTGTCAGAGCCTGAGCAGCTGTGCTGCATTTGCGGTCGTTAGCAGCCGGCTTTAAATGCCGGTGCCAGCGGCTGCATTTGGCGGCTGTCTTGTCAAGCATTCGTGTCAAGCATTCTTGTCAACGTTCGTGTCATCATACGTCTCCTTGTGTTAATCCATGATTCTCCGCTGATGTAAGTGTGTTTATCATAGTAATCGTTCGTGTTCCTTGCCTTTTCCTTATCTGACGGTGAGCGAGCGTTCCTCGTCTCAGCCGTCATCAATCATTGATCTGTGTTATGTTAATGATTAATCTTGCTGCTCAGCCCACGCGGCTAGCTAACTTGTCCTTGCCTTGAACTGTTAATAAACCTAAGTGCAACTTTACTGGTCTGTGGCGTCTTATGCTGGCTCGTGAGGGCCAGACGTGACAACTTGAAAATTAAAAACCCACAGAAATTTGCAAGAATGAAGACACACATTTATAATTAAACAGATGCAGATTTGCAAAAAAATGTCAAATTTAGATGAAAAAGGGCATCCATCCATCCATCCATCTTCTACCTCTTATCCGGGGGTCTGGGTCGCGGGGGTAGCAGTCTACTGGGTCCTTGATGTACTTTATGCAATGACGTGGCCTCCGTCCGTCTGTCCATCCATCCATATTTCACGGGAATCACTACTCCTCACCTAATTCATAATGACCCTTAGGAGGGTCTGCATCCATGTTGTCAAGTTGCTGTCAAGGTCAAAGGTCAGGAGATCATGGCACTTTACATGATTTTAGACAAATCCCTACTCCTCCAAGGCAATTACCTCGATTCTCACAAAACTCACTCATAATGACCCTCAGCTAGGTCTGCATCCAGGTTGAGGTCAAGGTCAGAAGATCAGGACTTTTATGAGTTCTAAAAAAATGTTAATGCTCCTCCTCCACAGCCTAGATACAGACCCATCATGCTTAAGGTCAAGGTCAACGGTCAGGAGACCTGAGCACCCCTGGATGATTTTGTCAAGCCAGAATGAGCTTCTCCATCACTGACGGTCTGATTTTCATAAGGATCTACTGGACCGCTCTTGGTCTGGCCCTTCACCCAGGACCATTTGCCTTGGGAGACCCTACCAGGTGCAAGTTGCCCCCGACAACATAGCTTCTGGGATCATCAGGACACACAAACCCCTCCATCATGATAAGGCAGTGATCCATGCAGGGGTAATTTATATTTAAAAAAGTCACAAATTCACAAGAATACAGTGACAAAGTTATGAAAAATAGTTACAAATTTGTCATGAGAATAAGTCACTAATTTGTAAAAGGAAGGCCACAAATTTAAATAAAAAAACAGCAAATTAATGAGAAAATAATTGCTGAAAAAAGTTGGAAACACATGAAAAAGGCAATCTGCGTATTGGTGTTTAAACAGTCTTAAATTTACATGAAAAATCAGCACATTTGTGTGAAAATAAGTAGCAAATTTTAAGGGAAAAAAAATCCTGAAAATTAGTGAATATGGAATCTAAAAAGTTAAAAATTTGTGTTTAAAAATTTTTAAAGTTATATTAAAAATCAGCATGGTTGTGAAAAGATAAGTAGCAAATTTGCTAGAAAAAAAGTCTAAAATTTACAAGGATATAGTCACAAATATATGAAAAATGTAATAAATTTGTTATGAATGTTGGAGATGTGTGGCAAATTTACATTAACAAGTGCAAAGCTGAGACTAAATCACACATTTTTAAGGAGAGATTCACAAATTTACATTAAAAAACAACAAATTTAAGAAAATGAATAGAAAGTTTGCCAGAAAAGATTCCAAATTTATGAGTTTTTGTGAAAAATGTATCAAATTTGTTGAGCTGCAAATTTGTGTTTAAAAACTAACAAATTTACACAATAGTCTGCTAAGAGTAAAGAACAAAAAAGAAGAAAGTCACAAATATGCAAGAATAAAGTAACAAATTTTAAAGGAAAAGTTGCAAATTTATCAGAAAAAAATCACAAATTTGTTACAAAATTGATGTTTTCAAAAAGTTACAGATGTGTGTTTAAAAAGTTTCATTTTTTTTTTTGCAAATTTCTGAGAAAAAACTGCAAATTTGCAAGAGAAAAATTCGGACAAAATTGTTGGTAGCCCTCTGTTAATGAAAGAAAAACCCACAGTGGTCACAGAAATATCTTGAATCTGACAAAAGTGGTAATAAATAAAAATTCTATGAAAATTAACCAATGAAAATCAGACAATGCTTTTGAATTGTGGTTCAACAGAATTACTTTAAAAAACAAACTCATGAAACAGGCCTGGACAAAAATGATGGTACCTGTGGCGTGACCCCCACAACAGACTGAGACAGACACAGCGCTCGGCTAGAGCAAATAACAGAACAGTGAAATGTGTGTATTAATGTCTACAGGCATCCCCGCTCCTTCTGGCTTGTTTCGGCTCAGTATTGTGATGTTAATGTCCCATTCATGCATTGTGTTCATGCTTCCTGTTCTCACTGTGTCTCTCAAATGCAAATGCCATACCCACTGCTGTGAATGCCCTTTCATGCATTGTCTGTAACTGGTATAAATAACGCACATATTCTGTAACTCACTGTCTCTTTGACTGCTGCTGCTGACACACACATCTTGTGTCTCTTTGCTGGAGAGCCTGAGGACCCTGCTCCAGTCTGCTCACACTTAGGGCTGGAGTGGAGTTCCTATGATGGTGGTGTGATTTAATAAACTTGCTTAAAACCTCACTTCGCTGCCTTTATTTAATCATCCGCCATATTGGTGACCCGACGCTGAAAAAAACACGCTGCCGGCGAACGCAGCACCCGGCGGTGATGCTCCGACGACAAGCGAACGCAGCAGCTGCCTTCTGCTTCAGTGAACTCTCAGGACATCACCCATGACTGGGAAAGCCGCAGCAAACTCCATGGTGGGATCTGCACGCTTAGATCGGCACATCCACGCTGGACCGACCGCGCTCACAGCTCCTCCACACGAGAGCGCATGCACCTCGTCCCCTCTCCACGACAGCGACCTCCATGGCCGACGGAGAATGCAGTGCGTGGACCTGAACGCACCATGGCCGAGCGAGTGACAAAGATCGTCTCCTCCCTCTCACCGCTCCAACGCATCTGCACGAGCTCGAGGGACAAAGATCGTCTACTTCCTCTCACCGCTCCAAAACATTGAACAGGGATGATTAAGCTCCCTGACCCTGTCTCCTCTCCAGCTGGCCCAACAACGCACGGAGCCCCGGCACATGCACCGGGGAGTTACGAGGACGGCGCACCACGCACGGGACAAATACGGCTCCACAGACCGCCAGCATCCTTCGCCGCTGCACACAGAGCCTTCAGGGCTGCCCTCACACCTGAAGCACGCACGCAGCACGCACGAAGGATTTGCTAATGGTCTCAGCCACGGTGCACAAGGGAAATTCAGCGGTTTGCGGTTTCCGAGAGCTTTAAGGTTGTGCCTGCACCTAAAGTCAACACCCCAGTCCCGCTGCTTTTATTACAGCCGCCACGCAGCCTCGTCTTTTCTTCACGGCCGCTATTAATCCTTGCAGGACTTAATCACGAGAGGAGCCAGTGACTAATTTTTCTTCTTGTGATCTCTGCACGTTCAACGGGACAGCCCCTCGACATCGCGGAACAACAAGCAATTTTTGCGCGGCCCGGACGATTTCACCGTCCCCGGCCGGCATTTACTACCCCCCACCCACCTCCACCTTCGCCTGCACAGAGCTTTTCCTGCTCGCTGCCAAAGCTGAACTATCGAGGTCTCGGCCCCCTGCCGAGCCCTCTGGGGGGGAGCGGTGTGGCGTGACCCCCACAACAGACTGAGACAGACACAGCGCTCGGCTAGAGCAAATAACAGAACAGTGAAATGTGTGTATTAATGTCTACAGGCAGCCCCGCTCCTTCTGGCTTGTTTCGGCTCAGCATTGTGATGTTAATGTCCCATTCATGCATTGTGTTCATGCTTCCTGTTCTCACTGTGTCTCTCAAATGCAAATGCCCATACCCACTGCTGTGAATGCCCTTTCATGCATTGTCTGTAACTGGTATAAATACCGCACATATTCTGTAACTCACTCTCTCTTTGACTGCTGCTGCTGACACACACATCTTGTGTCTCTTTGCTGGAGAGCCTGAGGACCCTGCTCCAGTCTGCTCACACTTAGGGCTGGAGCGGAGTTCCTATGATGGCGGTGTGATTTAATAAACTTGCTTAAAACCTCACTTCGCTGCCTTTATTTTATCATCCGCCATAGTACCCCTAGAAAAGATTGAAAATAATGTGACCATAGGGACATGTTCAACCAAGATGTGTCCTCTAATTAACATCACAGGTGTCTACAAACTTGTAATCAGTCAGTCGGCCTATTTAAAGGGTGACAAGTAGTCACTGTGCTGTTTGGTGACATGGTGTGTACCACACTAAACATGGACCAGAGGAAGCAAAGGAGAGAGTTGTCTCAGGAGATTAGAAAGAAAATTATAGACTTCCGGTTATGGCGGCCACATAGGAAGACGTGTTTCACACTGCTCTGCTTGTAAAACTAAAAATTTTGCTAAAACTCTCAATTGGAACAAAAACCCATCCCAGCGTTTTGGCGTGGATATGGTAAAGACCAAGGTTGGAAAATTAGGTGGAGGAAAAGGCAGCTCGACAAAACAATCCAAGCTAACGGACTTCCACGCTCAAGGCGAGGCAGGGAAAACTCCAGAGGCAATGGCGGAGGATGGAGCCAGTGGCGGAGCGGGAACTGCTGAGGAGGGGACAAGCGTAGTGCTCGCTGCCATCACCTCCATGAGAACAGAGTTTTCGTCTAAATTTGATGGGATTATAGCAGCGATAGAAGGTATGAGGAAAGAAATAAATGACTGCATGGAGCGAATGTCGCAGGCGGAGCTCTGAATATCAAGTGCTGAGGATGACGTCACCAGTCTGCAAATTAAACTGCAAACACAGGAATTAAAATGGAAACGTCTGGAAGATAACGTCCTAGACTTGGAATCCCGCTCGCTACAGAATAATTTGAAGCTGGTGGGCCTCCTGGAGGGAGCGGAGGGACGGGACTCATGTTCCTTTTTGGAAAAGTGGATTCCAGAAGCGCTGAACAACGCGGACCTGCAGTCATCGATCGTTTTAGAGAGCGCTCACCGAATCGGCCCACCGAGAGATAATAAGACACCACCGAGGACGCTGATTATGAAGTTCCTCAACTACGGAGACAAGATGACGGTCACCAATGCGGCGCGAGCTAAAGGGGAAATTAAATACCAGGATCAACAGGTGCGGTTCTACCCAGACTTCGCCACAGGAATTCAACAGTTAAGGAGGCAGTTCGACCCCGCCCGCAAAGAGCTGCGCAACCTCGGGATTCGTCACGGAGTGATTCATCCGGCAAGACTGCTGGTCACATATAAGGGGAGAACCCACACCTTCAAGACCCCTCAAGAGGCGCAGGAGCTCATCAAGCAGATCCAAAAGGAGACTGGTGGGAGCTAAGCATGAACATGACAAAGGTAGAACATTTAAGCGTATGTACAGACATCTGATTGATCTGAAACATATAATAAGTCTACAAAATACAGACTGTATTTAAAAAAAAAATAAATAAAAAGCTATGATTGTATGTTGCTATAAAACTTTGAAGTTATGTTGAAAAAACTACAGAAGAGAGTTAATGTCATAAGAATAGTAGTAGAGTCAGGGTGATTGAGAGGAGAAAGAGAGAGTGGTTTGACTGATCCTCGCAGGTGTGGAACAGTCACTAGCTATAACGGGAGATGGAATTTTTTTGATTTTGGGGGGATTACCACGAATGTGGGGAAAGGGAATTTGTTTTTGTTTAGTTTGAAGGATGAATGTTCCATCATCCATGTTTTTGCTTCTCTGTAAGAGTATGTTCATATTGCAAGGTAATCTCAAACTCTACTGATCATAGATCAAAGCGTTAATCTTAATTTAACTTCATGGAATTGCAGAGGTCTACAAAATCTTAAAAAACTTAAACAAGTTATGAATAAAATAAAAGACATAGATTCAAAAATTGTATTTTTACAAGAAACTCATCTAATAGAGGAGGATGTAAAAAGAATTAGGAGAAGATGGCAAGGAAATGTGTTCACCTCATCATTTTGATCCCGAGCCAGGGGAGTTATGATTCTCATACACAAAATAGTCCCATTTCAAGTGAAAAATGTAATTGGAGACAAATTTGGAAGATATCTAATCATCCAAGGATCTTTGTTATTAGAAAATATAAATCTGGTGAACTTATACGGCCCCAATATTGATGATCAAAACTTCTTTGTTAATTTATTCCTTACTTTATCATCACTTACAGGGCAACATATAATAGCAGGGGATTTTAATTGTACATTGAATAGATAGATAGATCAACAGGACTGAACTGTACGCACAATGGATGTAGGATGACCATTAATCATTTTATGAAAGAATTGAGGTTGCTAGATATATGGAGAGAAATGAAACCACAAGTCAAAGCCTATTCTTGTTATTCTAATACCTATAAGACATTCTCACGTATTGACTACTTTTTGATCTCTACAGAATTAAGGTCCAAGATTCAAAACTGTTTCTATGATAACATTGTGATCTCTGATCATGCACCCTGCTGTCTAATATATGTAGATAAGAAATTGACAAAGGATTCAGGTAGGTGGCATTTTCAACATAAATGGCTTCAGGATGAGGAATTTGTTAAGTACATAGAAAAACAGATAGATGAGTTCTTTGATATTAGTACTACACAAACAACGGCATGTATAAAGTGGGAGGCTTTCAAAGCTTTTATTAGGGGGCATATTATTAGTTATACAGGTTCAAAATCTAAGAAGACCCGAGAGGAGAGAGTCCAATTGGAACGTAAAATAAAAATTCTTCAAGAAAAAGTGTATGCAGGAAGTAACCCACAGTTAGAGAACGAATTACTGATTCTGAGAGCTGAATATGACAAAAAATCAGCAAATAGAGCTGCCTCGAGTCTTCTAAGATTGAAGCAAACTTTTTATGAACAAGGTGAATTATTGGCATGGCAGATTAAACAATTAGAATCTAAAACACCAATTACCAGTATTATAAGTAATGGACAGGTAGTTATAGATCCTTTAGAAATTAATAGTGCCTTTAGAGATTATTATGAAAAACTATGTATATGATACAATAAATGAAACTGACTTAACAAAACTAAATGGGTTTTTGGGTGGATTATCTATACCGTGTATTCCAAATGAAAACAGGGAGATACTGGAGTCTAAAATTAGTCAAGAAGAAGTTGGGCAAGCCATTGATAATATGAAATCAGGAAAAAGAGCAGGACCAGATGGTCTTCCAGTTGACCTCTGTAAAAAAAATTAAGAATAAATTAATAAAACCACTTTTGGAAATGGTTTTAGAAGCATTTCAAAATGGTAATTTACCACCATACATGAATAATGCCTTAATTATACTGTAGCCAAAACCAGGTAAACCCCCTAATAAATGTGAAAACATGAGACCAATAAGCCTATTAAATGCTGATCTTAAAATAATCTGTAAAATTTTAGCAAAACGACTACAAGAAATATTACCAGATATTATTAACCGAGATCAGAATGGGTTTATAATGGGAAGACAGGCTTCCATAATGTAAGAAGACTATTTAATATTATTTATTCCAATAAAGAAGCACCGGATACAGTTCTCCTATCACTGGACGCCGAAAAGGCCTTTGATAGAGTCGAATGGCCCTATCTTTTTGAAGTCCTACAAAGGTTTGGACTTGGAAATAATTTCATAAAATGGGTCCAGATAATATACATTAATGCTACAGCAGAAATCCTAACAAATAGCAATATCTCAAAATCAATAAAAATCAATAGAGGATGTCAACAAGGCTGTCCACTTTCACCTTTACTGTTTACTATGGCAATTGAACCTTTAGCGATGGCAGTACGTTTACATCCACAAATATATGGAATTAAAGTAGGACCAACAGAACATAAAATCTCCCTGTATGCCGATGACATAATTTTGTTTATGTTGAATTTTAAAAAATCAATTCAGATCTTGTTAAATTTAATAAAGAACTTTGGGGAAATATCAGGATATAAAATAAATAAAACTAGAAAAGCACTCGGAGAGCGCAGACCTCCACCAAGCGCCACAGTTCCCCCCCATACAGTGTTTGTGTGTAGGTTTTCAGATTCCTTGACCATGAAAACATATGACTTGCAATTGGATTCACAATGATAGGATTAGTGGTTCAGTAGTAAAAGCATTACCTCCTTGGCGGAGGTAATAAATTGAAGTGTTGCTGTTGTGTCCATCTCCTCCATCTGCAAAGTGCCAGGCTGCGACCTGTCAAGGCATACCTCATGCCTCCCTTATTGGGGGGGCTTTCACACCTGTACTGACCTCATGCCTCCCTTATTGGGGGTGGGGGCTTTCACACCTGTACTGAGTACTTAAAAACTGTATTTATCAGCAGATGAAAGAAAACTGAAGTAAAAACAAACAAACAAACAAACAAAAACTAAGCAAACAGCAACTGCAACATGAACTATTTCAAACATATTTATTCAAATGTACACTTATATGGACACAATCTTGAGCCATAACTTTTTGGTAATGTGAAAATAATAAGCCAAATAGCACAAAAAAATTGAGTGCTCTTGCTGTCAGGAAACAATGTTTTCACCAAATCACTGAAGTGATCTGCCACCAATGGGGGTAGATTGTGCTCTGCCACAAAATGACAAACCATCACTTCTGCTAGTGATGCATTGGATTTGGAAGGCGTCGGTTCTCTCACTGGCTGAAAATGTTCATCCATCGATGGAATTTGGCTACACATTTTTTGTGGCGCTGTGTAGCAAAGTGCGACTTCAGGTGGAAAATCCCTGATGCAGTCACTTTTAGCATTAGAGTCATGCATATCAGGCGCAGCATTACTGGCGCCGGGATTCCTCTCTGTTCCGGAGCCGCAGGGCAAAAGAAGGTGCGATAATGGTTGCCGTGGGTTTTATTGGGTTTGCGCTCCGCGGAAAAAAGAGGATTTGGAAGCCTCCCCCAGCAGAGAGCTGGTTTTTGCGCAGCCCCTATGGCTGGCCGGGGAGTTTCTGCCAAATAATCCGGCGCCGGACAGCTGCCCGTGTCAGCTTTTGCAGCGTAGCGCAAACACAGGCACTCTGGCGGGCCCTGCCCACCAAAGTTTTCTGCGTGCTTTTGTGCCTAAAACTTTGAAGAAGGCGGAGTTTGTGTTCATCAGACATGACGAGCAGCGCCCTCTATTGCCCCTGCACACATGTTGAAAATGGCCGTATCTCACAATGTTAAAGAATCATTTAAAAAATTCCTGTATCCAGACGGTGATCCGGATCATCCCCAAAATTTAATCAGTTCTTCCTTGTACCATTTCCAACAAGGCCTGAAAGTTTCATTGAAATCCGTCCAAAACTTTTTGAGTTATCTTGCTAACCAACAGACAAACAGACAGACAGACAGACAAACAGACAGACAAACGCTGGCAAAAACATAACCTCCTCCTGGCCTTCGGCCTGGCGGAGGTAACAAAATCTTCAATATTAATGTTAAATGAGACCCAGAGAAATCATCCAGCTCCTGAGGTAAACCAATTCAATGTTGTAAATCAGTTTAAATATTTAGGAATTCAAATTGTGCCTAAGCTAGAATCAGTCGCCAGTGCCAACTATGAAGCCTTAATGACAGATTTTAATGAGTTACTTCAGAGATGGATGTCACTACCAATGTCGATGATCGGGAGAATTAATATACTTAAAAGTAATATCTTACCAAAAATACTTTATTTATTTCAAAACATTCCTTTACCACCACCTTCAGATCTATTCTCAAGAATTAAAAAAAAGTTAGTGGAATTTATATGGAACAATAGGAAGGCTAGATTACGTTTGTCCTTACTATATTTACCATTTGATCGTGGAGGTCTGAAATGTCCAAACTTTATGTTGTATTACTGGTCAGCACAACTGTCTATGACATATTATTTTTCATCAAATGATCTCCCTCACTGGACTGAAATGGAATCATACAATTTACCTTTACCTCTTCCCTTATTCATATACTCAGACTCGGCTAAAAAATTACAGAAACAAGTTAAAAATCCAATTGTAAAGCACATGATCAAAATATGGTGTGAAACCAAAAAATATTTAAAAGAACCACACTTACTGTCACAGTTTAGCCCAATATGGGATAATCAATATTTTACACCAGGGAGAGCGGATGCTGTATTTAAAGTATGGAATTTAAAAGGGATTCAAAAGATTCAAGACTTATATTTGTCACGCTCAGATAACATAATGTCTTTTGAAGAACTGAGGATTAAATTCAATCTTAATAGAACACATTTTTTAAAATATCTTCAGCTTAGAAATTTTATTCGTTCAAATCAAAATAATGCTCTCACCCGACCTACTTATTCATCTTTGGAAAAAATTTTGACGAAAGATAGTAAGAGAAAGGGTATTATTTCAGAGTTTTATAACTCAATGACACTATTCTCAAGTGAAAACTCACAGAAAAGACTGAATTATTGGAAAGAAGACCTGCAAATTGAAATTTCAGAGGAACAATGGGAAATGGCTTGTGCAGGAGCTCAAACCAAATCAATAAATGTACGTCTTAAACTGATACATTTTAAATGGTTAATGCGGATGTATGTTACACCAGTGGGATTAAATAGATATAACAAAAACATACTAGATACATGCACAAAATGTATGGAAAGTAAAGGAACCCTATTTCACTGTTTATGGGAACGTAGAAAAATCAGAATGTTTTGGGAAGAGGTGAGGGTAACAATAGAAAAAATAATTTCAAAACAATTCACATTGAACCCTAAACTGTTTTTGTTGGGTCTGTATCCAGAAAAACATAACTTTAATAAGAGTGAAAGAGCATTCATAGACCTCAGTTTGCCAAAAAATGTATTGCACTACTGTGGAAAAAGACTCATAGACCAGATGTGACTCAGTGGTTAAGACAGATGTTAACAAACCTTCCACTAGAAAGAATAACATATATACTGAAATCAAAGGAAAATGTGTTTGAGAATATATGGAGACCTTTCATTGATTATTTAAAGAAATTAAACATAACTTCTGAAGAAGAAGGTGAATGATATGTGTGGACCTTGCAAATTCCAAACTGGTGAATGTATATTATGTATTCTTATGTAATAGATTACCTAGACTAAACAGAGGAGCATTGTTGTTGACTTGCTTTTGTTAATGGTTGTTGTTGTTTTTAGTACTTTTTTTGTTGTTGTTGTTAGTGTTTTTTTAATTTTTAAATTACTTTAGTGTTAGTGTCTGACTGTTTGTGCCATGTTTGTAAAAAAAAGGTTCAATAAAAAATATTGTGGAAAGAAAGAAAATTATAGACAAGCATGTTAAAGGTAAAGGCTATAAGACCATCTCCAAGCAGCTTGATGTTCCTGTGACTACAGTTGCACATGTTATTCAGAAATTTAAGATCCAAGGGACTGTAGCCAACCTCCCTGGACATGGCCGCAGGAGGAGACGGATAATATGAATGGTAACAAAAGAGCCCAGAACAACCTCTAAACACATTCATGGTGAACTCCAAGGTCAAGGTACATCAGTGTCAGATCGCACCATCCGTCACTGTTTGAGCCAAAGTGGACTTCATGGGAGACGACCAAGGAGGACACCACTGTTGAAGATAAACCATAAAAAAGCCAGACTGGAATTTGCCAAACTGCATGTTGACAAGCCACAAAGCTTCTGGGAGAATGTCCTATGGACAGACGAGACAAAACTGCAACTTTTTGGCAAGGCACATCAGCTCTATGTTCACAGACACAAAAATGAAGCATACCAGGAAAAGAACACTGTCCCTACTGTGAAACATGGAGGAGGTTCTGTTATGTTGTGGGGCTGCTTTGCTGCATCTGGCACAGGGTGTCTTGAATCTGTGCAGGGTACAATGAAATCTCAAGACTATCAAGGTATTCTAGAGAGAAATGTGCTGCCCAGTGTCAGACAGCTTGGTCTCAGTCGCAGGTCATGGGTCTTGCAACAGGATAATGACCCAAAACACACAGCTAAAAACACCCAAGAATGGCTAAGAGCGAAACATTGGACTATTCTAAAGTGGCCTTCTATGAGCCCTGATCTAAATCCTATTGAACATCTGTGGAAGGAGCTGAAACATGCCGTCTGGAGAAGGCACCCTTCAAACCTGAGACAACTGGAGCAGTTTGCTCATGAGGAGTGGGCCAAAATACCTGCTGAGAGGTGCAGAAGTCTCATTGGCAGTTACAGAAATCGTTTGATTGCAGTGATTGCCTCAAAAGGTTGTGCAACAAAATATTAAGTTAAGGGTACCATCATTTTTGTCCAGGCCTGTTTCATGAGTTTGTTTTTTAAAATAATTCTGTTGAACCACAATTCAAAAGCATTGTCTGATTTTCATTGGTTAATTTTCATAGAAATTTTATTTATTACCACTTTTGTCAGATTCAAGTTATTTCTGTGACCATTGTGGGTTTTTCTTTCATTAACAGAGGGGTACCAACAATTTTGTCCACGTGTGTAAATGGGAAAAAAACCCATAAATTTGCAAGTAAGAGCTCACAAATTTTTCTAAAAATCCTACAATTGTAAGACCAAAAAAAAAACCTACTTATAACTAATGCTGATAGGCTGGTTTATTGTCATATTAGAAATACTTTCATTGCCTTTGTAAAGAGCACAATACAAATGAGAATAGCTAAATGATTTTGTTGCAACATACAGATTGTTTTGGGCCAGTATACAGTAGCAAGTGGCTGCTGAATCTGAATGGAGAGACTTAAATTCTGTGTGAAGGAACACTGGAAAGACAGAAGATGTTGTTTATACCCTGGAATAACAGATCATCAGCATGTCACCATTTATGTGTTTTTCAAAAATGTGTGCACTCATGAACAGCCTGCCTGTAAAATACATACTGAAAGCACAGCAGCTCTACATGAAGATAAACCCCATTCTGACTTTCAAGCAACTGCTGCTGTAGCTGCAGAATTTTAGTATACCTGATGTCTCGGAGCCTCTTGGATTTGCTGAAGATGTTTCATACTGGAACTGATGTACAGTGTTTATGCAGGGTTTTTTTTGTGTTTCACATTAATAATTTAATGGATCTGCAAATTTTACAACACTTGACTAGTGAACCACTTTTTTGTCATTTTGCAGTTTCACATTTTCTTGCAGTCATGATTGCTTCCCCACAAAGCGTGGGGAATGTCTAATCTGCATATGATAAAATATCATATACTCTGGTTGTGACAGCAGCACAAGTTGGGACTTCCTCAGCTGTGAGTGCACAGGAGCAAGTCTACATCACTGCCAAATGAAAAACTAAAAAAAAAGAGCTCTGTCCAGTATAATGTGAGGGCTATAAAACTTGTTTTTTTTTTCCTCCAAATTTTACTTAAACAGGGACAAGAAAAAAAGTGTCAAATTTATGGGAAAAAGTATCAGATTTATGAGAAAAAAGTTACAAATTCATGAGAAAAAATTTGTAAATTTATGAGAATAAAATGGTAAATTTATGATTAAAAATTAGGACGTGAAAAAGGTATAAAATTTATGGGAAACAGCAGCAGATTTTTGAGAAAAAAGTTACAAAGGTAACAAATTTATGGGAGAAAAGTTGCAAATTAACAAGAAAAAATTACAAATTTATGAGAAAAACATTGCAGATTTACAAGAAGAAATAGCATATTTATGAGAAAAAACTGCATGTTTATGAAAAAAGTTACAAATTTCCCCCCCAAAAATTACAAATTCATGAAAAAATCTTGCATATTTATTAAACAAAAAAATGCAAGTTAACAAGAAAAATAGCAAATTTATGGGTAAAAAAAAAGTAGCAAATTTGCAAGAAAAAAGTAGCAAATTTATGGGAAAAGGTTACAAATTCATGAGAAAAAAACTTACAGATTTCTTCTTCTTCTTCTTCTTCTTCTTCTTCTTCTTCTTCTTCTTTTGGCTGCTCCCTTTAGGGGTCGCCACAGCGGATCATTTATCTCCATCTCACCCAATCCCTTGCATCCTCCTCTGTAACACCAACCCTCTCCATGTCCTCCTTCACTACATACATGTATTTTCTCTGTGGTCTTCCTCTTTTCATCCTGCCTGGCAGCTTCATCTTCAACATCCTTTGTCCAATATCTCCACTGCACTCCTCTGCACATGTCCAAACCATCTCAGCCTTGCCTCTCTTACTTTGTCTCCAAACCACTCAACGTGAGCTGTCCCTCTGATATACTCATTTCTAGTCTGGTCCCTCCTAGTCACTCCCAATGAAAATCTTAGCATCTTCAACTCTGTCACTTCTAGCTCCACCTCCTCTCTTTTTGTCAGCGCCACTGTCTCCAAACCATACATCATAGCAGGTCTCACTACCAGTTTGTAAATTTTCCCTTTCGGCCTTGCTGCTACCTTTCTGTCACAAATCACCCTTGATACTCATCTCCACCCACTCCACCCTGCCTGCACTCTCTTCTTCACCTCTTGTGCATTTTCCATTGCTTTGGATGGTTGACCCCAGGTATTTAAACTCATCTACTTTCACTGAGAAAAAACTTCCAAAACAAGGCAAACATGGCTGTTAAGCAAATATCACAATATGGTAGAGGCTATACAGTTAAAGTACTGTTAGTACTGCTACTTCTGGCAGGGGATATTCACCTTAACCCTGGATCTGCCACTATTAAACAGCAGACCACTGGTCATAGCGAGTCGGGTGAGTCGATTTGCACTGAACAGACTCACATATCTGTACCTGCTGTAAACAGCTGCGCTACGTCCAAACTTTTGGAAACAGAAGCGGTTAAACAAATTGCAAATGAGGCGAGTTCCGAAAACCGAGCTGTACAAAAGCAAAAACAACATTTATTTTTCCAAACTGTTAATCATGCACGAGTTCTTTGGGACACAAAGGCTAAACCAAAGGGGATCCTCGGCGGACATTTAAACATACGGAGCATAATCCCCAAAAGAGATGAGATTTCGGTGTTGCTGTTGGACTCAAATCTGGACTATCTTTGTCTTTCAGAAAGCTGGCTACACAGGAACATAGACACTAATATGATCGATATTGTGGGTTATCAGTGTTTCAGAAAAGACAGGCAGGTAGGGAGGGGAGGAGGTGTTTTAATTTACGTCAAAGAGAAATTTAAATGCCAACTGGTTGATTTGAATACTTCACTCGAATGTTTAGCTGTTAATGTATGTCTCTCACCGGTAATGAATTTCAACATTGCAGTATTGTACAACCCACCGTCTCACAATTCTTCTTTTTATAATGAATTAAGTGATCTGGTTAAACAACTTGAGAAGAGCAAAGAAACAATATTTCATGGTGACTTTAATATTAACTGGTCTGACAAAAAGGACAAACAGAAACTGAAAAGCCTCATGACTAAATTTAATTACCAACAAATGATCAAAGGACCCACCAGGATAACCAAACAATCTAGAACACTTATTGACATGGTATTTGCTAACAAACCAGAACGAATAACCAGAACCTATAATCTTGTAACTGGTCTCTCAGATCATAACATGGTTCTTGCTGTCAGAAAACTCACTAAAAAGCGACTACAGTATTTTGGGGGAGTCGATATTGACAAATCAAATTTTATTATTCCCAAATCAAAAAATGAGGAGTTTGAACATTACTTAGAGAATCAAAATTGGGAGCAGCTCATGTCAATATATGAAGTAGATGATTGTTGTAATTTTATAACTGCAACAATTACAAAGTCTATAGAAAAATTTACAAAGCAAATTAAAAGTAGACAACAGAAGATTAACCTACCATGGTTAAATAATGAAATAAGAAAACTCATGAAGAGGCGAGACTCTGCTTTGAAAACATCATTAACCTCTAAACTACAAAATGATCACCTTGTGTACAAAAGTTTAAGAAATAAAGTGGTACAAGAGCTGCGAAAATCAAAAGTATCTTAATACAATAAACTGATAGATCATGCAAAGGGTAACAACAGTTCCCTATGGAGGCATTTAAATAACTTAACTAATAAAAAAAATATTCAGAAGGGGGTAAAGGAACTTAGAATCAATGGCAAGACCATCAGTGACAAGGCTACAGTGGCAAATGAATTTAATTCATATTTTGTGGACTCTGTGGAAGACTTAACAAAAAACTTTGTGCGGCCAAATGTGCTCAACAACACAAAATCAATACTCTCTACAGATTCTTTTCACATCGATGAGGTAAATGAGGAGTTAATTGCTGGTATTGTTAAAACACTGTCAAACTCAAAAACTAATAATATCTACAATATGAGCACTTCCTTTCTCAAAACGCACAGCAAAATATTAATCAAACCACTGACTCATCTCATTAATCTCTCCATTAGGTCTAGTACATTTCCATCTGGTTGGAAAAAAGCTGTCGTCATACCAGTTCATAAATCAGGCAATAAAGACGATATATGCAATTACCGCCCAATCTCTATTTTACCAGTCCTGTCTAAGGTTCTTGAAAAAGTTGTAGCTACACAGCTGATAGACTATTTACAAGACAGTCAACTTCTTCATCCACATCAATTTGGTTTTAGACCAGGGTACTCAACAGAAACAGCAAATTGTTGCCTTATTGAAAATGTCAAACAGTCCTTGGACAGGGGTAATGTGGTAGGGGCTGTTTTTCTAGATCTCAAAAAGGCTTTCGATACTGTAAACCACAGTTTGCTATTATCCAAAATGGTATCTTTTAACTTCTCTCCAGATACATTAGAATGGTTTGCATCTTATCTCCAGAATAGAGAACAGTGTGTAAAAGTTCACCAGGATAAATCCTCATTTTTAAACAACCGTATGGGTATCCCACAAGGGTCCATTCTTGGTCCTTTACTTTTCAGCATTTTTATTAATGACTTGCCGCTACACTGCTCAGCTGCAACATGTCAACTTTATGCAGATGATGCAGTTATTTACACAGCTGCCAAGTCTCCAGCACAGGCTGCAGATGTACTGTCCACAAGTATGGTTGATGTCCAAGAGTGGCTCTTCCAGAACCACCTATTGCTGAACCTTCAGAAAACAGTTTCAATGTGCTTTTCAATCAAAAAAATGTAACCTGCAACGTTTTAAAGTCAATATACATGATCAAGACATCAGTTTAGTTACAGAATTCAAATACCTTGGCATTGTACTAGATCCTCAATTCAAATTTAATCTTCATATAAAGAAAATTTCAAAAACAGTAAAAAAAAACCCTGAACTGCTTTAAATTAATTAGATATTACATACCATACGAAGCAGCTGCACTGTATATGCATTCTATGGTTTTTTCTCATATATCATACTGTTTGACAGTCTGGGCTCAAGCAGCCCCTTCTACAATAAGACATATAGGTTCATTATATAATCAAACTCTAAAAATCTTGGACAAAAAGCCCATTAGGTGGCATCACTGTTATATTTTAAAAAAATACAACTTATTGAGTTTTGAGAGTTTCATTGACGTCTGTTTTTTGAAATTAATTTTCAAATGTTTCCATAAATCAGCGCCTGAGCCACTTGCTGGTTTCATCCAAAGACAGGACAACAGCAGAGCCACCAGGAGTTCTGTTAACAACAACTGTAAAATATTCCACCGCAGAACCACGTTTGGACAAACAGCTTTCTCTATAAAGGGCAGTCACATCTGGAACACAATGCCAAATGAAATTAAAATAATAACGGACTTTAAAACATTCACTAAAAAGGTTAAAAACTGGCTGAAAAATAAACAAGAATGTACCCATGTATGAAATGATTGTCTGCAGGGTGAGAGTGAATGAAGGGAAGGAATGAATGTGTTTGTTTATAGTGAGTTACGAAGGGAGAGAGGCCTGAAATAGGCAAATGTGAGTCAGGTTGTTATATTGTGTATCTATAATATTTATAATCTTTATAATATTCATAATATGTATAATTGTGTATTTATAATGTACTTATAATCTTTTTTGCATTGATGTATGTGGTTATTGTTTATTTTGTTTTCATTTTTTCTTTTCCTTATCCTTTTTTACTTTTTACTTGTTTCTCCTTTCTAAAGCCCATCCAGGGACAAGAGTTGCAAATTAGCTAATAGCTATACACTCTTTGTGCAACACATCAGATTGATTGTCATTTGATTAATTGTCTATGTTTATTGCACTGTCCCTGTCAAATAAACAAATAATCTAATCTACTGCTACTCCTTCCATCTTCACCGTTGCACCTGCCTCCCTCTCATTCACACTCATGTATTTCGTCTTACTTCTACTGACTTTCATTCCTCTTCTCTCCAGAGCATACCTCCACCTCTCCAGGTTTTCTTCCACCTGCTTCCTACTCTCACTACAGATCACAGTGTCTGCAAACATCATGGTCCATGGAGACTCCTGCCTGATCTTGTCTGTGAGCCTGTCCATCACCATGGCAAACAAGAAAGGGATGAGCCAATCCCTGAAGTAATCCCACCCTCACCTTGAATCCATCCATCACTCCTACAGCACACTTCACAACCGTCTCACTGCCCTCATACATGTCCTGCACCACCCCCACATACTTCTCTGCCACTCCTGACTTTCTCATACAATACCACACTTCCTCTCTTGGCACCCTATCATATGCTTTCTCTAGATCCATAAAGACACTGTGCAACTCCTTCTGACCTTCTCTATACTTCTCCATCAGCACTCAGAGCAAACATTGCATCTGTAGTACTCTTTCTTGGCATGAAACCATACTGCTGCTCACTGATTGTCACCTCTCCTCTTACCCTGGCTTCAACAACTCTCCCATATCTTCATAGAGTGGCTGATCAACTTTATGCCTCTGTAGTTACTACAGGTCTGAGCATCACCCTTGTTCTTTAAAATTGGTACCAAAACACTTCTTCTCCACTCCTCAGGCATCCTCTCACTCTCCCAAGATTGTGTTCAACAGTCTGGGTAAAAAGTCCACTGCCATCTCTCCTAAACATCTCCATACCTCCACAGGTACAGTGGTGTGAAAAAGTGTTTGCCCTCTTTCATATTTCTCATTTTTTTTGTATGTTTGTCACATTTAAATGTTTCAGATCAACAAACAAATTTAAATATTAGACAAAGATAACACAAGTAAACACAAAATGCAGTTTTTAAATGAAGGTGTTTATTATTAAGGGGGAAAAAATCCAAACCTACATGGCCCTGTGTGAAAAAAATGATTGCCCTCTAAACCTAATAAATGGTTGGGCCACCCTTAGCAGCAACAACTGCAATCAAGGGTTTGCGATAGCTGGCAATGAGTCTTTTACAGCGCTGTGGAGGAATTCTGGCCCACTCATCTTTGCAGAATTGTTGTAATTCAGCCACATTGGAGGGTTTTCGAGCATGAACCACATTTTTAAGGTCATGCCACAGCATCTCAATCAGATTCGGGTCAGGACTTTGACTAGGCCACTCCAAAGTCTTCATTTTGTTTTTCTTAAGCAATTCAGAGGTGGACTTGCTGGTGTGTTTTGGATCATTGTCCTGCAGCAGAACCCAAGTGTGCTTCATCTTAAGGTCACGAACAGATGGTCGGACATTCTCCTTCAGGACTTTTTGGTAGACAGCAGAATTCATGGTTCCATTTACCACAACAAATCTTCCAGGTCCTGAAGCAGCAAAACAGCCTCAGACCATCACACACTACCACCATCATATTTTACTGTTGGTATTTTTTTTTTTGTTACTTATTTGTACCCGTAGGTAGATTTGGTTTGCAGTCTGGTGACAAGCCACCGGCTGCCGGTTGCTGCGTGCGCGAGCGCCCTAAACCTACATGTTTTTGGTATGCGGGAGGAAACCGGAGAAATCCCGGAGTAAACCCACGCAACACGGGGAGAACATGCAAACTCTACACAGCTCACTGTTGGTCGGGGGCTGGGATCGAACCCACGATCTCACGATCCCCGCGATCCCCCGGCCGAGGGTAAACTGTGCTGCCGCAGTGCTAAACCACTGCGCCACCGTGCAGCCCAATGGTATGGTGTTCCTTTTCTGAAATGCTGTGTTACTTTTACGTCGGCTGTGATGGGACACACACCTTCCAAAAAGTTCAACTTTTGTCTCGTCAGTCCACAGAGTATTTTCCCAAAAGTCTTGAGGATCATCAAGATGTTTTCTGGCAAAACTGAGACGAGCCTTTATGTTCTTTTTGCTCAGCAGTGGTTTTCGTCTTGGAACTCTGCCATGCAAGCATTTTTTGCTCAGTCTCTTTCTTATGGTGGAGTCATGAACACTGACCTTAACTGAGGCAAGTGAGGTTTGCAGTTCTTTGCATGTTGTTGTGGGGTCTTTTGTGACCTCTTGGATAAGTCGTTGCTGCGCTCTTGGGGTAATTTTGGTTGGCAGGCTACTCCTGGGAAGGTTTGCCACTGTTCCATGTTTTTGACATTTGTGGATAATGGCTGTCACTGTGGCTCGCTTGAGTCCTAAAGCTTTATAAATGGCTTTATAACCTTTTCCAGACTGATAGATCTCAATTGCTTTGTTTCTTATTTGTTCCTGAATTTCTCTGGATCGCAGCATGATGTCTAGCTTTTGAGGATCTTTTGGTCTACTTCACTTTGTCAAACAGGTCCTATTTAAGTGATTTCTTGATTGAGAACAGGTGTGGCAGTAATCAGGCCTGGGTGTGGCTAGAGAAATTGAGCTCAGCTTTCCAAAGATGTCATGAACCACAGTTAATTTATGTTTTAATGGGGGGGGGGGGCAGAGGTCACTTTTTCACACAGGGCCATGCATTTTTGGATTTTTTTACCCTTAATAATAAACACCTTCATTTTGTGTTTACTTGTGTTATCAAATCAAATCAAATCAACCTTTATTGTCATATTGCTGTACATACAACTGTAGTGCAGGCAAGATGAAATTGTGTTTCTCTCGGTATCCATATAAGTAAAAGAACATAATTTAAGACACACTCACACACACCCTCACCCTCACCCTCACCCCACCCCACCACATCTATTCACACATCCCTGAGACATACTTGAAAAACTAACCAGAACTATAATATACAAATAATATACATAATGTCCGTAGGTGCAGTAGTATGTATGAGAGATTCTGTATCAACTGTTCAGCATCCTAACAGCTTGTGGAAGGAAGCTGTTAATCAATCAGTTAATCTTTGTCTAATATCTAAATTTGTTTGATGATCTGAAACATTTAAGTATGACAAACACAAAAAAAAGAGAAATCAGGAAGGGGGCAAACACTTTCTCACACCACAGTTTGTCATCTGGACCAATCGCCTTTCCATTCTTCATCCTCTTCAAAGCTGCCCTCACTTCCGCCTTGCTAATCCTCAGGACTTCCTTGTTCACTATCTTTCGTTCAGCCATCGTCTTCTCGCTCTCATTTTCTTTATTCATCAGTATGGAAAATACCTGGGTGAAGGATGAGGCAAGATGAGTTGGCGAACACAGCTTTATTGATGTTGGTGGAAGTAGCAGTTACACGACAGGTGCCTGGCGATGGGCAACGGTCAAAGAGACGACAACATGGTTGCCCATCCCTTATATAGGGCAGTGTGGTGACGTGACGGGAAGTGCACGTCACTACACTGCACTTCACAATAAAGTGCCATTTCCTATATACCACATTTCCTCCCCGCTTAGAAAGTCCCAAACCGCACACACAATTGAACCCCCCCCCCAAATTTAAGACCCGAATCACACACTAAAATAACGAAAACTAATGTACCAAATTGGCCTAACACACTCACTCAAATCAACCTAGAATACGGCTGGCAGGTGGACTGCCGCACAGCCTGCACGGCATGGTGGATTATTCTGCCACCAATAGCTAAAAGAAAAAGTCCTTCATTAAACTAAAATTACTTGCCATGACTTCCGGTTATGGCTGCCACGTAGGACGGACGTGTCTCGCTCTGCTCTGCTCCTGGAAAAAAAAAAATCGGCAAATAACTCTCTCATTTGGGACAGAACGTATCCCAGCATTTGGGCGAGGATATGTCGGCGAAGCCTAAGGCTGGAAAACCAGGAAAAGGAAAAAGCGAGCCGCCGAAACAGTCCAAATTAACGGACTTTCAGGTCTGTGACGCAGCAAACAAGGCTCCATATATGGCGGAGGAGGCTGGCGGCGGTGCGATTTCTGCGGGGAATGGCGCAGATGCGCTGATGGCTGCCATGAGTTCAATGAGAGCGGACTTTTCCTCTAGATTTGATGGGATTATGACAGCGCTGGAAGGAATAAGAAAGGAATTGGGTGACTGTGTAGAACGAACGGCGCAGATGGAGCTCCGTCTCGCTAGTGCTGAAGATGACGTCACCCGTCTTCAATTAAAGGTGCGCACTTTGGAAAAAAAAAATAAATCTCTGGAAGATAATATTTTGGATTTGGAATCTCGGTCGAGACAGAATAATTTGAGGCTGGTGGGTCTTCCAGAGGAATCAGAAGGTCGGGACGTATGTTCCTTTCTGGAAAAGTGGATTCCGGAGGTGCTGGGCAGCGAGGAGTTGCAATCAGCAGTGGTTCTGGAAAAAGCACATCGTATTGGCCCACGGAGAGATAAGGGACCGCCGAGGACCTTAATTATGAAGTTTCTTAGCAACAGAGACAGGATGAAGATCTTCAACGCTGCACGTGCTAAAGGAGAGATTAAACACCAGGACCAGCAGGTGCGGTTCTACCCAGATTTGGCCACAGGAATCCAGCAATTGAGGAAGCAGTTTGATCCCGTACGTAAGGAGCTGCGCAACCTTGGGATTCGTCATGGTGTAATCCATCCTGCGAGACTGCTGACCACGTATGAGGGCAGAACCCACATCTTCAAGACCCCAGAGGAGGCGCAGGAGTTCATCAAGAAGATCAAAGAAGAAGAAGAGACTGGTGGGAGCTAAGCATGAACAAAATATAAGGTAGAATAATTAAGCATTTGCACAGGCATCTGACTGACTTGAAGTAAATAGTAAGTTTACAAAATATAGATTGTATTATATATTAAAAAAACAAAACAAAAACAAAACAAACAAAAAAAAAAAACTATGATGTACAAAGTTGTTAAAAATTAAAAAAAAAAACTATGATGTACAAAGTTGTTAAAAATTTTGGAGTTAAGTTGGAAAACTACAGAGGAGAGTTAATGTTACGTCATTAAAAGCAGTAGAGTTAGGGTGATTGGGAGGATGAAGAAGGAGTGGCTTAGGCTGTTCCCCGTGGGTGTGGAACGGTCGATGGCTATATCGGGAGACAGAATTTTTCTTTTGATTTTGGGGGGTTTGCCACAAGTGTGGGAAGGGGAAATTTGTTTGTGTGTAGTTTGTAGGATGAATGTTCAACCACTCATGTTTTTGCTTCTCTGTATGAGCATGTTTACACTGCAAGGTAATCCCAAACTCTCTATTGATCATGGACCAAAGTGTTAACCTTAATTTAACTTCATGGAATTGCAGAGGTCTACAAAATTTAAAAAAACTTAAACAAGTTATGAATAAAATAAAGGACATGGGTTCAAGAATTGTGTTTTTACAAGAAACTCATCTGATAGAGGAGGATGTTAAAAGAATTAGGAGTAGATGGCAGGGAAGTGTATTCACCTCTTCATTTTCATCCCGAGCCAGGGGAGTTATGACTCTCATACATAAATCAGTTCCTTTTCAAGTGAAAAATGTAATTGGAGACAAATTTGGAAGATATGTAATCATTCAAGGTTCTTTGCTATTAGAAAATATAAATCTTGTGAACTTATATGGTCCCAATATAGATGATCAGAAGTTCTTTGCTAATTTATTTCTCATCTTATCATCACTTACAGGGCAACATATAATAGCAGGGGATTTTAATTGTACATTGAATCCAGGTGTGGATAGATCAACAGGACTGGATTGTACGCACATTGGATGTAGGATGACTATTAATCATTTTATGAAAGAATTGAGATTGTTAGATATATGGAGAGAAATGAAACCACAAGTTAAAGCCTATTCTTGTTATTCCAGTACCTACAAGACATTCTCACGTATTGATTATTTTTTGATTTCCACAGAATTAAGGTCCAAGATTCAAAACTGCTTTTATGATAACATTGTGATCTCTGATCATGCACCCTGTTGTCTAATATATGTAGATAAAAAATTGACAAAGGAATCAGGTAGATGGCAATTTCAGCATAAATGGCTTCAGGATGAGGAATTTGTCAAGTATATAGAAAAACAGATAGACGAGTTCTTTGACATCAATACTACACAAACATCAGCATGTGTAAAGTGGGAGGCTTTCAAAGCTTTTATTAGGGGACATATTATTAGTTATACAGGATCAAAATCTAAGAAGACTCGAGAGGAGAGAGCTAAATTGGAACATAAAATAAAAAATCTTCAGGAAAAAGTGTATGCAGGAAGTGACCCAAGGTTGGAGAATGAATTACTGATTTTGAGAGCTGAAGACGACAAAAAATCAGCGAATAGAGCTGCCTCGAGTCTTCTAAGATTGAAACAATCTTTTTATGAACAAGGTGAAAAATCAGGAAAATTATTAGCATGGCAGATTAAACAATTGGAAATTAAAACACCAATTACCAGTATTATAAGTAATGGACAGGTAGTTATAGATCCTTTAGAAATTAATAGAGCCTTTAGAGATTACTATGAAAAATTATATGATACCAAAAATGAACCTGATTTAACAAAACTAAATGGGTTTTTGAACGAACTATCTATACCGTGTATTCCAAATGAAAACAGGGAGATATTGGAGTCTAAAATTAGTCAAGAAGAAGTTGGGCTAGCCATTGATAATATGAAATCAGGAAAAAGTGCAGGACCAGATGGTCTTCCAGTTGACCTTTATAAAAAATTTAAGAATAAATTAATAAAACCTTTTTTGGAAATGGTTTTAGAAGCATTTCAAAATAATAATTTACCATCATACATAAATAATGCCTTAATTATACTGCTGCCAAAACCAGGTAAGCCCTCTAATAAATGTGAAAATATGAGACCAATAAGCCTATTAAACGCCGACCTTAAGATAATCTGTAAAATTTTAGCAAGACGAATACAAGAAATTTTACCAAATATTATTAATCGAGATCAGAATGGCTTTATAAAGGGTAGACAAGGCTTCCATAATGTAAGAAGACTATTTAATATTATTTATTTTAATAAAGAAGCACCGGATACAGCTCTCCTATCATTGGATGCCGAAAAGGCCTTTGATAGAGTTGAATGGCCCTTTCTTTTTGAAGTCCTACAAAGGTTTGGACTTGGAAATAATTTCATAAAATGGGTTCAAATAATATACAATAATGCTACAGCAGAAATCCTAACAAATAACAATATTTCAAAACCAATAAAAATCAATAGAGGATGTCGACAAGGCTGTCCACTTTCACCTTTACTGTTTACTATGGCAATTGAACCTTTAGCGATAGCGATACGTTTACATTCACAAATATATGGAATTAAAGTTGGACCAACAGAACATAAAATCTCCCTGTACGCCGATGACATAATTTTGTTTATGTCGAATCTAAAAAAATCAATTCCAACCTTGTTGAATTTAATAAAGAATTTTGGGGAAATATCAGGATATAAAATAAATAAAACTAAATCTTCAATATTAATGCTAAATGAGACCCAGAGAAATTACCCAGCCCCTGAGGTAAATCAATTCAATGTTGTAAATCAGTTTAAATATTTAGGAATCCAAATTATGCCTAAGCTAGAATCAGTCGCCAGTGTCAACTATGAAGCCTTAATGTCAGATATCAATGAGTTAACTCAGAGATGGATGTCACTACCAATGTCGATGATCGGGAGAATCAATATACTTAAAAGTAATATTTTACCTAAAATACTTTATTTATTTCAATACATTCCCTTATCACCACCCTTAGATCTATTCTCAAGAATAAAAAAAAAGTTAGTGGAATTTATATGGAACAACAGGAGGGCTAGATTACGTTTGTCTTTATTATATTTACCATTTGATCGTGGAGGTCTGAAATGTCCAAATTTTATGTTGTATTATTGGTCGGCACAACTGAGGTCTATGACATATTATTTTTCATCAAATGATCTCCCTCACTGGACTGAAATGGAATCATACAATTTACCTTTACCTCTTCCCATATTCATATACTCAGATTCGGCAAAAAAATTACAAAAACAAGTTAAAAATCCATTTGTAAAGCATATGATCAAAATATGGTGTGAAGCTAAAAACTATTTAAAAGAACCACAGTTATTGTCACAATTTAGTCCAATATGGGGTAATCAATATTTTAAACCAGGGAGAGCGGACGCTGTATTTAAAGTATGGAATTTAAAAGGGATACAAAAGATTCAGGATTTATATTTGCCATGTGCAGACAACATAATGTCTTTTGAAGAGCTGAGGATCAAATTTAATCTCAATAGAACACATTTTTTTAAATATCTTCAACTTAGAAACTTTATTCGATCAAATCAAAATAAAGCTCTCACTCGACCTATTTATTCATCCTTGGAAAAAATGATGATGAAAGATAGTAAAAGAAAGGGTATTATTTCAGAGTTTTATAACTCATTGACACTATCTTCAAGTGAAAATTCACTGAAAAGATTAAACTACTGGAAAGAAGATCTGCAAATTGAAATTTCAGAGGAACAATGGGAATTGGCTTGTACAGAAGCTCAAACCAAATCAATAAATGCACGCCTTAAATTGATACATTTCAAATGGTTAATGCGGATGTATGTTACACCGGAGGAGTTAAATAGATATAACAAAAATATACCAGATACATGCACAAAATGCATGGAAAGTAAAGGAACCCTATTTCATTGTTTATGGGAATGTAGATTAATAAGAATGTTTTGGGAAGAGGTGAGGGTAACAATTGAAAAAATAATCTCAAAACAAATCATATTGAATCCTAAACTGTTTTTGTTGGGTCTGTACCCAGAAAAGCATAATTTTAATAAAAGTGAAAGAACATTCATAGACCTCAGTTTGCTTAATGCCAAAAAATGTATTGCACTATTATGGAAAAAGACTCATAGACCAGATGTGACTCAGTGGTTAAGACAGATGTTAACAAACCTTCCATTAGAAAGAATAACATATATACTAAAATCAAAGGAAATTGTGTCTGAGAATATATGGAGACCTTTTATTGATTATGTAAAAAATTTAAACATAACTCTTGAAGAAGAAGGTGAATGATGTGTGTGGACCTTGTAAATTCCAAACTGGTGAACATAATATGTATACTTATGTATTGGATTGTCTAGACTAAACAGAGGAGCATTGTTGAAGACTTGACTTTGTTGGTGGTTGTTGGTGTTTTTAGTGCATTTTTTTTTTTGTAGTACTTTAGTGTTAGTGTTTGATTGTTTGTATCATGTTTGTTAAAAAAAAAAAAGGTTCAATAAAGATATTGTGGAAAAAAAAAAATTACTTGCCATGCTCCTAAACTAAAATACAAACACAAAATAACCCCATATCATAACATGCATGCACAAAACACAGAACTATAAACATCTTTATTTTACAGCACAGTCACTTGGGTAGGAGAGGTAGAATCGGCATGGGGGGGGGCCCAGTGCAGCCCCTCAGCAAGCGCGTCCCTGGAAGCAGCAAACCCATGGGACGATGGCTGATCTTCTGGATGGTGGAGCCTGACTCCTTCGCCACTATGCACAGACATCCTCGGTGTTTTACTGGCTGTCGTTTGGCCCATCTTCACCATGGACGTTCTTCACCCCGAACCCAAACCAAGTCCAAAACCCTCAGTGGGGCCCGGCTTGGCCTGACGTGGTGCTGCTGAGCATGTGGTAACTCTATGCTCATCGGTCTGGACCCATCCGCTTCTAAAACCATTGTAGCGGTGACCTTCCTAGCTGCAGTGTGATGATCCGAGTGCTGAGTTTTTCTGCGCCCGGGCCACTCAGTATTCTCCCTTTTTTCTCCTTCGTTTCTGCATAGTTTATTATTGGTGCTCCTAGGGCTTTTACTGTGACAGTGCCGCGGCCGAACTTCTGGCTGTCAGAGTCTAGCTGGCACTGTCACAGCTGATCATGATTTTGGTCATTACGTTTCCTCCTCTCCTGTTTGGTTCATGGCTTTTTGTTATCAGTATTTAAGGGAGCAGCTGAGGGTCACTCCTCGCTTTGACCTACACTACCATTCAAAAGTTTGGGGTCACTTAGAAATTTCCTTATTTTTGAAAGAAAAGCACTTTTTTTCAATGAAGATAACTTTAAACTAATCAGAAATACACTCTATACATTGCTAATGTGGTAAATGACTATTCTAGCTGCAAATGTCTGGTTTTTGGTGCAATATCTACATAGGTGTATAGAGGCCCATTTCCAGCAACTATCACTCCAGTGTTCTAATGGTACAATGTGTTTGCTCATTGAGTCAGAAGGCTAATGGATGATTAGAAAACCCTTGTGCAATCATGTTAGGTCTGCAATGCTGTAATTGCTGCAAATGGAGGATTCTTTGACGAAAGCAAAGTTTGAAGGAAAAAATTATTATTTCAAATACAAATCATTATTTCTAACCTTGTCAATGTCTTGACTATATTTTCTATTCATTTTACAACTCATGGTGGTAAATAAGTGTGACTTTTCATGGAAAACACAAAATAACTGTCTGGGTGACCCCAAACTTTTGAACGGTAGTGTATGTCTACCAGGACTGGAGTCCCTATCCCTGGCTCCAGTCTTCCTTCCGTGTTTGGTTCGTCCTTGCTTCATCATTCGTAAGTGTTTATTCTATAGTATCAGGTTCTGCCCTCGCTACGCTCTTGCATTGATGTTAGTGTTCTTTATTTTGTGTTCTAGTGTAGTGTATGTGTTTTACCCCACGTGGCTCTTTATTTTGTTCTTTCTGTAAATAAACAAGCAAACTTTCTGTTGGCATCTGGCGCCTCATTTGTGCTCTGAAAGGGGCAGACACGACATGCAGATCCTCCATCCCCCTGCGGCCAAGCTCCAGAGGCAGTAATCTATCTTCGGAGACTTGTACTAGACCGTTAACTCCAAAGTTCCAACCGTGCACAGTCTGCCACCTCCATAACCATACAACGGTGCCGGGTTACCTTTAATCCTGTAGTGGGGGAAGAACTTCCTCACCGTGGCCCAATTCAGCAACGACCCCTCCGCCCCCATGTCGAGCAACAGCAGCACCTCCACGCTGTCCAACCCCACTGTGCAGTATGTGTACTCGTTTATGGTGGGGAACTCCGAATGGATGGTTGTGGGGGTGGGCAGAGTGATTTCTTCCAGTTCAGATACATGGCACATTCTAGCATAATGGTTCAAGCGTCCGCATCTGCTACAATGTTTTTCCCTAGCAGGGCAGTCCTTCGCCTTATTTTGGTGCATTGCAGACCCACAACCCTTGCACAGGGGTTTTTCCAGGGCAGACCTTCGGCTGGCAGCATTGGTTTCCGTAACGTCGTCATCCAAGCTATCCTCGCTTTCTGAGTCTGCAACATTTGCCGCGGTGGGTGGCTCTGGCGGCCGCTGTGACTGGCGCCAGGTTAGCTTCGAAGCTAGCTTGTCTGCGGCCTCCAGCTGGAGAGCTAGTTCGACAGCTCCGGCTAATGTTAAGTCATTTGGGGCCGTGAGTAGCCTAGCCCGCAATGCAGTGCTGCACATGTGCTCCGCATGCTGGTCACGTACCATTTTATTTTCCAATGGCCCAAAGCGACACTCACTAGCTAGCTGCCTCAAGTCGGCGACAAACTGGTGGATAGGCTCACCTACCCGCTGATGTCGCTGCCGAAAACGAATCCTCTGGACAGTCATGCTATCTAGGGTGTGGAAATGGTTGGCTAGCAGCTCCACAACGTCTTCAAAGGGATCCAACGCTCTGAGTGTTTGCAGGACTCGCTGGCCTTCAATACCCAGGCTATGGACGAGAAGCGCACGTGCCCTTAGATTGTCGAGCTTACCGAGGTCCAGCGCGGTGATGTAGGTTTGAAAGGCCTTGAACCACCTGGGCCAAGGCACCAGCGATTCACTCGGAAGCTTGAGAAAGGGACGAAGTGGTGTGATACACGCCTCCATGAGTTAATCCTCGATCGCCAAATGTTATATATGGAAAATACTTGGGTGAAGGATGAGGCAAGATGAGTTGGTGAACACAGCTTTATTGATGTTGGTGGAAGTAGCAGTTACACGGCAGGCACCTGGCAATGGGCCCCAGTCAAAGAGACCACAACATGGTTGCCCATCCCTTATATAGGGCAGTGCGATGACGTGTCAGGAAGTGCACGTCATCACACTGCACTTCCCAATAAAGTGCTGTTTCCTAAATACCACAATCAGCTCTTCAAAGTCCTTCCTTAGTGTCCAGCCTCTCATACAACTCACTATTTCCCTTTTCCTTTGCCTTTGCCACCTCTCTTTTTGCCATGCGCCTGGATTCCAAGTACTTCTGTCTACTTTCTTCATCTCCCGGACTAGCCCACATTTTCTTTGCTGACCTCTTCCTTTGGATACATTCCTGTACCTCCTCATTCCACCACCAAGTCTCTTTGTCTTCCTTCCTCTGTCCACTGTATACACCACATACAGTACCTTTCTACCCGTTTCCCTCAATACTTTTGCTGTACTTTCCCAATCTTCTGGTAATTCTTCCCTACCGCCCAGAGCCTGTGTCAACTCCTTCCTGAACTCTGTGTGACCTTCTTCCTTCTGTAACTTCCCCCACTTAATCTTTGGCTCTGCCTTCACTGTTTTCCTCTTCTTGCTTTGCAAAATCATCCTACAGACTACCATCTGATGCTGTCTAGCTACATTCTCCCCTGCCACCACCTTGCAGTCTCCTATCTCTTTCAGATTTCTCCTTCTGCATACGATGTAGTCCACCTGTGTGCACATTCCTCCACTCTTGTAAGTCCCCCATGTTCCTTTCTTCTTGAAGTATGTGTTCACCACAGCCATTCTCATCCTTTTAGCAAAATCCACAACCATCTGTCCTTCCACATTTCTCTCCTTAAGATCATAGCTAACCAGGACCTCCTCATCACCTCTGCTCCCTTCACCTACATGTCCATTAAAGTCCGCTCCAATCACCACTCCCCTCCCCCTCCCCCCCCCCCCCCCCCCCCCCCCGGGAACACTCTGTACCACTTCATCCAGCTTACTCCAGAATTCCTCTTTCTCTCCTACCTGACATCCAAGTTGTTGGGCATATGCAGTGACAACATTCAACATCAAACCTTTGACTTCTAGCTTCAAATTCATGATTCTGTCTGACTCCCTCTTTCCCTCCTGAACACTCTTCACATACTCATCCTTCAAGATTACTCCTACTCTATTTCTCTTCCTATCTGCACCATGGCAGAACAGTTTAAATCCACCTCCAATGCTCTTAGCCTTGCTTCCTTTCCATCTGTTTTCTTGAACACACAATATACAGTTGTGTGAAAAAGTGTTTGCCTCCTTCCTGATTTCTCAATTTTTTGCATGTTTGTCACACTTCAATGTTTGAGATCATCAGACAAATTTAAATATTATACAATGATAACACAAGTAAACACAAAATGCAGTTTTGTAAATGAAGGTGTTTTTTATTATTAAGGTAAAAAAAAAATCCAAACCTACATGGCCCTGTGTGAAAAAGTGACACCCCCCCCCCCCCGCCGTTAAAACATAAATTAACTGTGGTTTATCACATCTTTGGGAAGGTGAGTTACCCCAAGAGTGGAGCGATGACTCATCCAAGAGGTCACAAAAGACCCCACAATAACATCCAGAGCACTGCAGACCTCACTTGCCTCAGTTAAGGTCAGTGTTCATGACTCCACCATAAGAAAGAGACTAAGCAAAAATGGCCTGCATGGCAGAGTTCCAAGTCAAAAACCACTGCTGAACAAAAAGAACGTAAAGATTCATCTCAGTTTTGCCAGAAAACACCTTGATGATCCCCAAGACTTTTGGGAAAAGACTTGTTGAATTAAGAAATCACTTCAATAGAACCTGTCTGACAACCTGAAGTAGGCTAAAAGATCTCTAAAAGCAACACATCCTACTGTGATCTAAACAAATTCAAGAACAGATGAGAAACAAACACCCTGAACAGTGTCTAAAGAACTGCAGGCCTCACTTGCCTCAGTTTGGACACTGGTCCACGATGGAACAATAAGAAAGAGACTGGGCAAAAATGGCATCCATGGGAGAGTTCCAAGACAAAAACCGCTGCTGGACAAAATGAACACAAAGACTTGTCTCAGATTTGCTCGAAAACATCTAGATGATCCTGAAGACTTTTGGAAAAATACTCTGTGGACTGACGAGGCAAAAGTTGAACTTTTTGGATGGTGTGTGTTGCTGTCGTAAATGGCACCATGAATTCTGCTGTCTACCAAAAAATCCTGAAGGAGAATGTCCAGCGATCTGTTTGTGACCTCAAGCTGAAGTGCACTTGGGTTCTGCAGCAGGACAATGATCCAAAACACAGCAGCAAGTCCACTTCTGAATGGCTTAAGAAAAACAAAATGAAGACTTTGGAGTGGCCTAGTCATAGTCCTGACCTGAATCCGATTAAGATGCTGTGGCATGACCTTAAAAATGTGGTTGAATTACAACAATTCTACAAAGATGAGTGGGCCAAAATTCCTCCACAGCGCTGTAAAAGACTCATTGCCAGTTATTGCAAACGCATGATTGCAGTTGTTGCTGCTAAGGGTGGCCCAACCAGTTGTTAGGTTTAGGGGCAATCACTTTTTCGCACAGGGCCATGTAGGTTTGGTTTTTTCCCCCTTAATAATAAACACCTTCATTTAAAAACTGCATTTTGTGTTTACTTGTGTTATCTTTGTCTAATATTTAAATTTGTTTGATGATCTGAAACATTTAAGTGTGACAAACATACAAAAAAATGAGAAATCAGGAATGGGGCAAGCACTTTTTCACACCACTGTATCTACACGTCTTTACCAGTCATAGTCCCTACATTTAAATGTCCCTACTCTCACCTCCACAATTCTACTTTTCCTTTTCTCTCTCTCCCTCCCAACACGCCTTCCCCCTCTCCTCCTCCTCGATCTTTGACCAACAATAGCCCAATTTCCACTGGCACCCTGTTGGTTAACAGCACTGGTGGCTCTTGTCGTTGACCGATCCGGTTTGAAAGTCTCATTTGTCATGATCCACATGTTTGATTTGGCAAAGGTTTTACATCAGATGCCCTTACTGACACAACCCTCCCCATTTACCTGGGCTTGGGACCAGCACTAGGAGTACACTGGCTTGTGCACCCCCTGTGGCTTAAAAAACTTAGAAATTTATGACAAAAATAGCAAATTTATGGGGAAAAATGTTGCAAATTTACAAGAAGAAATAACATATTTTTGAGAAAAAGTTGCAAGTTTATGAGAAAAGTCACAAATTTACCAGAAAAAAAAGTTTACAGTTCATGAAAAAATACCACAAAGGTTCTATGGTGGGGCAATAAGTCCAACTCTAGCTGGTCTAGTTTGTTGGAGAAAGATGTGAAATATTTAGATGTTTACAAGGGTGACACTTCTGGGTCAGGGGGGTCCGGATTTTTAGGTGTAAATTAAGGTACAACACAGTATTACAATTGCCACACATTATAAGAAGCCTGTGGCCGACACACATTGTGGGCTCACGCTGCCACAGAGACAGGACTGAATGTGTATTGTGGGGTGTCACGTCTGCAAGGACTAAGGACTCGAATCTACAGGAGGTAACAAGGAAGTGTGAGATTTGTCTCTTTGTCCCACAGAAGACGCCCCGGAGGGTTTTCCAGTTCATCAGGAAATGAGAGACAATGGTGAAGCTTCAAGGGGATGCTTTGTAACTGTATGTTGACTGAAGACACCATGTGACTTGAATTCTGATGCTGGAAATGTATAAAAGGGGGTTGAAGTATGATTCTTTCTCTTTCCTGCTTTGAGAATGCTAGAAGCTGCGTTCTGTCAAATAAAGCTGGTTTTATGACTGAAACTCAGCCTCGTTATTTGAGCATGCTTCTACACTGGTGACCTACGACGGAGAATGAGCAGACAGAATTCTCCCGAGCGGGGCTCGGTGGAAGCCAGCCTGATGGCCGCCTCCACGATCCGGCTGCCCGATTTCTGGCAGCACAGCCCGCGCTCATGGTTTAGCGCAATCGGGGCGCAGTTCAACCTCCGGAGAATCTCCAACGATGACACAAGATTCTACCACGTGATAGCGAAGCTGGACAGCGACACGGTCCAGAGAGTGGAAGATCTGGTTAATCATCCACCAGACAGCGACAAGTACAGCGCATTGAAGGACGCGCTGATCAGCCATTTCACCCCCTCAGTCCAACAACGAGCAGAGGGGCTCCTGGCGCTGACGGAGGCCGAAAACGATAGACCTGCGGACCTGATGGTGAAGATGCTGCAGCTCAAAGGCTCTGAGGATGGCGAATTCATTTTCGCCCACCTTTTCCTTCGAACCCTACCACCAGCAGTGAGAGTGGCCCTGGCAGAGTCACCCCGATTGGCCAGGCGAGACTACCATGGGTTGAGCAAGGAGGCGCAGAGGTTGGTCGACGCCCACAAGCGGAACGCGGTCTCGGCCGCGGCGGCCAGTCCAGGAACGGCGTCCGGACACAGTGCGGGTACAGCGGCCGCGGCGCCAGACGCACCAACGACGGCGGCGACAGGAGCCAGACGACGCGGAGCGGAGAACGGCTCGTGCTTCTACCACCGCCGTTTTGCAGAGAGAGCGCACAGGTGCGTCCCACCATGCAATTTTAAGCGCCAGGGAAACGCCAAGACCGAGGGCCGGTAGCAGCTGCGACCCTCGGCAACGAGAACAGGCTGCTTTACCTGACGGATGCACGCTCGGGGAAACAGTTCCTCGTGGACACGGGCTCTCAGCTGAGTTTCGTCACACCCACCTACGCGGAACGGCTGTCGCCTTCTAAAGCCCCCTGGGTGTCAGTGTCAGCAGCGAACGGCTCCACGATTAAAACGTTTGGTGAGAGGACCATGCTTCTGTCCTTACAGGGCCGTTCATTTGAGTGGACATTTATTGTAGCAGCAGTCAGTTTCAACATGTTAGGGGCTGATTTTTTGTGCTCACATGGTTTATTGGTTGACCTTGCTAATAGACGTCTGATTAATGCACTGTCCTTTCATTCTATTCCCTGCACAGCTCGGGTGGCCCCGCCAACTGCACATGCCAGCGTCTCAGCTGCGGGTGGTAAGTTTCACACTCTGCTTGCTCAGTTTCCAGCACTCACAGTCCCCACGTTTTCAGCAACGGTGGCCAAACATGGGGTAGAACATTTCATAACGACCACAGGCCCTCCCGTGTTTGCAAAGGCTCGGCGCTTGGACCCAGCTAAACTGGCCATCGCGCGCGAGGAGTTCACTAATCTGGAAAAACTGGGCATTGTTAGACGTTCCAAGAGCTCTTGGGCTTCGCCGTTACACATGGTCCCAAAAGCTGACGGCTCGTAGCGACCTTGCGGTGATTTCCGCAGGTTGAACAACGTTTCAGCTCATGACCGCTACCCGATTCCGCACATTCAGGATTTTTCTGTCCATTTGGCGGGGGCGCGCATTTTTTCTAAAATAGACTTGGTGCGCGGCTATCACCAGGTGCCAGTGCGCGCGCAGGATGTACCCAAAACAGCGGTCATAACGCCTTTCGGCCTTTTTGAGTTCTTGCGCATGCCTTTTGGCCTCAAGGGGGCCGCGCAGACTTTCCAACGCATGATGGATGCAGTTTTACGCGACCTGCCTTTCGTGTTCGTTTATTTGGACGATATTTTGGTAGCCAGCGCGTCCGAAGGCGAACATGAAAAACACCTCACAGCAGTTTTCCAGAGGTTGGCAGAGCACGGGTTAATAGTTAACCCAGCGAAGTGTCAGTTTGGGGTGGCGCAGATTGATTTTTTGGGACATCGCGTTTCGGCAGAGGGAGCAGTTCCCCTTCCAAATAAAGTGCGTGCCATAACGGATTTTCCGCAACCTCAAACGGTCAAGGCGCTTCAGGAGTTTCTAGGGATGGTTAATTTTTACAACCGTTTCCTCCCAAGCGCAGCACGACTCATGCAGCCATTGTACACTGCGTTAAAAAAACAAAAGCCCGCAAATAAAGTTGAATGGTCTCCGGAGCGGGAGCGCGCTTTTGCCCAGGTCAAATCACCCTGGCAAACGCAGTTTTGTTAGCGCACCCAGTTCCAATGGCCCGCATGGCGCTCACCACTGATGCTTCCGATATAGCGGTGGGGGCGGTAGTTGAACAGTTTGTGGCAGGTACCTGGCAACCCCTCGCGTTTTTCAGCAGGACCTTGCGCGATAGTGAACGGAAATACAGCGCGTTTGACAGGGAGCTTTTGGCCCTACACTTGGCCATCCGTCATTTTCAGTTCTGGTTAGAGGGGCGACGTTTCACCGCTTTTGTGGATCATAAACCGCTAACGTTTGCGATGGCCAAAATTTCAGAACCCTGGTCAGGCCGGCAACAAAGGCAACTAGCTGCCATATCGGAGTTCACTACTGATATTCAGCATGTCGCGGGTAAACACAATGTTGTAGCAGACTGCCTCTCGCGTGCAGTAGCACCGCCAAGCCCCATAGGGGCAGACTCTGTAGCCATGGCCGCGGGCCCGGGCAGCGACGCGGGAGCGCGCGCAGCCCCGGTCTGTGTTGGGTTAGATTATGCAGCTATGGCTGCGGAGCAGGTTAACGACGCGGACGTGCGCGCGCTCCAGTCTGGACCAACAGGGTTAAGGCTGGAGCACAGGGTGCAACAAAACGGTATGCCCCCGCTAATCTGCGATGTCTCCACGGAACGGCCCTGCCCTGTGGTGCCAACCGCGTGGCGTCGCCGTGTTTTTGACTTGGTCCATTCTCTCGCGCACCCGGGGGTGCGCGCATCGATTAAGTTGGTGGGGGAGAAATTTGTTTGGCCCGGGTTGCGCAAACAGGTCAAGGAATGGGCAGCAGCCTGCGTAGTGTGTCAGTGAGCTAAAATACACAGACACACTAAGGCCCCGTTACAACCTTTCCACATCCCCGCTAAGCGTTTTGATCATGTGCATATTGACCTGGTCGGCCCGCTTCCGTTATCACACGGGCACACACACCTTTTGACGATGGTAGACCGCACCACGCGCTGGCCAGAGGCGGTTCCTCTGGCATCAACCACAGTGGAAGAAGTTGCGCGAGCATTTTTAGCAGCATGGGTTGCGCGTTTTGGTGTACCGTCGGACATAACGTCCGACAGGGGTCCCCAATTTATTTCCGAGCTGTGGTCATCGACGGCCCGCAGCTTAGGGGTGAAGATTCATCGCACCACCGCGTATAACCCCCAGGCTAATGGTTTATGCGAACGCTTTCACAGGTCATTGAAAGCAGCCCTCAGAGCGTCGCTAACGGATACAAATTGGGTAGACAAACTTCCATGGGTTTTATTAGGGTTGCGTTCTGCACCTAAGGAAGATTTGCACGCTTCCCCGGCTGAATTGGTTTTCGCCCAACCGCTTCGTTTGCCCGGGGAATTTCTTCCTGATAATCCCGCACCTAGTGGCCCCCCCGCTCAGCCGTGGCAGAGCGGCTCAGGAGCAAACACACTTCCTGGCCCAATCCATCACAGTTTCCCACATGTTTTTGTGCCCAAAGCTTTAAAAAATGCAGAGTTTGTTTTTGTTAAACATGACGCCCAGTGTCCAAGTTTGCGGCCGTTTTACGACGGACCGTTTCGAGTGCTGGAGACCGGGCAGAAGCATTTTCTGCTAGATTTAGGGGGCAGACGGGAGCTGATTTGCATTAACAGACTCAAACCCGCTTTTGTTCTGGCTGAGGAGGAGGTGCAGCTCGCGAGGCCCCCCCCTCTGGGCAGGCCACAGAGGGGACATTCTCCAAAGTCTTCACAGAGAGGTGCTAACGGCTTTAATCCACAGGTGCAGAGAGATGTTGCAGGTGCAGCCAAGCCAGGTTGCAGCAGATTCGGCAGAAGATTAAAACCTAGGCAGTTGGTGGATTGATTAGCGATGTATGGAGTGCTTTGTGTTTTTCTTTTTGTTATGCCATTTAGATTTTGCCTTACTAGACGTGTGGGGGGGGGGGTAGTGTGGCCGACACACATTGTGGGCTCACGCTGCCACAGACACAGGACTGAATGTGTATTGTGGGGTGTCACGTCTGCAAGGACTAAGGACTCGAATCTACAGGAGGTAACAAGGAGGTGTGAGATTTGTCTCTTTGTCCCACAGAAGACGCCCCGGAGGGTTTTCCGGTTCATCAGGAAATGAGAGACAATGGTGAAGCTTCAAGGGGATGCTTTGTAACTGTATGTTGACTGAAGACACCATGTGACTTGAATTCTGATGCTGGAAATGTATAAAAGGGGGTTGAAGTATGATTCTTTCTCTTTCCTGCTTTGAGAATGCTAGAAGCTGCGTTCTGTCAAATAAAGCTGGTTTTATGACTGAAACTCAGCCTCGTTATTTGAGCATGCTTCTACAAGCCACTGATATTAACAATAATCTAAAGATTATAGAATACAGCTGAAGCACTGTGATACATATTTGATGAAATGTCCAAGTTAGTCATGCCTGGAATCCCTATTGTCCAATCAGATTGCTCAGTCAAAACTAATTGTTGTATAAAAATGTAATCATCCCCAGCAAAAGATCTAAAAGCCTGTTATGGTCTGTTATGACTGTGCTGAACCCACATGAACTGTTTAGGAGCACGACTTTGATATGCAAAAGCCAGGGTAAAATATTTATATGGGTGGTTTCCATTTTGCTGCAGGGTCTGTTTCTTCTTCAGTTGCCGTTGTGTTTTGGTTCATATCATTTGCTCCATCAGCCAGAGGGCGTCATTATGTGGAAATATTCGGAATGAGAAGTTGGCTGAGAAGCACTATCACATATTTATGAGTTCACATGTGCAGATTGCTGTTTGGTACAGTTCTTTGTATCATGGGCAGAAATTTGTAGTCATACTTTGCATCTTTTTTGTTAATAACACACGGTTTAATTCAGGCAAACAATTTTTGGACAGAAATGTTTTACCTGAGGCAGAACACGGCTCTTCAGTATAGGCTTATTTCACTGAACTCATTTCACTGAACCTTTGATGTCCATGCTACTATTATTTTTACTGTATGTCAGTTGACTAATACTAATATAAAACTTTCTGTCAAGTGAATTAGTTAATTAGGTAAAGCAGAAATCTACGGGGCCTCTTAAGCTCTGAATAGCGAATGCCTTTTGTTAATATCGTGTGAATGAGTCCATAATGAAGTCATAATATGGTGTACGAATAATGTCATCTCACACAAACAAGATAACTTGTGAGCATTTTGTGATGAATTTTTAATCTGTGTGCACAAGTTGTCATTTTGTGCCAAGGCCGTTTCTAACTTTTTGGGAGCTCAGTGCAAAATTGTGTTTGGGCCCCATATTTTTATAATGGGGAAGAGTTCAAACCCTTCAAAAAAAGCAAAAGATTTATCCCATAAACCTGGGTCATTATCCAGAACTGAACAAAAATTAAACCATTACAGAGAATAACAAGACCACTCTGAGGCGAGTGCAGTATTCCTCACCTGTTTTCTTTGATGATTCCAATATCTTACTGAAGGAGAGCAATTTTTAACTTTTCCATGGACATCATCAGTGCATATGAAAGACTGGTACCAAGTTTCAAAACATTTGGAACAAAACTGTAGGAGAGGAGTTCATTTCACAAGACAGTGACTGTCTATTAACTGAGGTGAAATACAAGATCATAAATCAGGGGCTATAACTCCTGCAAAAATCATCCAATCAGAGTCAAACTGCATTATGTGCATCATCAGTGTTTTTCAAACACTGGCACCAAGTTTCAAAACATTTTGAGCAAAACTGTAGGAGAAGTTCATTTCACAAGATAGTTACTATTAACTGAGGTGAAATAGGATATCCTAAATCAAGGGATATAATTCCTGCAAAAAGTAATCTGATTGGAGCCAGATTGCGCTATGTGGATTATCAGCATATACACTACTCATGAAAAGTTAGGGATATTCGTCTTTCGGGTGAAATTTCAGAATGCGCCTAAAATGCACTTTAACCTTTACAGGTGAACTTAATTTGACCTTCTCTAACCTTTTGAATGCACATGTCCAACTGTTCAGTGTTTCAATTGTTTATGCATAACTGTTCTCTAACAAGGTGCTTAATGGCAAAATTCACAACAGGTGTTTGATCCATGAATTGACCAATAAATTTTCTGGTTCAATTAGAATTGGTATTTAACCAGTCCTCTTCATCATGGTGTTCACATTTTCACATCATGAGACCAAGACGACACCTAACAATTGATCAACAGTACAGTGGTGTGAAAAAGTGTTTGCCCCCTTCCTGATTTCTCATTTTTTTGTATTGTAGCGAACTCAATATGAGCACCCTACTTGGCTTGCCAAGTGGGTTGACCCTATTGGCGACACAGGTAGAGTGCGGGACTCCGTAACGGGAGGCGTGAGTTCGAATCTCCCGGTGGGACGTCGCCATGTCGAGCAAAACGTTACACTGGTGTCAGAAGTGGGATCTCCTGTCCAAAGCAGTAATGGGGCGCTGACATCGGGACGATGTCGAGAACCAGAGGGGAGTAGTGTAGCGAACTCAATATGAGCACCCTACTTGGCTTGCCAAGTGGGTTGACCCTATTGGTGACACAGGTAGAGTGCGGGACTCTGGAACGGGAGGCGTGAGTTCGAATCTCCCGGTGGGACGTCGCCATGTCGAGCAGCACGTTACAGTATGTTTGTCACACTTAAATGTTTCAGATCATCAAACAAATTTAAATATTAGACAAAGACAACACAAGTAAACACAAAATGCAGTGTTTAAATGAAGGTGTTTATTATTAAGGGTAAAGAAAAATTCAAACCTACATGGCCCTGTGTGAAAAAGTGATTGCCCCCCTCTGTTAAAACATAAATTAACTGTGGTCTTTGGAAAGCTGAATTCAATTTCTCTAGCCACGCCCAGGCCTGATTATTGCCACACCTGTTCTCAATCAAGAAATCACTTAAATAGGACCTGCCTGACAAAGTGAAGTAGACCAAAAGATCCTCAAAAGCTAGACATCATGCTGCAATCCAAAGAAATTCAGGAACAAATGAGAAACAAAGTAATTGAGATCTATCAGTCTGCGAAAGGTTATAAAACCATTTATAAAGCTTTGGGACTCCAGCAAACCACAGTGAGAGCCATTATCCACAAATGGCGAAAACATGGAACAGTGGTGAACCTTCCCAGGAGTGGCCGACTCACCAAAATTACCCCAAGAACCCAGGAACGACTCATCCAAGAGGTCACAAAAGACCCCACAACAACATCCAAAGAACTGCAGGCCTCACTTGCCTCAGTTAAGGTCAGTGTTCATGACTCCACCATAAGAAAGGGACTGGGCAAAAATGGCCTGCATGGCAGAGGTCCAAGATGAAACCCACTGCTGAACAAAAAAACCCATAAAGGCTCGTCTCAGTTTTGCCAGAAAACATCTTGATGATCCCCAAGACTTTTGGGAAAATACTCTGTGGATTGACAAGGCAAAAGTTGAACTTTTTTGGAAGGTGTGTGTCCCATTACATCTGGCGTAAAAATAACACAACATTTCAGAAAGGAACATCATACCAAGAGTAAAATATGGTGGTGGTAGTGTGATAATGTGGGGCTGTTTTCTTGCTTCAGGACCTGGAAGACTTGTTGTGGTAAATGGAACCATGAATTCTGCTGTCTACCAAAAAATCCTGAAGGAGAATGTCCGACCATCTGTTCGTGGCCTCAAGCTGAAGCGCACTTGGGTTCTGCAGCAGGACAATGAACCAAAACACAGCAGCAAGTCCACCTCTGAATTGCTTAAGAAAAACAAAATGAAGACTTTGGAGTGGCCTAGTCAAAGTCCTGACCTGAATCCGATTGAGATGCTGTGGCATGACCTTAAAAAAGCAGTTCATGCTTGAAAACCCTCCAATGTGGCTGAATTATAACAATTCTGCAAAGATGAGTGGGCCAAAATTCCTCCACAGCGCTGTAAAAGACTCATTACCAGTTATCGTAAACGCCTGATTGCAGTTGTTGCTTCGAAGGGTGGCCCAACCAGTTATAAGGTTTAGGGGGCAATCACTTTTTCACACAGGGCCATGTAGGTTTGGATTTTTTTTAACCTTAATAATAAACAACTTCATTTAAAAACTGCATTTTGTGTTTACTTGTGTTATCTTTGTCTAATATTTAAATGTGTTTGATGATCTGAAATATTTGAGTGTGACAAACATACAAAAGAATGAGAAATCAGGAAGGGGGGAAACACTTTTTCACACCACCGTACCTTGCATTGTGAGGCTTCAAATGGGATGTTCTCAGAGGGAAGTGGCCACTGAGCTTAGTGTGTCACAGAGCATCATCAGCAGGTTGCAACAGAGATACAGAGAGACTCGAAGAGTCACAGAAAGGCAAAAAAGTGGATGTCCTTTGGCTACATCCCATGCTGATGACCGCTTCATTGTGACCAGTGCCCTGCGGAACCAGATGATGAATGCCACTCAACTCCAGGCACATTTAAGGGAGGTGAGAGGGATCTTATGGGATCGATCCCACCCCCTGACCATCAGTGACCCCAGTGACCCTTCTGTGTGGCGTTTGCATGTTCTTCCCATGTCTGCGTGGGTTTACCCTGGTACTCCGGTTTCCTCCCACAGGCCAAAAACATGCAAGCTCGGTTTATTGGAGACTCTATAGTGTGTCTCTTATTAACCAGGGCTCTGTAGGAATACTCGGACTAAGACTGGACCGACTTTTTTCTCTATTTTAGCCGGTCTTTTTTCTAGTTTTTCGTTTCTTTTTCTCTTCCTCGGACAATGGAGATCAACAGAGGTGGGGGCGGACGCATTGTTTACACACGCGAACAGCTGATTGCGCTGAGGAGGTCAGAGCCTGGAGCGCTGCGGACGCCAGTGAAGCCCCTCATCCCGGATGAGCCGAAGAGGAGATGCCGTGGGGGAAGGGCTGGAGCGAAGGTGAGGGGTTGGAGGAGGAGGAAGCATAAGCCGGCTGTACCGATGATCATCACCGGGAACATGCGATCGCTGGGAAATAAAACAGACGAGCTTACAGCGCTGGTCAGGATGCAAAAGGAGTATCATGAGTGTAGTTTCATGTGTTTTACGGAGACGTGGTTACACTCACAGATCCCGGATGTAAACGCAGCGATACCTGGCTTCAAGACTATACGGGGGGACAGAGACGTGATAAGCAGCAGGAAAAAAGAGGGGAGGAGGAGTGGCACTTCTTGTTAATGAACGATGGTATTATCCTGGACACATTTATGTGAAGGAAAAGTGCTGCAGCCCTGACATTGAACTGGTGGCTGTTAATATGAGACCTTATTATATGCCGCGAGAAATGAAGTGCACTTTAATTGTTATCGTCTACGTCCCTCCGTCAGCTGATGCAGCGGTGGCCTGTGACATCATCAGCTCCACTGCGGCCACATTACTGGAGATGCACCCGGATGCATTCATGGCCATCACAGGTGATTTTAACCATGTCTCAGTGGGAAAAACACTACCAAACTTTCACCAGTTTGTTGACTGTCCCACCAGAGAGAACAAAACACTGGATTTACTGTATGCCAATGTCAGAGATGCATATAGTGCCACAGCTCTACCCCCCATTGGTAAATCAGATCACTGCATGGCCATGTTAACACCCAAGTATGTCCCCCTTGTGCAAAGGCAGCCTGCTTATACACGGACTGTGAGGAGGTGGACACAGGAGGCTGCTGATGCACTGCAGGACTGCTTTGAGACGACGGACTGGAGCGTACTCTGTGAACCACATGGGGTGGACATAGACAATATGACTGACTGCATCACAGAATACATTAGATTCTGTGAGGACATGACCATGCCAGCTCAGACTGTACACTGCTTCTCCAACAACAGACCATGGGTCACCAGTGACCTGAAAGCACTTCTGAACAAAAAGAAGAGAGCTTTTAGGGCTGGAGACAAGGAGAAGCTGAGGGGAGTGCAGCATGAGCTGAGAGAGATGGTGAAGAGGTGCAAGGACAATTATAGGATGAAGTTGGAAGAGAAACTCAGGACAAACAACACTAAAGATGTGTGGGAGGGAATGAAACAAATAACTGGGTACAAGGGGAGAGTCGGGCAGCCATCTGGGAGTCAGGAGAGAGCTGAGGAACTGAATCTGTTTTTTAATAGGTTCAACTCACAGTCTGTCACCTGAGCAACACAACCAGACCCCCAAGCACCCCTCCCCACCCACGCTCCCATGCAGAACCTCTCTCCATCTCCCCCCTCCTCCTCCTCAGGGGGCACCAGGACCCTCCCTAACTTCACAGTGACTACAGATCAGGTGGAGAAACAGCTGGAGAGACTCCGTCAGCGGAAGGCTTCGGGCCCTGATGGCATCTCCGCAAGGACCCTGAGGACCTGTGCCAACCAACTAGCTCAGGTACTGAAACACCTGTACAACCTGAGCCTGAGTCTGGAGAGAGTACCGGTGCTGTGGAAGACATTCTGCCTGGTTCCTGTCCCCAATAAGTCATCCCCATCGGATTTGAATGACTACCGACCAGTTGCCCTCACATCTCATGTGATGAAGGTCCTGGAGAGACTGGTCTTAGCCCACCTGAGGCTGCAGGTGAAGACTTGGCTGGACCCTCTGCAGTTTGCATATCAGCCCCATTTAGGAGTTGAAGATGCTGTCATCTACCTGCTGCAACGAGCCCATCTTCACCTGGATGGTGGAGGAGATACTGTGAGAATCACTTTTTTTGATTTCTCCAGTGCCTTTAACACCATCCAGCCACTGCTGCTGGGTGAGAAGCTGCGGGTGATGGAGGTTGACAGCTCTGTGATCTCCTGGATTACCGACTACCTGACAGGCAGACCACAGTTTGTCAGGCTGGGCAGTGTCTTGTCTGGAGTGGTGGCTAGTGATACGGGAGCTCCACAGGGGACTGTGCTCTCTCCTTTTCTCTTTACCTTATACACCACTGACTTTCAGTACAACACTGAATCATGCCACCTGCAAAAATTCTCTGATGACTCAGCTGTTGTGGGGTGTATAAGAGGAGGAGAGGAGGGGGAGTATAGGGCACTGATAGACAGATTTGTGGAATGGACGGAGCAGAATCACCTGAGGTTGAATGTCAGCAAGACCAGAGAGATGGTGATTGACTTCAGGAAGAGGAAGACTCCTTCTCAGCCACTGCAGATTAGGGGGGAGGATGTGGGAGTGGTTGAGGACTACAAATATCTGGGTGTCAGGATCAGCAGCGGGTTGGACTGGAGATCCAACACCGATGCAGCGCACAAGAAGGGGATGAGCAGACTCTACTTCCTGAGAAAGCTGAGATCCTTCAACGTGTGCCGCAGGATGCTGGAGCTTTTCTACCAGACAGTTGTCGGCAGCGCCATCTTCTTTGCTGCGGTCTGTTGGGGTAGCAGTATCAGGGCCAGAGATACCAACAGACTTGACAAGATTATCAAGAGGGCTGGCTCTGTAATTGGTCTCAGACCAGAGACCTTTGAGACAGTGATGGAGAGGAGAACACTAAATAAACTGTGATCCATCATGGACAATCCTGATCACCCCCTCCACCACACACTAGATAGACAGCGAAGCACTTTCTCAAGTAGACTACTACAGCTTCGTTGTTGAACGGCCAGGTACAGGAAATCTTTCCTGCCACATGCAATTTCACTGTACAATAACTCACTATGATGTTGTATTCTGGCATAGCTATGCTGCCACATTGCATCTTACAGACTAACTGGTACATCACTTTTTCACTCTGCTCCTGATAGTCCTTCTTTGTGCAATGGGATGATTCATGTGTTTATACAGGTCATCATATATTAAGCTATGATGTATATAGGTTTTATTGCTGTGTTAGTTTTTTACTTTCCATGGGTAATCCCTTTGTCTGTCATGTGTGTGTTTCTGTTGTTTGGCTATCAACTGTCATGCTGCTGTTACACTGTAATTTTCCAGTTTGGGATCAATAAAGTACATCTATCTATCTATCTATCTATCTATCTATCTATCTATCTATCTATCTATCTATCTATCTATCTATCTAAAGTGGCCCTTGGTGTGAATGGTAAATGGCATTCACTTACAGTGTATTGCGCTTTTTCTCATCTCTGGATGACCAAAGCGCTTTACAGATCCTACTATCCACCCATTCACGCACACATTCATACACTGATGACGGCAGAGCTGCCATACACACAGGCGCTAGCCTGGCCACCAGGAGCAACTGGGGGTTCAGTGTCTTGCTCAAGGACACTTCGATATGCAGACTGCAGACAGAGCGGGAATCAAACCCATGACCCTCCGATCAGTAGTCGGTCACACTACACCTGCGCCACAGCCACCCCCACAGCCACAGCCACAGTCGAATGGTGAAGGGATGGCGCCGTACCGTGGCTGCTTCATCCATCTAGGTGGATGCCCTGAATTTCCCCTCTGGGGATCAATAAAGTACACAAAATTAAAAAAAAAAAATATCCCTAACTTTTTGTGAGTAGTGTATGAAACCTTGGTACCAAGTTTCAGAACATTTGGAACAAAACTGTCAGAGGAGTTGATTTCACAAGAGAGGTACCTTTGGTGGGACAGACAGATGGATAGACAGGAATTGCCATAACATAATTCCCCTTTGGTCTTTGACCAGCAGGGGATAAAAATTCACTCATCCGCAGGAATGTTGCAAATTAACAGGAAAAAGTTTTGTTTAAAATTTACCAAAAGAAAATATCAAATTTATGAGAAGAAGATGGAGCTTTATGAGAAAAAAGTTGCAAGTTTATGAAAAAAAAGTTACAAATTTGCAAGAAGAAATAGAAAATTTAGGAAAAAACGTTACAAGTCTATGAAAAAAGTCACAAATTTATGGGAAAATGTTACAAATTCATGAGAAAAAAAATCATGCAAATTTGTAAGAAAAAAATAGTAAATTTACTTGAAAAAGTAGCAAATTTATGGGAAAAACATTGAAAATTTGAAAGAAAAAGTTACAAATTTATGAGAAAAATCTCGCAAATTTAGAAGAAAAAAATACCAAATTTATTAGAAAAAGTTGTAAATTTATGAAAAAAGTAACAAATTATGAAAAAAATGCAAGTCCGTGAGAAAAAAGTAGCAAATTTATGAGAATAAAATTGCAAATTTAACAGAAAAAATACTGAAGGTAATTTTAATTCTCCTTCCATAAAAAAGCTAAGGTTAAACTTGAACCTTGGATGTCCTCTCGTGTCTCAGTGGGCCTGTAGCATTTGCGTACTCTGCTTTTTAGGCAGAAACTGCACTAACTCGTGCTTACATGATAAGAAATAATCACTATTTAGGATTGTAGCTGTTCTGTAAAAGCCTACATCCTAGTGTGGACTGTGCCTGAACTATGAGCTAATACTGTTAAAGAGCATCTTAATTTCTCCCACTGCAGAGCGATCGCTGCTTTGCCCGAGGCGTTGTTGTTCCCCATGAGGGCGGATGCAACAGAATGCCCAGAAACCAAAAAAAGCAGAGACCAGCCACTACTGCAGGCACACACACCAGAAAGATTAACGAGCAGATGCGTCTTTTGTAATAAGCCATTCTAGATAATTAAAACCTTTTTATTCTTCTGTGCTGCTCCTTTGTCTTAGTTCCCTTCTTGTGGTTTTTTGGATCTTTTTAATTTGTCCAATCAGTGCGACCGACTCGCTCTTTTGTATAATAGACTTATTTCCGTTTGGCACAAAGTAGAACTGGATCAGTACAGAGAAAATGATATTTTAAGTGCAGCTTTTATGGGGACAAATCACTGCTATGGAAAAAATTCTGACAAAGTGTTCTTTATGAATAATAACTGAAGCCAAATCATTATGTCATAGCTGCTGTGGAGCCTTTTAAATCTGGACCCCTAAGCAGTAATGCTCTTTTTTCTGTTGAATAATCCAGCGATTAAATTTGCTGTGCGTCATGGTGATCCCACATCTGATTGTAAAATGCATTTTTTTGCTGAGATGTGCACAATTCTGATCCAAACATGGCAAAATAATTATTGACAGTGTTTTCCTGCAGTGGTCTGGTCCTGTAGGAACTCACTCTGAGACAACCGCTCCTCACTGTGTTCACATAGGCATAAATCAAGGGGGACTTGTCCCCCCACGCTAGGAAAAAGGTGTTGTCCTCCCTTAGTAAGGATACCAAGGCATTCTCAGGACAGTTGGGAGACGTAGTCTTTCCAGCATGTCCTGGGTCTGCCCCGGGGTCTCCTCCCAGTGGGACGTGCCCGAAACACCTCAAGTGGGAGGCAACTTTTCCTCATAAATTTGCAGTTTTTCTCATAACTTTATCACCTTTTTCTTGTAAATGTGAAGCTTTTCTCTCACAAACTTGCCTCATAAATTTCTTGTTTTTTTCTTGGAAACCATTTTCTGATAAATTTCCGACTTTTTTCCTCATAAATTTGCAATGTTTTTCTCATAAATTTGTGACTTTTTTTCTTGTAAATTTGCAATTTTTTCTTGTAAATTTGCAACTTTTTCTCATTAATTCACTACTTTTTCATTGTAAATTTTCAACTTTTTTCTTTTGAATTTGCAACATTCTTATGGGTCCAGGTTGAATTTTTATTATTCTGTTCTTTTATTATTCTACTGTTTAATTTTTTTCTGCTTATAGACATCCATCCATCCATCTTCTTCCGCTTAATCCTTTTCGGGTCGCGGGGGGGGGGGGGGGGCGGGGGCCTATCCCAGCATCTTTGGGCGAGAGGCAGGGTACACCCTGGACAGATCGCCAGTCCATCGCAGGGCCAACACAGAGAGACAGACAACCATTCACTCTCACAGTCATACCCAAGGACAATTTAGTTGTTGTTGCCAGTTGATGCCAATTAACCTAATTTGCATGTTTTTGGCATGTGGGAGGAAACCAGAGAAATCCCAGAGTAAACCCACGCAGACACGGGGAGAACATGCAAACTCCACACAGATCCCTGTTGGTTGGGGGCTGGGCTCGAACCCAGGATCCCCCGGCCAAGGGTGAGTTGCTGTGCTGCCGCAGTGCTAATCACTCTGCCACCGCACTGCCACTTATGAGCAATTTTATTTTTCAATGTTTGTTTTTTGGGAGGTGAGATTTTTATTTAGTTGTTTATCCGTTCCCATTTTAAACAGTTTGAACTCTTCCCCATTCCAAAAACATGAGCTCCCAGACAGTCTTGCATCAGGCCCCCAAAATGCTGGAAAAGGCCCTGACTACACTAATAGTTATAGTACCCCCCTTAATATTTACTCTGGACAAAATGTTCTGTTTATTGTCCCTCTCCCAACAGTAAAATAACATATCCGCTCATGCTTGTCCAAACTGGGTAATTGAAAATACACACCAGATGTGAAGTGTCATCTCCATGACTGCAACAGATTTGGAACTTGTATACGATCTGTACTGCAGAGTCCTCTACATCCTATAACTCTGGTGCTTTCATGTGTGATGCAACACTGAGCAACATACAAAAGGATGTCTCAAGAGCAGCTTGGAGGAAGGAGAACTTTTTAAATTAAGTGCTCAAATCATCTTGAAGTCATCTCCAGAGTTTCTTAGCTCCATATTACTACTTGTAGATGCATATAAACCTTCTATGAAGTCAAGCATAGATATTGTTTTAGTATAGTATCTGTACAAGACAGCCATCTGGAACCTGTGGCCCTGTAGTAGTCACATGTGTTTTTTCTTTGCTAGGGTTTTGACATAACTTCAGAAAGGGCTGCAAATTTGCAAGAAAAAGCCTCAAACTTACAAGAATGTCATTACATTGCAAATGTCACTGCATTTTGTATAAATAACTGTATTCGCAGCTCCCTGTCCACACTGTGTATGGTGCGGATGGGGCGCTGCTGACTTCGACTGGGGACATCGTCAGGCGGTGGAAGAAATGCTTGGAGGATCGCCTCAATCCCACTGACATGCCCGCCACAGAGGAAGCAGGGCTTGTGGACAAGGGGGACGACTTGCCCATTACAGGGGCTGAGGTCGCCAAAGTGGTTAAAAAACTCTTTGGTGGCCGGGCCCCGGGGGTGGATGAGATTCGCCCTGAGTACCTCAAGGCCCTGGATGTTGTAGGTGTGTCATGGTTGACATGCCTCTGCAACACTGCGTGGAGGTCAGGGACAGTGCCTTTGCCATGGCAAACCGGGGTGGTGGTTGCTGTCTTCAAGGAAGGAGACCAGAGGGTGTGCTCCAACTTTAGAGGGATCACACTTCCCAGCCTCCCTGGGAAGGTCTATACCAAGGTACTGGAGAGGAGAGTCTGGTCGTTGGTCTAACCTCGGATTCAGGAGAAGCAATGTGGTTTTCATCCTGGCCATGGCACATCGGACCAGCTCTTTACCCTCTCAAGAATCCTCGAGGGTTCGTGGGAGTTTGCCCAACCACTTTACATGTGTTTTGTGGACTTGGAGAAGGCATTCGACTGCGTCCCTCGGGAGTATGGGGTATTGGGCTTGTTGTTACAAGTTATCTGGTCTCTATACAACTGCTGTGAGAGTTTGGTTCGTATTGCCAACACTCAGCCAGACTCATTCCCAGTGAGAGCTGAACTCTGCCAGGGCTGCCCTTTGTCACCGATCCTGTTCATAATTTTTATGGACAGGATTTCTAGGCGCAGCCAGGGAACGGAGGGTGTCATGCTTGGTGACCACAGGATCTCATCTCTGTTGGTTGAAGCAGATGTTGTCCTGTTGGCTTCATCCAGCAATGACCTACAGATCTTACTGGGACAGTTTGCTACCGAGTGTGAAGTGGCTGGGATGAGAATCAGCACCTCCAAGTCTGAGTCCATGGTCCTCAGCTGGAAAAAGGTGGATTGTCCTCTCCGGGTTGGGGACAAGCTCCTGCTCCAAGTGGAGGAGTTTAAGTATCTCGGGGTCTTATTCACGAGTGAGGGGAGAATGGAGCGAGAGATTGACAGACAGATCAGAGCAGCATCTGCAGTGATGCAGATGTTGTACCGGTCCATTATGGTGAAGAGGGAACTGAGCTCTAAGGCAAAGCTGTTGATTTTCCGGTCAGTCTACGTTCCTACCCTCACCTATGGTCATGAGCTTTGGGTAATGACCGAAAGAATGATATTGCAGATAGTAGTGGCTGAAATGAGCTTTCTCCATAGGATTGCTAGACGCACCCTCAGAGATAGGGTGAAGAGCTCAGTCATCCGGGAGAGGCTCAGAGTAGAACTGCTGCTCCTCCACATTGAAAGGAGCCATTTGAGGTGGTTTGTGCATCTGATCAGGATGCCTCCTGGATGCCTCCCACTTGAGGTGTTTTGGGCACGTCCTACTGGGAGGAGACCCCGGGGCAGACCCAGGACTCGCTGGAGAGACTATGTCTCCCAGCTGGTCTGGGAACGCCTTGGTATCCTCTCTGAAGAGCTGGAGCAGGTGGCTGGGGAGAGGGAAGTCTGGGCTTCTCTGCTTGAGCTGCTGCCTCCGCAATCTGGACCTCCGGAAAAGCGGTAGAAGATGGATGGATAGATGGATTGTATTTGCATCAAATTAAATACACTAAAACACAGTATGGTAAATTTTGTACCATAAATATGCAACTGTGTGTAACTACCTTTGGATGTAATTAAAAAAAACCTGAAATTAAGACAAATGATTTTATTTTTATTTTAATATGTATAGGCTTAAAAACTCTCCACCCTCTCTTCCCAGAATCTTGTAATTGGCTTGGAGTGGGAAAAAGCAAAACCCAGCCTTATTTCCTGCTTATTCAACCTCTCAATCAGCTGGTGTTGGCTTGTGCCGCTGGAGCATATTGCAGTCAGAATGATATATGGGCATTTTAAGGAGTGTAACTTCAGCAGCATTTCAACCACGAGTACGCTCAGCAGAATCTGGTTAGGGTGTGAACAAACAGGCACAGGTAAACTGATATTTGAACTATCTGAATATTCTGTAATGCTGGTGAAGTAAGCCACTTATTGTCAATAGTGTCATATTTTGCTTTTTTGGGGGGGGGGCATAATTCTAAGTTTAGACATCCTCAATGCCCTATTTACAGTATGTTGTTTTAAGGAAAAAAAAATCTTCTTTGATGTTTATTTACAATTCCTCAAAAAAGCTGTACAGTTTTCAGTCTGCTCATTAATATTTCTGAGCCCCTAATACGATTGGGTAAAGCTTTTTGAGTGGGCCAGTCCCAAGTAATGAAGCAGTCAGGGTGTATTGGTTTTCCTAACTTTATGAAAATGGGGCTTGTTGTTTGTGACATCATAAACATCACCTCTTTTTTCAACCCAGCCGGTCGAAGCGGATGGCCGTCCTCTTTGAGCTATGGCTCCGCTCGAGGTTTCTGCCCGTTAAAGGGAAGTTTTTCCTCGCCTGTGTCGCCACAGTGCTTGCTAAGCCTTATTCATGCTGCATTTCCCCTCTAGTCCGCCTTGGTCCGCGTGCGCTTTGGACGAGCCCGGCACGCACGCGGCGCTGTTCATGCTCACTTTTTTCATCTACCCAGGCCAAGCGGTTGACGCATGCACACGACCATCATTTGTAGTTTCACTCCCACTCGATAGTTAGCGCCAATGCGCTGACGTGCCAGGATTTTCACCAACAAAAAAATCCTACTTGCTTTCTGCTGCTTGACTTCCCGGTTTTCACTCCTTTTCCACAAAGATACTGCTGGTGCTGAAGTATTTATGTATGATTCATGTATGTTTATTCTCGTCTTCCGCTTCCTCGTTGTCTTCTTTGTCTACCTTGTGTTGGTATGCTGTGCCGATATTGTCACCTCGTGAATGGGACATTCAGTCTTGCGCATGCACTTTTCAATGCGTTCAGGTCGTCGGAAAGCGCCGCGGTCACAAAATTTGGGCTGCACGCAGTCGTCCGCGGTCAAGCACTGCGGACACTAGCGGAGTGGACGTAAATTTTGTCGCACGAGGTTTCTGGTTACGCGTACGTGGACAGCAGAGGTGCAGCATGAATCCAGCTTACGGGGTTTCTTCTGGGTTCTATAAATTTCAGAGTGCGGCCTCTTGTACAGTAGGTGGTGGTATGCACCTTTCAGTTAAGATAAGATAAGATAAGATAAGCCTTTATTTGTCCCACAATGGGGAAATTCCAGGATTGCAACAGCACAGGGACAGCAACACTCAGAGCAACAATCAGAAGACAAGAAAAAACAAGAGCAGCAAGTATACATATGTACATATAAATATAAATATATAGACACACAGTGCGGAGCATTGTAGCTAGATGGAATAAATATATAAATATATAAACACACACAGTGCGGAGCATTGTAGCTAGATGGAATAAATATGTAAATATATAAACACACAGTGTGGAGCATTGTAGCTAGATGGAATAAATATGTAAATATATAAACACACACAATGCGGAACATTGTAGCTAGATGGAATAAATATATAAATATATAAACACACAGTGCGGAGCATTGTAGCTAGATGGAATAAATATATGAATATATAAACACACACAGTGCGGAGCATTGTAGCTAGATAGAATAAATATGTAAATATATAAACACACACAATGCGGAGCATTGTAGCTAGATGGAATAAATATGTAAATATATAAACACACAGTGTGGAGCATTGTAGCTAGATGGAATAAATATATAAATATATAAACACACACAGTGCGGAGCATTGTAGCTAGATGGAATAAATATATAAATATATAAACACACAGTGCGGAGCATTGTAGCTAGATGGAATAAATATATGAATATATAAACACACACAGTGCGGAGCATTGTAGCTAGATGGAATAAATATGTAAATATATAAACACACACAATGCGGAGCATTGTAGCTAGATGGAATAAATATGTAAATATATAAACACACAGTGTGGAGCATTGTAGCTAGATGGAATAAATATATAAATATATAAACACACACAGTGCGGAGCATTGTAGCTAGATGGAATAAATATGTAAATATATAAACACACACAGTGTGGAGCATTGTAGCTAGATGGAATAAATATATAAATATATAAACACACAGTGCGGAGCATTGTAGCTAGATGGAATAAATATATGAATATATAAACACACACAGTGCGGAGCATTGTAGCTAGATGGAATAAATATGTAAATATATAAACACACACAATGCGGAGCATTGTAGCTAGATGGAATAAATATGTAAATATATAAACACACACAGTGTGGAGCATTGTAGCTAGATGGAATAAATATGTAAATATATAAACACACACAGTGCGGAGCATTGTAGCTAGATGGAATGAAACAGCATAATCGTCTACTTAGTTATCCTACATGGTATGATTATGTACCCATACATATTCTCACCCTCCATAGCGACTGGTATTTTCCTAGTTGTATGCCGGAGGGGACCATTGTGTAAGTCTATTGTGTCTTTTGCATTCAATACTATTAGGTTGTTACGTCTTTTTGCTATCTCTGCGAGCAGCCCTGCTTAGGTTGTACAGTCTGACAGCCGTAGGTAGGAAGGACCTGCGAAACCTCTCGGTTGTGCACCTAGAATGATGTAGTCTGCTGCTAAATGAGCTCCTCAGTGCATTCGGTATGTCCTGCATAGAGTGGAACTCAGACTCCAGCAGAGATGACAGTTTAGCCACCGTCCTTCTCTCTCCTATCTCCTCCACTGGGTCAAGGCGCTGCCCCAGGACAGAGCTAGCTTTCTTGATCAGTTTGTTCAGTCTCTTCCTATCGGCTGCTGTAATGCCACTGCCCCAGCAGACCACTCCAAAAGTGATGGCTGATGCCACCACTGTGTCGTAGAATGTCTTCAGCAGTGCCCCTTGTACACCAAAAGACCTGAGTCTCCTCAGTAGGAACAGCCTGCGCTGTCCCTTCTTGTAGAGTGCGTCAGTATTGTGTGACCAGTCTAGTTTATTGTTCAGATGAACACCCAGGTACTTGTAGGATGTCACCATCTCAATGTCTGTTCCCTGTATATTTACTGGTGCTGTGAGGGGTTGTCCTTGCCTGCGGCAGTCCACCACCAGCTCCTTAGTTTTCCTCGTGTTGATCTGGAGGCAGTTCCGATGGCACCAGTCCACACTCTGTACTCAGCTTCATCTCCGTTGGAGATGAGGCCAACGATCGCAGAGCCGTCAGAGAGCTTCTGTAGATGGCAGTGTGTTGTGTTGTGTTGTGCGAGAAGTCCGCAGTATAAAGGGTGAACAGGAAGGCAAGGTTGAAGAAGGTTGTTTGCTATCCACCAGTAACCGAGAGAAGAAGAAGAAGAAGCAACCCACCTTTTTTGTAAAGTGCCTTGAGATGACCTGTGTTGTGATTTGGCACTATATAAATAAAACTGAATTGAATTGAACTGAATAAAAGCCAGGATGTGCAATCCACTTTTTTCTTTGAAAGTTTAACTAAATAAAGGTATTTTTGTGAAGTGAGCGTTTTTATATTGTAATGGTATACATGTGATCCATGTACACGTTTCAAAAGGTTAAAAATGATAAAAACACAATTTTCCAGTTTTAAAGCAGCACTGAAAATGACATTCACTTATATAGCACATTTTACTCGTCTCTGGAGGACCAAAACACTTTACAGATCCTGCTATCCACCCATTCGCACACTGATGGCAGCAGAGCTGCCATACACAGGCGCTCGCCTGACCCACCAGGAGCAACTGGGGGTTCAGTGTCTTGCTCAAGGACACTTTGACATGCAGACTGCAGACAGGGTGGGAATCAAACCCCTTATCCTCCGATCAGTAGTCAGCCACGCTACACCACAGCCGGCAACTATGTCCTCCATCTCAGCAGCCAGTCACAGGGTGCCTTGTTGGTGTTGGTGGCTAAAGTCATGCCCCGTGACTGGCTGTTGGGACTGAGGTCCTCATCGCCATAGTTGTAGTCTTTTCATTGTTGCTACCAAGAACAGAGCTGTTGCAGGCAAAGCAGGCCCACTCAGGCAGTGGACGTTGCATTCATGTGTTCAAAGGTTAATGTCCAATCAAAATAATTTTGGAAATATTATTTTAAGGTGAAAATCTTATATTCACTTATTCCTGAATGTGCTGCTGTAGAAATGCTTATGGGTGAAGCTGCTTTCTTAAAACAATCTTTGTTTTGTTAAAGTTTAATTTAAAATGCCACAGCCAAGTTTGACTTAATTCTAAACATGGATTTACTTATTTTAAACCTAGTTTTACTAAACTCTGATTTGAGTTAATCTTAGGTTAAGTAAACCTATCTAACCCACCTAGAGGCAGTGGTAGGTAGAATAGCCAAACACTGCACTCAGATTAAAATAGAATTACCTTAAGATTTTCTTGTACATTCAGGATTTTTGAAAATTTGCTATTTTTCCATAAACTTGTGATTTTCAAAAGTAAGTTGAATGTTTTTCTTACAACTTTGCAGCTTTTTTTGGTGATAAAGGTGCCTTTGCTCATGTAATAAATTTGCAAATATTTTCATGTAAAACTGTGACCTTTTTTTCTCTTACAGATTTCCAGCCTTTTTTTCATGTATATTTTCAGACTTTTATTTTTGGAAAATTTGCAACCATTTTCTTGTGTTGTTCTGAGGAAGACAGAAAATAAACGAACTGCATGTGTGCCTCACAAATCATTTGAAGAAACAGTAATTCATTTAATGTTGAGTCTGAACAGAAAAACTATCATGTCAAATCTGAAGGGGAAAAAGGAGCACTCAAGTCCCTCAGATGGTGTGATTAAATGCACTTGAATGCTGTTTTTTCTGAAAAAAAAAATACACTCAAGTCAGAATAAAAAGCATCCTACAAATAAAACTAGTACAAAAATACAAATTTGTACTTGAGTTGCAGAAAATTCCATAGAGATGATTCTGGTGGTGTTTGAATCACTGTAGTGCACTGCTTGAAGACAAACAATTTTGGCTTGTGTGGGGGTTTAATATCTCATGTACACAGATGGATATAGATTAGAGTGGCACACACATAGCCAACTGGGTCCCACAGCTGGTTCAGCATTGACTTGTTAGATTAACAGCAAATATTGTGCTGATTAAAATGGTGGTCCTGTTGCGGAGGGACATTACTGTTCTGAGGGATTGTAAACGATCGATTGGGTACAAAAATTGCCCTTCTCTCCTCATATGATCTCTCTTCCCTGTTCACCACTCCCAGTTGTGAAACGTGGCCAGTATATATAAATGTCCTCCATCGCTTTAAACCGTAAAAGGTCAGGTGAAATAGGCCAAACCAGAAATCTTTCTGCTTTGCGCCTCTCTGTTCTTAAAGCTCCTCTTGGATTTAACTGCTGACATTAAAGCTTCAGCTCTGACTTTTTTGCAAAGCTAAAAGTTCGTGTACACTCAGAAATTTCTCAGGTATCTAAAGCCATACGTTTATCTAATATTAAAACGGCAGTGGATATTTTTGTGGGTTTTGTCACACACCTACTGATGATGGACTGAATTTTTTGATTGTATTATTTCCATCATTAGCATACATCATTTAAATTTATGCACAGCACAGTATGCGATTCCTGCCACACTGTGTCATTGTGAGCTGCTCTGTGTGGGAAATATGTTCAGAGGTTTTTTTTTTTTTTTACTTTACCGTTGTAATGTTTTGAGCTTATCTGCCATCCAGAAAAGGTCCACAAAACAGGCAAATTTACATTTATACCAAATTGACCCATTAGCCCTTCTTTCACTGTAAAATCCCCACAGCTTTGCCAAAAAAAAAAAATCACTGCTTTTATGCAAATGAAGCCTGTGATAGTAGTGTATTTCTGAAAGCTTTTTATGCAGGTTGTGTATGATAACAAAGTCAAATACACTGTGAAACTGTATACATTCTCCTCTGAGTTTCTAAGCTTAAAGGTCCCCGAGGCTTCTTATCTTCAAACAATAAAACACCTCAAATTTAAGTTTTTGCACAAATGGCCACAACCCTAGTCTCATGTAAATTCACCGTTGAGTGAGGATTGAAGTTTAGAAGGAAGTGTACATTGATCCGTAGGTCAGGACAGATTCCGCGGTGGCACATAAGTGTCATAAACGGCCGTGTCAGGGCAGGAATAAGGACGCCGATCGCCAGCTGTGAGTTTGCACATTTAATAATAAAGAACACAAATAAACCACGAAGGGTAACTTACAGATAGTGTCGACACAAACAATAACCATGAGGGGTAACTTACAGGTTATCAGGCAAGACTGAATACCGAGGGGGAAAATAAAGCATGGAGCACACGCAGAAATAAACAGGAATCAGACGGGGAACTCTGTCTGTACCAAGAGAAGGTCGCAGCGAGGAATGAACCAAGCAAGCGAGCTTAAATATTCAGGTGGGGAGAAACCAAATGTGGATCAGGTGTGGATACATGAGTGAGGAAATAATCAGAGACAGCTAAACAGCTGTGGCAGCCCGCGGACAGATTTGACACATGGAAGTAACACACAGCGCTGTCAAAACAAAAGTACAGGGAAGTAAACAGTGGTGACTGTCAAAATAAAAGCCCAGCCGTAATGAATGAAAATCAAGAACAAATACATGAGCCAAAATGCACAAAAGGAGAAACCTGAGCAAAGCTAATAATACACAATAACCCAAGAAGAAGAAATACAGAAAATAACCAGCAAAACCTTGAGACCTGAGCACGGCTCTGACCTGTGCTCGGAATCATGCCAATAAGAAGCTTCGTTTAAGGTCTGCATGTAGGTTAGATCTCCAGACTTTCTCAAGCTGCTTGGGGTGTGTCAGGTTTTGGAGACAGCATTTGACATATCTCTTAATGGAGGCAATATTACTCCCGAAATCGGTGAAGTCATCGGTCTCTTTAATGTCATCACCGTCTAACGACCGAATAGTGCCTTCTGCATTGTAGGATATGTATTCTGTTTTGCAAGCATTGATGTACGTATAGGCCTATTGAATGTGTCACTTCCTCAGCAAAGTGAAGTAGAGTGTTTGCATTTTCTGTATTGTCAGAAAAGAGCACAAGATCATCAGCATAGTCTACATCACTGATTTTCTGTTCTGGATAATGCAGAGTCCTGGCCTTTTCTACAGTGAGCCCAAGTTCTTAATTATGTTATATTATGATATTAAATCTATTTTACTGTATTAAATAGTAAAGACATTTTGGGGAAATTTATGTAGTGATGCCAGCCACTGCTTCATTTGTTTTGCACTACATAATGGAATACATGGGCTAATACAGTATAGTGACCAATATGTGGACACTACTCTTCAAGATGCATTGTGGGACATTGGCTAACTCACTATATAGGGCACTAGCTAGTGAAAGAGTGGGCCATTTGAATACAGCAATAATGATCCCCAAGTGGTCTGAATCAAGGTTTTTCTCAAGGGCAGTGGTCTCTAGTTGTATGTGTCGTTTCAGCTTTAGGTGGGCCTAGACTATATACATGCACAGTAAAAATAAAGAGAGAAATGTAGACTGTCTGTGACCTCAGGGATTGTTCATGTAGGAACAAACTGTTTCATTATTGGCCATCTGTTTGTTTGATTCCACTCTAGACATATGGTTGCACAGCTTCAAATGTGATCACTGAAGCCCCATTGGCCTGCTAGTCTGGCATTTGGTTGGGAGTATCTGCTGCTGGCTAATATATATTTTAACTGTTGACCAGTATCACTTAATCTTATCCTACACTTTATTACATGTATAGTTTATTTCTCTTATCTTATCATGTTTAATGTTGCAGCATTGTACCGAGACAAATTCCTAGTTTGTGTACTACATGAACAATGGCAATAAACCTGATTCTGATTCTGATTCTGATTCTGAGGGGCAACCAATTAGAAGAAATTTGGCTTGATGGAAGGCAGTCTCAAAGGTGTTGATGCTAAAATGGCATAGATGGTCATTCATGGTTTAAGCGAAATGTCTGTGAAAACTAAACGAATCCCAGGTAAAAAAAAAAAGAAGAAAGCAAGTCAAAATAGGGTGCAACAGTGTACCAATAACCAACAATCTTCTTAACAATGACTGTATGCAACTGTAAAATGTGAAATTTATCTGTACCTTCCAGGGGAAATGCAGGCAGATCCTGACAGAAAATGCTCATACTATATTCCAGGACCAGTCTGAAGTTCGTATTTCCCTGAGTTCCCCTTAAATATTTTTGCCTGGAATCTCCTTGATGACAGATTTCCATCTTCTAAAATTGGGCAGCTTTCACCATACCTGGGATCAAAATCCAAGATGGCTGCTCCCTTGCATCAACTATCAACAAGCAGTGTGAAATATCTTATTTATTAGCATTTCTGTTGCATATGTCTTCTAATCCATTGTACATGCAACACTGTGTAACTTCTATCTCTGAACATGTCACTACAGTGTTTTTGCTGTGTATTGCTAACAAGACAATCAGGGTTTTCAGACTTGTTCTAGAACATGGTGAAAGCAGAAGTGGCATCATTCCAATTTTCAAGTTTCAACTTCTGAAGTCCCTGGACTGCAGCATAATTCACACCCTTGTACTGACGGTGTAACTTGAACGATGAATGCTGCTGCTCCACTAGAGTCCAAAAATGAAAACATGGGGCTCAAGTTAGGAAAAAAAAAGCTATGCATTTCAAAAAGGAAAAAGTTGGCTTTGGTTTGTGTTGGCCAGGATTTCATCAACCAATATTTTCATATTGTTTTTCACTCCTCAGCAACGACTATCCCTGACTCATTTCAACTCTTCACACTTAAAACCCATTGATCATTGCAGCCTTGCCTCTGTTGATCTATCGATATACTGGTCAGCTAAGTGGGTAGTGATGACTTGCTGTTTTTCTCACTCTTATTGAGAATGATGGAGGCAGAGTTGAGAAGGACAGGGCAGTCAGTTATTTGCGAGGAGTCATTCCCACACCAGGAGAAGTGCAAGTGATTGTATAGACAAGGTTCCAGGACTTCATTTCTGAGTAAGACCATGATGAATTTGACTGTGACGCATTCCGGACAAATCCAGACAAAGACAAACCACTATCCTTTTCTTTTCTTTTTTAATCTGTGTTAATCTCAAAGTAGCCCACGTATGGAGTCATTTTTTTTTTTGTGTGTGAAATATTCCTGCTTCTCATGTCATGTTCTCCCTGCTCTGTTTGTGTCTTCCAGGTATTTATGAGCCGACATTTCTTATATAACTGCAGCCAACCAGTCCTGGATGTAAAGATAGCCTTTTGTCAGGTGTGTGTTCCTTACAGGTAAAAAAGGTACAGTATTCATTCCCTTCCATTCCCCTATCATTGCTCTTCTGTACTTTGCTCTTGTGTTCTGTATGCATGTATGCAATAATTGGGTAACCTGTGGTCTAATTCTAAAGATGGAGAGAAGGTTTAATTCTTGAGCTGTTTACTATTTAATGCAAAGCTAAAAATAATGCAGGTAGATCCACTTTTCCATTAAAGTTCAGCATCTTAACTGTATGTCTGTGACTGAGATCGCTGCTAAAGACAGAACAGTAAAGCGTCTTCTTTATCGATGCTTAATCTGTTCTCTCCCCTTGAGTTCCAGCGGTGTAAATGGAACAAGTCAGCAGGGGTGTCATTCTATAAAGTGTAAAGTCTGTGTCCTCGGTATATTTGTCAGGACTGTTTTTGGCTTCCTGCAGGCTAAAGGCACCGTAGCTCCAATTATTCAGATGCTTTGCATGGAATGTCTGTCTTATACCTGCATGCGTGTTGTATGTACACGTAAAAGATGGCCATAGTTACTGTGACACCACTGTGATGTTACCTAACACACAGATTTATGAAGTAAATGCTTCCTGACTGTTGCCATGTTGATTCTCTGTCAGTGTGAAGACGCCATATTTAGAGGCGAATATTGTCCTTTATCAGCTGAGAGTATTGGGCCTAAGGCAGCCGCACACACTGCAAGAGGTTTAACCTGGGGTGCCTTATGGGTCCCGTGTGGGTTTGTCCACAGTTTCAATGTTGCTCCCATCTGTGTTTGCCCACATGGACTTTACCTATGGTGACAGTGTTACTGAAACCTGTTTACCCATGTGGGGGACCAGATGGGGTTAAAGCAGGTTAGCAGATTACCTGCTTCCCTATGCTACAGGTAAAGTCCACATGGGCAAAAATAGAAGGGACCAACATAGAAACCACATGGTACCAATAAGACGGACCAGATTTAACCTGTGGTGGGGTCCACATGGACATGCTGGCTGGGTTGTAGAGAAAATTCTAACCTTGTTCATGGTCCTGCTGATTTTCTTGTCTAAGATTAGTTATTGTGTCTCATTGTGCTTGTGTGCAATGACAATAAAGTAAAGTAAGCAGGTAAGTAATTTTCCCGTGGTTTGAGGGTGGTGAACCTTCCAGTATCCTGACAAAAACACTGAGGCTCCAATCTCAAATCAGAAATATTCAACTTAGATTCAACTAGATTTCCCAGTTCCAGCCGTGGTTTTTCCACAAATTGATTTGTGAAAATAAGCTGTTGTGTTTTGCATTTTTTAAAAATAATACAAAGCACCAAAAGGTACAAAGGCTGACCCAATAGTACACACAAGAATGACTGGAATGCTACATGAGACAAAAGCACGTCATATTATGCATTAAGTGCTCCACACACTATAGGAACAAAACTGGTAATGCTAGGATTTTTTAATTGGTATGTGTGGGGTCTGTCACATTTTCAAAATCTGTGAAGATTTAAAAATATTTAATTGGGGCCCAGGCTTTGCACCATTCCTCAGAAAATTTAAGCTTACTGTTAGTGCTGGCTGACTTTCCATTAAAATGCTGACCTACTCTGAAGCACGGCTGCTACAAAAGTCCATAGTGTTTGTCAGATAATTGCATTGAAAATGCTCCAAAAACTCACAATGCTCAAACAGGACGGAGAGATCCAGTTCAGTGGGTCACCATAGCAGAGGTGAAATGTGATCAGAAACAAAGAGAAGAGACACGTTGCATTTAAATTCCTCAGAATTGGAATCTATAGATGAAATCGTTAACCACAAAGCTGGCACTAGAGATATATTTTTTTTTACCATTAACTTTAAAGGGCCTATATTGTGCCTTTTTCCAGGGATCAAAGGGTACTTTGAAGTGACTTGTGGCTGTATGGGTTCTTTAAGATATTTCTCCGTCAGATTTTACTGAAAATTCTATACATGCAGTTTTTTAAAGTCCTTGTAAATATTGAAATTATAAAGGTAATTCAAGTAACTGCTCAACAACTAAATCACAGTCACATCTGTGGCATAAGTTCCTTCTTGAGCGATTTTAGTCTTGCGTACAAATAGAAATTGGAGCTGCATTTGTTTGCATTTATCTTTAGGTCAGTGAATGTTCAGACCTTAATTCAGTTGAAACAGGTGAGTTCTTGTACTAGGCTTCTTTTAATGTAAGAGTTTTTCAGGATTGATTTACTTCTGAATTGTTTTTGGTTCAGGAGTTGTCACTGTATTTCAATGGCTATTTTCAATGCACTGACAAACAATACAGTTATGATCGTTTCAGAATGTAATTTTATCAAACAGAAAGTGCCTCTGTCTGTGTATTACTACAGTAGGACTGTAGTATACAGTGTATTTGTTTGGTTTGTGAGCTGTGTCGTAATCAGTATGTGTGTAATTAACTGTCATTGCTGGTGTGGCACCATCTGTATGATAGATCTGTAATTATAGCTTGATTAGTGTGTGCAAATAAGGAAAAGAATAATGTCTTTAGTGGAGTAAAGACATGAGGTAATGTTGTTACATGGCTATTACAGAGGTTACATTCCCGCATGGAGGCAGCTGCACATCCTGTCCTGTTTGTGGTGAATTCCACTTCTTACCAGATAATATGTTACATACATTTTTTAAAAGTACTAAGGTCATGCAACAGAAACCTAATTGCTTATTGGTTAATTGGTATAAAAATAATCATTTGTTTAACTAGAGGTGGGTACTAACTTGTTACATTTGCTCAAGCGCATGTACTCTAGTGAATTTTGACACAGTTTACTGAGTAGTTTTACTCAGTTTTACTGAGTAATTTTATTATGGGATACTTGTTATTACTCTTACTTTAGTTCATTTTTGAAGAGAAAAACTGTACTTTTACACAAGTACATATGGTTGTTACTTTTTACTAATTTCACACGAGCTTGTGCCTTTTTGTTATTATCTGACATTGACAATTATTATTATTATTATTATTATTATTATTAAACAATCACAGCATAGATGTAGGCTGGAAAATTGTTTACATAGAGGGCAAGCTGTATCCCACAACCTTAGACCTCAAGTACGTTTCTAAGGATTCTTCCAGAGCCGAGTAGCGCTGCTTTTTGTAGGAGCTCTGTCTTCGTTTGGATCCCGATCTTTGTTAGGTATTTGGCAAGGTTCTTAGTGACCATGCCCAGGGATCCAACCACCACTGGAACGATGCACGTTTTGATGTTCCATAAATGTTCACCCTCTCTTCTATGATCCTGGTACTTTTGGATCTTTCTTGTTCTTTATCCGCGATCACCAGGCATAGCGATATCAATTAACAAGCACCCATTAGGACTTCCGGTTATGGCTGCCACGTAGGACGGACGTGTCTCGCTCTGCTCTGCTCCTGGAGAAAAAAAATCGGCAAATAACTCTCTCATTTGGGACAGAACGTATCCCAGCATTTGGGCGAGGATATGTCGGCGAAGCCTAAGGCTGGAAAACTAGGAAAAGGAAAAAGCGAGCCGCCGAAACAGTCCAAATTAACGGACTTTCAGGTCTGTGACGCAGCAAACAAAACTCCATATATGGCGGAGGAGGCTGGCAACGGTGCGATATCTGCGGGGAATGGCGCAGATGCGCTGATGGCTGCCATGAGTTCAATGAGAGCGGACTTTTCCTCTAGATTTGATGGGATTATGACAGCGTTGGAAGGAATAAGAAAGGAATTGGGTGACTGTGTAGAACGAACGGCGCAGATGGAGCTCCGTCTCGCTAGTGCTGAAGATGACGTCACCCGTCTTCAATTAAAGGTGCGCACTTTGGAAAAAAAAAATAAATCTCTGGAAGATAATATTTTGGATTTGGAATCTCGGTCGAGACAGAATAATTTGAGGCTGGTGGGTCTTCCAGAGGAATCAGAAGGTCGGGACGTATGTTCCTTTCTGGAAAAGTGGATTCCGGAGGTGCTGGGCAGCGAGGAGTTGCAATCAGCAGTGGTTCTGGAAAAAGCACATCGCATTGGCCCACGGAGAGATAAGGGACCGCCGAGGACCTTAATTATGAAGTTTCTTAGCAACAGAGACAGGATGAAGATCTTCAGCGCTGCACGAGCTAAGGGGGAGATTAAACACCAGGACCAGCAGGTGCGGTTCTACCCAGATTTGGCCACAGGAATCCAGCAATTGAGGAAGCAGTTTGATCCCGTACGTGAGGAGCTGCGCAACCTTGGGATTCGTCATGGTGTGATCTATCCTGCGAGACTGCTGACCACGTATGAGGGCAGAACCCACATCTTCAAGACCCCAGAGGAGGCGCAGGAGTTCATCAAGAAGATCAAAGAAGAAGAAGAGACTGGTGGGAGCTAAGCATGAACAAAATATAAGGTAGAATAATTAAGCATTTGCACAGGCATCTGACTGACTTGAAGTAAATAGTAAGGTTACAAAATATAGATTGTATTATATATTAAAAAAACAAAACAAAAACAAAACAAACAAAAAAAAAAAAACTATGATGTACAAAGTTGTTAAAAATTTTGGAGTTAAGTTGGAAAACTACAGAGGAGAGTTAATGTTACGTCATTAAAAGCAGTAGAGTTAGGGTGATTGGGAGGATGAAGAAGGAGTGGCTTAGGCTGTTCCCCGTGGGTGTGGAACGGTCGATGGCTATATCGGGAGACAGAATTTTTCTTTTGATTTTGGGGGGTTTGCCACAAGTGTGGGAAGGGGAAATTTGTTTGTGTGTAGTTTGTAGGATGAATGTTCAACCACTCATGTTTTTGCTTCTCTGTATGAGCATGTTTACACTGCAAGGTAATCCCAAACTCTCTATTGATCATGGACCAAAGTGTTAATCTTAATTTAACTTCATGGAATTGCAGAGGTCTACAAAATTTAAAAAAACTTAAACAAGTTATGAATAAAATAAAGGACATGGGTTCAAGAATTGTGTTTTTACAAGAAACTCATCTGATAGAGGAGGATGTTAAAAGAATTAGGAGTAGATGGCAGGGAAGTGTATTCACCTCTTCATTTTCATCCCGAGCCAGGGGAGTTATGACTCTCATACATAAATCAGTTCCTTTTCAAGTGAAAAATGTAATTGGAGACAAATTTGGAAGATATGTAATCATTCAAGGTTCTTTGCTATTAGAAAATATAAATCTTGTGAACTTATATGGTCCCAATATAGATGATCATAAGTTCTTTGCTAATTTATTTCTCATCTTATCATCACTTACAGGGCAACATATAATAGCAGGGGATTTTAATTGTACATTGAATCCAGGTGTGGATAGATCAACAGGACTGGATTGTACGCACATTGGATGTAGGATGACTATTAATCATTTTATGAAAGAATTGAGATTGTTAGATATATGGAGAGAAATGAAACCACAAGTTAAAGCCTATTCTTGTTATTCCAGTACCTACAAGACATTCTCACGTATTGATTATTTTTTGATTTCCACAGAATTAAGGTCCAAGATTCAAAACTGCTTTTATGATAACATCGTGATCTCTGATCATGCACCCTGTTGTCTAATATATGTAGATAAAAAATTGACAAAGGAATCAGGTAGATGGCAATTTCAGCATAAATGGCTTCAGGATGAGGAATTTGTCAAGTATATAGAAAAACAGATAGACGAGTTCTTTGACATCAATACTACACAAACATCAGCATGTGTAAAGTGGGAGGCTTTCAAAGCTTTTATTAGGGGACATATTATTAGTTATACAGGATCAAAATCTAAGAAGACTCGAGAGGAGAGAGCTAAATTGGAACATAAAATAAAAAGTCTTCAGGAAAAAGTGTATGCAGGAAGTGATCCAAGGTTGGAGAATGAATTACTGATTTTGAGAGCTGAATACGACAAAAAATCAGCGAATAGAGCTGCCTCGAGTCTTCTAAGATTGAAACAATCTTTTTATGAACAAGGTGAAAAATCAGGAAAATTATTAGCATGGCAGATTAAACAATTGGAAATTAAAACACCAATTACCAGTATTATAAGTAAGGGACAGGTAGTTATAGATCCTTTAGAAATTAATAGAGCCTTTAGAGATTACTATGAAAAATTATATGATACCAAAAATGAACCTGATTTAACAAAACTAAATGGGTTTTTGAACGAACTATCTATACCGTGTATTCCAAATGAAAACAGGGAGATATTGGAGTCTAAAATTAGTCAAGAAGAAGTTGGGCTAGCCATTGATAATATGAAATCAGGAAAAAGTGCAGGACCAGATGGTCTTCCAGTTGACCTTTATAAAAAATTTAAGAATAAATTAATAAAACCTTTTTTGGAAATGGTTTTAGAAGCATTTCAAAATAATAATTTACCATCATACATAAATAATGCCTTAATTATACTGCTGCCAAAACCAGGTAAGCCCTCTAACAAATGTGAAAATATGAGACCAATAAGCCTATTAAACGCCGACCTTAAGATAATCTGTAAAATTTTAGCAAGACGAATACAAGAAATTTTACCAAATATTATTAATCGAGATCAGAATGGCTTTATAAAGGGTAGACAAGGCTTCCATAATGTAAGAAGACTATTTAATATTATTTATTTTAATAAAGAAGCACCGGATACAGCTCTCCTATCATTGGACGCCGAAAAGGCCTTTGATAGAGTTGAATGGCCCTTTCTTTTTGAAGTCCTACAAAGGTTTGGACTTGGAAATAATTTCATAAAATGGGTTCAAATAATATACAATAATGCTACAGCAGAAATCCTAACAAATAACAATATTTCAAAACCAATAAAAATCAATAGAGGATGTCGACAAGGCTGTCCACTTTCACCTTTACTGTTTACTATGGCAATTGAACCTTTAGCGATAGCGATACGTTTACATTCACAAATATATGGAATTAAAGTTGGACCAACAGAACATAAAATCTCCCTGTACGCCGATGATATAATTTTGTTTATGTCGAATCTAAAAAAATCAATTCCAACCTTGTTGAATTTAATAAAGAATTTTGGGGAAATATCAGGATATAAAATAAATAAAACTAAATCTTCAATATTAATGCTAAATGAGACCCAGAGAAATTACCCAGCCCCTGAGGTAAATCAATTCAATGTTGTAAATCAGTTTAAATATTTAGGAATCCAAATTATGCCTAAGCTAGAATCAGTCGCCAGTGTCAACTATGAAGCCTTAATGTCAGATATCAATGAGTTAACTCAGAGATGGATGTCACTACCAATGTCGATGATCGGGAGAATCAATATACTTAAAAGTAATATTTTACCTAAAATACTTTATTTATTTCAATACATTCCCTTATCACCACCTTTAGATCTATTCTCAAGAATAAAAAAAAAGTTAGTGGAATTTATATGGAACAACAGGAGGGCTAGATTACGTTTGTCTTTATTATATTTACCATTTGATCGTGGAGGTCTGAAATGTCCAAATTTTATGTTGTATTATTGGTCGGCACAACTGAGGTCTATGACATATTATTTTTCATCAAATGATCTCCCTCACTGGACTGAAATGGAATCATACAATTTACCTTTACCTCTTCCCATATTCATATACTCAGATTCGGCAAAAAAATTACAAAAACAAGTTAAAAATCCATTTGTAAAGCATATGATCAAAATATGGTGTGAAGCTAAAAACTATTTAAAAGAACCACAGTTATTGTCACAATTTAGTCCAATATGGGGTAATCAATATTTTAAACCAGGGAGAGCGGACGCTGTATTTAAAGTATGGAATTTAAAAGGGATACAAAAGATTCAGGATTTATATTTGCCATGTGCAGACAACATAATGTCTTTTGAAGAGCTGAGGATCAAATTTAATCTCAATAGAACACATTTTTTTAAATATCTTCAACTTAGAAACTTTATTCGATCAAATCAAAATAAAGCTCTCACTCGACCTATTTATTCATCCTTGGAAAAAATGATGATGAAAGATAGTAAAAGAAAGGGTATTATTTCAGAGTTTTATAACTCATTGACACTATCTTCAAGTGAAAATTCACTGAAAAGATTAAACTACTGGAAAGAAGATCTGCAAATTGAAATTTCAGAGGAACAATGGGAATTGGCTTGTATAGAAGCTCAAACCAAATCAATAAATGCACGCCTTAAATTGATACATTTCAAATGGTTAATGCGGATGTATGTTACACCAGAGGAGTTAAATAGATATAACAAAAATATACCAGATACATGCACAAAATGCATGGAAAGTAAAGGAACCCTATTTCATTGTTTATGGGAATGTAGATTAATAAGAATGTTTTGGGAAGAGGTGAGGGTAACAATTGAAAAAATAATCTCAAAACAAATCATATTGAATCCTAAACTGTTTTTGTTGGGTCTGTACCCAGAAAAGCATAATTTTAATAAAAGTGAAAGAACATTCATAGACCTCAGTTTGCTTAATGCCAAAAAATGTATTGCACTATTATGGAAAAAGACTCATAGACCAGATGTGACTCAGTGGTTAAGACAGATGTTAACAAACCTTCCATTAGAAAGAATAACATATATACTGAAATCAAAGGAAATTGTGTTTGAGAATATATGGAGACCTTTTATTGATTATGTAAAAAATTTAAACATAACTCTTGAAGAAGAAGGTGAATGATGTGTGTGGACCTTGTAAATTCCAAACTGGTGAACATAATATGTATACTTATGTATTGGATTGTCTAGACTAAACAGAGGAGCATTGTTAAAGACTTGATTTTGTTGGTGGTTGTTGGTGTTTTTAGTGCATTTTTTTCTTTTTTTGTAGTACTTTAGTGTTAGTGTTTGATTGTTTGTATCATGTTTGTTAAAAAAAAAAAAAGGTTCAATAAAGATATTGTGGAAAAAAAAAAAAACAAGCACCCATTAGCCTCCCTGTTTATTACCACAATGTCTGGTCTGTGGGCCTGGATTTCACGATTTCACGTCTGGATAGAAAAATCCCACAACAGTTTAATGCCTTCATCTTCAATCACTGGTTCTGGTTTGTGCTCATACCGTCTTTCTCTGATGTCAAGACTAAACTGTTTCATGATTGATCAATGTACAATCCCGGCCATGTTGTCATGTCGGTGTTTATACTGAGTCTGTGCCAGCTTACGGCATTCACACAACAAGGGACCCACCGTCTCATCTTTCACCCCACACATCCTACATAAAGGAGAAAGCTCTTGTTTCTCTATTTTAGCTTTCAAGGCACTTGTTCTTAAGGCCTGATCTTGGGCTGCTGTGATTAGCCCCTCTGTTTCCTTCTTCAGGTCTCCTCCCTTTAACCAGTCCCACGAGGCTTTGTGTCTGATGTCATCCATATGATGTAGGATCTGGCCATGCATGGTCTTAGCTTTCCAGTTTTCTAATCTCTTTTCCCGCATCGTGTCTTTTAGTTATCTTGGCGTTTCAGCCACATCTGATCTCACCAGATTCTCATTTCTTGCTGCAGTCAAAAGAGGTTCCTCACTCCTCTGGACATACTCCAGCAGACCTATCTCTTCCCCTCATACACAGTCCTCCACACTGAGGAGACCACGACCTCCACTTTGCCTTGGGCAGTATAGACGATCAACATCTGCCCGAGGGTGTAGCATTCCGTAGATTGTTGTTATTATTATTATTATCAGCATCTTCTTTTTCACTTCTTTTTCACTGCAGATTGTCTGCAGGCACTTCCAGTTATGACCGGACCCCATCCAGGGGTCTGGGGTCAATAACTCAGTCAACTCAGTCAAGTCCATTCTTATTTCAGTTCATTTTCTATGTTAAGATCTTTCTCAGAATATGAGCTGTTCCCAGTAGACTTGCTTTGTGGATTGTTTCAAATGATAAGTCGATTCCCAAATCTTACAAGAAGTATTTGTGCCTTATTGTCACTGTTCCCAGAGCTCCAATCACTATTGGTATTACTCTTCTCTTAAGCGCTTATGTTAGATCATTGTACTTTTCTATTTTCTCATCTTCCTTGGTCCATGATCTGGAGTCTACAGGGATTGCAACATCAATAATAAGGCATTCTTTTTCTTTTTTCCTCACGAGCACAATGTCTGGTCTTCTAGCTTGAATTACTTTATCTGTTTGTATATTAAAATCCCAAAGTAATTTTGTCTCGTCGTTTTCACTTACAGCTACTGCCTTATGCTTGTACCATTTCTCTGAACGTTGTAATCCATATTTTTTGGCCAATTCCCTGTGGACTGCTGTTGCCACTCCATCGTGTCTGCGTTTGTATCCAGATTGGGCCATTTTGCTACACTCACTAACCAAGTGGGTTACCGTCTCATCTTTCTGCTGGCACTTCCTACAAAGAGGTGAGACAGGCCGTTTGTCAATTTTTGCCTTCCTGTAGTTGGTGCGAAGTGCTTGATCTTGGGCAGCAACTAGTAGGCTTTCCGTTTCTCGCTTTAAACTCCCTCGCTTCAGCCACTGCCAGCTTTCTGGTCCAGAGATCTCTTCTGCCTGTCTTAGATGTTGCCTATGCATTGCCTTTCCTTTCCACCCATCCAGTCTGCCCTTTTCTTGTTCTGCCTTAAGCTCCTTTTCCGGAACATCTCTTCCCTCTTTTATGTAGGTTTTAACCGTTTCCATGATGGTACCCTTCTTCCTGTCTATGTACTTGAAAAGGCTCTGCTCCTCATACCTCATAGTCTCCTCTAGTCCCATCAATCCTCTACCACCTTTGACTCTTGGTACATATAACCTATTATTATTATTATTATATTGTCTTTTTAGAATGTGGATAGTTTATTTTTTTCCTTAGGCTAACATTTAAGAGAGAAACCTTGGAAATTGACAAGGGTAAATTTGCAAATTGCACATTTATGAATAAAAGTTGCAATGGAATGAAAAACAAAGGTTTAAATTTGTATGGTAAAAAGCCACAGATTTATAAGAAAAAACTGTACGTTCATGCATTTGTTAATTCATTCAAATTTTTTTTAAATTTATGATGGAAAAACCTCACAAAATTGTTAGAATAAAATTTCAGATGCAGAAGAAGAAAGTCACAGATTTACAGCATAAAAACAATCAAATAAATAAATAAATACATTATAATAAAAAACGTTAGAAATGTAATGAGGAAAAAGTAGTAAATTTACTAGGAAAATGTCACCAGTTTGTTTAGAAATGAGTCAGAAATTTAAGAGAGAACCTTTACAGACTGATGAAAGTAAAGTCATGTACTAGAGTAATTGATACAGTAATGGTGGATAAAGTGGTAATGCTATATTTACTTGAGTAGGAGTTTCTGGCTATTCTACCCACCTCTAGCTTTAACAAGACAAACTTGATAACAGAGGTTGTGCTACACTTTCTCAGTATCTGTCAATTTGACAGACGGGGTTGTAAAAATTTTGTCATAATCTATTATTACCTGTCATTTTAATTTCCATATTATAAGAATACGTAGTTGTTTTTGTTCACATGTTCAGTTTTAATAATGAACCTACAGGATACAGCATATAGATTATGCATTTATTTATTTAAAATTTGAACTGATGAACAGAGACTGGGGGAACAGTACAAGCTTATTATCAAGGGGGCTGGGGAGAATTACCAGTAAAAGTCACAACAGATCATGCTCAGTATAATCTATCAAAATGACAGACAACCCTGAGATTCAGTGACAGACAGTATTTGGTTAACACAACCTCTGCTTGATGATAACTTCATAGCTTTCTGGTAAAAAACATGAATCATCTCCAACATCAGTAACATCGTTTTTGTTCTTTTTGCTATGTTTGCCTATTGCAGGGTTTTGGAAAACAAGTGGATGTGTCATATATTGCCAAGCATTACAACATGAGCAAAAGCAAAGTGGACAACCAGTTCTATAGTGTGGAAGTGGGAGACTCTACCTTCACAGTTCTAAAACGGTACCAGAACCTAAAGCCCATTGGCTCTGGAGCTCAGGGAATTGTCTGGTAAGTATGCAGCCGTATCTTATATCACATCAAGCTGTTTGATGTGCTTTTATGTGCAGTTATCTCATTTAGCTGCCCTGGTAATAGGAGAATCCCTGCTTTTACTTTCAGTAATGGAGTTAATACTGTAGGATTAATTCTGGTAATCATTCTCCCTAATAAATTACTCTGATTGGGGAATTGCTAGGGGATTTTAGTTTAAAAAAATATGAGCACAAGCAGTTTTGTTTATTGTCTGAGCACATGTTGGTTACTAGATTGACTTTGTTCTCAATTTATGTTTAATAAGATGTATATAAAAGCATATACGTACGTAACTGTATAAGAATAAGTGCCTGTTTTGTATTGTTCTAGATTTGGGCTGTCATGATATCCTATTTACATAACAGAATTATCACGACCAAAGATACAGTGGGGAAAAAAAGTATTTAGTCACCCACCAATTGTGCAAGTTCTCCCACTTAAAAGATGAAAGAGGTCTCCAATTTTCATCATAGGTATACCTCTGCTATGAGAGACAAAATGAGAAAAAAAAAATCCAGAAAATCAGTGTCTGATTTTTAAAGAATTTATTTGCAAATTATGGTGAAAAATAAGTATTTGTCACCTACAAACAAGCAAGATTTCTGGCTCTCACAGACCTGTAACTTCTTCTTTAAGAGGCTCCTCTGTCCTCCACTCGTTACCTGTATTAATGGCACCTGTTTGAACTCGTTATCAGTATAAAAGACACCTGTCCACAACTTCAAACAGTCAGACTCCAAACTCCACTATGGCCAAGACCAAAGAGCTGTCAAAGGACACCAGAAACAAAATTGTAGACCTGCACCAGGCTGGGAAGACTGAATCTGCAATAGATAAGCAGCTTGGTGTGAAGAAATCAACTGTGGGAGCAATTATTAGAAAATGGAAGACATACAAGACCACTGATAATCTCCCTCGATCTGGGGCTCCACGCAAGATCTCACCCTGTGGGGTCAAAATGATCATGAGAACGGTGAGCAAAAATCCCAGAACCACACAGGGGGACCTAGTGAATGACCTGCAGAGAGCTGGGACCAAAGTAACAAAGGCTACCATCAATAAGACACTACGCCGCCAGGGACTCAAATCCTGCAGTGCCAGACGTGTCCCCCTGCTTAAGCCAGTACATGTCCAGACCCGTCTGAAGTTTGCTAGAGAGCATTTGGATGATCCAGAAGAGGATTGGGAGAATGTCATATGGTCAGATGAAACCAAAATAGAACTTTTTGGTAAAAACTCAACTTGTCATGTTTGGAGGAGAAAGAATGCTGAGTTGCATCCAAAGAACACCATACTTACTGTGAAGCATGGGGCTGGAAACATCATACTTTGGGGCTGTTTTTCTGCAAAGGGACCAGGACGACTGATCCGTGTAAAGGAAAGAATGAATGGGGCCATGTATCGTGAGATTTTGAGTGAAAACCTCCTTCCATCAGCAAGGGCATTGAAGATGAAACGTGGCTGGGTCTTTCAGCATGACAATGATCCCAAACACACCACCCGGGCAACAAAGGAGTGGCTTCGTAAGAAGCATTTCAAGGTCCTGGAGTGGCCTAGCCAGTCTCCAGATCTCATCCCCATAGAAAATCTTTGGAATGAGTTGAAAGTCTGTGTTGCCCAGTGACAGCCCCAAAACATCACTGCTCTAGAGGAGATCTGCATGGAGGAATGGGCCAAAATACCAGCAACAGTGTGTGAAAACCTTGTGAAGACTTACAGAAAACGTTTGACCTCTGTCATTGCCAACAAAGGGTATATAACAAAGTATTGAGATGAACTTTTCTTATTGACCAAATGCTTATTTTACACCATAATTTGCAAATAAATTCTTTAAAAATCAGACTGTGATTTTCTGGATTTTTTTTTTTCTCATTTTGTCCCTCATAGTTGAGGTATACCTATGATGAAAATTGGAGACCTCTCTCATCTTTTAAGTGGGAGAACTTGCACAATTGGTGGCTGACTAAATACTTTTTTTCCCCACTGTATCATGATAATGATATTATTATGATATTCATAGAAAATGTGAAGAGCAATAATAATAATATTGCCATAGGTGAAATGATCTTTATTTTTGTTTGTTGCATTTTTTAATACTGTATGTAACACAGTACAAAAATGTACAAAAACAACAGTTTCTCTTAATGGATTGTGAAAAGGCAGCCAGATAACTGACACATAAAATATATCACGTCTCTTATTAATACATTCTTATATCCTTAAAATGTCATCTTTATTTTCAGTACTCATATATTACAAATATTTATTTTAGATTATAGGTCATTTTTTGATATAAGATGAAAACCTGATTTAAAAAATTGAAATGAGGTTTTTTTTTAGCATTTTTTGAAAAAAGCAAATTTTCATTAAATTGCATCAGACCATCAATAAAGGCAGACTGTTGTTATTTTAAAGGACATTGATGTAACAATGATATACAGTAACAATAGCATCAATTATAGCATTATAGTTAATGACCTTGGGACTAGCACCTATGGCTATACTTTTGGGGTGAAAAGGTCAAAGGTCAAGGTCAGAATGCCATATAAACTATGTCAAGAGAACAATGAAAGCTAGGGTCACCAATTTTGATACACAGGTTCACCCTGACCTCTGACTATGGGTTCAGGGTAAAAAGGTCAAAGGTCAAGGTTTTAAATCTAAAGGGCTGCAAAAGGCATGGCTCTGCATCCATCGGCCCTGCGATGGACTGGCGATCTGTCCAGGGTGTATCCTGCTTCTTGCCCAAAGATGCTGGGATAGGCTCCAGCCCTCCGGCGACCCGAAAAAAGATTAAGCGGTAGAAGATGGATGGACAAACAATCAAACAAATTGCCCTGACTACATTAGCTCCTTGGTGGAGGTAATAATTGCATAAATCAAAATATCTCCCACTAAAAACTTCTATTTGCCTCATATACAGTACTGTGTATATTAGAATATAATTTAACACTTTTGTGCTAATTTTGCCACACATAAGGAAGGTGTGGATTAATAGTGAGCTGATGACGGGACTTTTATTTAAAATATGGAAGTCTGGCCTAGAGGAAGCTAATAGGATGGGCACTTAAGTGAATCCTTAATCTAGATTGCAGGGAGCTTGTGTTCATTGTAATTCATCTCACAGCCACCCTGTCAGAATGCAGTGCAGCGACTGCCAAGGCTCCACTTAAAGGAATGCATCTTTCAGTCCTGTGTGAAATAAAAAAACCCCCCAACAAATATATAAGTTATATTTATGTTAATGCCATGCCACGGTGGTGATAAACCTGTCGGGGAGCTCTGTCTGAGAAGTTGACATGTTTTATTTCATTCTGACTTCCCAAAAACGCTTCCCTCCATGTGACCTTTGTCATTGTCCTTTCTTTTCATCCCATGTCCTCAGTCCCCCTAACCATCTGTTTCAAAGCAATTTTGTGCATTTGAAAAAACATGCAAGCTAGGTTAATTGGCATCAAACTGGGGATTCTAAATTGTCCTTAGGTATGACTGTGAGAGTGAATGGTTGTCTGTCTCTCTGTGTTGGCCCTGCGATGGACTGGTGATCTGTCCAGGGTGTACCCTGCCTCTGCCTCTCGGCCAAAGATGCTGGGATAGGCTCCAGCCCCCCCCCGCAACCCGAAAAGGATTAAGCGGAAGAAGATGAATGAATGAATGTAAAGGAGCTTGGGCCGAGCGTTGCTGCTAATGCTGGGATTGTGCCCATTTTCAGGATATTGTAGGGCTGGATGGCACGGGGAGCAAATCTAATTGGAGCTGCTCTGCTCTATGCTGCTTAGCCTTGCCCACAGCTGTCATCTGGTGTCATATGGTGATGGTATTACCAAAACCAAACCACATAAACCCCTGAAGGCCGATGTAGTACCCTACCAGTCACATCGTACACATCAAATGGACTAAAAAAGTGAAAGCAGCATCATTTTGTGTGTTGATACATTCATCATAACAGGCAACAAAGCTGCAACATGTGTGCAGAGGTGAGTAGTGACTATGTTTACTCAAGCACATGTACTCAAGGAGCTTCTTCACAAAATTATACTTTGCAGAGTAGTTTAATTGTAGGATATTTTTTACTCCTACATGAGTTAATTCATGTACAGTTAGGTCCATATATATTTGGACACTAACATAAGTTTTGTTATTTTGTTATTTGTGTACCAAAGCATATTCAAGATACAGTTATATAATCAATATGGGCTGGAAGTGCAGACTCTCAGCTTTAATTTGAGTGTATTCACATCCAAGTGAGTCACATCACACAGCGAGTCTCTGGTGCTATAACCAGGTTGCTCCGGGTAGGTGGGGCTCGTCAGACTTGGGTGTCAGTCCACCTAGGAGAAGGACCACTCTGATTTCAAATCCAGGCAGGTGGTGCCCGTTAGCCTTGGCCGGCAAACTACCTAGGAGAAGGTAAACTCTGATTCCAAACCTCTGCTGCCTTGCGGCTATACCAGATTACAGGAAAAGTTTCGGGAGTAAACCTCGAGGATAAATCCGGAGTGGAGCCCTAAGGCGCTTGGCAGATGCTCAGCACTACTTCTGGAAATTCCTGCAGTAGAACTGGTCCCAAAGTGTATTGGATCATCCTTTCCTTTGGACTCAGCCAGTGACACCGAGAGGGGGACACTGACGTATGGGCAGCCCAGTGTCTCCATACTACCCCGCCCAGGCTTTTTAGCGCAAACTGGAGAGGCCACTCCAGCGGCGTCGCTAGATTCCGGAACAACACGGGACGAGGCAGTTACCGATTATAAGCTCCAATCGAATGGCGTAGGGAGGAGCGCCAGGGGTCTCGTCCGATGGTGGGAGAAGCCTTCGCAGCTTCATTGGGCAGCTACCACCCGCCTCAAGCTGGGCAGCCCCCAGCCAGTAAGGTGCCACCCCGCCATGGCTTGCCTGCTCTATTGGGTGTGTAGAGCTTAGGGGTCTCTCCTGACAAGCAAGCGTCAATCTGCATCAGGCAGTCAAAAGGAGAAAGATACGAAGACTCCAGCTCTTCGATTTGCAAGCTGGAATGTTCGCACCATGTGCCCCAGACTTACCGCTGATCTCCAACAAATGCGATGACTCCCACAAGACTGCCATCATCAATAAGGAACTGGCACGACTTAACATCAATGTTGCCTGCCTTCAGGAAACACGCCTGGCCGACAGCGGCTCTCTTAGAGAATCAGACTACACCTTTTATTGGCAGGGCCTGTCCCAGGATTAGTCCAGGCAGCATGGTGTAGGTTTTGCAGTGAGGAACTCGCTGATCGCTACCACAGAAACCCCTACAGGAGGGTCCGAAAGAATCCTCGCCCTCCGCATGAAGACATCGTTGGGCTTTGTGAACATCCTTTCTGTGTATGCCCCGACCCTCACGTCCACTCCAGAAGCCAAAGATCAGTTCTACAAGGCTCTAGAGGAAGTGCCATCTAGAATCCCCCACTCTGAAGGCTTATTTTTGCTAGGCGACTTCAATGCTCGCGTCGGAGCAGACTGGCAAGTGTGGCTGTCCTGTCTTGGCCACTTTGGCATAGGCAGGATGAACGAGAGTGGACAGAGGCTGTTGGAATTATGTTGTCATCACAGCCTCTGCATTACAAACGCCTACTTCAAGTGTAAAAAGCTGTGGAAAGTGTCTTGGAGACACCCCCGGTCCCGTCACTGGCACCAGCTAGATCTTGTCATCACCAGAAGAGCGGACCTCAGCAGTGTTCTTCACACGCGAAGCTATCACAGTGCTGATTGTGATACAGATCGTTCCCTTGTTGCCAGTAAGGTCAGACTGAAATCAAGGAAGATCCACCATGCCAAGACTAAGGGTCGCTCCCGCATCAACACCTGCAGAATTTCCGATCCGATCAAGGCTCAGACCTTTGCTGACAGCTTTCAGAGGAAACTCGAAGCTCACTCCAGTCCAATATCCCAGGCGACGTGGACGCCAAATGGAATCACCTTCACGAAGCCATCTATGACTCAGCCATGACCGCATTTGGAAAGAAAGAACGCAAAAATGCTGACTGGTTTGAGGCTCACTGGGATGAAATGCAGCCAGTCACAGAGGCCAGAATAGAAGCACTGCTGGCTCACAAGCAGAACCCTTGCCCTGGCACAAGTGACGCCCTTTGAGCCGCAAGGAGCAAGGCACAGCAGATTGCCCCCCATTGTACCATTGAGTACTGGCAGAACCTGTGCACCAACATCTAGGTAGCTGCCGATTGCGGATACGCCAAAGGAATGTATGAGGGCATCAAAACAGCTATCGGGCCCACAAGCATTAAAACAGCACTGCTCAAAGCTAAGACAGGCAAAGCCATCACCAACAAGAGCAAGTAACTCCAGCGTTGGGTCAAGCATTATCTTGAATTGTGCTTGACCCAGAACATCGTGACAGACGTTGCCCTCGACGCCTTGCCTGGTCTACCAGTCATGGAAGAGCTTGACAAAATGCCCACACTGGAAGAGCTCAGCAAAGCCATAGACTGCCTCGCCTGTGGCAAGGCTCCAGGGAAAGATGGTATCCCCCCCAGAAATTCTGAAACACAGGAAAACAGCCATCTTACAACCACTATATGATCTCCTCTGCCTTTGTTGGGAGCAAGGTCACATTCCCCAAGATATGAGAGATGCCAACATAGTCACGCTGTATAAGAACAAAGGTGACCGCAGTGACTGCAACAATTACTGCGGCATCTCTCTTCTGAGCATAGTTGGCAAAGTCTTCGCCCGGGTCACCCTGTTCCGCCTGCAGAGCCTCGCTTCACAAGTCTATCCTTAGTCCCAGTGTGGCTTCAGAGCCGGAAGGTCCACAGTGGATATGATCTTCTCCCTCCGTCAGCTGCAGGAGAAGGGTCGAGAGCAGCAGCAGCCATCGTTCCTTGCGTTCATGGACCTGACCAAAGCCTTTGACTCAGTTGGTCGAAGCGGGGTCTTCCAGATCCTGCGAAAGATTGGTTGTCCCCCAAAGCTCCTTGCAATCATCTCCTCCTTCCGCATTGACATGCATAGTACTGTTTGCTTTGATGGAGCCACCTCAGATGCCTTCCCAGTCAGCAGTGGAGTGAAGAAGGGTTGCGTTCTAGCACCGACTCGCTTTGGGATTTTTTTCTCAATGCTCCTCCACTACGCCTTCTCCGACTGTCCTGAAGGTGTCTACGTCCGCATGAGATCAGATGGAAAACTCCTCAACATTGCAAGATTTCGTGCTAAAACCAAAGTCTACGAGGTCCTCATACGTGAGCTGCTGTTTGCAGACGACGCTGCTGTAGCATCACACAGCAAGGAGGGCCTGCAGCATCTGGTTGACAAACTGTCCCACGCCTGCAAGGAGTTTGGGCTCATGATCAGCCTTAAGAAAACCAACATCATGGCAAAGATGCTGTCTCCTCTCCTATCATTACCATTGACAACACACAGCTGGAGGTTGTGGACACCTTCACCTACCTAGGGTCCACTGTTTCAAACACGCTCTTGCTGGACACCGAGATCAGCTCCAGAATCACCAAAGCAGCTGCTGTCATGGCCAAACTCAACAAGCGTGTGTGGAACAACAATCCGCTGCGTTTGAAGACCAAGTTACTCGTATACCAAGCTTGCGTTCTGTCCACTCTCCTGTACGGCAGCGAGTCCTGGACAGCCTATGCCAGGCAGGAGAAGCTGTTAAACGGGTTCCACCTCCACTGTTTTCGGCGCCTTATGCACATCAAGTGGCAGGACAGAGTCCCCAACACCAAGGTCCTTGAGCGCGCTGACTTGCCAAGCATCCCAGCATTCTCAGCCAGAGACGACTCCGGTGGCTCGGCCACGTGCACCGCATGGAGCCTGACCGTCTGCCGAAAGAAATCCTTTATGGAGAATTGCGGGTGGGCGTCCACCGTGTGGGCCGACCGCTGTTGCGTTTTAAAGATGTCTGCAAACACGACATGCAGTGTGCGCAGATCAACGCCAGTAACTGGGAGGTTATTGCCAAAGATCGAGCCACCTGGCTCCACAGTGTCAAAGAGGGTGTTCTCAAGATGGAAGCGAACACGAGAGTTCAGATGGCGACGAAGCGTGCGGTGAGGAAAGAACACAAAGCATCAGCATGTGCACCATCAATCTTCATCTGCACCAACTGCTCCAAAGACTGCCACTCAAGGATTGGGCTGTATAGTCATTTCAGGTGCTGCTCCAACCCTTGACGCGCTAACCATCGCCTCTTTGAGACGATGATTCCAGAGAGAGAGATTCACATCCAAATTGGAATTAAGGTTTAGGAATTACTACCATTTATATACAAAATCTAATTTCAGGGGCTCAAAAGTAAGTGGACAAATTAACATGACCATAAATAAAATATTAATTTCTAATACTTTGAGAATCCTTTGCAGACAATGACTTTCTGAAGTTTGGAACCCATGGACATCACCAAATGCTTGTTTTCCTCATTTGCGATGCTTTCCCAGGCCTTTACTACAGCTGTTTTCAGTTGCTTGTTTGTGGGTCTTTCTGCCTTGTTTTGTCTTGAAGTGACACACCGCCAAAAATGGAGGGTTTTTTCTTGTTAACATGTCTGTAACATGTTTTTTATGACTTACAAGACATATCAAGCGTGAACTCACTCAAATGTCTCATATCTTTGTTTTTTTTTTGGTAAAGTTTCACTTAAGCCTCACCCCCTGCAAAAAGGCGAGTTGAGACAGAACGTTTTTGGTGACATAACTATTTGCCTGACGTTATCCTCCAGGCTAGTTAGCATTTTTTAACAAACTATTTTGAAAACTTGACCCAAATTAAGATGGGTTTTTACCATTAAGCTGCTTTAAGGATCGATGCAGTTTCAGTCATTATCCTGAGCCACCGTGCAAAGGTGGCCCAGGTAGTGTTCGTCAGTACTATGACGCACCATCCAATCAGCTTTGCTGCATTTGGCTGAATCAGAGCAGACGGTATATCCCTGTACACTTCAGAATTCATCCGGCTGCTTCCATCTTTGTCACGTCATCAATAAACACCAGTGACCCAGTGCCACTGGAAGCCACCATATTTTACAGAAGATGTGGCGTGCTTTGGATCATGAGCTGTTCCAAGACTTCTCCAGACTTTCTTCTTCCCATCATCCAGGTACAGGTTGATCTTGGGTTCATCTGCCCAAAGAATGCTCTTCCAGAAATGAGCTGGCTTCTTTAGATGTTTTTTTTGGCAAAGTCTATTCTAGCCTTTCTAATTTTGAGGCTGATTACTGGTTTGCACCTTGTGGTGAACCCTCTGTATCTGCTCTCATGAAGTCTTCTCTTTATGGTAGACTTACAGTAGATGCTGATACACTTTCCCAGAGAGTGTTGACGTCCAGGCCTTTTTGAGTTCCGGAGCTCACCAGTGTGCTGTTTCTCTCAGAATGTACCAAACTGTTGATTTGGCCACTCCTAACATTTCTGCTGTCTCGCTGGTGGATTTCTTCTTCTCTTTTTTTTTTTGAAGCCTAAGAATGGTTTGTTTCACCTCCACTGAGAGCTCCTTTGACCACATGTTGTTGGTTGAAAGCAACGGCTTCTAATGCAAATGTCAGACCTGGAATCAACTCCAGACCTTTTACTTGCTTGACTGATGATGGACTAAGGAGAGAATAACCCATACAGCCCATGAAATAGCTTTTGAGTCAATTGTCCAATTACTTTTGAGCCCCTGAATTGAGGAGTTTTTGTTTAAAATGGTTGGAATTTCTTAAATGTAACTCCAATTTGAATGTAAAAACCCTCAAATTAAAGCTGAGAGTCTGCACTTAAAGGCCACATTGATTATATAACTGTATCTTTGAATATATTTTGGTAAACAGCTAAAATAATCAAACTTGTCAGTGTCCAAATATATACGGACCTAACTGTACATTTAGTCACATAGGATCAAATCAATGGGCGGGATAGGCGGACATGTCCTTTCTGTTTTTTTGTTTTTTACATAATTGAAGAAAATGCATTTGAAGCACCCATGCTAAGCATAAATGACAATAAAATATGATTGTTTTAATTTTGAAATATTGGGCCTCCTCTCTCAGTAGAGAGTGCTTTCACACCTACAGGCTTGAGTTTGTTGCAGTCGATCTCGAGTTTGTTTTCTCCGTTAGTGCGCTTTGTTTCGTCAGGTGATTGCACTTGGGTGCGCACCAAAACAACCGTAGTGAGACCCCCGAAAAAGAGGTGGTCTCGATCCGAATCATGTGGAGAACTCTGGCGTGGTCCTCCAGGTGAGAAAGCATACTGAACTAAAACAGGACCAGAAGCTAGAAAACACATGACTTGAGGGCATTAGATTATGAGCAGATTTTAATTTATTTCTTTTGAACACCTGAAGCATACTGCAGGATGAATCATGCACAAATGTGGAGTGATGAGGAGGTGCAGACTGGTTGGATGATTACGTAAATGTTTCTCCATCCAAAGCACACAACAATAAGCAAAAAAGCACTTGTTAGGAAATGGTCTGGGGACAAGGGGATTCAGAAGTCAGCTGCAACACCACTAAAAAGCTCTGTGATGAGTACAAAATGGGGAGTTTTAGTGTTGCACTGTAATCTGTGACCCTTCACAATCTGCCACCTTATCACTTCACCTGCATAATAAATAATGCAAACATTGAAATAATTTTTGGGAGCTCTGTCCGCCTCTCACATTAATTTAGACACTTCTATTCTCATTGCTCGACAACACACATATGCAGTCAATGTACAACATCACCGCGTACAGTCACACATTCTGATGGGTCACATATTTCCAAGCAACTTTGGCAAGGAAAATAACTTCCTCTATTTACTTTTCTTGTTCCCATGGCAAAAAAAAACCAAAACAAAAAAACAACAACACCTGACTAACAAGACGAGAACCTGAAGTGATTCCTTGCTTAAATTGACGTGACTCATTTTGGTCCGCTTGAATTTTTTCCTGTGTGAAAGGGAGCCGAACCAAGGGGAAAATGATACAAAGTAAGAAATTTATCAACAGATTCGGATCAAAGCAAACAAACTTAGGGGTGCAAACACCCTCAGATACCTCACAGTGGTTTGGTCCACAGAGCATCACCAGTGGTCTCCACCGCTTTCTCCCTCCTCCCTACCCCTTCACACACATACAATAGCTTTCAGTAGGAGCCTACAGCATCTTGCAGTGTCCAGGTGTCCAACACAAAGTGGAACACCTGGTAACCCCAGTTGTGGAAGCGATAGGAAATATAACAATGAAAACAATACTTTAAATATTTTTCACAGATTTAACCATATTATTTTGAAAGTGTACTTTCATCAAAAATGGGATATTTTTATGTGTACACAAAGTTAAACTGTATCTGGAACATTTCTTTACATTTACAAGTGAAATGTCTTAAATCAATGCAAAAATGTTTTTACAAGTGCCAGAAAAAGTCATTTTTTTCTCAAAAATGTGTAAAAAGTTGCAAATTTATATCTCATTTTGCATTTATATTCTTCTTATTGTTATTTGCAATTTTTTGTCAAGATAGGGGTGCTGAAGTTTATTACAAAAAAGGTGACTGCACGCTCTGCGTTTCTTATGCAATCACTGTTGTCCCACTAAAGCCAGGGAACATGCTAATGAGGGGAAAGCTTGTTCTTGCTTTTCTCTGCTTCAGTTGGGGTGCACTCCGCCAATGTTTTCTCCCACAAACGCCACAATCTGTGCACATCTCTGCCCTTATGACTCCGTCAGGATGAGCGCTGCGAAGCGTCTTAGGAGGGATGAAATCTCTAAGTAGTTTAGCTGGTCATGACATCATCTTTCACTCAGCTACAAAAGTGATGACTGGCCCCCAAATCCCTCTCGGATCAATGCTCTTATGAAGGCTCCTCCGTTTCCATGGTCACACCTCATCCCTGGCTTGCGGTTTCCACAGAAACTTGACGAGCCGTGGCACATCCCACTCAGCCGATCCACAGCAAACCAAAGCAGATGCCTTGAAAGTCAGTTTTTTGTGGCATCCTGTAAAAGTCAACAGAAAATGCACAGGGAGACAGTAATCTTACATGTTTACAGCGGCTGTTCTTCGAAAGCAAATCGACACAAATCCTCATGGTTCTCACAGGCTGGGATTGTGTTGAATTAGTAATGCCAGTGTTAAGGTCACAAAATGGTTTCAGCTTCTCTGGGTAAGTAAGCCACCTACATATCACTCACAGATGTGCTTGTATTATTATTATTGTTGATATGACAATCACAGCAATTACTCCATTAAAAATTGCAATTTTTTATATTGAATATTTACTCTTCAACCCAAAGGAAGACAAAAGAAGAGGAAAACAGCAGCCTTGTGTGTAGCAGAATGGAATATACGCACTCTGTTGGACAGAACAACATCACACCGCCCAGAAAGACAGACTGCGCTTGTGGCCCTGGAAATGAACAGGTACAATGTTGACATAGCTGCACTCAGTGAAACAAGACTGCCTGGATATGACAGCTTGGAAGACCATGGGTACATCTTCTTTTGGAGTGGGAGATCAACTCAAGAAAGGAGAGAAGCAGGAGTGGGCTTTGCAGTTAGAAAGGAGATAGCAGCAATGCTTGATGAGGAACCGGTGCCAATCAACGACAGGATAATGACTATGAGACTCCCACTACAGCGGAAGATATATGCCACACTCATCAGTCTATATGCCCCAACAATGACCAACACAGAGGAGGTGAAGGAAGAGTTCTACAGTGATTTACGTGAGACTATCAGGCGTGTACCGACTGATGACAGGCTGATACTCGTTGGAGATTTTAATGCCAGAGTTGGTTCGGACACTGAGAAATGGAAAGGAGTCCTAGGCAGTCATGGAGTAGGCAAGTGCAATGCTAATGGAGAACTTCTACTTGCACTATGTTCAGAGTACAACCTTGTGATAACCAACACTCTATTTAAGCACAACGACACACACAAGAAGACATGGATGCACCCAAGATTCAAGCACTGGTACTTATTAGACTACATCATAGTCAGGCAGAGAGACATAAGGGATGTATTGGACACCAGAGCAATGAGAGGCACAGACTGTGGTACTGATCATGTTATGCTGAGATCTAGATTAAGGATTTGCAGACGAAAACAGCACTGCAGGACAGGTGCGAAGCCACCACGGAAGATAAACACTAGTGCACTGAAAGGCCAAAAGAAGCAGGAAGAACTTACACAGGAAATGGATGAAAACTTGAAAGACTGGCGCAGCAACAACTCAGAGAATGACATAGAAGAGAAATGGGCAACACTGAAGGATACGGTGTATCAGACTGCGAGTGATGTGTTAGGCTACCCTGAGAAGAAACATCAAGATTGTTTTGATGAGCATGATGAACACCTGAAGAAATTACTAGAAGCAAGGAATACAGCTAGGCAGGAAAACCTACAGTGTAACACAAGGTCGAAGAAGAAGAAATACTCAAAGGCTCAGAGTGAGCTACAGATGTACACCAGAGAGATGAAGTCCAACTGGTGGGATGAAAAAGCGGAGAAACTTCAAACTGCAGCAGACAGGAAGGACATGAAAACATTCTTCACAGGTTTGAGAGAAATCTACGGCCCCAAACCAAGAGGATTGATCCAACTAAAGGCTATGGATGGTGAAACGGTTTTGCAGGAGAAAGACAAGATCCTGGACAGATTTGCAGACCACTTTGACCAACTACTAAACAACCCTGGAGATCTCACTGAAGAGGCTAAAGAAGCTCTAGTGCAGCGATCAGCTGTATCAAGTCTGGATGAACCACCAAATTTTGATGAACTAATGGCAGCTATCAGGACAACACAGGATGGTAAAGCACCAGGAAAGGATGGAATTCCAGCAGAAGTGTGGAAATTTGGTGGTGTTCAGCTGACCAACTGCCTGCACAAGCTTATCCAAGAGATATGGGATGCCCAGAAAGTACCTCAAGACTGGAAGGATGCAAGTATTGTGCCTTTGTTCAAGAAAGGTGACAGGGAAGATTGTGGAAATTAACGAGGTATATCACTGTTTGCCACTGTTGGTAAGATTCTCTCATGTGTACTACTTAACAGACTCAGTGAACACATCTTGCAGAATGTACTACCGGAAAACCCAGTGCGGCTTTAGAAGTGGAAGAAGCACAATGGACATGATTTTCTGCTTGAAACAGGTTCAAGAAAAGTGAATCGAACAGAACATGCCGCTTTATGTAGTCTTCATAGACTTCAGTAAAGCCTTCGATACTGTTTCGCAACAAGGATTTTGACAGGTACTCAAGAAATATGGTTGTACAGAGAAGTTTGTCAGCCTGATCGAGGCACTCCATACAGGTATGCAAGCAAACGTGGCAATGAGTGGTTCCGTATCTAAAGACTTTTCAGTAAGCAACGGGGTGAAACAAGGGTGTGTGCTGGCACCTACACTCTTCTCACTATATCTGGCAGCCATGCTTGAGGTGGCCTTCAAAGACACTTCAGAAGGAGTATACATTCAAACAAGGAAAGAAGCAGACTTGTTCAATGTGGCACGGTTTAAAGCCAAGAGTAAGACATCGATAAAGGTAGTAAGAGAAATGCTCTTTGCCGACGACAGTGCCCTAGTTGCACACAGCGTGGAAGATATCATTTAGTGGAGAAATTTGCAAGAGCAGCTAGCCATTTCAGCCCCCAAATCAACATCAAGAAGACAGAGTGCCTTTATCAACCACCAAAGTTCCAGTTATCAACATCACTACCAGAAGAGATCAGCATTGGTACAGAGCCACTAGTCAAGTGCAAGACTTTCAAGTACCTAGGGAGTACTGTTTCAGAGAATGCTAGGGTGGAGGATGAACTATCTCTCAGAATGGGAAGAGCGAGTGCTGTGTTTGGAAACTTGAGCGAGAGACTGTGGAACAATTGATACGTGTCTATCCGTGTGAAATGCAAAGTGTACAGAGCAACAGTACTGGCTACTCTATTGTACGGTGCTGAAACTTGGACTGTCTACAGAGTGCAGGTGAAGAAACTCCATGCGTACATGATGAGACACCTTGGAGCCATAATGAACATCTCATGGAAAGACAAGATAACCAACATAGAAGTGTTGAAACGAGCTGGTCTACCATCAATGGAGGACATGCTAATACAGATGAACCTGAGATGGATCGGACATGTTGAGAGGATGGACCACCAGCGTCTCCCTCGGCAGTTACTCTACTCACAGTTATGCGAGGGCAAACGCAATCAGGGTAGACCAAGGCTCAGATTTAAAGACACTGTAAAGAGAAACTTGAAGAAGTTGGACATAGACAGGAGTTCCTGGCAGCGGAAGGCTAAGGACAGAGCTGTGTGGAGGAATCTGATCAGACCTAAATGAAACAGTCATTGTCGCCCACGACAGACTGCTATGATGATGATGATGACTCTTCAGCCCAGAAGTGAAATCAGTTTGACACATTAAAAATGAATATACATCTCAAAAAATGAGAATCTCATGATTCAGTAATTTAATTCAGAGAGCTACAGTTGGGGGAAATAAGCATTGAATGCATCATCATTTTTTCAATACATACTGTATGTTTCCAATCAGGCTACTCACGTGGAATTTTCACCAGACTTTGGTATTAACTCGAGGAATCTGCACAGACAGAGAAATCAAAACATTTAAGTTCATAAACTAGAAAAGCACTCAGAGAGTGCATACCTCTGCCGAGGCTCCTTCAAAAATAGCAAAATAGGGCCTTGGTAGAGCTCCAAAATCTAATGGGTTCTTCTGCAGCCCAAGGACTATCTCTGGTGAAAATTTCATCAAAATCCATTCAGTAGTTTTTGTGTTATCTTGCTAAATCACTGCTAGAAGATTGAGCCTTGGTGAAGGCATGCACTCATGGATCACCTCCAAAATGTAATGGGTTTGTGTGTAGGCCAAGAGCCACCTCTGGTGAAGATTTCATCCAAATCCATCCGGTAGTTTTGAAGTATTGTTTCTGACACCCTGTGAGAAGACAAGAGCCTTGGTGGAGGTATGCATTCTCAGATCATTACCAAAATGTAATGGATTTGTCTCTACTCCAAGAACCACCTCTGGTGAAAATTTCATCCAAATCTGTAGTTTTTGCTGCACAAATACAAACAAAGCCCTTGGTGGAGGTATGCACTCTCAGATCATCACCAAAATCATCTGTTCCCTGTGCCATTACACACCATTCCTGAAAATTTCATCAAAATCCATTCATAACTTTTTGAGTTATGATGCTAACAGACAGACAGATAAACCAACAAACCAACACCAGCAAAAACATAACCTCCTTGGCAGAGGTAAAAATTAAACATTGTTCAGTGCTAAAGTTAGTATGTTTACATATTGTGTGGGTCAGGTGGCTTTCAATAACATCCTTAGCTTGCCTGCTATGTCGCCAGAGTTACGTCTGCACCCACTTCGAACCCAGTCTTAAACCGCACACTTTGCTTGCTTTTTCTTGGTGTCTTCAGATGAAATAATGTCAGTCATCACATAGTATGTGGATGGAGACCCCATTTCTTTTCGTTCCAAGCCACTTTACTTTTTCTGCAGTGTTTGGTGGTAAACAGCTGCACTGCTTCTGGGGTGCGGAGGTGCGTGGCCACGCACACAACTCTGCAGACATGTCTTAAAGGGGAAATCCATGAAAACTCGATATTAATATATGAAATAATTTTTAAAAATTCCTGGATCCAGATCATGATCTGGATCACCACCAAAATCTAATCATCTGTTCCCCATGCCATTACACATCTTTCCTGAAAATTTCATCAAAATCCGTTCATAACTTTTGGAATAATGTTGCTAACAGACAGACAGACAGACAGACAAACCAACGACAGCAAAAACATTACTTTCTCCCATGGCAGAGGTAATAAAGTTATGTGTAATAAAGTGGAAATCCTTAAGAGCATACACTGTAGATTTAGTTTTAAAGACCAAAAAGGGATTTCTGTGTGTTGTTTTACAGTTCCCCAAAAAAGCTTCCCATAAAGTTTGGTCTGAAAGTCATTTTAAGTCTGCTTATTAATATTAATGATCCTCTGATTTGATTGGGTGAAGGTATTTTGTCTGGGCCAATCATAACTAACGAGGCAGCCAGGGTGTGCTTTTTCTTTAACTTAAACTCCATTTCCACTACAGGCCGGGGGATCCTGGGTTCAATCCCAGCCCCCAACCAACAGTGATCTGTGTGGAGTTTGCATGTTCTTCTCGTGTCTGCGTTGGTTTACTCTGGGATTTCTCCGGTTTCCTCCCACATGCCAAAAACATGCAAGTTAGGTTAATTGGCATTAAACTGGGGATTCTAAATTATCCTTAGGTATGACTGTGAGAGTGAATGGTTGTCTGTCTCTCTGTGTTGGCCCTGCGATGGACTGGCGATCTGTCCAGGGTGTACCCTGCCTCTCGCCCAAAGATGCTGGGATAGGCTCCAGTCCCCTCGCGACCTGAAAAGGATTAAGTGGAAGAAGATGGATGGATGGTTGGAACCAGGAACTAATTTTACAGGAGTTTCCACCATAGGAACCTTCCCGAAAAGGGAACTTTTCAGGAACTTGTAGGGGCTGAAAGAAGCCCCTGGTCATGGGTAGGTATCCCAGAACGACCCCAAAAACTGCTGGGTGGGGTTTAGGATTGACTCACTGTTGACTGGATAAAATTTGGAATCTCAACCAGAGTGCTACATAAACAAAACACATGCAAATGAAAGCACTAAATTTGACCATAAAATGATAATAACAACAATATAATGCTTAAAAAATTAGTTAGTATTACAGCAGAGAGGGATGATGCAAAACACTGGCTGTTACTGCTGGTCTTTGCAGGTTGTGAGCCCATTCAGCTGGCCATCGGGAGAGTGAGCCCCCGCTGGTGCTTCCCCCGATGTGCTCAGAGTTATTAAGTATTATAGTGTTTAAGAATGAACATGAACTTGTTTTCTTGGCATTATTTGATCTAAAAGCACATCAAAAAAGCACATCTACAAGCAATATCTTTTTTGTTGTTTTGGTTAGTTGTCATTTTCTATAAATAAATGCTTTAAATGAATGAATGCACATTCTTTCAGTGTGGCAGCATTGTTCAACGTCCAGGACTGATCCCTACGTCTTATGGACTATTTCAACTTAATCCCTTTCTCAGGGCGATTTCGGCTCGATAGAGTGCTTCTTTGTAGTGATGGCCAAATGAGGCTTTCTGGAGGACTTGAGGCCTTTCATCAAAATGGCTCATACAGACAAAGCGTCATATGGGACTTCATTTTCTCTACCAGGCCATCTAGTGGACAAAACGTATACAACATGCTGATTTTTACAAGGGTATTACTGGTTTAATGTGTATTTTTTTTTCATTTCAATAAATAAAAGTCTTTTAAGAAACATCAATAAGGCAAAAAAAAATTAAACTGAGGTGACTACAGTGAATGTGCTTGCACTACTTATCTACTTTTTTTTTTTTTTTAAGAAATAATAACTTTTCAACAGTCATACTGTCTTTCTCAGTACATTCATCTCTGTCCTCATTGTCATGCAGGGCACAATAGTGCCTCAGCATAATGATATGTTATTGTTGTATCCAAGCTCTTTGAAACACAACAGACACTTCACTGTGCAAATAAAAATAAATTATTAGAATGACCCAGCAGGGACTTGAACCCTAGTTTCCCAACTGTAGGATAGATATTTTACCCTTAAGCTACTACTTATGAGTAGTTGAGGCTTTCTTGAACACTTGAGCCTTTAATCAAAATGGTTCATATAGTTGAGGCCTCTTGTGAAACTTCATTTGCTCTACTAGGCCATGTAGTCAACAAAGTATACAGCATGCAGCTTTTTACAAGGGCGTTATTGGTTTTATGTGTATTTTTTCAGTTTCAATAAATGTGCTGTCTTTTAAGAAATATCAATGATAATAAGGGAAAAAAGAAATAATAAAACTGGGGTGACTCCAGTGAATGTTTCTGTGTTACTTTGTGTGCTTGTACTACGTATCCATTTTTATTAAGAAATAATAAATTTTCAACAGTCTTATACTGTCCCAGTATATTCAACTCTGGCCTTATTCTCATGCAGGGTGCAATAGTGCCTCAGCATAATGATGATCCAAGCTCTTTGAAACACAACAGATACTTCACCTTGCAAATAAAGAGACAAGAATGACACAGCTGGGATTCAAACCCAGGCCTCCTGCTTGTAGTACAAAGGCTTTACCACTAATCCATCACCTCAGCTGCATTAAATAGCCACTACTTGTGGGAAATACATTAATGGGAGAAATGTGCTCAAAATGGTCCCAAACAGGAGAAGTCTGTCTTTTTGCTGCTGCCTCCATGTGAAAATTGGCTGTGACAAATCCCTTACACAGTCAAACATGACAACACAAAACGTGATGGATGGGGATTTCTATTGGGTATCGCTGCTCACTTTATTTCATGTTGCGTGCAAAATCATGGACAGCTTCCCGACCCAGTCACGTGGTCCGACATCAACACACGAAATGTGCCTCGCCAAATATTTCCTGGATAAGCTCAGAGCTCTGGAGCCTGCCTTCCCATCACTACTTCTTTGCAAGTTTTTATAAGTTTGCATTTTTGTGTGTCCTGCACAGCTTGTTTTGTATCATCCTTTTGTTAATAAATGTCACTAAACACCTCAGCGAGTGGGTCTGTCTCTCTACCCCGGAGGGGCGTTTATGACAGAATGCTGCCGCCTCACAACAAGACCCAGCTGCTATTTTAGTGGACATTTTTTTATTTTTCTTGTGTTTTTCACCCACCTGGTTCTGGAGCTCATAATGTCACCGGCTTGCCAGCCTCACCCAATCAAAGGAGAAAGGGCAGCAGGGTCTCCTAGCCTGGAGGAGGAGTGGGCGGTGGAGTTCATCCAGAGTTTTGTGGATGAGGCTCTTATCACCCGCGGTCCCAAGAAGACCTGGGAGAGTTTGAATGGAGCAGTGGGGCTTCTGGAGGCACACCCCGGCCTCTGGAGGTATCCTCAATATGCAGGACTGCTGTCCACAGTCACTGCGCTTCAGCGTTCGTTCCCCGGGTTGGTAATGGGGCCCACCTCGACAGAGGTCCATCCCTTCTTCTGATTCCACAGCTCCAGAACCACCACCACGTCATCCCACTCCAGACTGCCAGAGGAAACCTCCCGCCTCTTCGGCAGCCATTTCCCTGACACCGAGCCCGACAATTCCCGCGGCAGAGCCTCTCTCCTCCTCTCCTTCGCCGGTTGTTCTGCCAGCTTTTGCTCTCTCCGCTGCTGCTGCAACTTCTGTCCCCTCGGTGTGTCCTCCCGTTGCCGAGAGGTCCTCCAGGATTTCCCCGGCTACACCCACTTCCGTGTCTACAGGGGCGGCTCCTCCACAATCCACTGGGGGGCCCAGGTTCACCATAGACACGGAGAGGGATGACTGCCCACCAGCTGCAGCAGATCACATCGGACACCAGGATGACATGCAAGTGTCATTTATTTCTTCTTCTATTTATGATGATATGCCTTGCCTGATTCCTGGGAGAGAGACTCAGGTTATGTAGTCCCCTGAGCTCTCTCCACCTGCTGCAATTACTAAATCCTCACCTGCCCTCTCCGTGTCTCCTGATATTCCTGAGTGCCCACCGTCCCCGGAACCGAGCCGCCGGACGATGGAGGAGCCTGAGGCCCTGAAGGACCCAACTCCAGTGTCAGCAGAGAGCGGAACCCCTAGCTGCCATGCTGGAGGAATCACCTGCGTGGGTCTCTTCACCTGGGGGGACAAGGACTGCAACCACTGTCATACCTGCTGTGGAGGCTGCTGCAGCAGAGTTCGGGGCCAAGCTGGACCTCCAGAGGGCTAAGCCCGAAGCGACATCATCGCCTGGATCGTCGGAGTCCTGGATGGTGGTGGAGCTCGAGCTCAGGCAAGTGTTCTATAGGCCCTTAGAATAGAGGGTCAGTATTAGTGAAGTGCTTTGAATGGTCTTTGAGACTAGAAAAGCGCTATATAAGTACAGGTCCTTATCCCTCCCCCCTTATCCCTTTTTTATATTTCTCTTATCTGTCCTAGAGCAATCTTGACTGGCTCTTGGTGAGGAGAGCCGGATGCAGCCGCCCGCTGCACCTGAGCTCGCCTCACCAGGCTCTGCCGCTGCCGGTGACCCTGATCCTCCTTCTCTGTGTGTGGTGTCTGAGCTTCCTCCCAGGGTTGCCAGGAATGTTCCAGCCATGCCAGAGGTCTCCGTGGGTCCAGGCTCGCCGCCCGAGGTCACCAGAGGTCCAGATTTCCCCACTGTGGAGGTCATCGCGGGTGCTCAGTCCCAGCCCAGGACCTCCGTGGGTGCAGCTCCCCCTCTGTCTGAGGCCGTTGTCTGGGTTCCTCCTCCACAAGCCGAGTCTCCGTGGGTGCTGTGTCCAGGCCGGGGATCTTCATGGGTGCTACGCCCCAGCCTCAACCCGACGTGGGTGCTGCGCTCCGGTATGGGCCCGCCATGGGCGTTACGCCCCAGCCCGGGGTCCACGGTGGGTGCAGCATTGGCCCAGCCCGGGCCCACTGACGGTGCTACAGTGCTCCAGCCTGGAGCCACCGAGGGTGCTGCAGTGCTCCAGCCCGGAGCCACCGACGGTGCTGCAGAGCTCCAGCCCGGAGCCACCGAGGGTGCTGCAAAGCTCCAGCCTGGAGCCACCGCGGGTGCTGCAGATCCTCAGCCAGAAGACGTCATGGTCCCCTTTCCTCTTCTGCCAGACGCCATTGTGGTCCCTCATCCTCCTCCACCACCAGACACCGTTGTGGTCTCCCCCCTCCAGCCCTGCTTCCTGTCATTGGGCCTTCCCATGGGGAAGCCGCCTCCGGGGTCACCCCTCCGGTCCTGGTGGCTTAAAAACTCTAGCCAGCCACCTGAAAGACTGTGCCACTGGGTTGGGTGGTCCATTTTCTCCGGCAGGCCACCTGACTCATTCCATCTGGCTGTCCGGCTGGCCTGGGACTTCGGCCAGCCACCTGAACTGTCTGGGGGGCCCAAGGCCTTGATGTAGTGTGGGAGTGGGTCCTGAGCGGGCTCTATGTTTTTGTTCCCCCTAACCAGTTTCCCCCACTTCCCACCCTGACTGGTGTATAACTTTACCATTTCTTTTTTTTTGGGGGTGGGGTTGGTTTTACCTGGGGGTGTCTGGTATCCACACCTTAAAGAGGGGGCTCTGTCATGAGTCTGAGTGCATGTTTCGTCAGAGCTCAGACTCTCACCTTATTTCTAAGTTTTGTCTGTTGTTATTATTATTATGTTGTCAGTTTGTGTATATTTTTTGGTTTTGTGACTAGAGCCCTCCTCTTTCTCCAGACACTTCCCACCAGCTACTCACTGCCTGCCCTCCTACTATATCAGCTGTGAGCAGCTGTAATTAGGTCACCGGCTCACTCAGTGGCACGCACCTGTTGCTCATTTCAGTTATTTAAGGCTGCCTGCACATTCTCTCAGTGCAGCAGCATTGTTCAATGTCCAGGACTGATCCCTACGTCTTAAAGACTATTTCAACTTAATCCCTCTATCAGGGCAATTTCGGCTTGGGAGAGTGCTTCTTTGTAAGTTTTTCTAAGTTTGCATTTTTGTGTGTTCCTGCACAGTTTGTTTTGTATTATCCTTTTGTTAATAAATGTCACTAAACAGTTCAGCAAGTGGGCTTGTCTCTCTGCCGCGGGGGGCCGTTTATGACAAGATTGATGTGTCCTTGTGTTGGAATTCAACAGATACGCAAATTAAATGGCTGCTATACATTTAGAGATGCTAATTTAGGAAAGATTTTGTAGTGGTCTCTTAATTTTTTTTAAGGGCTGTACTGTATGTGGCAACATATGCATCAAGGCCGGCAGCTCAGGCTAGACACACATGGTTGTCCAGCTGGGGACAGAGTGCCCCGCTGATGCTGCTTGTGCAGATCTGGTCCTCTTCACAACTGTGAAACAACAACAGTGGCAAGTTGGTCCCATGCGCTCCACTTCACATTCATTCTGTGCATAATCATTTCTCTATGATTTCAACATATTTTAATCGTAATTTTCTTTGCTGTGATGCGTCAGGGGCAGGAGACACGAAACACGATGCGGGAGAGGACCAGATACAGGGCTGGCCCTTACCAAGTTCCTGTCCCCTAAAATTGGTTCCCGATATGGAAACGGGGCTTTAGAGAATTAACGGTCGGGCTTGTTGGTTTGTGACATCATAAAATTCAGGAAGCGAAATCTGCTCATTTTTGAAGCGTTTAACTGAATGAAGACAGTATGTTTTTCTTTTTGAAATAAGCATTTTAATTTTTTAATAATACTCGTGACCCAGGTATGTATTTTATAAAGTTAAAATGGATGAAAACACCATTTTGCACAATCTGACACTTTTAAAATCCCTGCATTAATTGTATTAGTTGTGTCTCTGTTGCCTTGGAGATAAGAGAAACCTCCTTTTGCTTTTTTTTTTCTTTCAACCAATAGCATTAATCCCTGATTGTCACAGCGTGGTGCAGAAAGAATACTGATCTATGTTGTTGTTTCCTCTGCAGCGCGGGCTATGATGCTGTCCTGGACAGAAATGTAGCCATCAAGAAGCTGAGCAGACCCTTCCAGAACCAGACCCATGCCAAACGGGCGTACCGGGAGTTGGTGCTCATGAAATGTGTCAATCACAAAAATGTAAGTTTTTCAGCTGAGATGGGAGGAACTCAAACCTATTCCTTGTCATAGCTGAACACATTTCAGACTGTCTCTATTTCTGGCTACAGCAACCAGACAAGTTGCTGTGATGTTTTGACTGTGCAAATATCATGCCTCCAGAAATGTACTGAACTGGCAAGAGAATGAAGCATGGAGCTCTTGGAGGCATGTTTGTATTCACCAGTGTGGCAGTTTCCATTTTTTCCACATTTATCCTCTCTCTTTTGTTCCATTTAACTTCCTCAGCTTAATCTATCTCACTCAGCGGTGCCCTTTACCAGGGTCATGAGCAAAATCCAACCAAAGTCTTCATGCTTGTGTATGCCCAGAGTCATTCCTGCCTATAAAACAGAGAACACAGATGCAATGGGCCCTCTCAGCCACTAGGGGCCTCACCAGCCTAGAAGTTCTTTTTTAACATTTTTTGGAGGGGGGGTATTGAAATTATCTTAAATTTTTTTTCTCATAAATTTGCAATTTTGCTCTCTAAAACCTGCAGCTTTTTTCTAATGAATGAACACTTTTTCTTGTAAATTTACAATTTTTTCCTCATAATTTCATTTTTTTTCTAATAAATGTGCAACTTTTTTTCTTGTAAATGTATAATTTCTTTCTCATAAATTTGCTATTTTTGTCTTGTAAACTTGTAACTGTTTTCTCATAAATTTGTGACTTTTTTTTTTATCAGTTTACAACTTTTTTCCTGTGAATTTGCAATGTACCTTTGTAAATTTTAACTTTTTTTCCACATAAATTTGTAACTTTTTTCTTGTAAATTTGCAACTTTTTGTAAATTTTTAACTTTTTCTTATAAATTTGAATTTTTTTTGTCACTTAACAACTTTTTTCCTGTGGCAACTTTTCTCATAAATTTGCAACTTTTTTCTTGTAAATTTGACTTTTTTCTGTAAATTTGCATCCGTTTTCTGATAAATTTACAACTTTTTTTTTCCTGTAGATTAACATTTTTTCTTGTAAATTAATAACTTTTTTGTAAATTGGCAATACTTTTTCTTGTAAATTTGTGACTTTGTCACATTACAACTTTTTTTCCTATAAACTTACAAACTTTTTTTTGTAAATTTGCAACATTTTTCTTGTAAATTTGTGAGTGTTTTTTGTAAATTGGCAACATTTTTTTCTTGTAAATTTGTGACTTTTTGTCAATTTACAACTTTTTTCCTATAAATTTGCAATTTTTTTCTTGTAAATTTGACTTTTTTTTTCCTGTAAATTTGTGACTGTTTTCTGTAAATTGGCAACCTTTTTTCTTGTAAATTTGTGACTTTTTTGTGACTTTACAATTTACAAACTTTTTTGTAAATTGGCAACATTTTTCTCATAAATTTGTGACTTTTTTCCTTGTAAATTTGTGACTGTTTTCTGTAAATTGGCAACATTTTTTCTTGTAAATTTCTGACTTTTTTTTGTTAATTTACTTTTTTCCTATAAATTTGCAAGTTTTTTTCTCATAAATTTGTGACTTTTTTCCTGTAAATTTGTGACCTTTTTGCCAATTTGCAACTTTTTTCCTATAAATTTGCAAGAGTTTTTTCTCGTAAATGTGTGACTTTTTTTCTTGTAAATTTGTGACTGTTTTCTGTAAATTGGCAACATTTTTTCTTGTAAATGTGTGACTTTTTTCTTGTAAGTTAACAATATTTGTAAACTGGCAACTTTTTTTCCTATAAATTTGTGACTTTTGTCAATTTACAGCTTTTGTCTTGTAAATTTGCTAACTTTTTGTAAATTTGTGATTTTTTTTTTTTATCAATTTACAGCTTTCTTTTTCTTGTAAATTGTCCATTTTTTTCTTGTAAATTTACAATGTTCATGTCGATGCTGGTTAAATTTTTATTCTGTGTAATGGTTGAATTTTTCTTTTCATCTATACAATGACCCAAGTTTAGCTTTTTATGTTTTTTTGGGGGGAAACTAATGACACCCCCCGCCCCCTGAACACACACACCATTTTAAAGGGTTTGAACCACAAATATCTGCTCCCAGACACAATCTTGCTTAGGGCCCCAATAAGCTAGAAAGGCCCTGTGCATGTGTGCATTGTGATTGTATTTATGAAAGCTTTAAATTGATCCATGCTTTTCTTTCTCTTTCAGATCATCAGTTTATTAAATGTCTTCACACCACAGAAATCATTAGAGGAATTCCAGGATGTGTAAGTATTCTTTTACATCTGGAGTGTAGTGAGTGAAAGTACTCCAGGTGTAATGTGAGGCTGCTATAGGTGTCCTGCTCTCATACTAAATGATAGATGAGAGTGCTTTCACTTTTAGAATCTATTTCAGTCAGGTGTCGGCGACCTCTACTATAAAAAGAAACATTTCAAGCAATTTTTTAAAAAAAAAACCTACAGTAATATGCATTTTCTCCATTTTTGACTTTTGCATCTTTTGATACATAAAATTGCAAATATCTTCTCATAAATTTGTGAACTTTTGTAGATTTTCGCCCAAACCACATGGAGTCAGTGTTTAATAGGCAAAACAGCAGCATGCAGCTCCAGAGCCACAGGGTGCAAATCCCTGATGAAAAGTCTATCTCAGAGGAGACTCTTGTTTGTTCCGCACAAATGTCAGATCTCTCAACCTCTCACACATCAATAAAACACTTCCTTAGGTATCTAGTGATGGAGCTGATGGATGCCAACTTGTGCCAGGTGATTCAGATGGAACTCGACCATGAGAGAATGTCCTACCTGCTCTACCAGATGCTGTGTGGTATCAAACATCTGCATTCAGCCGGCATCATTCACAGGGTAGGAGAGAAAGATACGTAGGTCTACCATCAACTCGGCACAGCTGATGAAGAATAACTAGGGGGAAATGTACAGGCTTTTGCACCCCTGAGTCCGGGTTCAATAGTCACACAGACTGTACCTGTGAATACCTCTGTCTAGCTGTTACGTAGCCATGCAGGTGGTGATGAGTAAAGTAGTAGTAAGTATATGAAAATGTAGCACACACATCCGCAAGTGGTATGCAGGTGTGGGCAGGGGATCTAAAACTTTTACGTACAAGTTTTCCACCCATCAGCACCTTCATACTACCTGCATATAACTTGGGTCTGCATGTGCTGCACTTCAATATGCTTACATTAAACATCACCACTTTAAAGGGACATGTGATGGAAATTTCACGTTTCAGTGCTTTTGCGCATCTGTTTGGGTATCTGGAGATGCTAGCAGTGGAAAAACAAACAAAAAAACCTAACAACCCAAAAACAAAACCCTATTACTTTGATAGGGCCAGCCTTTGTCTCTATAGCTCTCTCTAAAGGAGAAGTTTAGATTTTGTCGAGCTTGTGACGTGAGAACCAGATTTCACTGGAATGATGCTGCCCTCCCAGCTTCATCTCTGTTATGTATGGAAAATACCTGGGTGATGAAGTTGGCGAACACAGCTTTATTATTGAACTACGTACAGAGCAGTACATGGTATGCACCAGTATATGCATCTGGCGCAAGAGGTTCGTAAGATGGCGCCCATCCCTTATATAGGGCAGTGCAGTGACATGACAGAAGGTGCAGGTCACCACACTGCACTTCACAATAAAGTGCCACAATCCCATATACCTTATTTTCTCCCCCCTTAGTAAAGTCCAAAACCACACACACAACTGAGACCCACCCCAATTTAGGACCCAAATCACTCTTTAAAATACCGAAAATTAATGTGCTTAATTGGCCTAACACATTCACTCAAAACAACCTATAATAGGATTGGTGGGTGGACTGCCACACAGCCCGCACGGCATGGTGAATTATTCTGCCACCAAATAAACTAAAAAAGTCCTTTATTCAAACTAAAAATCACAGCCGCGCTCCTAAACTAAAACACAAATACACACATATATATAACCCCATAACATAACATGGACATAAAACACACAGAACTATAAATAAAGTGCTACTGCACAGTCACTTGGGTGGGAAAAATGGAACCGGCATGGGGGGGCCCAGGGCAGCCCCTCAGCAGGCGTGCCCCTGGAGGCGGGAGCCATCCATTCTGGACGACAGAGCCCGGACCCCACACTGCCATCACCGACTCCCATCCAGCCTCGCCACCTGGAGCGTCCTCCTGGACACACCGCAGCTGGTTGGCATGCCTTATCAAGCTGTCGGACAACCGGAAGCATGCCACTCCCAACTTCGCCACTCTCTGCAGACGTGCTTGATGTTTTGCTGGCTGTCATTTGGCCCATCTTCGCCATGGACGTTCATCACCCCGAATCTGAACCAAGTCCATAACCCGAAGTGGAATTTTATTCGGCCTGATGTGCTGCTGCTGAGCATGCGGTAACTACATGCTCGTCAGTCTGGCCCCGTCCTCTTCTATAAACGTTGTAGTGTACACTGTCATAGCTGCAGACCCCCCACCCAACTGTGGCCAAGTACCAGAGGCATCTGGGGCTAGCATGGTGTCGCTCATCGGCATGGGTACCGACACTGGGCGAGAACTGGTCGACTTGAAAGCGAAGGTGTTTGTTAGCTCTTTATACTGTTCACTCCCGGTGTCCGTTGGGGGCGAGCGGGGTGATTTCTCCCGTGGGTTCCCCGGGTAAGACAAACGGCACACCCTGGCGTAGTCATTCAAGCGTCCACATCTACTACAACGTTTTCCTTTCACCGGGCATTTCTTCGCTTTATGGCGGTGCGTCGCAGACCCACAATCCCTGCAACTGGAGTTTCCCGGGGCAGACCTTTGGCTGGCAGCATTGATTTCCCAATAATCTTCGTCCAAGCTATCCTTGCTATCAGGGTCCGCAACATTAGCTGAGGCGGGCGGCTCCGGCGTCTTCTGTGGCTGGCGCCAATTTAGCTCCACAGCTAGCTTATCAATGGCTTATCAATGGCTTCCAACCGGAGAGCGAGCTCAACTGCTTCAGCTAACCTCAAGTCATTAGGCGCCACTAATAGCCTAGCACACAGCTCAGCGTTGCACATGTGCTCTGCTAGTTAGTCACATACCATCTCGTCTTCAGGTGGTCTAAAACAACACTCGCTGGCTAGGTGCTTCAAGTCAATGACATACTGGTGGATAGGCTCACCTACACACTGGCGTCTCTGGTGAAAACAAATTCTCTGAACAGTCACGCTGTCTGGGGTGGAGAAACGTTTAGCTAGCAGCTCCACAACTTCCTCATACGAGTCCGCCACACCAAGCATCTGTAGGACCCTCTGGCCTTCAATACCCATTTTGTGAACGAAAAGCACCCTCACCCTCACCTTATCGAGCTTCCCAAGGTCCAGCGCCGTAATATACATCTGATAGGCCTCCAATCAATGCGACCTTGAAACCGGTGGTTCACCCAGGAGCTCGAGGAAGGGATGACATGGTGTAATACACACCTCCATGAGTTAATCCTCGATCGCCAAATGTTATTTATGGAAAATACCTGGGTGATGAATGAGGCAAGATGAAGTTGGTGAACACAACTTTATTATTGAACTACGTACAGAGCAGTACATGGTATGCACCAGCGTAGGCATCCGGCATAAGAGGCCGTAAGATGGCGCCCATCCCTTATATAGGGCAGTGCGGTGATGTGACGGGAAGTGCACGTCACCACACTGCACTTCACAATAAAGTGCCACAATCCCATATACCACAATCTCCACCTGTTTTAATGACTGTGTGAGTATTTCCGTGAGCATAGAAACCCACACTGACAGCGCTACTATGGCTGCTAGTTTGCTACACAGTTAGCTTGGTAACTGTGGTTTATATTGCTAATTTTTTGAAAGTCTAGTCATCCCAGTACACATCCCTGTTCCCTTCCTGGTTCAATAATTCATAGTCGACAATACTGTATATCTCTTGTCATTCTGGCTTATTTTCTTATGTTTTGACCCACTAGCACTTGGCTAACTGGTCGAGGCCGGGTTGTTTACCATCTCGGAGAGTATACTGATGGATGAGAAGCCGATGTATGAGCCCACCTACCATTAGCAGAGTTAGCTATTCACTCAGTCAGGGTTGTTTCAATGCTTTTTGTACCCCAGGGACCAGTCATATCATTTCGACCACTCACACCACACACCCCTAAATAATCTCATTCAGCTGTTATGTTAGTTACCTCTGTCTGTCTTTGCTATCCAGAGATAACAGCTAACCAGCTAACGTTAGCCTCAAAATGGCACCTGCCCCACTTCACTCAAATTTGGTGGTGATGAAAGAAAGAGGGTGCAGTGAACTGGGACTCATGAGCATTTAAACAAACATGCAAAGAAATAAGTCATTCTGAGGAAGCCTGGTTAAAATGGGTGGAAAATAGTACTGAAATGATAAAAGCCTGATGTATTTTCACAAAAGTGTGCCATAGACATTTCATTGATACCTCTGCAAACTGAGTCCACATGTTGAAAAAAATTGATCACATACCTACTTTAAACCATCTCCATCCCACCTGCTTAGACATATTCACATGTATCCATAGGTGCAGTCTGTTTGACTGAGCCCCTAGACTCTTGCTTTTCATAACTATTCCAAAATTAAACAACAGCCTGTTAAATGCCTATGATGAAAAAAAAAGAACAGAAAAGCTAATTCTATGAGTATGCCAATGTTCTCATGTTGTTCTCCCTCCCACTTTTTAGGATCTCAAACCAAGCAATATAGTTGTGAAGTCAGACTGCACCCTGAAAATCCTGGACTTTGGTCTGGCCAGGACTGCAGGAACCAGTTTCATGATGACCCCTTATGTGGTGACAAGATACTACAGAGCTCCAGAGGTCATTCTAGGAATGGGATACAAAGAGAATGGTGAGGATTGCAGGAGTATTTCGAGATAATAGAATAATAAGAAGAATTAGACTGCATTTATTAATTTCACAGTGGAGAAATTTTCTGTTACAACAATGTGGAGAAGCAGAAACAATATTATAATAAATATTCACAAAAATACGAAAATCTGTCTTATTGTTTCCAATTTTAACTCTAAAACCTTTGGGGACACCTGTGGTCTATATGTGAACCGCAGCCTATTCTCTCCCTTTATTTCTACAAAGGACTGTAGGCTACGCTACAGTTACATTGCTCAACTAAAATGTCTTTAGTCATGACGTATTTGCAAAACAGTTTGCCAACAGTTTTTAAGGTCGCAAACAGTGTTATGTATGAGGAATGAGGGACTGGAGTCTCTTCTGTCATGCAGCGAACTCTCCTTTATTAATAGAGCTCAGAACTATATACAAGTGACCGTGCCCGCCTGACATCACACTGTGGGCGGGTATACACAATCGAAACCCTCCCCAATTTAGGACCCGAATCATACACTAAGGAAATAACGGGGAACAGTGAATGAGAATAACCTAACACACTCATCCAAAAAACCCCCAACTAAAACTGGACCATGTCTCTGAAAATATAAAAAATAAAAAATAATCTCATATCATGGGGGCAGCGGTGGTGCAGGTGTAGTGTGACCTACTACTGATCGGAGGGTCATGGGTTCGATTCCCGCTCTATCTGCTGTCCGCTTCTTGAAGTTGTCCTTGAGCAAGACATTGAACCCCCAGTTGCACCTGGTTAGCGCCTGTGTGTATGGCAGCTCTGCTGCCGTGAATGTGTGTGTGAAAGGGTGGATTGCAGGATCTGTAAAGCGCTTTGGTCATCTTAGATGAGAAGAAAAGCGCTATATAAATAAACGCCATTTACCATCATACATGCACACCAGCAGAATATATACATATTTACATCAACAGTATTTAAGTAGCACCTATGTCCACCGGCAGCCAGAGGTAAAACCGGCCCGGGGGCCCAGGGCAACCCCAAAGCATGCACGCCCCTGGCTTCCGAAGATAAGACTGGCTCGGAGGCCCCAGGCAGCCTCACAACATGTCCGCCTCCAGGATCAAAACTGACCTCTCCTGCGAAAATGTTTCTTTTCACCATCAACTGCCTCACTCCTTGGGACCCGCAGTGCTGTTGTCCGACACGCCGTCCCTCCGTGCCTGTCAGTCCGCTCCCGACTGCTTTCCACACCACTGCAGCTGCCATCGTTGCCCCAAACACCCTGGCCCCCTGTGACCGCACTCCGGGGAAAACTGAAGTTCGCTCGTCGATGCCACTCGCTGCCTCGGGCGACTCACCGTAACGCCCAGCACCCTCATCCAGGGCGCGTTAAGCTCCGGCACCGAGGCCCTGCCCGACCTCCGTGGCACCCGGCCGTCGCTGCTGTCTCCCAGGGCTCCCAGCGTCACTCCTGCCGGCATCACTCACTGACCCAAGCACCTTGCCGCCGCTCCCAGCACCCTCGTCCCAGGCGCTCTGCTGCACTGTTTCCATACCTGGCTGTCACTGCTCTCTCCCGGGGCTCTCAGCATCACTCTTGTCGGCGTCACTCTAGCCGGCGTCACTCTCCGACCCATGCGCTTCGTCGCTGCTCCCAGCACCCTTGTCCAAGGTGCTCTGCTGCGCCATCTCCATGCCCGGCTGTTGCTGCTCCCTCCCGGGGCTCTCAGCTTCGTTCTCGTCAGCGTCACTTTCCGACCCAGGTGCTTCATCGCTGCTCCCATTACCCTCATCCAAGGTGCCCTGCTGCGACATCTCCATGCCCGGCTGTCACTGCTCTCTCCCGGGGCTCTCAGCATCACTCTAGCCGGCGTCACTCTCCGACCCATGCGCTTCGTTGCTGCTCCCAGCACCCTTGTCCAAGGTGCTCTGCTGCGCCATCTCCATGCCCGGCTGTTGCTGCTCCCTCCCGGGGCTCACAGCTTTGCTGTCGCCGGCATCACTCTCCAACCCAGGCGCTTCATCGCTGCTCCCAGCACCCTTGTGCCCGGTTGTCGCTGCTCCCTCCCGGGGTTCTCAGCCTGTATGTTCCCGCTCTCCCACTGCCCAGCCTCCAGCTGCGGGGTTGACTCCTGTTGCTGCTCTTCCTCTCTGCTGTCGTCGCTCACCGCCCCGTCAAACTCACCAGCGCTACGGTCCTGTACCGTGCTGCGCTGCTTGGCTGGCCCACCGTCTTCAGTGACCGGGGACTCCTCCAATCGCGGCCTCAGTCCCACCTCGATGCCTAGCTGGTAGCCTGGAGCTTGCTTTTGGCGCGCAGTTAGCTTTGTGGCTAACTTGCCCATAGACACTGAGTGGGCCGTTAGCTTCTCCGAGCTAACTAGCCGAGCCCCATTTGGCACCAACACTCCCACCACCCACAGCTTTGTGGTCCTCGTCTGTTCGGTGAAGTACTCGGCCAGCCGCTCGACAGCATCCGCATAGCACTCCGTTTCACCCAACATACCGAGAATTCTTCAGCCTTCCAAGATGGTGGGCCAGAAGTGCTCGTCTTTGTCTCCTGTTGAGTCTACTTAGGCCCAGTGCCCCAATGTAATCCTCGAACATGGCCACCCACTTAGGCCACAGGATCACTGGCTCTCCCATGTACTCCAGAAACGGTAGCAGGGATGGAGATAGCCCATACGCTCCCATAATTTCTCTCTCGTCACCAAAATGTTATGTATGAGGAATGAGGGACTGGAGTCTCTTCTGTCATGCAGCGAACTCTCCTTTATTAACAGAGCTCAGAACTATATACAAGTGACCGCGCCCGCCTGACGTCATGCTGTGGGTGGGTACGGCAGCACACACACTCCACACAACAGTTTTGTCATAAAGGTTCTAGTGTTCAGTACTTAGCAACTTAGTTGCTAGTGTTCAGTACTTAGCAAACCAAAAAGAACTTTAGCGACATTTCTTACAACTTTGCCCCTGGTATCTCATGGAGCAGCAAATTGTGGCGAACGTTGCACTTTTTGGGTTTCGTCAGGGTTCCTAAAAGGTTACCAAACAGTTTTTCTTGTCACCCAAAAATTTTGAACATGTTCACATTTTTATGGCGAATGTATTTTTACGCAAACAGTTTCAAACTTTTGCCAGCGGTTGTAAACGGTTGTAACACGTCACTAAAGTTCTTTTTGGTTCGCCAGGTAGTGAACACTAGCAGCTGTTTAAGAACCTTTATGATAAAACTGTTGGCGACCTTAAAAACTGTGTACAAACTGTTTTTCGACCTTTTACAAACCGTGATGAAACCCAGAAAGTGCAGCGCTCTTGAAAGTTCCTTAACATTCGCGGTTCCATGAGGTACTAGCTTGATTTTTACCAATATTAGTCAGAAAAGTTGGCAAATCCCAAAATTGCTACGTTTGTCAGCATTCGCGCTCTGTGAGATGTCACCCACACTTACAACTGCTTGCAGGAAAGTACGTTTGCAAAGAAATTTTTCAACATGTAAAAAAAATATTTTGCAAGAAAAACTATTTAGGACCTAAAAAAAAAAACTGTTTGCAAACTGTTTGGCAACCTTTTATGAACCCTGACAACCCCCCTCCCCCCAAATCACTGTTTGTCAACATTCACTGCTTTGTGAGATAGGGGGGTTACTGCTTTTGTTTTTGTTAATAAATCAGAAAAGTTAAACAGATTTTTTTTTTTAAATTTTGTTTCCCAATTAGTGTCAGTGTTTATGATTTTGAAGTGAAGCAAAGTGATTTAAAGTGTCAGTGAATTATGAGTCACAGAATAAAAGCCCCCAGAAACATCCAGACATGTGACTCAGTGCCACCCTCGCTATGAGTCATTAACAGTCGTCCCCTTGAGAAAGAAAGCCTGTAGCAACAAGACTTTTCTTATAACCTTCTAAGATTCCTCTTGCCTTATTTCTTTATCTATGTCTATATTTCTCTTCAGTTAATCTGTAAATAACATGTCTCTCACTGAATAACCACTATGCTTCTAATGGCTGTTGCCGTACTAACCTTTTGCTCTCCTCTCTTCTTTTGCACCCTCTACCTCTTCTCCTCACCTCGGTGCGTGCAGTGGATATTTGGTCGGTGGGGTGCATTATGGGAGAAATGGTGCGCCACAAAATCCTTTTCCCTGGCCGGGACTGTATCCTTGCTAGCATGCAGAAAAATTCCTTCATGGTAATTCTGTTTATGTGTTTTTATTCCTCATGGCTTATAAAAGACAAGCATCACAAAGGTTTGGTTTTTTTTAGTATACACTGAAGCAATTTTAGATTGGGATAATGTGAGTTTTTACATAAATAATGTGTAGGCTATAAATAGAGGAGACTGTTGTAAAAATTATTTACTCTTTAAAGACTGAAATGACTCTCCCTCATAGAGTTTGACAAACCAGTCCGTTCCCTTTTGTCTCCCAGAACTGAACACTGAAGGCCCTATTACGCCAGTCTAAAGCATGAATTTGTGCTGCACTGTGTGCCCTCTGCCATTGGTTTTGGTAATTTCTGGTGGTGCATCTTCCGTTTTCGCAGTTTGCACTTTCGTCATCCAAAAAACAAATGACTTTTAAAAGGGGAGCGGCTGAGCACAAAGTGGTGCGTTGTTTGCTTACAGCAGCACAACGACATTGCACTTTTGACCAACAAAAACCACATTGGAAATCAGAGATGCATTATCAATCACTATTAAGCGCATTTTAAAAAGGTGTGGGTGCATGTTGCTCATTTAGAACACATTTGCTGGTACATCATCCCACACCTGCTTTACCTTAAAACACTTAAACAGTAATGCTCCCATAAATTATGTTCTCACACATTTTCTTTTCATGTGTACGCATGTTCATTTCCTCAATGTAAAACCCATCTACCTTCCCAGGTAAACATGCCATTATAATAGCAATCCACCATAGATCATGCACAACTGTCTTTTGAAGGTCAGGTATTGAGTCCTTCTGATTGGATTGTAGTAGGGCTGGGTGATAGAGCTTAAATATATGACACATGATATAAATACCACACATATTTAATACTTGGCGGTCTAATAACAAGCAGCATAAGTATAATTTGTTGCTTCTTTGTGTTTTTTATGTACATCTGCGTTCAGTCATTTCTTCACTTGGCTAGCCACTCGCTCTTATTATCAAGGTTTACGAGACTGGATGGGAGCTCTTACTGTGAAAGTTTGCTCACAAAGTGAGAATGATTTGTTTACATACCTGCAGAGTACAGAAGGTACCACAAATATGCCATAGTAGTCGGCAGTGTTTATCTTCATCTGACTCCCCTGTTTTGTGTGCTTAGAGACAGACCTACTTTGATTCTATCAAGCAGGCCATTGTTTTTCTCTGCACCCAGTGAAAAAGAGCTGGGCACTCCAGTTGAAAATGCCCATGTGTCCTGGAGGTTGTTTTCTAATAGGGTGAGGGAGTGAGTGGAACAAGACAGAGAGAGAAGTCTGAAGAATTCTGAGAAGAATTCTGAGTAGAATTAACATGCTGTTTCGTGACAAATTATACCTGATTAGTGTGATATAGGCATTTTTTTATGTATGGCGTGTGGATAAATACATAGGTTACATCAAATACTGTATATCCGATATATCACCCGGCCCTAGTTTATTGCATGTTGTGCCCAAAACATAGCTCCAAATAATTAGGAAAGTTGGGATAAACTTTTTGTGCTTTCCACCAGTGCAAAATCTGTTTTTTCCACTGCTGTAATAGAAACACGGACCTGGATATGCCCAGAAGTGATGTTTGCACTTTTTACTAGAACCTCATAATACTGTAGGGCCCTGACATTTGACATGAAGGACTGAAATCTGGATTCCTCTATATAGGTGCCAGAATGGAAAATGCTTTTTAAGTAGACAATCAAGTTTTGGCCATCTGGGTTAAAAAAAAAAGGCACACATTCTATCTACAGATCATATATGAGTTTTTTTTTTCCTGGTGCAAAAAAAGATCAGATGGGAGCTGCAGCTGTGCATATGGAGAATACCTTTCTAATTGTATATTGATCAGTCTTTTTTCAGTCATTTTTCAGTCACAAATTGCAGAAACCGGCCCTGATATTTACTGTCTGTTACTGAGGTGAACTAAACTGCCCCATGTCTGACTGGCTTAACATCCAACTTCTTTTCACTCTTTCATAATCTCCAGTAACATGTAACTTCCGAGCTTTGTTCTTTGTCACCTTGCTTCTGCTTTAGTGCGTGATATTTCTAAAATTGCTTGAGGCTTTGATGGGGGTGGAATTTCAGTCATAATGTTACCGATCCCCCAACCCTGGAAAGCTTAGCTTTTGATGACTAGACCCCGTGCTGGGTTTGCACGTGTTCACATGTGAAGGGCCTACATTTATGAGTCAGAAATACTTATTAAATATTCAGTAATGAATGTACTGTATATCCTTGGAGTGTCTCTTAATAGCAGCTTAGTTGAACTGTGAAGATAGTTCACAGGTTAAAGGTGCAATCTAGTCTGGGGGTGCAATATATTTTTCCTATGGTTGTTACTTCACTTTTTTTACTCTAAAATATTATCAATATTAAAATAAGTAACACATTTGTTATGAGAAAATATAAAGGAAAGTGGAAAGCAGGACATCTATACTGTCAGCATGCAGGGAGTAGTTTTAACTTGAGAAGCACCACCTTTTTTGTCCTACTGCACATTTTTCGGGAGCCCCCTCCAGTGAACAGAGACCGATGGTGCCCCCATAAAGTTAATACTCCACTCTGTGCAGCTCCTGAAAGATTAATGCTCTGGAAAACTAGAAAACCCTGCAATGAGCTCAGCAGTCAGCACTATCTCGCCCCTCCTGACTCTGCTCTTAAAATGACCTGAATTCCTTTTCATCTAACACTCCATCCTTTCTTACTGCCGATTAATGAAGTGGAGTCACTCATATGCACACTTCTGGTCATCTCTTACGTATACATCAGTTCTGGACTGGTGCTCCCGGTGCAGTATTGACCTTGCTGAAATCTGTGCATCCCTGATTGTTTGTAAAATGATGATATAGAGCAGCAGCATGGTGGGCCATGGGGTTGAGTAAAGCTGTGTGTTCGGTGTAATGATGAAGTGTGGGCAGAGAAGCTAGAAGTACATTTTGATTTGGAATTAGACTGTTAAAATGCACAGGTAGAGTATGTACTAGCTTTACAAAACTAACTGTTATGCTGTGAAACAGGTCAATTGTAGACTTTGCTCATTTAGGTTTGTTTTTTTTAAAAGCTTTTTAATTTTACAGGAGGTATTTTTTAAAGATGCACTCCAGTGGATATACAGTAAATCCCTTATAAAATCAAATCTACATAGTCTAAAATGTTATCTTATGCCTCTTTTTATGTAAAACCCCCCCCCCCAAAACTTTCGTTGTCTTGTGGGGGCACGGTGTGGGGGTTTTCTCCACCCAGAAAGGCAGGGGGAAACAGGAGGACAATGGACTGAATGAGGCGGTGTCATCGGCTGGTATCAGACAGAGCTGTTAGGGCTATGCACCTCCTGGGGAGAGTAAGAGCCGCTGTGGCCGCTCAGAGAAGAAGAAAAGTGTGAAAGCAGCGCCGGTGTATGTTATGTTAATGTGCCACACATTCCTTTGTTAAAAAACAATGTATGATGGTCGGAAGCTTTAGGTCTTGATGCATGGGATTAAAGATATAAAAGGGGAGTGCCGAGAGACCTGAGAGGCAGTAGCGCCGTGGCGTTGTAGCACTGTAGCATGTTTTGCTGTTTGCTGTTAAGTTTTTGGAGAAAGAATAAAGCCTTGTGTCATTCAGCTTGTTGCCTCGCCTGTTCCTTTCTTCACACTGGTGACCCTGATGTGCCATGGAGAGCGAGCCACACTGGTGACCCCAAGACATGCCATGGAAAGCGAGCCGAGCACCGCCCCGAAGACCACCTGGAGGGAGAGCACCAGCGCTGCAGGCGCTGTTCAGTCAAGCTCCCGGACTTCTGACTTCACGACCCGGCAGTGTGGTCTTCGCACATAGAGGCCCAGTTCGCACTCCGTGGGATAACTATGGATGACACAAGATACTACTATGTGGTTGCGGCGCCGGACGCGCACGCCACGCAACAAGCGACAAGCCTGCTCCAGGAGCTGCCAGCGTCCTGGAGGGATACCAGCGAGGTCGAGGAGCCATTGGTGGTAGACGGAGCAGATGCCAGGAGATGCAGGAACGGGGCAATCTGCTTCTGTCATCGCCATTTTGGCTTAAACGCCCAGCGATGCGTGCCGCCATGCCAATGCAAGTAGTCGGGAAGTGGCATGGCCAGCATTCAGTAGCAGCTGCGACTACTGGAGACAGAAACAAGCTGCTGTATGTCACAGACACATGTTCGGGGAGACAGTACGCTCATGGACGTAAATTGGGTCGACCACCAGCCCTGGGTTCTTTTAGGGCTGCGCTCCACGCCTAAGGAGGATTTGGCAGCCTCCCCCAGCAGAACTCGTTTGTTTCTCAGCCGCCACTGATCTCTGGAGAGTTTCTACCAGAAAACCCCGCGCTGAGGCTGAGCCGCCCACACAATTTTTACACAGACGGAGGCTGGGAGTGACCCGGCCCGGCCCACCATTGTTTTCCACACACATTTGTCCCAAGAAGCTTGCAGAAGGCCGGTTTTGTTTTCGGCAGGCACGATGAGCACTGGACCCCGGCGCAGACGCCCACCGTTAGTGGCTCCGCAAGTTGCCGATCCGTCGGCAGGGACCTGCGCTCGCGAAGCTGATGTGTTTTCCTCCCTCCCCCTTTCCCTCCACAGACTGATGTGTCCTCCGGTACACCTCACTAGCAGGACGGATCTACTGGATTGGCAACCCCCCGCCACAGCTGCTATGGGTGCCGGCTCAAGCCCAAAGGACAGGGGGTTAGAGCCCCTTCTGAGTGTTTGGGGGTGGGGGCTGTGTGGGGGCACAGTGTGGGAGTTTTCTCCACCCAGAAAGGCAGGGGGAAACAGGAGGACAATGGACCGAATGAAGAGGTGTCACCAGGGGTATCAGACGGGGCTGTTAGGGCTATGCACCCCCCAAGGAGAGTAAGAGCCGCAGTGGCTGCTCAGAGAAGAAAGGTGTGAAAGCGGCGCCGGTGTATGTTATGCTAATGTGCCATACATTCCTTTGTTAAACAGCGGTGTATGTTATGTTATTGTGCCACACATTCCTTTGTTAAACAACAATGTATGATGGTCGGAAGCTTCAGGTCTCGATGCATGGGATTAAAGATATAAAAGGGGAGTGCAGAGAGACCTGAGAGGCAGTAGCTCTGTGGCGCTGTAGCACTGTAGCGTTGTTTCACTGTTTGCTGTTGTTGGAGAAAGAATAAAGCCTTGTGTCATTCAGCTCATTGCCTCGCCTATTCCTTTCTCCACAGTCTTACAGTTTTGTGTCAAAATCTTTTCACTTTTCCTCCTTCAGACACCAAGTTCTGTGATTACTAGGCCCACCTACATACCACAAGGCTAATAGTGTCTAGCACTACATTATCAGAATAAATCCTGTGATAAAAAGACTTTCCATTTGAAGGACATGCCCAGTTGTATGTGTGATGGCCCACGATAATGACTGAAACTGCATCAGTCCTTTCAGACTAAAACCTCCCGGCACATGAACAGCTTTTTCCCCTCTGCCATCAGACTGCTGAACATTAAGTGACTTATTGACTCTCGTGCACTATATACAGCAGCTCAACCAGACTCATGTCATTCATCACTGTTTTTCTGTTGCATTATCGACTGCACTGTGGTACCCCATATTATCTGCTACTTGCTAATTTATTTAAAACTGCCTTGACTAGTATTACTCATTATTATTATTATTACTTATTATTCTACACTTATTGCATGTTTTTAGTCCTTTAGTTTTTTAGTTTATCTCTTTATCTCATCATGTTTTTAATGTTGCAGCATGGCACTGAGACAAATTCCTAGTTTGTGTACTACATGAACAATGGCAATAAATCTGATTCTGATTCTGATTCTGAAAGCAGTTTAATCGTAAAAACCCATCTTAATTTGTATCAAGTTTTCAAAGCAGCTGGTTAAAAAATGCTAACTGGCCTGGAGGCTAACTTCAGTTAGGCCAGAGAATCCTGATTGGCTCAGCAGTACCAGCATGCCAGCGCCATGTATAGTTACATCACCAAAATGCTCCGTCTAAACTTGCCTTTTTTCAGGGGTGGGGCTTAAGTGAAATGTTAAAGCAAAAAAACAAAACAAAACCCAGACATGAGACATTTGAGTGATTTCGCCCTTGATATGTCTTGTAAGTCATAAAAAAACATGTTACAGACATGTTAACAAGAAAAAAAACTCTATTTTTGGTGGCGTGTCGCTTTCAGTGTTACTTGAAGTAGACTAGGGCTGGGCGATGTAGCTCAAAAAATGTATCGTAATATAATTTCTATGTATCATGATACACAATGCATATCGTGATATGTATTTTGTGTTCTGAATGTCCTTTAAAATTTGGTTTTACATACATTTTTATTAGAGATTATATACAGTATATATACCTCTGTGTGTGTGTGTGTGTATATATATATATATTCATTTCATGATGAAAAAGCTGAACGATAAAATAAAATGAAAACTTATGTCAGAGAAAATTGTTCACAACAATATGTAACTGAGCAAAGTGCCTTTTTTCCTTTGTTTAACAGAAGTCACATTATCAACTAATCAAGTTTATCCACATGGGTAGAAATGTTTCAGTTTAGTGTAACCAGACCCAGAAGCAGACACAAGTGGAGACAAAGGTAGACGTATAACAATGATTTTATTGCGAAATAATGATTATGCTGCAGGAGGCAGGGGAGAGTCTGGCAACCCTGGGAGGAGAGCAGAGAAAGAGTAAGTATTGTTAATGATCATATGACTGGTAATATAATTATTTGTGTTTGATTTCTTACAGGTTCGGCTGGAGATGGAAGTTCCAAACTCCAGGCTGCAGATGGGATGGTAGAACACCCGGCTGACAATCCTCCCAATCGCCTCTACTGCAGTAATCCAGGTAGGTGGTGACAACACGTAACAGGCTGGTCAGGACTGAGCAGTGAGGGGGGGGGGGGGGGGGGGAAGGGGTGAGAAACAGTGCACTGTGAAGCGGTGGTAAGTCGACTTACAATTTGGTGAAGGTGAATTGTCTGTCAGGAATCCAGTCCTGTGCACAGATAGAAATTCCTGGGGAGAGTACACAAAAGGGGTGAAAGCAATCCCACTATTTACAAGCAAGTCAAGGTATTTCCAGGCTGCACACAGGTGAGGATCTGAGACTTGGCAGGAGATAACTTGACGTGCCCAGACTGAGCAGCAGGAGAGCGTCTCTTTTAAAGGGCCTCTCAAATTGCCAGCAGGTGTGAGCGCGGCTGCGGAGAGGAAGCCAATTAACGAGGAAAGGGAGTACCTGCAGGGTATGCAGCCTTGAATCCTTACAATATCCCCCTCTCAAGAAACGTCTCCTGGTGTCACTCACGGCTTGTCGGGGTGTCGCAGGTAAAACTCAGTGATGAGGGTATTGTCCATGATAAAGGACCTGGGGATCCAAGACCTCTCCTCCGGCACAAAACCCTTCCAGTCGTCCAGGAATTGTATTCCCCGGCTCCGGCAACAAGCACTGATGATGCGACTCATCGCATACACTAATCCCCCATCGACCATCTTGGGTGGTGGTGGAGGCTTGGATGGGGAGAACAGAGAGAGCTGGAGAACACTGGCTTGACCTGGGAGATCTGGAACACGGAATTAATGTGGAGAGAGGGCGACAGACTGAACCACCTGGACAGGGTTCATCAAAGCAACAATGGTAAAAAGGGCCAACAAAACAAGGATCCAGCTTCTTACTATCAGTTTTCAAAGAAAATTCTTGGTTGACAGCCATACCTTGACACCTATCTTATAGGCCGGGGCAGAAGTCCTCCTCTGGTTGGCCCACTTGATGTTCTCCTCTCGTGTTAGGAGCAGTGCCACCTTGGTGTCCTTCCAAAACTGGCGGCATCTGTCCATGTGGGAGGCAATGCTGGGGACGGCGAGCTCCTCCTCACTGATGGAGAGTGGGGTTGTAGTCCAGTGACGCCTCGAATGGGGAGAACCCTGTGGTAGCAGAAGTGGCAGAATTGTATGTGTATTCCACCCAGGGCAGGCAAGTGCTCCACGACGCAGGTTCAGATGTCACAACACATCGGAGAAACACCTCCATCTCCTGGTTGGCCCACTCACACTGCCCGTTAAACTAGGGGTGATAGTCCGATGACAAACTGGCCGTGGCCCCGATGGACTTACAGAATGTACGCCAAACCTGCGAAACAAACTAGGGACCATGGTCAGAAACGATGTTGTCTGGGATGCCATGCAAACTGATGATGTGTGTGGTTAGTAGATTGGCTGTCTTCATAGTGGATGGTAGTTTTTGTAGGGGTATGAAATGTGCAGCCTTGGAAAATCTATCCACAACGGTCAAGATGATGCTATACCCATTGGACATTGGCAAACCAATGACGAAGTCCAGGGCTATGTTGGATCAAGGGCGGCTGGAGGTGGACAAAGGGTGGAGCGACCCAGCGGGTGAGGTAGTGAGGGACTTGTCCGCTGCGCATTGAGGACAGGCCTTGATGCATTCCCTCACGTCACAGTCCATGGTAGGCCACCAGAACATACAACGTAGGGCACAAGTGTCCTGGCCACCCCCAGATGACAGGAGAACTTTGCTATGTGCAGCCAATGGATTACCTCCCCCTTGACTGCTGCAGGGATGAAAGTCTGTCCAGGTGACCCCCTCCCCTGGGATCCAGCTCGGTAGCCTGAGCCTCCTTCTTCTTCTGCTCTATATCCCACGTGAGGGCTCCCACCACAGTGGAGGTCGGGATGATGGTGTCCATTACTGGAACAACAGAGTCAGAGGCGAACAGTCAAGAAAGAGCATCCAGTTTAATGTTTTTGGACCCAGGTCTATAAGTGAGGGTGAACCTGAACCGGCCAAAAAACAGAGCCCACCAGGCTTAACGTGAATTAAGCCTCCTGGCTGTCTGAATATATTCAAGGTTCTTGTGGTTGGTCCACACAAGAAATGGTTGGGCTGATCTCTCCAACTAATGGCGCCACTCTTCCAAGGCTAGCTTAACAGCCAACAGCTGTTGGTCACCGATGTTGTAATTCCTCTTGGCAGGTGACAGACGCCAAGAGAAAAACACACAGGGATGGACCTTGTTATTGATGACCGAGTGCTGGGAAAGGACTGCCCCCACCCCCTTGTCCAAGGCATCCACCTCCACAATAAACTGTCGTTCGGGGTTCAGCTGAGTTAGGATAGGGGCCTCTGTGAACCTGGTTTTAAGCAGGGTGAAGGTCAGCATTGGCCTTGTCTGACCAGACAAACTGAGCCTTGGTAGAGGTCAAATGGGTCAAGCGAGAAGCTATAGAGCTGTAATTATGTATAAATCTCTGGTAGAAATGGCCAAAACCCAAAAATTATTGTAGCTGTTTCCTTGAGGAGGGTGTGGCAGTGACAACTTGGATCTTTTTGGGGGTCTGGTTTAGTCTGGCCCTCAGAAATGATAAATCCCAAAAATGTAGTGGAAGTGGTGTGAAACACATTTTTCTGCCTTCACGTATAGTTGGTTCTCCAGTAGCCATTGCAGCACCCTGCGGACATGAATCTTGTGCTCTGCCAGGAAACAAGAAAAGATTAGGATGTCGTCCAAGTTAACAAACACAAAGGTACCCAGGAAATCACGAAACACGTTGTTGATTAGGCGTTGAAAAACTGCAGGGGTGTAAGTGAGCCCGAAGGGCATAACAAGGTATTCGAAATGACCAATGGGAGTACGGAACCCTGTTTTACATTTGTCCCCCTCTCTTATCCAAACCAGATGATAAGCATTCCTAAGGTCCAATTTGGTGTAAATAGTTGAACTCTGGAGCTGGTCAAAGGTGGAGTTGATGAGGGGCAACGCATACTTGTCCTTGATTGTGATATTATTGATTTCTCAAAAATCAATACAGGGGCGAAGTGACCCAAACTTTTTGCCAACAAAGAAGAACCCTGCTCCCATGGCCGATGAAGAATGGCGAATTATCCCGGCACTTAATGATTCTTTGATACATTTCTCCATGGCCTCCTTTTCAGGGGTATATAGATTGTATAGGGAGCTAGTTGGTAAGGTGCACCCCCTGTTGGAGCTCAATGGCACAGTCATAAGCCCTATGGGGAGGGAGAGACAGAGCTTTGGCTTTGCTAAACACAGGTGCCAGGTCATGACATATGGAGGGAACTTTGGACAAGTCGGGGGGTTCAGAGGTGTCATGCCGAATGGGGATATGGAGTGAGCAGGCAGCAGAGTGAAGGCATGCAGACAGGCAAAAAGAGCTCCATGAACTAATCGGCCCCCTGGACCAGTCAATGGTGGGATTGTGTCATTTTAGCCAGGGGAATCCTAACATTATGGGTGAGGTGGTAACTGGAAACACAGTGGCAAATGTTCTCTGTGGTTGCCTGATACAATGATGGCAATAGGAATGGTTTGTCTAGTCACCTGACAAAGGGACTGACCAGAGATACCAATTACACTAAGGAGCTGCAGGAGATTCACACAAGGAATCTTTAACCGGGTGGTCAGACTCAGAAATTAAACTTTGTTCAGCTTTGGAGTCAATCAGGGCAGAGCTAATGTGTTCGGCGGAGTTGAGTAGGAGGCGCACTGGTAAAGAGAAACGTGTCTGCCGGGAATTAGGTGCATTGCCCGCCAATCCCCCTACTGCGATCGACGGGCTGTACCCATTAAGCTTAACAGGGAAAAGAGAAACGACATCACCCTCCCGACCACAGTAAAAATAAAGACCATCCTCGCGGTGCCGCCGCCGTTCAGCTGAGGTTAGGCTGGACCGACCCACTGTCCCTGGCTCAGACGCGTTAGAGGAGGCTGCCACAGGTGAAAGAGTGGAAGGAGATGGAGAGTGTGGTGCGGAGGAGGATCTGGTGTGAGACTCAAGAGCATGCTCGCAGGATTGTTAATGAAGTCGATTGTCTAGTTATTTACTAGAGAAACCAAAGCGTCAAATGATTCGGGCTCATCCGGGAGCCAGGAAAGCTCATCATGCAGGGTGGCATTTAAACTGTGAACAAATGCTGAGCTAACAGCGATGTTGCCCCACCCAGCCTCCGTAGCAAGAACCCGGAAATCAATGGCGTGCTCCGCCACACTCTTAACCCCTTGGCGAAGAGTAAATAAATGGTCGGAAGCACACCCTTCCCGATCCGAGTGATTAAATGCACAGGTAACCTCGTCGGCGAAGCGCTGAAAGGTGTAGGTGGAAATTTTGGACCCCCTAAAGATGGCCTGGGCCCAAGAGAGAGCGCGGCCCTCAAGTAAACCCATCACAAAACATGATTTTACTGTGGTCTGATGGAAAGTCATCGGGCACCCACTGAAAAACAAGTTCACATTGAAGCAAAAACCCATGAACCCCCCCCCCCCCCCGCCCTTTCCAAGCTTACCACAATAACGAGCCAGTATAGGGACCAGGGTGGAGTGAACCGAATGGGCAGGCACAGTTCGAGGAGCCAGAGCAGCGGCGGCGACTAATTCCTGCACTGTGACACAGCTGATTGACTTGGTGTGACAGTTCTGACAGATGGATGAGGCTGACCTGATTTTGATTCAACGCCTGGTCCAGACGCTGTTTGACCATGTCAGGACATGAACTAATCGCCTCCAACATCATATCTGCTGGGTCTGAGTGCTGGGCATGTACTGACAAGGTTAGTGTAACCAGACCCAGAAGCAGACACGAGCGGAGACAAAGGTAGACGTTTAACAATGATTTTATTGTGAAATAATGATTATGCTGCAGGAGGCATGGAAGAATCTGGCAACCCTGGAAGGAGAGAGCAGAGAAAGAGTAAGTACTGTTAATGATCATACTGTATGACTGGTAATATAATTATTTGTGTTTGATTTCTTACAGGTTTGGCTGGAGATGGAAGCACCAAACTCCAGGCTGCAGATAGGACGGCAGAACACCTGGCCGACAATCCTCCCAATCGCCTCTACTGCAGTAGTCCAGGTAGGTGGTGACAATACGTAGCAGGCTGGCCAGGCTTGAGCAGTGACGGGGAAAAGGAGTGAGAAACAGTGCACTGTGAAGTGGTGGTAAGTTGACTTCCAATTTGGTTACGGTGAATTGTCCACCAGGAATCCAGTCCGCTGCACAGGTAGAAATTCCTGGGGAGAGCACACAAAAGGGGTGAAGGCAATCCAGATATTTACAAGCAAGGCAAGGTTTTTCCAGGCTGCACACAGGTGAGGATCAGAGACTTGGCAGGAGATAACTTGATGTGCCCAGACTGAGCAGCAGGAGAGCGTCTCTTTTAAAGGGGCTCTCTAATTCCCAGCAGGTGTGAGCGCGGCTGTGGAGAGGAAGCCGATTAATGGGGAGAGGTAGTACCGACAGGGTGGGCAGCCTTGAATCCTTACAGTCTACATTCCATCAGTTCTTTATTTGGTGATCCACTTGCTCTTCTTATTTTGAAAGGTTGCAAGACCGGACAGGAGCTCTTATTTTGAAAGTTTGTTTGCTAAGTGAGCTTGATTTTACACCTGCAGAGTTCAGACTGGAAATGTTTATCTTCTCCTGCCCCCCCCCCCCCCCCGTGCCTAAGGTGGGCCTACTTTTATTCTGTAATCTTCCTTTTTATCTCTGCTCGTTGCAATGTAAATTTCTCTGTGAGTAGCGCATGCAAGGGAGCAGGGCACCCATGCCGGGCTGCTGGTCAGACTTCAGCAGTGGCAGCTGGGGTGAGCATGAAGTTACTGCTCATATTAACGTGACAGATACTCAAATATGCACGATACAACCATTTTATGCATCACGGGCGGCCAAATGTACCAGCAGCTGTGGCGCAGGTGTAGTGTAGCCGACTACTAATCTGAGAGTCAGGGGTTTGATTCCTGCTCTGTCTGCTGTCTGCATGTTGAAGTGTCCTTGAGCAAGACACTGAACCCCCAGTTGCTCCTGGTGAGTCTGGCTAGTACCAGTGCATGGTGGCTCTGCCGCCGTCAGTGTATGAATGGGTGGATAGCAGGATCTATAAAGTGCTTTGGCTATCTAGAGATGAGTAAAAAGCGCTATATACTGTAAGTAAACACCATTTACCATTTTACCGATACAACGAATATATCGCCCAGCCCTACAGTAGACATATTCCATTGTCTTTTACTGGTAATTATTATTTGTTTTGAATTTAACATTTATGATGGATGTAGCTGCTGTGATATCATTCTAGTTTTCTGGATTTCTATTTCGAGGCCTCCATTTTGACTTGATGGATGCTGCATTCTAGGGATGCACTGATATATCCGCTCAACACCAGTAGTGGCCGATAGTCAAGAGGTCGACTCCCACCACCCCAAAAATTTATTTTTACCAGTAGTACTGCAACAATTAGTCGGCTAATCGACTAGTCAATCATCAGAAAATTAATCGACAACTAATTTGATAGTCGACTAATCGCCTGTGGACACTTTTCCAGGAAAAATTAAAAAAAAATAAATATTTCAGGTTCTAAAACATGAAAAATTGCCATTTTTTGTTTGAACATTATGAGTTAAATATATTATGGTTTTGTAATATCTGACAATTGTGTTGCTCAAGCTTCAAACTCATGTTTGATGGGTCATTATTTTATTTAGCTATAGGGACCTTTTATAAAATGTTAGAGACTGAGAACAAGGTGATATTCTCAGGTCTGCAGACTTAAACAAGTGAGGTAAAACATGCACTGGAGCCCTGAATAGGAGCCGAGACAACAGGAAGTGGAGATGGTGGGCATGACAGAAATAATCGTGATTAGTTGACTAGTCAGAAAAATAGTCGTTAGATTAGCCGACTACCAAAATAGTTGCAGCCCCATTTACCAGTGGCAGCAGATGATGGTTTAATCTCATGATGTTTGCGAGCAGCCCTACGCGTACCCTACGCAAGGCTTTTGCTGCCGAACCAGTGCAGTCATGCCATACACTGTTTGAGAATTTTGTCTGTTTGGTTGTTCAAACAGATTTGAGATACAATCCCAACTGCAGAAGTAAATGGCACATCGAATGAGCTAGCACAAACCAACAACATCACAGCAACATAGAAGCAGCTCAGTAATCAAGTATCCTTAAATTTCCAAAATGAATAATAATCTGACAAATCCAGTCCTGTTTCATTGCCACAGATCCAGTAGATCCATTTGTATAAGATTTATTCTCCATCCACACGATAATGGAAATATTTATCCATAAATTTGCTAGCTAAACATCTGGTAAACTGCCCATATAAACTACATTTCCCATGGAACTAGTGGTAGAAATGAAGCTGAAAAGACACATGCGACTCTCAGCTTTTCATCGAGGAAACAGTTATTTTTCACAGATATGGCCTTTGTCATGTGAAAGGTTATAAATAACAAGTTCTATGAGACATTTGTATGATTTAATTTGTGCTTCCATATCAGGTGTGATGCAGGTCTTTACTGCTTTAAAAGTTCAGCTATTTATAATAATGCATAGATTTCTTTGTTTCCCTGGCATGAAGAAAGGACAGATGATTAAAAAACAAGCTACTGCTGGCCTCGGGCCAGAATTTCACAGTCGGTGCATCCCTACTGAGTTCACGTTTTTTTGGAGCCAGAAGTAGCAGATTTGGTGAATGGTAATGCTAGCTTTGACAGCAGTGTGTTGCTATCCAAAGGTAAAATGTAGTAACTACACAAATACTGAAACTGAGAAAATGCCTTAAAAATTTTTTGACCGGCCAACCAATAATGCTGTGGGTGGATTTTTAGTAATCCATTTAAGTAGTCTGATTTTAGGAGTCAGAAGATGAAACAGATGTTACAAATTCAAATTCTGAGTCTCAATTTTTGACCAAAAATGTAGTTACTGCTATTTGCCTTTGTAGGCCCCACACATTCACTTACTTACTAACTGTTACATCCATAAATAATAGAGAGGAGGGCGAGACGAGAGACAGGTTAACACTATTTATTATAACTTACATATAATGCCAACAACAGGGGAAACCCAGCGCTCTGTCCAGCAGTCAACGACGAAAGAGGAAGTGCTTCTCCCCGCCGTCCCATATATACCCCGGTTGGTGTCACTACCAGAGGATAGGGTGCCAACTCCCTCTATTCCCCGGCAGAATCCCGGGCCGCCATCTTGCTACTGCTTTCCCATTTTCCATATGTAACATTCTCCCCCCTTGGAAAAATGCAAGCTCACAAATAAACCCACCCGAATTTGTCACCCAACTCGCGCATTAACAGTGAAAGAAAAACAGTATATACAAAACCAATAAATAACCTATCCATTCACCCAACAAAAGCTCGGGAGGCCGTGTAGACTACCGGTGCCCCCTACACGGCCAGACGGGTTATTCTGCTGCTATGAGTCTATACCGTCCAGAACAAAAGAAAACGGCTATGTTTCTTAAAACAAAATAATCCCAGAACAGTATATACAAATCAGGAACTAGAACAAGCAATTTGGTTAAATACAGCACCATGAAGAACCTTCACCCTACTGGCGGCCCCCCTCCCAACGCTCCCACCCTACACCAGGGCACCCCGAACGACAACACACAGTGTTGGGCTGTCATTACCAAACCCACCAGTGGGGTCGCCGCCGAGCTCACTCATGCTCTCTTAACCAGGTGACCCCCCCCCCATATCACACAATACACATTGCACATATTTTTGCTTTTTTTTTTTTTTACAGCACACACAAATTAAACATTCACACAGTCTTTCGAACAGTAATAAAAATAACACTAAGAAACAATATCGGGGCACCACCAGTAGCGACAACTAAGTTACAGTATGGGTAGTGGCCTAAATACTATACAGTCCAATTACAATTAACAAGCCCACAGTCATGCCATTACTCTGTGGTCAGGCTTCCCCCAGGATTACCATCTTGTGGTTCCTGGCCGGACCTCCTCCATTTTCTCCAGTCCGGGGACAGGCTGCATCGTCTCCTCTTCTCCTGCACCCAACGCAGCTTATTAGGGTACCTCCACGTATTGTCCGACAAACCCACGTAGTTGTCTTCATCACAGGTCTCTCTCACCCGGAGTCGTCTCCTCTGCGACGTATGCCCCCAACGTTCATGGCTCCCCCTTGACTGAGCTTCTACCCTGGGCAAACCATGTCACGACACTCAGGGTTGCTCCAGGTCCCTGCGGATTCGTAACTCGTGCAGCAGCCTCCCCCTTCGAACTGGACACACCACCAGTCTGGCGCCTTCGCCTCGTGCGCTTCGGCTGCGCATCTGTCGGTCCAACCCCGGAACGCTTCAGCACCACTCTCCTGGTGCTGCCATCCGACCCGGGGGCTCCGCCGTGCCGTCCAGCTTCCACACCAAGGGGAACGGGTTCCGGCATCGGGTCCATCCCAGGGAGGCGCTTCCCGACTCTATTGGTTGCTGCTGTCCCTTAAATCAGCCCACTCGGGATCCCACACCGCATCGTCGTCCTCCACCACTGGTAGGGGTCAGCTCCACAGGTCTCCGCCCGACCACTCCTCGCTGGTTTCACTAGTGATAGAAAAACCCAGTCCATAAAATAAGTCACACCCCATGATGTTAGCGCCCACTGACATCACCGCCACCATCACGTCCGTTACACTCCTTGACTTATACTCAGCCACCATGACCAGGTACCCCAGCACTGCGATCCTGTTCTGCCCATATCCGTAGAAAGGGACCGACGTCATCCGAATGTGGTATCGGGGAAACAGGCTCCTCATTGTCCGTAGGTTGATCACCGAAGCCACCGCTCTCGTGTCCACCAACATCGACACTTCTACACATCCAGCCATATCGTGCAGTAGACTCTCCCATCTGACTCTAGCGACACCGTGTGGACAATGGCGGGAAACCTCGTGGTGGGTTCACTTCCTGACCATGCCCCCACGATCAAAGTTTCGGCAGGTCCTTGCGAAGTGGTGCAGCAAGCCACATCTGCCAACAGCGCTTGCCCCTCGCTGGACCTATACTTGTGGTTAGCGAACCCACAGTCGTAACATCTCGGCATGCCCGGGATGGACCTAATTCTCACGATGGAGGCATACTCCTCATCCTCGACGTCATCTTCATCAGGGTCCGCTGTCAGCGCTTTCACTCGAGGCTCAGATGCAGGTGAGGGAGGCTCTGTCCCGAGGTCCCTCGCTAAGTATTCAGCTGCCGCTACCTGTTGCGCGATCTCAGTCGCGGTGCTCAGCGTCAGTTCTCCAGTATGTATCAGGAGTTGCGACCGAGCCATCGGACAGCGAGTGCATTCTGCCAGCTGGTCCCGAACCATTTTGTCCTGCAGATTCCCAAACTTGCACTTGGCTGCCAGCTGCTGTAGGTCCGTTACAAAGTCCTTTATTGACTCACCGACCCGTTGGTGGCGCTGTTGGAATCTGATGCGCCGGATGATCACATTCTCTGGCGCACGAAAGTAACGTGCCATGAGGTCCACAACTCCATTAAAACTGTCCGCACCTCCCAGCATGTCAAGGGTTTTCTGGCCCTCCATGCCCAGCAAGTGCACCAACACAGCTCTCGCTTGGTCCTTTTCCAATTTAGTGAAGTTACGGGCCACCAGGTAGTTCTCGAACGCGGAAAACCACCTAGGCCAAGGCACGGGAGGCTCACCAGGGGCCTCCAGAAATGGCCGAAAAGCACACTCAGCACACTCCATTACCGTGTTCTCCTTGTCACCAAATGTTACATCCATAAATAATAGAGAAGAGGGCGAGACGAGAGACAGGTTAACACTATTTATTATAACTTACAGATAATGCCAACAACAGGGGAAACCCAGCGCTCTGTCCAGCAATCAATGGCGAAAGAGGAGGTGCTCCTCCCCACCGTCCCTTATATACCTCGGTTGGCGTCACTACCAAAGGATAGAGTGCCAACCACCTCTATTCCCCGGCAGAATCCTGGGCCACCATCTTGCTACTGGTTTCCCGTTTTCCATATGTAACACTAACACCTGCACTCTTTTCATTAATTAAATTAAAAAAATAAATAGGGTTAGATTTAGATTAAAAGAAAACTCATATACGTTTTTAAAACCATATTTGTTTCATGTAGGGCAGGTCCTTCCCAATAAATTTGTTATAAAAAAATAAGATTTAAAAAATAATTTCTGTTTCTGATTCAAGTACTCAAAAGTAAAAGTACTCAAATACTTGAATACTCAAAAGTATTCAAGTACTCAAAAGTACTCACCGTGGGCTGCACGGTGGCGCAGTGGTTTAGCACTGTGGCAGCACAGCTTTACCCTCGGCCGGGGGACCGCGGGGATCATGAGATCGTGGGTTCGATCCCAGCCCCCGACCAACAGTGAGCTGTGTGGAGTTTGCATGTTCTCCCCGTGTTGCGCGGGTTTACTCCGGGATTTCTCCGGTTTCCTCCCGCACACCAAAAACATGTAGGTTTAGGGCGCTCGCGCACGCAGCGACCAGCAGCCAGTGGCTTGTCACCAGACTGCAAACCAAGTCTACCTACGGGTACAAATAAGTAACAAAAAAAAAAAAAACAAAAAACCTACCTACATCATTTCCTTTACTTCAGCAACCAGAACCATAACAAAGATATACTGCATGTGCTGAAAGTATTCTTTATTTCCATCTGAGCACCAGTTTTTATTCAAATAGCCAGTGCATGTAACCAAGGGAACTAGCAGTAATCCACCCCCTCCCTTTTTTTCCTATGATGTCCTTATACCCTTTTTTGTCCTTACCTAACAGCGTTGGCTGCTGGTTGGTGAGCACTGTGAGAATAGATTCAGTACCGAGTCCTGAATATCACACAAACAATGATATTCAACCTGACTTACAAAGAGCACATAGAAATGTTTGCATCGGTCTCATTAATTGTGCTATTTTCTGATTGTTGAATGACTTTTGCTTGAAACGCTGACTCATTTAAGAATGTGTTACAACTCATTTTTGGTATATTTAAAATAGTTTATAACAAAGGTGCTTAGTGTAAGCCTTGAATTGAAAGCTTCTATGGAAGATTTATGCCCTAATCTAATCCAGTTACAACAAAAATGTGTACAAATAGAATATTTTCACATCCTTCCATGTGTGTGCAAGGCTAGTTAGAGTTTGAAAACGCTGACCTCTAGTGGTTGTGAAAATAAATGCAGGAAGTGAGATGGTGGAGGGTTAGAGATATCAAGATGTTAAAATGTGTATTTAAACCTAGCATAAATAAAGTGCAAAGATGAAGCAAACAAAGGTGTGACTGAAAGAAAAAAAAATTACAACTTCTACCTCAGTCTCCAGCGTGGGAGAGCATTTTCTTGGCGCCACTGTCTGTTCACATTGCCACCTGCCTCCATAAGCGGATGTGAGTGCTTTTGAAACTAACTACTAACTAACTAACTAACCTGCACTTATATAGCGCTTTTCTAGTCACAAAGACCACTCAAAGCGCTTTCATTAATACTAACCCTCTATTCTAAGGGCCTATAGGAAACAGATATCTAGGGACAATTTAGAACAGCCAATTAACCTAACATGCATGTTTTTGGCATGTGGGAGGAAACCGGAGAAATCCCGGAGTAAACCCACGCAACACGGGGAGAACATGCAAACTCCACACAGATCACTGTTGGTCGGGGGCTGGGATCGAACCCACGATCCCACAATCCCCCGGCCAAGGGTAAACTGTGCTGCTGCAGTGCTAACCACTGCGCCACCGTGCAGCCCAACTGTGAAATGTTGTGATGTACTCCATCACTGCTAAATGAGAGCGAAGTGTACCTCCTCTGCAAAAAACTGGTCTTGTTGCATATAGTGCATGCAAACTAAAGCGTAGAAAATGTGCAATTTGTACACACTTTAGTGAAATAGGATTGCTTTAGCACCCTAACCGAGTTGGCTACAAACGTGATAGAGCTGCCATAATTACAGTAATTAGCTGATGAGTATATAGACATTTAGTCATATTTAAAGTCAGAGTCAGATTTAAAGCAATGCAGGATAGAGAGAAACACAAACATAACAGCATTTGTGTGCTTCTGACCCCAGTGGACATGTGGTCAGTCGGCTGCATCTTTGGAGAGGTGATAAGAGGGACGGTGCTGTTCCCCGGGACCGATCGTATCCTTCTGCCACCTCCTCACTCCATTGAAACCTTGAATGAAGCAGAAAACTGGCAGCAATATGTTGAGAACATCCCTTTTCGGGCACATTTTTAGACATGAAAGACTCAGTCGTGGCGGAGCATCGTGAGATTTGGCTCTGACACTGAGGAAAAACTACCTCAAGCTTTTTGAGTAAATCCAACTACTCACTAAAGAACCGTGGATAAGAACTTTAGAGGGTGAAAAAAAAATCCTCACTGCGGACTGGGTGGATTTTGGCTACTGTGCAGTGGAGACAAAACGGAGGTGGAAGCGTGAGACCCTCAAGCAAATTGAAATAAGAGAGATCTCTTACGCCCCCTGGGATCTCCTTTCCTAAACTGGCATTTTTGGTGAGAACACGGGGAAGGGGGCCATTCAAGGAGGGGTATGAGAGAAAATATTTATAGTCAGGAGTGAAATAGTGATTGTAACCCACCAGTGAGTGTCAGTGAGAGTGTATTGTACCTTTGAAATTAAAGCTCACATTCTTCCTTTAAATGCATTATATTTCAGAAGACAGCAAATACAGGCTGTAAATTAAATTGATCACTTTTTCATGTAAATAGATACTTGGTCACATACAGAGTATAGAGGGAATGCTTATTATGGACAGTTGCTTTTGTATTTCTAATGTATGGGAGAAACAGTATTATCTTTTCTAAGTTATGTTTTCTTGGGATCATGAGCTGTTATCCTGTGATGACCTAATTCACCCTATGATTAGAACCGGTGGTGGTGGTGGTGGAGGACTGGATAATGCAATACTACTTTATCCTGTTTTAAGTGGAATTTGGGAAAAACTGATAGAGTGTAATATTGTGATACTTTGCTGCAAGAATATTGCATCAATTCAGAGACACCAGTATCACAATATTTTATTAAACATTCATAAAATGTACAAAGTACAAAGTCAGCTTATTGGGTACCACGCAGAGACTGTAAATAAAAACTGACAAAAATAACACTTGTGCATCTCGACTGCTCTTTGATTGCTGGCTGTAGTAAGAATATAAGCCCTTCCTCATCCCATTATTATGTGCAGCATATTGCCGTGGAAATTAGAATTGTGCTTTGAATAAAATTTTCTAAAATATGGTTTCTCTTTATAGATAGTCTAATCATGCTGATTTACGTTTAAGTGGTCATTTTTGAATAGTTATTTGACGCTATAAAAAATGCTGGTGTGGTCATGACTGAGCATGAGTAGGATTGGTTATGCTTTAGGGAGCTGCATAGTCTGTGATCGTTGGTTGTATGGGCAGGAACTTAATGCTGTAGTTCCTTAACACCGGCACCAGACATCGACCAGTGGAACAAAGTGATTGAGCAGCTTGGCACACCCTCACCAGAGTTCATGAAGAAACTGCAGCCCACAGTGAGGAACTATGTGGAGAACCGGCCAAAATATGCAGGCCTCACCTTTCCCAAGCTGTTCCCTGACTGCCTTTTCCCTGCTGACTCTGAGCACAACAAACTCAAAGGTGGGAGTTCTTAGATTTTATGTTGCAATCACTTTCTGTATTTTTGCACAACTTCATGTCTGATTATGCCTCAGTGAAATGAAGCACACAATAGTGTGTCAGTGTGTGAGTGTGTGTTTGTGTGTGTGTGTGTGAGAGAGAGAGAGAGAGAGAGAGAGAGAGAGAGAGAGAGAGAGAGAGAGAGAGAGTGAGTGAATGGGTGAGTGTGTGTGTCTTTTACCAGGTTTTCAAAATCAGGTGGAACCAAAGGTTTGTGTCAACATATCCCCATGTTTTCTCAACTTTTAATTTGCCTGAATTTTGAGATAAGGCTTTGTTGTCCACATAAACACAAAACCAACACACATTCACACTGACTCACCGACGCTGTCACAGAGTTGTCGAAATAACTATCCCAGGCCAGTAGGTAGCAGTGCACAACCACAGAGGCATCAGCACCTATGGTGCTTTGATTAATATCTGTATCCAGATCATATTCTACACACTCATATATGTACGTACCTATGGATCTTTTTCATTAAGTTCCATGGAAAATGTTGTACCATGAATCAGTAATTATTAAGTCAGTTTAGAATAAAGTCATCTTACATTTGTTGCTTTTGGCCTCTTGATAAAATGGGGACCAAATATGCCTATTTTCAGCTGCTTATGTTTATTATTGGACTTTCCTGTCATATTCACTGCGTAAGTTCGCAGCGAACATATGAAATGGCAGCGAGCCCAAAATGCAGAGTAAGTAACGTGTTTATTTACAATGGGTGTATGTATAGAAAGTCCAAATACAGTCACAGCACAAAGGAAAGACACCCGGCTACAAACTTGATTGGCCTACGGGAATGCCTAACGCGCTCCAATTAAGCAGGAACATAGAAAAAAGGCACAGGGAAGACTTACAACAGTGTCGGAGCGGAAAGGCTCTGAGGGAACAACACGATTCAGTCCAGGGGTAAACCAACAGAAGCGAGTCCAGATGTCCAAGGTTGACATTGTGAAGCTGCCACAACAGCTGGTCACATTCTACCCTATAAATACACAAACCCAGAATGAGGGCAAATGGACACAGCTGTGTGGACACCCGGTGCGTGACTGATTGAACAATGTGTGTGTGCGTGCATGAGTGTGAACGTGAGTGTGTGTGTATGTGTGCGTTCGTGCATGGGTGTGTGTGTGTGCATGAGTGTGTATGTGGTGAACCATACCGCTGGTGGATGCCTGGTGAGGAGGAGGCATGGCTGTGGGACTGATGGAGAGCAAGGCTCAATCCATCAGCTGGAATTAATAATCAATAATTAAACCCAACAGCCACAAGTCACGCTTGGGGTGACAACCCCGAACGTGACATTTCCTTTTGAACTGTGCATGATTCACATTTTAATGCGGCCTCCAGTTCTGCCTGAAGTAATCTGTTTCTGCTCCTCTTACTTTAACCCTACTTTTAAACCATTTTTCTGATTGAGTTCCCCTCACAAATCCAATGTTTGAACGGCAGGTGAGCTGGTTGTGTGCCTAAAATGGCTAAATAAGGAAGACTGCCTTTCTTTGGCATCATTAAGATCCAAGAAGTGGAGCAAAACTGAGTGTTGAGAGCAGCCTGAAAGATGAGCTGACCTCATCATTCAAAACGTTGCCGATACTTAAAAAAAGTATCCACTATTGTTGTGTTACGATTGTAAATAAGGCAAACTATGAGTATTCTAGTTAGAAATTGCACCCTGTGAGCTGAATTCAGCTCCAAATCTTGTGCAGAATGTTAAGTGAGACATCAACTCTTTCCCCCATCTCAGCTGAGAAATGACGAAGTGGAAAATATTTCCCCTGAGCTATTTCAAAATATACATTTTCCTTGTATCACCTTGCTCCAACATCAAAGCCGGGCTGGTAAAACTCTCACGAATCCCTTTTGTATTCAGCCTGCTTCCTGCCAGAGTGACAGTGCTGAAGGAGAAAGAGTGGCAGAGGGACGGTGTGAGACCCGGTTGAAGTGTTTCTGTGGCATGTGTTTTGTACTGGGACAGGTAGGAACTGAGTCAGACATGAGAGAGACATCCTTTGGGCTTTGGTTATTTTGAACTGCAGGAAGACGAAAAAGATAGACGGCAGGGAAGAAAAACGGAAAAGGAATAAGAAGAGATAGAGATGCTGTTTTATAGATTTGACATTTTCAGCTCATTCCAGCACAGGCGAAAGGTGCAAATGGCATGATGCTGCATCTGTCCATGCACTGGTCTGTCTGTCTGCCCAGAGTTCACAAGATTAGTACTTCTCCTAGGCAGTTGCCCAAATGATCACTAAATCAACATACAATGATCCTCAGCTGCGTCTGTATCTAGGTTGGGAGCAAGGTCAAAAGTCAAGACATCTGGGCACTTATGTGATTTCATAAAAATAGCTACTGTTCCTAGGTAATTTCCAGGTTGCTTGCTGAACTCTCACGCAAATATCCTCATTTTCACATTGTGCTTAAGATCATGGTCCAGGTCAAAGATGGAAAGATGTATTCACTTATTATGTGATTACACAAAAATAGTCACTACTCCTAGGGAATTGCCTGAATGCTCACTAAACTCACACAGTTACCTCCAGATGAGTCTGTAACCAGGGTTGGAATCAAGATCAAGGTCAAAGTCGGAGGTCATAAGACCTTGGCACTTAGGTGGCTTCAAAAACTAGCTCCTCCTAGGCAATTGTTAAAATGTTCATCAAGCTCAAACACTGTGATCCTATAAGTCTGCTTCCAAGTTTGTGCTGAAGGTCAAGGTCAGGCTCAAAAGTTAAGAGATCTGGCCACTTACTCTATGTAATTTCAGGAAAATCACTACCCTTAGGCAATTGCCCAGATGCTCACTAAATTCACATAATGAACCTCAGGTGGGTCTGCTTCAGGTTTGCGCTCAAGGTCAAAGGACAGGGGATCTGTGTTTGTATGTGATGTCAGGAAAGTCACTGCCTCGCCTAGGCAAATGCCGGGATGCTCATCAAGCTCACATGCAGTGATCCTCTGGATCTGCATCCAAGTTCATGCTCAAGGTCAAGATCAGGATCAAAGGTCATGAGATCTGGCCACATACTCTACAGTATGTAATTTCAGGAAAATCACTACTCCTAGGCTATTGCCCAGATGCTCACTAAACTCACACAATGAACATCAGGTGGGTCTGCATCCAAGTCAAGATCAAAGGTCAGGAGATCTAGGAACTTTTGTGACGTTAGGAAAATTACTCCTCCTAGGCAATTGCGCAGATCATCACTAAACTCATGATAATCCTCAGATGGGTACCTTTCCCAGCTGTGTTCATGGTCGGGGTCGAAAGTCACCAGAACTGGACGGTTACTGTATGAGAATTCAGGAAAATCACCATTCCTCCTAGGCAACTGTCTGGATACTCAAACTCATGCACATCATCCTCAGCTGGGTCTGCATCCTGGTTTTGCTCAAAGTCAAAGGTCACACAATGAGTATGTGTCATTTCTGCTTTAATTAGTTCTACGCTATAGGACTTCAGGGTGTGTTCATCAGGCAGAAATGAGCTACTCTGTCATTGATGGTGTGGTTTCCTTATTGTCATGTTGATGCTGAGAAGCCGCACCCAACTCGTCTTTCTCCAATCTATGGTGCTCAGTTTTCTGCTGTAGAACTATTTATAGTGAAGGTCAGTGTGTGGGCGAGGTGACGCTGTGTGGTTTAAGGGTTCTCAATTTCAAATCAGTAAAGAGCGCCTCAGGGTAGAGAGTTTGTCCAGCTGAGTGACTGCTGGAGCTTGTTCCATTTTCTGGCATTTTAAAAAAATACACTGCATTCCATATACTGGACTACATAAAGGAAGATGGAGCATATAATTTGTTAGATGATTAATTCAGATGGAGATGGAATATTCTTGTCATGATTGGCAATAATTGACAGCTCACGTGCAGAGAGTGACAGAGAAAACACACGATGACACAGCGAAGCAAATTTGGTTTGGATTTCATTAATACAAAGAGGAAAGCTTCGTTAAGGAAAAGCGCCACTCGCCAGAGGAAGGCCCAGCCTGTAGGGAGAGACGAGAGCAGGTTAGATAAGGATGGAGACAGAGATGGGAAAAATAGGACTGCACTCACATGGGAGAAACAGAGAACCCGGCAGCGGAACCCAGCACAAACGGTGAACCAGGAGAGATGCTGGAAGGCAGGGGTAGAGCTGGGTGAGGTGTTTGACCGGGTGAATATGGCCTCTGAACTGGCGGTGATGATGAGGCAGGTGAGCACACAACAACCCCAGAGACGCACCACAAAGGAGGTAACAACCTGAAGAGGAGAAGGCAAAGGATTAATGGTTGTTCCTTAGAGAGGGAGAATTAAACTTACTTGCTGTGAAGGTAGTATACCCAACAAGGCAGCGCTGAAGTATTGAAGAGGTCCTTTTAAGCGCTGGTGAGGCAGCGGCAGCAGGTGCGTCTCATCATGCAGGTGAGGCGATTTCCTGCAGAGTCAGTGAAAGTTGAACAGGGCGGGAGGGGGAGAGTGCGCTCACCAGAACATGACAATTCTTGTGGGAAACACAAGAACTATGTATGAAAGAATTCAAAATGAGAGAATATCTGGATCATTAATGAAGTGCTAGAAAGGTTTTTCATCTGGTAACCTGCTGCTTAAATATTTAAATTGGCTTTCACTGCCTATTAAGTCCATACTGACAGTGTTGCCAAGGTGAAATTCAAATAGATAGGTTAATATATGGATAGATGGAAAGAGAGATGTTGAGCAACTTTTGGCCAACAAATTTAGAGCCACTGTAGACATTTGGGTCTCAAAATAATGATAAAACAATTTTAATAATAAATAATAAGTTTGTACATTTGCAGCTTTGTCGCTTTTTCTTGTACACATGGGCATGCACAGGTATGGGCTATTGTTGCCTGGGTAACAGCGCATCTGCCATCTTTGCCTGAGCTGTCCCTCCGGAGGACTAAAAAAAATATATAGAGAGAAAATAAGGGTTGTGATTTTTTCTGTAAATGTGTCACTTTATGCTAGTAAATTTACAGTTTCTTTCTTGCTTCTCTCATATTTTTTTTTTCATGTAACTGAGACTTTAATCTTGTATTTGCACTATATTGTAGTAAATCTGGAACTTCTTAATTCTAAATTTGTAACTTTTTCACTGACATTTGCTTTTTATGGTAAATTTGTTTTGTTTTTTTCTTGAAAATTTGGAATTTTTATATGTGACTTTGGAACATTCTCTTTTTTGTCATGTTTGATATTATTTTCTTCATTTATTTTTCTTGAAATAAAAGACTTTTCCCACAAAATTATGAGACTTCCTGAAAATTCAAAAACTTTTTTGCTTATGAATTTACTTTTTTTTCCCTCTCCCCTTGTCCTGTCAGGCAGCTAGGTGAGCAGAACAGAAATCTGCTACCCTTATTGTGCCAAAACAGATTTACTTTGCCAAAAGGAGCTTTATACAGTACCTATCTATGTACTGCATATTGTTGTAAACTCCTCTTGTAGTACCTTTTAAAACTTTATTTAAAATATTTTACCCATGAAGGACCCGACAGGATGGAGAGTGGAGAAAGGAGGTGTGAGAATGGCCATCGCGGCCGAGCCACGCCCCCAAGTCCGCCAACCCCCCACCCCTCCGGCGGGGCCAACGCCAGTCCCTGGGCCCCAGGCTCTGGGAGGCCAGCGCCCCCACCCCCCAGGCCGGAGACCGGCCTGCGTAACCTGGTGCCAGCCCCCCAGGCACCCCCCCCAGTGCCACCACCGCACACCCCGGGGACCCCCACGTCCAAAGAGGCCCCCTCCCGGTACAGGGGAGCCCACGTAGCCGAGAGGCACTACCCTCTCAATCCAGCACCTCCCGACTGGCAGACACACCCATTCCCACACATTCATACCCTCATGCTCTCATGCGCACGCACATGCACTCACTCCCTCTCGCTCCCTCACTCCCCCACACGGTCCCACACTCGCACTCCCGTACCCACCCATTCTCTCTCACTCCTGTATCCGCTTAATCTCGCTCCCACTCGCCCTCAGGGTCACCCGCTCTCACTCACATTCACCCATACGCGCCCTCTCACTCACACTCCGACCTACTCGCGTCCATTTGTGCCCCCCCCCCCCCACTCACCCCCCCCATTCACCCTTATTACTTAAGGCGACTGCGATGCAGATGCAGCGAGCAGCACCCGGCAGCGGCCGGGAAGACCGCTAGCGCAGGCCAGCCCCCGCCGACCCACCCCAGGGCGGCCGTGGCCACAGAAGCAGACCACCACCCCCAGCACCCACCTGAGCAACGGATCAGCAGACCACCGCAGGCACCCCGAGATGCCACCTACATGCAAAGCGCCACACAAAACCAGCCCACCATCACCATCTTCACTCATCACTCCCTCGCTCTCGCTTACTCTCTTGTTATGAATTTACTATTGTTTTTTCTTGCAAGTTTACAAATTGTCATCAACATTTTTCCCCATTATATTTTGATGTGGATTTTTCCTTTAAAAAAACAGTTTTATTTTAAATGTGCTACTTTTCTCTTGTAATTTTGTAACATTTTCTCAGAAATTATTTGAGACTTTTTTCACTTTGTATCCAAATTTAGTGTATCTTTTGATACACTTTTTTCTTTTGCAGGGACTCTCTTCCTCATAAATTTCCAACTTTTCTCATTAATTTGTGACTTTTGTCTTATAAATTCACATTTTTTTCTTGTACGTTTGCCCTCTTCAGGTTAGAACAACAGCCCCTCAAAATTTCGATGCATGTCCTTGCTTGTACATTTGACTTTTTGGTTTTAAATTTATGAAGACTGGCAATTATGTTGTTTTGGGGAAATTCAAGGGGCTACAGCAGAGTCCAAAAACATCAAAGAATTTGCAAAAATTTGACTTGACAAACAGTATATTTTGGTGATATTTTTCAATTATGTTAAGATAAGTGTGTCGGGGGCCCGGACTTTTGCACATGGCACAATTGCATATATATGTATTCATGTATTTATCTATTTATTTACAGTATACTGTATATTTCTTTTGCACATTCTTTTATGATTTAGTACATTTGCAAATGTATTAAGGCTTTTTGTAAGTTCAAATCTTTGACTTGCAGATTTATAATTTTTGTGAATGTTCATTTTTTTCCTCTCATAGAGTTGCGTTTTTTGTGTAAACATTGAAAATTTGCCTCAATATTTATAACTTGTTAACTTGTTGTTTGAGGAATTTGTGTGTTTTTTTTTTCATTTTTAAAGCATCTTTAACTGATTCTTAGTGTGGCTTTGCATTGTTCTGTGTAGAATTATCCAACTTTATAATGTTCAAAATATAACTGAAATACTTAAAATCTCTCTCATTTCAAAATGTTTCCCTTCATCTTACTGTGTTGTTCATATTCGCTTTAACCTTTTATTTATCTTTGCTATACTATATTCTCTCCCCTTCTTTCTTTTTGCCATCTTGTTAAACTCATCTAATCTTTTTTGTTTGTCGTTCCAAAACCACAGCAAGCCAGGCCCGAGACTTGCTTTCTAAGATGCTGATCATCGACCCGGCTAAGCGGATATCAGTGGACGAGGCCTTACAGCACCCCTACATCAACGTTTGGTACGATCCGTCTGAGGTGGAGGCGGTGAGTCGGCAGAGCTGGGCGATGATTGCAGTCCCTGTGTTTCTGTCTTTGTGTATGGAGTTATGAGAAATTCACTCTTTTTATTTGCAGTTTAAAAACCAAATACACCAAAGTTATTTTCATTTGTGTATCTCCAGACCAGGCTTTGACATTAACATCTGTGCTCACCATCACTCATACTAGTTTTCCAAAGTTACCAGCTACTCAGCATTTTAACAAACCAAGGTGGAGACAAGCAAGGAGCCGTTTAGAGCAATTTTTGCTCTAAAAATGGACATAGAGGCATGAGACATTTTGCTGTTAAATTGAAGAAACAAAGGTTAGAAGCTCATTTGTGTTATAACATTAAATTGACGTGAGGATTAGTAATATGTAACCAGCTTCTGAAATCTACAGCTTTTTCCTCATGAAATTTTCAGTTCTTTTATTTGTGTATTGGCATTTTTGTTGTCAGTTTTTACTTGTAAATTTGCTGCTTTTTCTCATAAGTTTCTCTCTTCTTTTACTCGCACGTTGGCATGTTTTTTCTTAAAAATTTGTGTTTTTATCTAAATTTGTGTTTTTTAAAAAATTTGTCTTTTACTTGAACTTTGGTCATTTTTTCTTGTAAATTTTAGTTTTTGCTTTTGTACTTTATTTTTAGCTCATTCCGACCAAGCCAAAAAGAACTAATGCGATGAGGCGGCACCTGTCCATCTGTCTGTCTGCCCACATTTCATGGGAATCACTACTCCTCCCAGGCATTTGCCCCGATGCTCACCAAACTCACACACAACTAGAAAGGCACTCAGAGAGCGCATACCTCCGCAAAGGCTCCTTCCATCCCTCATGGATCACCTCCAAAATGTGATGGGTTCGTGCGTAGGCCACGAGCCAGTTCTGGTGAAAACTGCAGCAAAGTCTATCCAGCAGTTTTGGAGGATTCTTGCAAACACACTGTGAGAAGATAAGAGCCTTGGTGGAGGTATGCATTCTGGGATCACCACCAAAATGTTTTGTGCTCGTCTCTAGCACGGGGACCACCTCTGGTGAAAATTTCATCCAAATCCATCGAGTAGTTTTTGCGTAATCCTGCTAACAGGCAGGCAGACAGACGGACGGACGGACAAACAGACAGACAGACGGACGGACAAACAAACAGACAGACCAAACCACCCCGACTGCATAACCTCCTTAGCGGAGGTAGCGATCCTCAGATGGGTCTGCATTCAGGTTGTGCTCAAGGTCAACGTTACATCTTAAGTTTGCATCTTGTTTAGGGTGAAATTTGAAAAATTTCCAATACATTTGTGACTTCACTCCTTATTTATTTATTTATTTTGCTTGTTTGGATCCAGTTGTTGAGCTTGTGCTAATGTCAAGCCTGGCTCGAGATGCATCGGCTGCTTTTATATTTGTGTTTTTATTTTTTTTTCCTCGCATCTCATTTTCCTTTTGTCACTGACCATTTTATTTTGTAGCACGAAACTAAAAATCCTTTCATAACATGATTTTTTTTTTTTTTTTAAATATGAAAGAGTGATTTAGTGTATCGTCCTCTCTGGTGTCTGATGTCATCATGAGTGTCTTGTCAGTATGAGGTGACAGTGAGATTGGAGAAAAAGGCTAAAAATATATCTTTACATGGTGCATAATATCAGTTCCTCTTTAAAAAGGCTAACGAGTGCCCGAGTAGCTGAATTTGTTGCTTACTTGTGAAGTTGAAACTTTTTCCCCACAAATTTTAAACGTTTTCGTCTTTTTTGAAAATTATCAGAACAATTTCTTATAAATTTGAGACACATTTCTTGTGAATGCATGACACATTTTTTTTTAAAATAAATTCGTAAGACTTTAAAAAGTCTTTAGAAATTTTCAACATTTTATTCAAAAATTTGCAATTTTGTTTTCTTGCAAATTTAGGACTTTGTGACATTGGTTTGTAGAGCAGCCAGAAATGATCCTTAAGAGAAAGTAAGATTACTTTATGATATTAATTACTCAAGTATAAGTAAGAGTAGTCACCAAAGTAATATTTTTGAGTACAGTAATAGTAAGAAAGTATCAACTAAAAATGTTAAATGTCAGTAGAGAGTAACCACTTTTGCCAATTTTTAAGATTTTTTTTCTTAAATTTGTGGGGCTTACTTTTAGTTTACTACATTTTCCTTCTAAATATGCACCTTTTTTACATAAATGTGCAACTTTTTTTTAATCAGTTTGTGTTTATTTCTCATAAATTTGTACCTTTTTTCTTGTATGTTTAGCAGTGACCTACACAAACTTTTTTTTTTGGAGTGGGAGGAGGTGCCGTCCTAAACAGTGAAAAAAGTTACATACAGTAGCACAAATCTGACTGTACTTACTTGGTGTATCTATTTTATTTTAATACCTGTGCACTCATGGCGATATTTCACACTCCATAGATTTTACTACATTATCACCTCATGCAGAGACAATGGTCTTCATCATTAATTATGTAAAGGTGAATGACAAAAAATGGGCAGCTTCCACTGAAAATTAAACCTCTGTTCAAAATAAATAAATCTTTGCAAAAATCTGAAAAAGGCTTTTCTTTCAATAAAATATTAGAGCTCCTTTCAAATAAATAAATCTTTGGGGGGAAAAAATCAAAAAGGCCATTCCCCTCGTCAGCAAAATAATGCAAAAGCTTGTTAATGATCTTGTAAACCTGCCACTCTCCATCCCCATAAAGAGTGCAAGGACAGTTTATACAGGACAACTTAGTATCAGTGAGAGGATCGTAGCAAATGTACAAGAAAAATCATAAAAATCTGAGGAAAAAGTTGCACATTTTATAGAAAAAAAGTTGCAGTTTGAGTATGTTGTAAATTCTTTGGGAAAAGATGACAAGTTTATCACAAAACACGGCAAATTTATTGAAAATACTAAAATTATAACAAAAGTAATAAATTTGCCAGGAAAAGGTTGCAAATGTATTTAAAAAAAGTTGTAACTTGTAAAAATGTTAACGTTAACAAGAAAAACCTCACTAATTGGTGCTTAAAATTGAACATTTATGAGAGAAAAAAGTTAAAAAAAAAAAACTTTTAAAAATGTTATAGAAAATTGACTTTTTTCTTGTAAATTTGTGACTTTATTGCTGTAAATGTAATACTTTTTTCTTGGCAATTTCTTGGCAATTGGTGTCTCCGTGTAGGGAAATTGAAATCTACAGTAATTTAAAAAAAAAAGTTCTCCAGAAAAAAAAGGGGGGGGGGGAGGCTAGAGCACTGTTTCACGTGTACAGTGCTGTGAAAAAGTATTTGCCTCCTTCCTGAGTTCTTATATTTTTGCGTATTTGTCACACTTCAGTGTTTCAGATCACCAAACAAATTTTAATATCAGACAGAGATAACCTCAATAAATACAAAATGCAGTTTTCAAATGATGATCTCATTTATTAAAGGGAAAAAAAAATATTCAAACCTACCCGGCCCTATGTGAAAAAGTAATTGCTCCCCATGTTACATCATGAATTAACTGTGATTAACCATATTTTTTGGAAAGCTGAGTTTAGTTTCAGTAGCTACACCCAAGCCTGATTACTGCCAAACTTGTTGAATCAAGAAATCACTTAAATAGAACCTGTCTGACAACCTGTAGTAGGCTAAAAGATCTCAAAAAGCAACACATCCCCCTGTGATCTAAAGAAATTCAAGAACAGATGAGAAACAAACACCCAGAACAATGTCTAAAGAACTGCAGGCCTCACTTGCCTCAGTTTGGACACTGGTCCATGATGGAACAATAAGAAAGAGACTGGGCAAAAATGGCATCCATGGGAGAGTTCCAAGACAAAAACCGCTGCTGGACAAAAAGAACACAAAGACTCGTCTCACATTTGCTAGAAAACATCTAGATGATCCTCAGGACTTTTGGGAAAATATTCTGGGGACTGATGAGAGAAAAGTTGAACTTTTTGGAAGACGTGTCCTGTTTTATCTGGCATAAAACAGAATTTCATAAAAAGAACATTGTATCAACAGTCAAACATGGTGGTGGTAGTGTCATGGTCTGGGGCTGCTTTGCTGCTTCAGGACCTGAACAACTAGACCTAATTGACAGAACCATGAATTCTGCTCTCTACCAAAAAATCCTGAAGGAGAATGTCCGACCATCAGTTCATGAAGCCCTCCAGTGTAACTGAATTTAAACAATTCTGCACAGAAGAGTGGGCCAAAATTCCTCAACAGCGATGTAAAGACTCATTGCCAGTTGTTGGCACCAATGATGGCAGAACCAGTTATTAGGTTTAGGGGGCAATTACTTTTTCACACAGGGCCAGGTAGGTTTGGATAGCTTTTTACCCTTAATAAATGAAATCATCACCTAAAAACTGCATTTTGTATTTACTCAGGTGATCTTTGTCTAATATTAAAATTTGTTTGATGATCTGAAACATTTAGGTGCAACAAATATGCAAAAATATAAGAAATCAGGAAGGGGGCAAATACTTTTTCAAAGCACTGTATCTGTACACGTTTCTGATGTTTCAGAAGTTATTCTTATAAATTTGAGACTATTTTCCCTTTAAATTTACCATTTCTTTTCTCATAGATTTGTAACTGATTTGTAACTTCTTATAAATTTGTGGCTTTATGAGACTAAAGCCTGATTTTAGCTTTTTCCTGTTAAATGTCTTAAGTCTGAAGAAAGTAAGATATAAGCTACTCATAAGTTCCCTCTAATGTAGTGCTAATCATATAAAGAAACAGTTTTTTATAAGATTTCACTCGTCTAGCTGTGTGGTTGCTTTTGGTGTAAATGACAATATTGTTGTCAGAGTTGATGCAGTGTGTTTAATGTGGCTGTGAATGGCATTTCAACACATTTTCTGCTGTTTTCCCCCTTCTCTAATGTCACCTCATGCTGATGAAGGCCAGAGATCTCATCCAAATATCCATGGTAAATCCCCAGCCGCCATCTATCTAGAAAAAAAGAAAGAAAGATCTTTTTTTTGGGAGTGTAGATAAGACCATATTCAGACACATTTGCTCTGGTGTGATAGAGGAGTAGAAACTAAAATAAGTAATGAAATAGCTGCACCCCCATCCTCTGTGAATAATTCAATATGTGTGGGCTTGCAAATGTTTCCATTTCAAAAGTTGAGCTCCTGGATATAAGAGTTGGAGCAGGAAAGTTTTCACCCTCCTGTAAGCCGGTTATTAGTTTAGAAATCAGCTGTGATCCCATAAATTATTTTACTTGAGCTATAAATTATCTAGAAAACGTAAAGAGTGTGTGTCCAAATTTGAGCCTTCAGAAAGGTAGACCACGTCTTTTCTGTGCAGTCTATGTCTGTACAAGGCAGGGGTTCGCAAACTTATTCTGTTTGTCCCACTTCAGAAGTAAAAAAAAAAAAAAAGTTCATGTCTCAAGGATTTACAACTAATTTCAGTGAAATTATTTTGACTGGAAAATCGCACTGCCTCAGTCAACAAAGTGCACCTGTGGATACCTGTGAATACCTCTATCCAGCTGCAGAAGGTGTGTGCAAGTGGGATGCAGATGTGGATACTAAAAGAAGTGCATGCCACTTACAGTACCTCATAAAAGTGAGTACACTCCTCACATTTTTGTAAATATTTTGTTATATCTTTTCATGGGACAACACTGAAGATATGACACTTTGATACAATGTAAAGTAGTCAGTGTATAGCTTGTATAACAGTGTAAATTTGCTGTCCCTTCAAAATAACTCAACACACAGCCATTGATGTCTAAACTGCTGGCAACAAAAGTGAGTACACCCCTAGTGAAAATGTCCAAATTGTGCCCAATTAGCCATTTTCCCTACCTGGTGTCATGTGACTCGTTAGTGTTACAAGGTCTTAGGTGTGAATGGGGAGCAGGTGTGTTAAATTTGGTGTTATCGCTCTCACACTCTCTCATACTGGTCACTGGAAGTTCAACATGGCACCTCATGGCAAAGAACTCTCTGAGGATCTGAATAAAGAATCGTTGCTCTACATAAAGATGGGTTAGGCTATAAGTAGATTGTCAACACCCTGAAACTGAGCTGCAGCATGGTGGCCAAGACCATACAGCGGTTTAACAGGACAGGTTCCACTCAGAACAGGCCTCGCCATGGTCACCCAAAGAAATTGAATGCACGTGCTCAGCGTCATATCCAGAGGTTGTCTTTTGAAAATAGCTGTATGAGTGCTGCCAGCATTGCTACAGATGTTGAAGGGGTGGGGGGTCAGCCTGTCAGTGCTCAGACCATACGCGCACCACACTGCATCAAATTGGTCTACATGGCTGATGTCCCAGAAGGAAGCCTCTTTTAAAGATGATGCATAAGAAAGCCCGCAAACAGTTTGCAGAATATAAGCAGACTAAGGACATGGATTACTGGAACCATGTCCTGTGGTCTGATGAGACCAACATAAACTTATTTGGTTCAGATGGTGTCAAGCGTGTGTGGCAGCAACCAGGTGAGGAGTACAAAGACAAGTGTGTCTTGCCTACAGTCAAGCATGATGGTGGGAGTGTCATGGTTTGGGGCTGCATGAGTGTTGCCGGCACTGGGGGGGGGGGGGGGGGCTGCAGTTCATTGAGGGAACCATGAATGCCAACATGTACTGTGACATACTGAAGCACAGCATGATCCCTTCCCTTTGGAAACTGGGCTGCAGGACAGTATTCCAACATGATAACGACCCCAAACACACCTCCAAGACAACCCCTGCCTTGCTAAATAAACTGAGGGTAAAGGTGATGGACTGGCCAAGCATGTCTCGAGACCTAAACCCTATTGAGCATCTGTGGGACATCCTCAAATGGAAGATGGAGGAGCACAAGGTCTCTAACATCCACCAGCTCCGTGATGTGGTCAAGGAGGAGTGGAAGAGGATTGCAGTGGCGGCCTGTGAAGCTCTAGTGAACTCCATGCCCAAGAGCGTTAAGGCAGTGCTGGAAAATAATGGTGGCCACACAAAATATTGACACTTTGGGCACAATTTGGACATTTTCACTTAGGGGTGTACTCACTTTTGTTGCCAGCGGTTTAGACATTAATGGCTGTGTGTTGAGTTATTTTGAGGGGACAGCAAATTTACACTGTTATACAAGCTGTACACTGACTACTTTACATTACATAAAATATTTACAAAAATGTGAGGGGCGTACTCACTTTTGTGAGATACTGTAGGTGTGCTTGTGCTACGCTCCCATGGCACTTGCATTAACACATCACCACCAGCTGCATCACAGTCTTATAGAGGTATTCACAAGTACTCAAAGGTTCAGTCTCTGTGAGTGAGCCCCTTATAAGAGCACTACTTGCTGAGTAGCTCTCACAAGTGCAGTAGAAATGTCTTAGACTGTTAAATAGTGCAGGAGGGACCACGCTTAAATGCAGCACATACCTATTCTCCATCTATAAACATTCGGTCGGCGCTGAGCCTCCGGTTGTAGATCAGAGAGGTTTTATTGGTGGTCCTGTCACCTGCAGTGATAAGAGAGGTGAGGATTATGACGCCGGAGTCTGGGGCAGGATCACAACGATGGGTTGACTGGATGCCAGTGAGCACATGAGTGTCCTGATAGATGAACTGACAGTCCTGTTGGAGAGAGAACAAAGGCTGCTGATATTTTCTGGTCTCTGTGCCAGTCTGTCAGTTTGATCTCAAACATAAAGAGCTGTAATATTTAAAAAAAAAATAGATAGGTGTAGTATGTTGTATGTGTCATTGGCAGTTTTAGTTTTATGTAATTAAGGGTAAATAGCATGTTATCAGAAATAAAGTATTCAGAAATTGTTTTCAATAAAATTGGCCTTACTTTGATGTCATTTACTCAAGTGTAACTAGAACATTTGCATTCCTTAAAGAAAATGCAGTATGAATGCTGTAAGCTGAAAATGCTTTCCAGAAATAAAAGTTAAAATAAGCTAAAAGTTGTTGCTTAAACGTAGTTTGATCCATATACTCTTTGTTCTTTCAATATTTCATTTCTGAAACAACACAGAACAGCCAGGAAACAGATGGTTATAGGTTTTGCTTCGTCAAAATAAAATCAGAACTGAGCCAAAACAAAAATAATGGATCTGTTATGTTTTTTGTTTGTTTGTTTGTTTGTTTATTCATTTCATTGTTTGGTCACAGCAGGAAGTGCATTTAACTCCCCCCCCCCCATATTTAGACCTACCCATCCTTTTTATTGTGAAGTATCAGATTTAGATTTTGCCAGAAATGTTTGTTTTATAAAAATTATCACTATTACTTTTCAGTAAATTAACACAATACGAACTGTATTGTAAGACATGTTTTTTCATAACTTGCTGCTTTGAAAAAAATCAGATCCTTCATCCGTTTTGGCTCAATTCCAGTTTCATTTTGACAAGGCTGAACCCATGTAACAGTTATTTCCAGTTGTTCTCTTTTCCTTTCAGAAACAAAATATGGGAAGAATGAGGAGCAGGCTACACTGATTCAGCTAGAAGCTCAACAATTTGATTAAACCCCCAAATGGCTTAAAGCTGACCAATGTTAACTTAAGTGGAAATAGTTGGTAATTGGGCAAAGTTAGCTTTAAAGCTAAAACAGCTGAAAGACAAACACTTTTAGCCTAAAATTAAAATAGCCTAAGGTTAAAGAAAGTTTACTTAAAAATATTTTAAAAAAAACCCCAACTGATAAACACTGATAAATGCTGTCCTAAAAGCTAAAATGAGATGAACAATCTTACTATAAAATGTAGTGGGTTTTTCTAGCAGAATGTAGAGGCTTTTAGCCTTAAAAGCTGCTGAGTCTAAGATGGTGTGACTCTACAATTATAGCTTTTCCCTAAAATATACAAATGTTTAAAAAAAGAAGACTCAAATAGACAAAATGAAGTACAAATATCCTTAAAAGCTGAATAAATTTGCAGCTTTTTTAAAAATAAATTTGGGATTTTCTTTTTTTCTCTTAAATTTGTGATTTTCTTACCAATTTAAGGGGCTGTTTGTGTAGATTTAATCACTTTTTTGTAATTTTGTAAAATGTAAGTTTTTCCCTCATAAATTTGGAAAAAAGATGAATAAATAAACTTGCATTTTTTATTCATAAAGTTGTGACATTTTTCATGTAAGTCTACTGTTTTCTTTAAAATTGTGAGCTTTTTTCCCCTCATGAATTGTCAGATTTCTCATTATTTTCTGGAGTTTTTCAAAAGTGACTCAGAGAGTATGACCAAATATAACTGAGTAAAAGTAAGATTTTTTCTATATAAAAAGCATTCAATTAAAAGTACAATTTTGTATAAATACAAGTTCAAGTACAATTTGATGTACTTGAGTAAACGTAACTCATTACTTCCATCACTATTATTATTTTCAGTTGCACTTGTTTTTATATTCTTGCAGAATTATACTGATAATCTGTAGTTTTTTCATGCTTTGATATTTTCACCCCCCCCCCCCCCATTATTTGCATTTGCATCATTGTGCAAAGTTTTTTATGTAATTTTTGTTGTGATTTGTTTTACTACAAATAAAGGGATTATTAAAATATGCTCTCTCCCTTTTAGCCCCCACCTCAGATCTACGACAAGCAGCTGGACGAAAGAGAACACACCATTGATGACTGGAAAGGTGTGTAAGTTAACGGGGAGTCAGCATGTGGTATAAAAGTAGCACAAGAACCTTCCTACTGTAGGTTTAAGTGCAGAGGATTGTGTATCAGCCACATGTGACTCTTGTCTGTGCAGATACCTTATTTTTGGTTAAATGAATCCCTTTTTAATCCTGTATATTCTGTGACTGGTTAAATATTCAGCATATCTTTGCCGCTCACTGTTTCGCTCATCTCTTTGCACATCTGCAGAACTTATTTACAAAGAGGTGATGAACTTTGAGGAGAGAACGAAGAATGGCGTTGTGAAGGGACAGCCTTCACCTTCAGGTACTCTCAGTGCATAAGCCTAATCGCTCTGTAAGTGAATTTACTATAACCTTACTGGAGTTACCACTTGTAAATAGAGACACCCATTGTGCCGTTGACCATGTTGTCTGTGTCCCTTGCATCTCAAGTTAAATGCCATTTTAGTTAGTGTGCAAATAACACTGAATCAGTCTTCTGTAAAACGGCATTTTTTTTTGCATTTTATAGCAAATCCTGTGTTCTATTAATGACTGTGTATATGTATGTGTTTGTTTAACACATCATGCCTTAAGGTTTTGGTTCTTTGCGGTCCATTACAGGAAATGTCAGACATTTCATTTATGACTGTAAGCGCTGTTCTGACGTGGTTCCACTAGGGGGCAGTGTAGTGCCACAAGCCCAGTCCATAGGAGGGAGGTTGGCCTCAAAAAGGAGGCCAGAACTATAAACTTCATTCCAAATCATGTTGAAAAACATTTAACCAACACGATTTAGACGATCAAAAAATCAGAATGTCATGATTTTTTTTCCTTCTCCAGCAATAGTTTCACCGAATCATTTCCAGTGAAAAGGTTTTCAAGACAAAACTACAGTGGCCCCGAGAGTTCAACTCTCTGAAACTTGGGGCTCACTCACACTGTAATGTCTGTCCTGTACTGACCGAGGTTTGACCCCCAAAGTCTAGAATTTTTGGGAAGTGTCATCGCTCCCTACCGTTCTGCAGAAAGGAACATATCCCCAGCTTTGTGGAACAAATGCAAATGTTCACTCACAGTGCTGGGATAAGGCAAAGTCTTAAAGTCTGGGAGCCGTGCTAAACCAAAAACAATGTGAATGCAGGCCGGTGCAGGCCACCGCCAGATGGAGGGGCAGGGGGCCATTTTCCTTGGCGTGGAACAAATCACCTGACCAATGTGAGGAGGTGCTTAAGGAAGCAATTACAAAACACAACACTTGCAAGTCGGACTGGGTAATTTGACTTTAAGTCAGCATCACGGTTAACTGAACCTTTCATGTCGGTTTTCTTTTTTTCTGTTATTTTTTTCCCTCTCTCCTCCTTACTGACAAAGCTCCTAATTAAGCAATATTACACAAACGTGTGATATATCACTGCAATGCAGTAATAAATGAACATAATATAATAAAGAACAGGCCTATTGTCATTTCCACACAGAAAATAAAAATTGTCCAGTGTTTACAGCACATACCTTTTGAGGGTTTATGAGTCACGTCACATGCTCAGTGGCTAATTAGCTTGTCAGCTGCATCAGAGGAGTCCTTTACACAGCCATGTTATAAGATAAGATAAGCCTTTATTAGTCCCACAATGGGGAAATTCCAGGATTGCAACAGCATAGGGATAGCAACACTCAGAGCAACAATCAGAAGGCAAGAAAAAACAACATCTAGCAAACATATGTCCATATTACTATAAATGTATATATATAGACACACAGTGCAGAGCATTATGGCTGGTGAATGTGCAGCAGAAAGTCTAAGCTCTCTCTCCGCGGATGCAGCGGGCCAGCTGGAAGTCTTTGGGCATGATGGTGACCCCCTTAGCGAAGAAGAGACCACCAGGTGGGCCTCGCTGGTCTCCTGCAGAGCCATGACGGCGAAGCTCAGGAAACGCAGGACGGTCTTTAAGTCCTGAGCGATCTCCCTCACCAGGCGCTGGACAGGCAGCTTACGGATGAGCAGCTCCGTGGGTTTCTGGTAGCGACGGATCTCTCTCAGAGCCACGGGCCTGTGACGGCAAGGCCTCTACACTCTGCCGGTGGCCAGAGCGCCTCTCCGAGCAGCCCTGGTGGCTAGCTGTCTCCTGGGGGGCTTCTTCCTCCAGTAGATTTTACGGGCGGTCTGCTTGGTTCTTGCCATCGCTCTTTATTATTCTGTCTTATATTTCTTTCACGCCGCCTAAACTGCAGCCCGGCACCCGCGTCGTTCTCGCTACAGCTCCCGGTATGTCGAGTTTCCCATTAGCACCGGGCGGCGGCCAAGTGCTAGCTAGCACTAGCTCCTCCCCGCTGTAACGTCTCCCGCTGCAAACCGTGGCTCCGTCCGCCGACCCGGGAGACCCCCGGGGCGATCCGTGCGTCCGTGATATATATACAGAGTGAAAGGTGTAGAAAGAAGAAGGAAGATAAAAAAAAAAAAAAAAAAAAAAAAAAAAGGCTGTTGCAACAGGCAGCCGACTCGTGTGGCGCCGCCGGTCCGGCGGAACCGGAACCGGAAGAAGCGAGTTCGAGTTCTTTCTTCCCCCTCTCCTGTTTAGCAGCTAGGTAAGCAGAACAGCTGGGGCCAACGCTAGCTTCAGGTGCTGGAAGGCCACCCTTCCCCCACGACCCCCAACGTGGGCCCTCTGCCCCCCCCCCCCCCCCACACACACACACAGAGCAGGCCTGTGCCCATCCCACCACTCCAGATACATGCTCTGGGAGCCACTAGGCACCCCGCCCAGGGGAGGTGGCAGCAAGGGGCGGGTTCTTAAATACAGCCTTAGCTTGTCCATTCCCTCTCTAAAACAGTTGAAATGATGTGGATAGCCATCAGAGGCTAACAGTGACTTAGCTTCTTCTCTTTTTAGTATTAGTATCCGCACACTTCACTTGCTTTTTTTGGCGTCTTCAGATGAAATAAAGAGTCAGTCATCACATTACTATGCAGATGGAGACCGTGTTTGTTTTAGCTAGCTTTAATTGTTCCTCCTGTGTTCTGTTGCATCTGAACTGCACTGCTTGCGGAGTTATGTGTCCGCGCCTGTAACTTTGCGGGCATGTCTTAAAGGGGAAGCACATGAAAAGCCGTCACATACACGCACACAACAGGGAGAGGGGAGTAACTGAAAAAACCGACATGAGTAGAATTACGTCAGTCCTGGTTTTATTGCGGTTAATTGCTCAGCTCTACTTGCAAGTAGAGACACGTTGCAAATATTCTCAATGCAATGGGAGGACACGGTAGGGTTACACACCACATATACTCTAGACACCACTTAGTTGTTTGCTGATAACCTGCATATCTATGATCTGTTAGCTTGATGCCACTTTTATAAATCAAACAAATTGCTCAAATCAGACAACTTATCAGCGTGGTCCACAGAGCCACTTCTGTTATATTGTGAGTAGTCACATGGTGTTTGCTTGCTTTTGTTTCCATGCGTTTCAGTGCTTGAGCTCTTGGGGCCACCATAAAAAACAGCCAGGCAACAGTCCCCAACTCTTCAAGTTAATTAAGTGTATCTACTGTAGATACACACCTACTGATGGATGTGCCATTAGAACAGAGAGTAGGGTATGAACTCTGATTGTTGCAGTGCATTCTGGGATTTGCTGTTTTTATAATATTCATGTTATTTACCAGCATACATTAGATATTAACTCTGTGGGCTTGAGTTTGACATGCATGCCATAAACTGTAGGAAAATGCATATGCTCTGAAGTGTTGTCTTTACAACATTTTTACAAGCTAGTGTCTACAAACTACCCCCTTGCGGGAAGCCTGTAGGCCATCTGCTTGCTTTGGCCATGCCAAAAACCAGCATTAGTTGCTAAGACAACTTGTAGTGTGTATCCACAGAATTTAAGCTGTGTTGGCATCGTTACAATGGTGAAAATAAGTCCACTGAGCAAATGCAAACCATAAAGCAACTTTTTTTTTAAATGTTGTTTTGCTTGGGTCACTATCACATTCACAACTTGCATCGTACTCTCTATCCACTTGTAATTAAGTGGATGAGACGGTGGGCAGGGGCTGATGCCAAGTGTGAGACGCAGTGCATCAGCTGCAGACGGTAGTGAATCACTGCAGCAGGGAAACAGATAAGAAAGAATAGAGCCACAAATACCGTGGGTGTTGAGAGTGTCACTTAAATGCTATTAATGGAGATTTAGTACTTCTGCAGCATTTATGTTATTAGAATTTTCAAACAATGTCCAAATACAGTATGCTTTTGCACTGTAGTTTTACATCATCTGGAAAGACAAAATTAGTGTGATAATCCCATATTAGTGCTTTTCTATCTGATCAGTAGCATGATGTTAGAAAGTTCTGCACAGCTGCTAGTCTGCTTCACAGCGTGCTGTGGGCCTTTTTAAGATTGCATTGCAGCTTTATTTCTAACGCATTAGAGCCAACCTACAAGTGCAGGGACTGCAGGAACTTGTGCCAGCCATTAATCCTGCTTTGCTCTCATTTTTACTCCAGGTCAACTTCCCACCAGTCTCCATTAACCAATTACCTCCAACATAAAACAGACCAAAACCATGATATTATGCATGTCCTTCGCACAAATCACTGCGTTTGAACTGTTGCATCCACTCTGTGTCAAAATCACCTTATAGTGGCTCAAAACATGCTTTATACAGTATGTTGTTAGGAGATATTTCTTTCATTATTGAAGCTTGCAGAATTCCCTCCGCTTTAATTTTTGCTGCTTCAAGTGGAGCTCAATGCTCTTTTGGGGGAGACTTAAGTACCCCGCGCTCCCCCTTAATGCAAACACTGATTCATTGTTAAAGGCAGAATGGATGCTAAGTAGACAGGATTAAGAGGTTTTTTTTTTTAATCTTTTCTTCTCTGCTGACTCTCACTACCCTTGAATCCAAAAAAGGTCAATATACACTACCGTTCAAAAGTTTGGGGTCACCCAGACAATTATTTTGTGTTTTCCATGAAAAGTCACACTTATTTACCACCATGAGTTGTAAAATGAATAGAAAATATAGTCAAGACATTGACAAGGTTAGAAATAATGATTTGTATTTGAAATAATAATTTTTTCCAGGTACTCAACCTGCTCAAAGGAAGGTCAGTTTTATAGCTTTTCTAACCAGCTAAACTGTTTTCAGCTGTGCTAACATAATTGCACAAGGGTTTTCTAATCATCCATTAGCCTTCTGACGCAATGAGCAAACACATTGTACCATTAGAACACTGGAGTGATAGTTGCTGGAAATGGGCCTCTATACACCTATGTAGATATTGCACCAAAAACCAGACATTTGCAGCTAGAATAGTCATTTACCACATTAGCAATGTATATTAGATATTAGAGTGTATTTCTGATTAGTTTAAAGTTATCTTCATTGAAAAAAACAGTGCTTTTCTTTCAAAAATAAGGAAATTTTTAAGTGACCCCAAACTTTTGAACGGTAGTGTATGACAATTGGATTTCTATTAAAAAGCAGAAATTGACTTACACAGATGACAGAATAAGTGGTTCTTCTAATATAAAAGCATAAATCTCAATAAAATGTGCAATCTCAGTATCAAGTGGGCACGTTGTGGTACTTGATGTAAAAAAAAAAATCCCATACCCCGTGTTTAATGATGTTTCCTGTATGGATCCCTCTGACCCAGATTTTAAGGACCTCTATTTCATGATAGATACAGGCGCATCTCAATAAATTAGAATGCCATCGAAAAGTCAATTAAATTCAGTCAGGCTAGTTTTCTGGCCAGTCAAGCACAGTGATACCATGATCATTAAACCAGGTTTTGGCACTTTTGGCAGTGCGGGCAGTTGCCACGTCCTGCTGGAAAATGAAATCAGTGTCTCCGTAAAGCTTGTTAGTAGAGGGAAGCATGAAGTGCTCTAAAATTTGCTGGTAGACGACTGCACTGACTTTGGTCTTGATAAAACCACTGACTTTGGTCTTGATAAAACACAGTGGACCAACACCAGCAGATGACTTCTTTTCAGATGAAAGTTAATTTTGCATTTCATTTGGAAATCAAGGTCCCAGAGTCTGGAGGAAGAGTGGAGAGGCACAGAATCTAAATTACTTGAGGTCCAGTGTGAAGTTTTTACAGTCAGTGATGATTTGAGGAGCCATGTTATCTGCTGGTGTTGGTCCACTGTGTTTTATCAAGTCAGTGCAGCCACCTACCAGAAAATTTTAGAGCACTTTATGCTTCCCTTTGCTGACAAGCTTTATGGAGATGCTGATTTCATTTTCCAGGAGGACTTGGTGCCTGTCCACACTGCCAAAAGTACCAAAACCTGGTTTAATGACCATGGTATCACTGTGCTTGATTGGCCAGAAAACTAGCCTGACTTCAACTCAATAGAGAATTTATAGAGTATTGTCACAAGGAAGATGAGAGACACCAGACCCAACAATGAAGACGAGCTGAAGGCTATCAAAGCAACCTGGGCCTTTTTAACACCTCAGCAGTACCACAGGCTGATCACCTTCATGCCACACCACATTGATGCAGTAATTCATGCAAAAGGAGCCCCGACCAAGTATTGAGTGTGTACATGGACATACTTTTCAGTAGGCCAACATTTCTATTAAAAATCTATTTTTTAAATTAATTTTATATAATCTAATTTTTTGAGAAACTGAATTTGGGGTTTTCGTGAGCTGTAAGCCATAACCATCAAAATTAAAAGAAATAAACACTTGAAATATATCACTCTGTGTGTCATGAATCTATATAATATAGGAGTTTCATTTTCTGAATTGAATTACTGAATTGAATTAACTTTTCGATGACATTCTAATTCATTGAGATGCACCTGTACACTGTGATTGTGGCGTCCCACTGTTGTCTCAATGTGATGGAACAGAGTCAGCTTTAATCTGCTCTCTCCCTCCTCTATTCCTTTAAAGCAACACTATGGAAGACCTGCTCTTGGGGCTTTGAAGTGTAATTGTCTGTTAGCACTTTTGGGGTGTGAGCCATGTGAATTTATGGAGCTGGCATGTTCAGAAGTCTTTGCCTTGTTTGGAAACACAAAGTTATAGAGAGTAAGCAAGAAAACATGACCTTTTAGTTCAACAAAAAAAAAAAGGTCACGTTGCCATCAGTCTTACATCGCCTTATCGCTTTGAGCTTTCGCTAACAAGCGTGACTCTATTATGGGTTTTTGCTCAGTCATGCGCTCATTTTCTTAGTTTCTTCCAACACGCGCTTCAAATGTAAGTAAGAGTAGACACCAGAAATGTGTAAAAGTAAGGGTGCTTTCACACCTAACCCATTTGGTCTGGACTTTGAACTTTTCAGTTTGATCCTCACCAAATTTTAGGTGTAAAGCTGAACCACCCTGACCCACGGTCTCGACCACAGAGCTGAAATTTGGTCCTTCAAAAAGAGGTGGTCTTGGTTTGGATTAAGCTGAACCTTGGTCCAGTTTGTTTTGAGTGTGAAAACAATTTTCAGAAAGGTTCAGACTTTTGGACCAAACTCGGGAAGTTACAGCAGCTGAAAAGTGGGAAAATGAGCTGCAGTAGCACTCAGAGAGAGGAAGATACCCAGTCTTTAATTGAAATATGGCCGTTAGCAGCATGATTAGTCAATTGAAGAAAAGTCACAAAAATACAGAAACTTGCCAGATCTTTTTGGAGAAGATGCAACAGCATTTATGAAAAAAACTGGATGAGAAATGCCACCTGAAAATCATCACAGCTGATGAGGACAAACGTCCTTTTCGATGAAGACCTGGATAGTATTCTAGCCTCAATAAACTAGTTCTCTAACTAATATGATGAAATCTTCCACAGTTTTTCTAACTTAAAGTGTGATTATCAGTGTGCCCACAGCTGCAAAAAACACCTTGGAGGGTGAGTAGCATGTTTGCTAACAGCATAAATGTTGTCATGGCAACAAGACGTAGATGTGCATGTAAAGTTGTTTGGTTCACTTGGATAAGGAGCAGTATGAAACCAAACCTTACCTGGACTAAAAGTAGACAATGGAACAAAAATATTGAACTTTGGGCTGGACCTTGATGCAGACTTTCAGGTGTGAAAATGCCCTAAGAAAATATCTGCTATTGTTATTCACTTCTTGAGTAGGGAATAGCAATTCTACTTTTGCTAATTTGTGATGTTTTTTTTTTACATGAATTTATGCCTTTTTCTATTAAAATGTATAATTTACTTCATAAATTTGAAACTTTTTCAAATGATTTTGTCATATATATGCACACAAGTACATATTTATCTTGTTATGTCTTTGTAAATGTTCCTGTACATTTAAAAACTTTATTCCCATAAATCTGAGGCAAATTTCTTGTAAATGTATTACTTTTTTGTCCCAATTTGTTGTAAATTTATTTTTCTTTATAAATGTACAGAATTTCTCGAATAAATTTAATACTTTATTTCTTAGATTTTTTTTTTTAGCTTATTGTGGTGAATTTGCAGCGGTTTCACTTAAAAAAACAACTTTTTTCCTCAAATCTTCAACGTTTTTCTCATTCCTTTGCAACTTTTTATTTGTGCATTTGACAGTTTGCCTTCCTCAGTGTAGGAGACTTTTCTCTTGTACAGTATGTATTAGTCTGAGAAAAATAACAAGCACTGTATAAACTATCCATATGTACCTTCTAAAATAATCCAAATCATATAAAGAATCAGTAAATAATGTAATATTTTCTTAGCCAGAGTAGAAGAATGATGATTTCAGCTGTGATTTCAGTAACAGATTATTTTCAAATCAGTGGCCATGTTTATGTGCACAGTAATAAACCCATTATAATCAGATTTCTGCTGTTATCTGATTATTCAATAACAATAACAGAATAATCAGATAAAGGCCATTATCAGGTTATGACAAATCACATAAGCACGCGTAGTTCATTGTCCAATAATCTGTTTATTCTGTGCATGTGAACATGTCAAATGTAATTATTTGCATTATCTGATTATTACCAGTTTCGGATTATTGTGGCCATGTAAACGGCCTCAGTGAAGTCAACAGTAACACAAAGGGTACTGCCAAATGTACTTGAATAAAATTACAGTTTTTTTTCTTGTGAATTGTGCTTCATTAAGGTTAAAAAGTATTCTGAATTAAAACAGCTCACAAAATGGCATTTTTGTGAAAAAGTTACTTGAGTACATGTGCTTGAGTAGATGTGAGCAGTTACTACCCCCCTCTGGACAATAGTTGACCAACACTGTTCCCTATGACTGTCTATTGCAACCCATGCTGAAAAAAGGTGCCAGTTGTAGTAGTTTTCAGTGTCCATACCAAACAACAAAATTGCATAGTGCTGTTGCAGAGGATGTGCCCTACTCAGTATAGGGAAAGTGACATTCGCCCAGTTAAAAGTTGACACACCATTAACAGAATTTTGGAAACATTATTTTAATGTGAAAATCTTGCATAGTGTTGCTTTAAAAGTACTGTGTGAAACCTGTGGAGATGAGGATAATACTGACACCTTGTGGTCATGAAATGAAAAAAACTGCTATTCACTCTATGACCACAAGGTGTCACTAAAACACAGCTTTTCAGAGGTTTCACACAGGACCGTTGAAAATCCACCTCATCTTGGCTTTATTTCTGCTCCCGCCTTTCCCGGGACTCTTTTACGTTGTAACCCCCCTACTGCTGTTGATTCCCTTAGCACAGGTGCAGCCGTGAACAGCAGCGAGAGCCTCCCTCCCTCCTCCTCAATCAACGACATCTCCTCCATGTCCACCGACCAGACCCTGGCCTCAGACACTGACAGCAGCCTGGAGACCTCTGCAGGACCCTTGGGGTGTTGCAGGTGACTAGCCGCCTGCCTGCGCAACCCAATGTTCTTCAGAAGGTGAAGAACCCATCAGAAATGACCGGCGGATTCAAAACAAAAAAAGAATACATAAATAAACACGCAAAAAAAAGAGTAAAGATCAAAATGAGTCCATTAGGAACAAAAAAGAAACAAGTTAACAAGAGTGTGGGAATCTAAAAGCCTGTGCATTGTCACTTAAAAACAGCAGCGGTATTTAAACTGAAATAAACAAGCTGAGATATAAGTTAACGATCCTCTAGTTGCTTTGCTTATATTATCCCACATATCATGTATATGGCATCCAGACAAAAATGACCAAGAGCTTAAACTTGCATCTCCTGCAAAGTGCATATTGGCTGGCTGCTGGTCACCTAACCCCCTACAGAAGCATTCTGATCATAGTGGCAAGGTGGGCTGCCAATGTGCTCATCACTACTACTGAACCCCCTTACCCCCAATTCAACTCTTATTTATTTACACTGCTGTATTCTAACCTCTAAAGCTTTGTCAGAAACACTCCCATCTGAACCCAACACAACCCCAAATGTAAGGTTGCCTGATTTGTGAGTTTTTATGTGGTAATTCTGCAGGGACATGTAGTTGCTCTCCCCCGGGAGCGACGTCCTCCCCCTGCGCTTTGTTGTAAATATTGTAATTCTGTACAGTTGAAGGGCAAAACGAGCGGGACTGACGGCCAGTACACTGGGAGGATTTTCTTCTGACTTAGCACACCTTGCCACATCAGCGCTTTCCACCTCAGTTGCCCCCCGCCTATCGCTGTAGTCCTGCATGGATAGATTTAAACAATGCTAATCTCACTGTATGCTAAAAATGAGTCTGTACAGAGACTTTTGTTTATATGCGATGTAAACTAACTGAACTCCAGACGTTTCAAGAAGGAAGGAATGAGGGGGTTGTGGTTACGGTAGGACATGTGAGTGTGTTGATGATAATACACTGGCAAAAATCAGGACATAAAAGGGTCACACACTTATTAAATGATTCTGATTGTGTTAGATAACCTCTAAGAAGTCTGATTTTTTTCTTCTTTTATTTACCCTGAAAGTCTATAAAGGTTTCAGCAATGTCATTATGTTTCGTCAACTCCCAATAGGCACTGTATGGAAGGATCTCTTTCACTGTGGTGTGACCACAAAGATATTTTATTTATTTATTTGCCTCTTTGACACATGTAACGCTTTTAGAACGAGGCTTACAGTAAGTGATACAGTACACAGTCTAAAGGCAAGTGATGAGTGTTGACCTGGCAGCTACAGTATGACTTGTTTTTATTTCGCTTCACGACACATGAAAGTTCATGAAAAGCAATAAGAGACATTCAACAAGACTGGCAGACAACTGGTCCAGTCAGCAAGCTATATGAGGATAATAGATGATCAGATTTATGTGCTCCCCATATAAACCCAAGGTACCCATCAATGAGAAATACCACTCCATATTAGAATCCAGCTGGACTGAAATATGGACCATTATATTAAAATATAATCAGTTACAGGGCATAAACTCATCATGGAAGTGGCATGAATTAAATTCTATGCAGCTGGACTTCTTTTGCATCCAGGTTTTATGATTTGTATTAAGCGACCTCTAGAGGCCACGTAAATAATGAAAGCACCATGGGCGCTGATGCCTCGGTGCAGACAAACAGACACATTGACACACTATCATATGCCTTTTCACCAAGGCATTATAACATAAAGGGGCATGACGGAGATTTACAGCTGTGATGCGCATAAAGTAGACCCTCACCTTTTCCTAATCCCAACCTTAACCACCTAAAAATGCATAAAGGAAGTGAATCACAAAACCAGACACAATTTATGAAAAGTAAGCAGATACCAGTTACAGAAAGGCAAGATGGAGATGTGAACTCAGAATTCCCATCCACATCCCAATCTTACTTTGGTAAAGGTTCCATTGACAGCACTTTTTCCATGCTGATATCTGCTACAGGGCTTAATTAAATGTCTGTGACTTATTTTGGTCAAGCTGCCTTTAGTTATTTAATTATTACAGCATCACTGAGAATCATCTTGTGCGGCCTTCCACTGAACGGCTCATTTCACTGAAAATCTTTAATTGCTTATGAGCTCCAGTTCACCCTACCCTCTCTCTTTTGTCACTTAGGATGATTCTAATGCTAGCTGGCTAGCTCCTAGCTCATGTAGCATCCTGAGCCAATTAAGAATGAATGAAATAAAGCATCACTAGTGGACAGGGATGTGCGGTTTCAGTGGTCGATAGGATATGAGTGGTAATGGCCGCTAGCCACTTTTGGTCCCAAAGAGAGTATAGTATAGTAAAATAAGCTGATGTCAAAGAATGGCAGATGAACAAGGATTCCAGTGGGGGAGATGGAATTTGTGGAAAATAGTGATGAAAACGTAAACTGGAAAACCAGTGGTGTGGCAAGAAGAAACAGCCCTGTCCTGTAATGCATAATAACTTCTATTTCTAAACACTAATTATTTAAATTATTTAATTATTTATAGTAGAAAAACTTCATATTTATACTTTAAGGCAATTCAGCACTGAAGTCAATTTTCATGCCATGGAGCTACATCCATCTTTTATGTACAGTCAATGGCTGCTCATGAGGTCTGATGACTACAAGATTTCTTTGCTAAATTAGTTATTTTATTGATTTAATTATTTCAGTAGGTGGAGTATGGCAAGTGCCTTCTGGAATGAAGCATCACAAGTTTTTTGTTTTTTGGGGGGGCGTTTTCTTTCAAATCTTCTCTTTCTGCCTTAAAACTATTCATGTCCTCTAGCTTTTTGAAATACACACAAGATGGATGCAGCCACAGTGACATCCTCCTTGAATTGAATTTGATTAGAAGCCATTTATATGGCGTTTGTATCATTTGGGAATCTGGTAAAAGACGGTGTGTAAGAATAACGAAGAATAATGTGCTCATAGGTGCTTACCTTGTCTCCCAGTGAAACACATGGGGAAACTGGGGGCGTCAAACGTAGAAAAACGGCATTCAGCTCAGTTTCTATGGGCAGTCACTTCAAGGATGAAGGCTCAAACTAAGCCATGGTATCAAACGATGTAGAGATTTTACAGTACAGTTACACTTCAGATTGTCTCCCTCTTCCAATACTCAACGGGTCTGCAACCGGGGGCTCCTGAGCCACATGTGGTTCTTTTCCCCATAAGCAAAAGTCATAAAAATAACTCACAAATTTACAAAGTTGGGGGAAAGGAGTTCCTACAAGAAGAAGCTGCAAATTTATGAATAAAAAGCTTGCAAAAGTTACAAATTTACCTGAAAAAAAAATAGGAGAAAAATATTGCAAGGGAAAAACAGACACATTTGCATGATAAAATATTGAGATTTACAAGAAAATATAGCAAACTTCAGAAGAGCAAAAACAAATTTATGAGAAGTTTTTAAAATTTGGGAAAAAGTTCCACATTGCAAAAAGGGAAAAAACAAAACCATAATAGAAAATGTGCAAATTTCATGGAAAATAATAAAAAAAAATGTATGAAATTTACAAGAAAACTATCAAATTATTGAGAGAAAAGTTGTACATTCAGCAAGGCTATTACTAATGTTAACATGGCAGTTCATTTTATTAATTGCCTGCATTTGTTTGATTTTAAGACAATGTTTTCCTGCTCCGTGTAGATTTTTCTGGCCAAAAATACAAAAATATCAGTTTCGTGCAATGAAAAAAAAAAAAAGGAATTTTGTGCAATGCAATTAAAGCCAGTTGACGACCATTACCACAGTCCCCCCCCCCCCCACCGCTAAACTCCAGAACTAAAATGCTCCTGCGTTAACACTCCTGCTGCCTGTGGATTGTGTACGGTGATCCACACACAGACTAACAGCACCTTCACAGAGCTGAGAGGGTGACTGAGGTTGGCATCTCCAGAATAAGCTACGGCTAGCTTGGCTTACTGTTCAGGGTCTGGCCAGGGCAGGCTTTCAAAAAAAAAAAGGAAAAAAAAAAGTAAGAAAAATACAGGGTGCAACTTTGATGAAATTCTTTGTGTTTAAAAAAACAACAACAATGTTTTAATGACTTTCTCACTATAGGCGGTGCAGAGTTTGTGTCTGCACCCACAACACAGATACACCCGGTACTGTTGCAGCTTTTCTACAGGGCATTTTAAACCACACACACACACACTCTTCTTTACATACAGTATGTCTCCGTGTTTTGGTCACTGAATTACAAACACTGACAATATTATTAATGTGTTTGGGTTTGTTTTTTTTTTCCTTCTGAATGTGAACTCGTTTATGTTTTATCCCTACGGACAATTCTGATTTGATAAAAGACTCCCCCCCCCCCGTTAAAGCACCTGAAGTGGAGGATTTGAATGTAGAACTGAATTGCTTCACAAGCACACGCGTTGTTGCTGCTCTGCTTGCCGGTGTGTATGTTTGCGCGATTTCAAGCCAACCAGCATTCGGCACAGACCGTGAAGTTGAACGGAGGGAAGATCGTGAACCGGGTGCCGTCGCTGTTAAAGGTGTCGATGGGGAGTTGGCGCAGCGGTGTGTTTTGGAAGTAGTTCGTGTGTGTATGCGTGCTCACTCACATTGGACTGAATCACAAAATGATGATCAATCCTTTTGTTTTACGGCGTTTTCAAATTAATCTTCAGAATTAGTAAAGATCTGCTGTGTTGTGTGCAATCTGAAGGTGCCAGTTGCCAGTCGTAGTGATTGTTTGGTCACACAGACCTGTGAGCACCTGCGGATGTGGTGCAGGTAGGACGCAGGTGGTAGTAGCAGTGGTGTGTTAAATATGGACGTGTAGCACGTGCAGACCCGTGTGGTATGCAGGTGTTGCCAGATGGCAAAACTTTAAAAGCTTTAAAATTTTTGGTAGCACCTTGTAATACAACCTGTGAATTACAGGGTAAGTGCTGGAAAAAGAACAGTTTAAAACCAAGGAAAAACAAAGGAGAAAAAGAGCAAAAACCAGGTAAAAATGGTAATCGTAGAGAAAAAAAAAACAGACAAAAAACATGGTAAGTACAAGGGTGGGGATGGGGGGGCAGAAAAAACAAGGCTAAAAACGGGAAACCTGTTTTTACCCCATTTTCAACCCTGTTTTTTCCCATTTTTATTTCGTATTTTTTTTATCTTTTTTGCTGTTTTATTACTATAAGCTCATTTCAGCTGCTTGTATCTACGTTATCATTCTTTCGGTCATTACCCAAAGCTCATGACCATAGGTGAGGGTAGGAACATAGATTGACCAGTAAATCGACAGCTTTGCCTTAGAGCTTAGCTCCCTCTTCACCACAACAGACCGGTACAACGTCCGCATCACTGCAGATGTTGCTCCGATCCGTCTGTCAATCTCTCGCTCCATTCTCCCCTCACTCGTGAATAAGACCCCAAGATACATAAACTCCTCCACTTGGGCAGGAGCCTGTCCCCAAAGCAGAGAAGACAATCCACCTTTTTCCGGCTGAGGATCATAGACTCAGACTTGGAGGTGCCGATTGTCATCCTAGCCGCTTCACACTCAGTGGCAAACCATCCCAGTAAGACCTGTAGGTCATTGCTGGATGAAGTCAACAGAACAACATCGTCTGCAAACAACAGAGATGAGATCCTGTGGTCACCGAACATGACACCCTCCGTTCCCTGGTTGCACCTAGAAATCCTGTCCATAAAAATTATAAACAAGTTCGGTGACAAAGGGCAGCCCTGGTGGAGTCCAACTCTCACTGTGAATGAGTCCGACCCAGTGTTGGCAGTACGAACCAAACTCTCACAACGGTCGTATAGAGACCAGATGACTCATAATAACAAGTCTGATACCCCATACTCCCGAAGCACCACCCACAAAAAAACACAAGGGACGTGGTCAATGCCTTCTCCAAGTCCACAAAACACATGTAAACTGGTTGGGCAAACTCCCACGAACCCTCGAGGATTCTCGAGAGGGTACAGAGCTTGTCCAATGTGCCACGGCCAGGACGAAAACCACATTGCGCCTCCTGAATCTGAGGTTGGACTAACGGCGGGTACCTTGGCAGAGACTGTCCCAGGGAGGCTGAGGAGTGTGATCCCTCTAAAGTTGGAGTACACTCTCCGGTCCCCCTTTTTTAAGAGGGGAACCACCAGCCCAGTTTGTCATGCCAAAGGCATTGTCCCCGACCTCCACGCAGTGTTGCAGAGGCATGTCAACCATGACCGCCCTACAACATCCAGGGCCTTGAGGTACTCAGGGCAAATGGCAACCTCAGCCCCCGTGATGGCCGAGTCGTCCCACTCGTCCACAAGCCCTGCTTCCTCTGTCGAAGGCATATCAGTAGGATTGAGGAGATCCTCAAAGTATTCCTTCCACCGCCCGACGATATACCCAGTCGAAGTCAGCAGCGCCCCATCCGCACCATACACAGTGTGGACAGAGAGCTGCTTCCCCCTTCTGAGCTGCCGGACAGTTTGCCAGAATCTCTCCAATGCCGACCGAAAGTCTTGTTCCATGGCCTCACCGAACTCCTCCCGCACCTGAGTTTTTGTTTCAGCAACCACCAAAGCCACACTCTGCTCGGCCTGCCGTTACACCTCAGCTACTTCAGGAGTCCCAAAAGCCAACCAAGCTTTATAGGACTCCTTCTTCAGCTTAATGGCCCTCCTCACCACTGGTGTCCACCACTTGGTTTGGAGGTTGTCACCACGAGATCACCGGCCGCAGCTCTGGGCAGCCGCTTCAACAATGGAGGTGGAGAACATGGCCCATTCAGGCTCCATTTCTCCAGACTCCCTCAGAATGTGGTCGAAGTTCTTCCGGAGGTGGGAATTGAAGACCTTCCTGACAGGGACCTCAGCCAGATGTTCCCAGCACACCCTCACTATACATTTGGGTCTACCAGGTCTGAATGGTGTCCTCCCCTGCCATCAGATCCAACTCACCACCAGGTGGTGATCAGTTGACAGCTCTGCACCTCTCTTTACCCAAGTGTCCAAGACGTACAGTCGCAGGTCTGATAACACAATAGCAAAATCGATCATCGACCTGCAGCCTAGGGTGTCCTGGTGCCAGATGCACATATGGACACCCTTATGCCTGAACATGGTGTTCGTTATGGACAAACTGTGGTTAGCACAGAAGTCCAGCAACTGAACACCACTCAGATTCAGATCAGGCAGGCCATTCCTCCTAATCACCCCCCTCCATGTTTCACTGTCATTGCCCATGTGCGCATTGAAGTCCCCCAGTAGGACAATGGAGTCTCCAAGATGAGCACCCTCCACCACCCCAGTCAGAGACTCCAAAAAGGGTGGGTGCTCTGAACCATCATTTGGTGCATAGGCACAAATGATGGTCAGGACCCGTTTCCCAGCCCAAAGGCACAGACAACCAACCCCTTTGTCAACTGGGAGAAACTCCAATATAGAGGCCGGAAGGTGGGGGGATACAAGAATACCCACCCCTGCTCGTTGCCTCTCGCCCGGGCCAACTCCAGAGTAGGCCAAGCTCCAGCCCCTCTCCAGGAGACTGGTTCTGGAACCGGAGCTGTGTGTTGAGGTGAGGCTGACTATAACTAACCGGTATCTCTCAACCTCATGCACCAGCTCAGGCTCCTTCCCCACTAGAGAGGTAACATTCCACGTCCCAGAAGACAGTTTAGGAAGCTTGGGATCAGACCACCAAGGTGTCCGCCTTCGACCGCCACCTAATCCACATAGCACCGGACCCCCATGGTCCCTCCTGCAGGTGGTGAGCCTACTGGAGGGTGGACCCATGTAACTCCTTCGGGCTCAGCCCAGCTGGGTCCCATGGGCGGACACCAGGCCACCAGACGCTAGTCTTTGAGCCCCTCCCCTAGGCCTGGCTCCAGGGTGGGGCTCCGGTAACCCCATACCGGGTGGGGTACACTGAATCCTTGTTTTAGCATTCATCATGAGAGTCTGTTGGATCGTTCTTAGTCTGGCCCTTCACCCAGGACCAGTTTACCTTGGGTGACCCTACCAGAGGCAAATTGCCCCGGACAACATAGCTCCTGGGATCACTAGGGCACGCAAACCCTTTTACACAAACTTACCTTTTTTCTCCAGTACTTACTCTCCCTTCATGGCTCATCACCTTATTGTGGTGGGGGGTTTGCGTGCCCCAGTGATCCCTTACACTAGTACTTACCTTTTTTCTCCAGTACTTAACTCTGTTTTTCCTTTTTTTTTCTCGCTTATTTTCCTGGTACATGCCCCTTTTCCTCCATGTTTTTACATTTTTTTTTCTTTTATTTACACTGGGTTTTTTTTGTCCAGTACTTGCCCTACACTCATCCTGTAATTTGCAGGCTGTATTGTAAAGTGCAAATTTTCCACCTGTCCACACCTGCAAACCACTTGTGTCTGCAGGTGCTGTGTTCATATACTTGCATTTACAGATTACCAGCTGCAGCCCAGGTGGGTAGGGGTATTCACAGGAATTCACAAGTATTCACAGGTGCAGTTTGTGTGACTGAGCCCTTCTCGGCTGTGCCAACGACGATGTCTTGTTGATTTTTCACATCTTTCTTTCAGATGTAAATAAAAACAATCCAACAACGCAATAAACACTTTATTGCACTCAGACAGGGAGGCAAGCTACTGCAAGTCAGGTGACGATGAGTCTTAAATGTGGAACTCTAACGATGAAACCCTGTATAGCTCATCTGAATCAGGTGATGTTGTTCTTCGCTTTTTTTCTCTGATTCCTTCTCTCGTTTCTTTTACTCCGTGCTGTTTCGATGAATCATTCCTTTGACATTGTCAGGTTGGAGACAAAAAAATTAAAATTAAAAAAAAGAAAAATAAATTGTATCTGTTTCACGCCAATCTCGAAGCTTCAGGCTTATAGCGTTTCAAGTAAACAAATGCAAAAGAAAAAACTTATTGAAAGCTGTTACTGTAAACACAACATTTTAAAGGAACTGTGTATGTAAAATATAGTACATGTATGTGATTGAAATAAACAAAACCTTTGATCTTGGATTTTGCTGTTTTTTTCTTCACTGCTGATGTGTCTGATTCATATTTTTTTTTTAATCGGGGTTTGACATTTTGTGGCTATGAAGTTCCAAAGTTTGTAGCCACTCAACATTTGCACTAGTTTAGAGTTTGGAAGTCACATTTTGTTTCCTGAAAGGTCCCATATTGTGCTTTTTATGGGGAACATGTATGCATTCAAACATTAAAATATTCACTTTACAAAAGAATACACACTGCTTTAAATTAGTTAAACTGTTAAAGAAATTGGCCTTTTTCACTTCCTAAATTTTATGATGTCACAAACTAACAAGCCCCGCCTTCACTTCTCTTAGTTGGCATAACAAGTGCACCCTGACCACCTACTTACTTGTGACTGGCTAACTCAAAACAAAATTGACCAATCAGATTAAGGGCTCATCAAGATTAACGAGCATACTGACATTACCGACAGCACTTTTAATGAGCTGAATAACAACACAGAAAATGTTTTTGTTCTTTAAAACTACATCTATAGATCATTGAGGATGTCAAAACTTAAAATTAATTCACCAGAAAATGCACAATATGGGATCTTTAATTAAGCAATATTACATGAGAGTGAGTTTGGTATCCGTGGCGGGCATTAGAGTATCACAGCCGTAGTCCATATAATCATCAGGGACGTAGCACGAAATTCTGTGCCCTATGTACAAACCCCATGCTGACTTGATCAATATCTCTCATGCATATTTTTCCCCATGGTATAAAACAATATAAGGCAAAGATTATAAATATGATCTTAATTTAACCTCTATATTGAGAAAATACCTAATTGCCAATATAATAAAAGTCAAATGGTCAGACTTCACTCATTTTTATTATTTGAGAGAGTAGACAGACTGTAAATTCCACAACAACTTTGTAGAGGGGCTGCATTGGAATAGAATTCTTGGCAGTTACAGGACAATTACCGTAGTTACCCAGCACTAAGTGGAACACACATGTGGCAGCTTTAGTTTGGATGCAGGAAAACATACAAATCACACAAAATATTTGGTCGCATCACTACTTGACAGTAGTTTTGTGTGGGCAAGCACACATAAGTCAAAAACTGATTCAGAGCCTTTAATTATTTATTTTATTTTTTGCCAATTAATAGAAGATGGAATGATAATATTAGTTCTCTGCAATGCAATCAAGTACTCTGTTTACTTCTGTGACTGACTACTGTGTGTATTTTTTGTGTTTTAATGCGTAATGCTGCCACTCATTTTGCCACTCAGTGTTTTGTAACTGCCATGAGTTCTGTTCTGTGACATCATGTGCATACCCTCTATTCCATGGACCAAGAAAAATGTTCATAAGAGGGCAAAAAGCTATCAGCGTCCCCAGGTTTCTTTTTCCATAGAAACCAATCTTATTCTATGGTGACAAAAGGCATATTCTTTTTTCCTGTGCAATGGCACAGCCTAGTGGTAGAAAATAACAACACTGTAATGAAAACCACATTTTATAATCCCCTGCTTAACTTCTTGCGCTCCGTTGTACCGCGGACGGGCAAGTCTCTGCGTCCTAGAGCACACGAGGGCGCATGATGGAGATTGTGATGTAGGTGGTGTATGGCGTCCAAGCGCGCACTGAAAATAAAAGCTGCAGACACAGCCGCGAACAGATTAGTTCATCTGATTGACCTCTCATTCGACTAATTAGAGCCTTGAATTGGGTTTCTGAAACCTTGAAGAACCAATGACTGAAAACTTGGCAAGAAGGACCCGCCTACCAACGCAGCGAGCCAACTGAAGCACAGGAGTTCGCTGAGCTGTTTTGTCTACAAAGGCTGGGTGAAGAGAGACTGCTTCAGCAGCCACAGGCAGTGCTTTTTTTTTTTTTTTTAATTCCAGCAGAGTGTTTAGGATTCTCTTATATGGTCATCATAGACCGACGGAGGCCGACGACGAAGGTCGTAAATCATTCGCCAAAACTGCAATCATGGAATTATGTTTTGACCGGGTTGCGAGACCAGAACCATGAGCGAACCAGCGTCGCGTTCGTCTGACAATGAGGAAGAGAAGTTGGCCAGGACAATGTTGCTGTGAAGAGGTAAGGTGTTATAAGCCAAATTATTTTTTATCCCTGAAAATTGTAATCAAAAATGACTTTTGACCGATCGGTAAATTACAACTGTGCAGCGCACGATGTACGAAGTGCGTGCGCCGCGTTACACGGTTCGTTCATCGCCTCCGGACCGTGAACGCCCCCCCCCCCCACCGCTACGATTCTGTAGCGGGGGGGGGGGGGAGCCACGGTGACAGCGCTGCTGTGGCCACATGGCCACATCCGAGTGTAATCCATCATGTAGCGATGGCCGATCTCCGTCCTCTGTAGCGAGGGGGGGGGCAACTCCCCCCCCACACACACACACAAAGACACAGCCCTGAGTGTCACCTTTCATTAGAGCCCAAAATGAAGCTTCTACATTGAATCATTCAAAAGTTACAGACGTTTTTCCGGCACAATTTGGCACAGTTCCAAAACGCCTGGGAACTACCTGAGAACAAAGCTGTGTAATATATTCATTTTTTGTGGTATTGTTACAAAATTTGGACCTCAGCTGGATAACACTTGGTTCTACATTTATGTTGCATTTTCCAGCCCGGATCTGAAGCTGTTTGTTATTTGCAAGCATTTGTATCCAAAAAAACACCCAGGCCAAATTTATTTTCTTCAAGTTCACTATGTTTAGATGACTGTAACTCAGTGGCCGGAGCACTTAGAGAGATCATGTTTTTTTTGCCAAAAAATTCAAAGTGTTTTCTTTTAAATGAGACCAACTCCATGAAGATGCTGCAAAGGGTTGAAAAACAGCTTTCGATTTACTTTGGGCACATTATTTTTTGGCGTTTTTAGGAAAATTGACCGGAGTGCAAGGGGTTAATTCCCTCAAAACACAAAAGAGAACCCTGAATCACTAGGTTATACCCATCACCTGGAGTAAACAAACAGCTAAACAAATACATAAACAACTCAAAATGTAATTATTATATAGGTCATATAATAATTATATAATATAATAATATAGGTGTAATTATTATGTAGGTCATATAATAATTACACCAGTGGTGGACCCTCAGGGCCAGCAAAACCTTCTCTGCTGGCTTAAACACTATCAGAATTACATTTACAACCTTTATACAACAAATTTGTTCCACGAGGATGTAATAAATTATTCCCAATAGTCTATTCTCTTCATTTTGTAGCTTTTCTCTTGGTTGCACTCCTTCCAGTAGTGTAATGCATGTTAGAGTTTTTTGTCCAATCATATTCCAGCCATCTGTGTTGTCAGAGTCAAGCAAATCTGCCTTGGGCCTTCAGGAATTAACAGTGTGCTCTGTAGGTTAAATTAACTGTAAAACTTATCCTGTTGCTTTAACCAATCAGATGTCTTCTGTACGTCCAGGGGTATGCATAGAAGGTATCCCAGAACATCAGCAGTTTCACGTCTTTTGATTGGATGGTGAGACTCCTCTAACCACAATGCAAAGAATCCTAGCTTGCAAAATGCCAATGCAAGGAATTGCTTAAGCAGCTACAATATAACTGTATCTGTTTAAATATAATAGCTGTTTTTCCACCCAAAGTGGCTGATAGGGGAGAGGAAAATTATTTGGTCGCTGATAATTAAAAAAATCAATTGTGCAGATGGACTTTTCAAGAAAAGCTGGTCATTGTGAAGAAAGGTCGGCCAACCCCGAAGCTAGCAGGCCCATCTCAGCCAGGGAAAGGATTTATCTGTCACTTCCATATTAGCAACGAGTGGTATCCTTGGATTACAAGCTCCAGGAGTACTGCAAATTATCTTGCTGGGAATGCCTGTTGTTTGCAACTGATTGAGTAGATACTTGGAGCCAGACAGGGTTTGCAAACTTGAGCTGTCTACTGTCACCCATGATGATTTAGGCAGCGTTCGCCAAACTTATAAAAATTGGCCTAAAACGCTGGGATACGCCGAAATTTTCACTTTTGGCCATATGCATCGCATATCCATAATGACTTAAACATATAATTAAGTAATAGTAACTTAAACCAACTAATGCTTAGCGTGTTGCCAACATTCACAACTTATGCGCAACAATAGTCTAACTTCTGCATAGCGCAGTCATGCCAAACTGCTGTTGCCTCCCAATCCATGGATCCTAGTTTTGGGAGAGATCATCTCTGTTCAACCCAGATGATTCTCCCCTCCAAACACCATGGAGGGGGACGTGATCAACCTGGCAGAGCTGTCAAATCTGTCAGATCAGTTGTGCCTAAAACAGCTGATGTGACACACCAGGAACATCAGATAGCAGTTGTCACAACCTGGCTCAAAGGCACGTGAACTGATGGCGATAAGAAAGTTTATTTTCAATCAAGTGAAAAAATAAAACCAAGATAATGCATGGAGTGTGCTTTTGCTGGGAGGCACAGCCAACAGCAAATAGCTGCACTCTGTGCTTCAGGCGATCAGCTGATTGAATCCTCCTCCTCCAGTGTTCTGACATTTTGGCATATCTTTCAGAACAACACAGGACAGATGATTGTAAAGACTTAAGTTAAATATAAAAAACCCCAACAGGTCCCGTGTGTTTAGCTCTGTGTGTGTGTGTGTGTGTGTGTGTGCATGCATGCGTGCATATGCGCTGCAGGCAGAGAGCTCTGTACAGGTTTTTCCTGTGAACCAACGCTGCAATTATGCCATTTGCTCCGTGAATGCGGGACGTTATCAGCCACACGCTGGATACGTCAGAAAATTTTCAACATGCTGAAAATTAATTTTCAGAGGAGCTCAGCGAACAACGCTGAATACCAGCGTGCTTCAGCGTGCTCTTAACTTAGACAAAACTGAGCCATAACTGATTCGCGTACCCCAGCGTATTCTCCAAATTTTTCAAATGTTTTGCAAACACTCCCTAAATCATTTAGGTGTGACAGGGCCTTAACCAAGGCAGCAGCAAGGCACTAAAGCATAACCGCCAGCTGGACAAGCAGCAGTACTTCTAAACCTTTGGGGAAACAAGAGTGGATCTGCAGCTCAACGAACAAATGTGCAGGGAAATGGAGCTCTACAATGAAAAGGTAAAGATTTTTAAAACTATAATTTTATAGTTAAAGTTATCTGAAACATACTTTGTGTGGATGGCCCTATAGGCTATTTTATGGTGTTTGATATGAATGGCACTTAAATCGGGTAGATCACCACTGAAGGCTTAGTTGTAAAATACACGGTCCATCACTGAATTACATTCTACCTTATTCATCATTCATTATGGCCTTAAAGTTGGACTATTTGCCTCCTCTGATACTAAATCTGTCAAAATCAATCACAGAGGAAGTGCTAAAACACCAATACAAAGTTGAACTGTTTTTACCATGAGGTCTGACACATCTCAGTGTCAAATAATGGTGTACTGGTAATAACGTTGATGCTGATGAATTTAAGATAGTAATTATAATCTCTGCTGTCAAAATAAAGCACCAACTTTTTGCACTAATGTGCTGCTTCACTGAGACAACTACTGCTGATATTGTGGAGAAAGGAAGCAGGCAAGGCAATGAGCTGAACGACACATGAACTTTATTCTTTCTCCAACATAAAGTACAGCAAAAACAATCCGGGGTCTCTGTGCATTCCTCTTTTATATCTTTAATACCATATATTGAGACCCGAAACTTCCGACCATAATACATTGCTGTTTGGAACAAAGACTTGTGTGGCACATTAACATGACATAGCGTCGGCGCCGCTCTCACACCCTTTCCTCTTCCAGCGGCTCCGGCAGTTCCTCCTCTCCCCGGGGGGCGCATAGTCCTTACTGTCCCATCTGACACCCCCCGGTGACACCTCCTCTTTCGGTCCATTGTCCGCCTCTTATCCAGCTGCCTTCTCTGGGTGGAGAACCCCCACACCATGCCCCCATACAGCCCCCCCGAACACCAAAAAAGGGCACTACCCCCCCCCCCCCCCCATCCTTTGGGCTGCTGGCGGGGTGTACAGGAGAGCACATCAGTCAGTGGAGGGAAAAAGGGAGGGGATAAAACACATCAACTTCGCAAGCGCAGGTCCCTGTCGAGGGATCACCAACTTGCGGAGCAACCAACAGTGGAGCCACCAACGGTGGGTGTCAGCGCTGGGGAGCTTGGACCAACACCACCTGCTCGTCTGCCAACACAAAAGCGGTCTTCAGCCTGTCAATGCAGACGGTCTCCCTACGTCCCCCAAGTTTAACACAGAATGCTTCGCCCCAGGTTCCAACACCTTGAACCGTTGCGCCCACCGTTATACAGTGGGCGTAGCGGGGTCTGGTGCGGATCGTGCTTGACAAAAACAAAACTAGCGTTCTGCAAGCTTTTTGGGATGAAGGTGCGGGGAAAACAATGGTGGGTCAGGCCTGGTATGTTAAAAGCCTCCGTACTGTGCAAAAATTGTGCGGGCAGATCAGCCTCGGGTGCGGGGTTTTCCGGTAAAAACTCTCCGGGGATCTGCAGCGGCTGAGAAAAACAAGTTCTGCCGGGGAGGCTGCCAAATCCTCCTTAGGTGTGGAGCGCAACCCTAAAAGAACCCAGGGCAGGCGGTTGACCCAATCTGTGTCCGTAAGCAAAGCTCTGAGTGCTGCTTTAATCGACCTGTGAAAATGCTCACATCACCCGTTAGCCTGGGGGTTGTACGCGGTAGTGCGGTGAATTTTGACCCCCAGGCTCTGGGCCATCACGGAGCAGAGTTCTGAAACGAATTGTGGACCCCTGTTGGACGTGATGTCCTATAGAGATCCGAAACATGCAACCCAAGCCGACAAAAAAGCCTGTGCCACTTCCGCGGATGTGGTAGAAGAAAGCAGGACCATTTCAGGCCAGCGCGTGGTGCGGTCCACGATTGTTAAAAGATGCGTAAAACCTTGTGACGGTGGGAGGGGTCCCACCAAATGTACGTGGACGTGGTCGAACCTTCTGGCCAGGATTTGGAACGGCTGGAGGGGGGCTCTGGTGTGCTTGTGCACTTTGGCACACTGGCACGAGACGCAAGCTGCAGCCCACTCTTTCACGTCCTTGCACAAGCACGGCCAGACGAATTTTGCCCCCACTAGCTTCACTGAAGCGCGCACTCCCGGATGCGAAAGGGAGTGGACTGACTCAAAAATGTGACCGCTTCAAGAGAACCACCAGGCGCGGGCAGCCGGTGGAGACGTTGCAGAGCAAGGGAGGGCACCCTTCTTGCGTCATCTTGCTCTCCAGCCTAAACCCAGTAGGTGCAAACTGGAGCACAAATGTTCGCGTCCCCGGATTGCTCCGTGGCCATCGCAGGGAAATCTATTCCCATGTAGACCGGGGAGACTAACGTGCGTGACAGACAATCGGCCATGACGTTGAGCTTACCGGTGACGTGTTGAATGTTGGTAGTAAACTCCGAAATCACGGCCAAATGGCATTGCTGCCGGGCCGACCACGGTTCCGAGACCGTGGCCATCGCGTACGTCAGTGCCATATGGTCCACAAACGCAGTGAACTTGCGTCCCTCCAGCCAGAAATGGAAATGGCATGTTGCCAGGTGGAGAGCCAGCAATTCTCTATTGAACGCGCGGTACTTGCGTTTGCTGTTGCGCAAAGTGTGGCTGAAAAATGCTAGTGGCTGCCACGAACCTGAGACGCACTGCTCCACCACTGCCTCTATGGCAACATCAAACGCATCCGTAGTGAGCGCTATCCGTGCAGACGGATCCGGGTGGGCTAACAACGCGGCCTCCACAAGTGCTATTTTGGCGTTAGTAAAAGCCTGGACTCACTCGGGAGTCCAGCCGATGGCTTCCGCGGGCTTCTTTTCTTTAAGTGCAGCATAGAACGGCTGCATCAGCTGGGCTGCCCGGGGAAGGAAACGGTTATAAAAATTAACCATTCCTAAAAACTCCTGTAGTGCTCTCACGGTCTGCGGGCTCACGGTCTCACGGTCTGCGGGCGCGGAATGTCCGACACAGCGCGCATCTTATCTGGTAATGGAATCGTGCCCTTCCGTGAAATGTGGTGGCCCAAAAAATCAATCTCTGGCATGCCGAACTCGCTCTTTGCCAGGTTAACTATCAGCCCATGCGCCTACAACCTCTGGAAAATTGTCTTGAGATGGGCGATGTACTCCTCCTTGGACGCGCTAGTTACCAGAATGTCGTCTAAGTAGACAACAACGAAGGACAAGTCACAAAGCACTGTGTCCATCATCCTCTGGAAAGTGTGCGCCGTGCCGTGCCTTTTAATCCAAACGGCATGCGTCAAAATTGGAAAAGGCCAAAAGGAGTTATTACCGCTGTTTTTGGAACATCTTCTGTGTGCACCGAGACCTGATGGTATCCGTGGACCAGATCCACTTTCAAAAAAACACGCGCCCCGGCCAGGTGCACAGAAAAATCCTGGATGTGCGGAATGGGATAATGATCGTGCTCTGGGGCGTTATTCAAGCGCTGGAAATCGCCGCACAGTCGCCATGACCCGTTGGCCTTAGGCACCATGTGTAGTGGGGATGCCCATGGGCTGTTGGAACGCCTGACGATTTCCAACTGTTCTAAGTTGGCAAACTCCTTTCGCACGCTGGTCAGTTTAGCTGCGTCCAAATGTCGAGGACGCACAAACACCTGCGGGCCTTTTGTCGTTATAAAGTGCTCGACCCCGTGTTTCATTACCGTAGCTGAAAAAGTCAGGACTGTGAGTGCTGGGAACTGTGTGAGCAAATGTTGGTACTTACCCCCTTGAGCTATAACGATAGCCAATGTTGTCGATCCAGCTCCCCGAGCTGTGCAGGGCAGTGAGGTAAAAGAGACAGCGTCCACTAATCTCCTATTAGCAATCCACTAATCTCCTATTAGCAAGATTGACGAACAACCCATAAGCACGTAAAAAATCTGCACCTAAAATGGGGCCGGAACATGCAGCTTTCACAAAGTCCCACTGAAAGTTGCAACCCTGTCTGCGTTGACTGGCAGGATGAGGCTCTTCTGGGAGCCAGAGTACACCAAAAACTGTCTCCCCGAACGTGTGTCCTTGACATAAAGCAGTCTGTTCCTGTCGCCATTGGTTGCAGCAGCCACTGAATTCTGAAAGTGCCGTCTTCCTGGCTTCTTGAATTGGTATGGCGACAGGCAGTGTTGGGCATTTGAGCCGAAACGGCGATGATAACAAGAGATCGCCCCATTCCTTCGTCTTCTGGTGTTTGTCCCAGCTACCATGAATGGCTCTTCGACCTCGCTGGAGTCCCTCATGGATGCCGGTGCCACTGTTTGCACGCTGAGAGTTCTGGTCGCCAAAATGATGCGGTCCACTTCCTGCGCCAGGGTGCGGTAGTCCTTAGCAACCAGCCCCAGTGAGTTGGCCAGGATCGCCCTCGCTGTAGCCGGTAGGTTCCTGAGGAACAAGTGGACGAACAGGGAAGATTTGTCGTCCTTCCCCCTCAGCGCCAACATGATCTCCATTAGCTCCGCTGCTGATTTGTACCCTAACTCCAAACGCGTTAGGAGTCTCTCTGTCCTCTCAATGTCAGAAAGGGTATGGTGCTGGAGAAGCATCCTCTTGAGCGCTTCATGTTTTCCTTGGGCCGGCGGCTCTTGGAGCAGGCTCGTCACCTGTTGCGTGGCACGCGCATCCAGCGCAGCGACCACGTAGTAATACCTGGTATCGTCCGTTGTTATCCCACGGAGTTCGAACTGGGCTTCTATGTGCAAAAACCACGTGGTCGGGTTGTGAAGTCAGAAGTCTGGGAGTTCGATTGAGACCACGCACATGGCGCTGGTGCTCTCCCTCCAGTCAGTCTCCGGGGCGGTGCTCGGCTCACTTTCCATAGCACGTCTTAGGGTCACCAATGTGGAGAAAGGAGGCAGGCGAGGCAACGAGCTGAATGACACAGTAATTTTATTCTTTCTACAACATATCTTACAGCAAAAGAGAGTCCCGGGTCTCTGTGCATTCCTCTTTTATATCTTTATTCCTATGCATCGAGACATGGCACGTCCGACCATAACACACTGTTGTTTGAACAAAGAATTGTGTCACGCGGTGACCCTCGCGGGCCACCATAAGACGCCAAAAGTCGCCAGTGAGTTTTGCATTGACGTTTTATTAACAAGAACACAAGACAATAACACAAAACTATGAGCCGCTGTAGCAAAAACACTCACTACAAGATACATGGGATCGTAGGGCTACACCCAGCCACCTACGATCTTGAGAACATAGACATGAAATAAAGACACAAACCTTGACATGAACGTGATAACACACCAGGAATCTCTCAGGATGTTTGACGATACTGCTGCATCAACCTGCTGTCAGCGCCCGCTAAAAAAGCCGGCAGCTAACGAGCAGTGATGCAGAACAGCTGATCGGCTTTGACAGCAGGAAGCCCCACCGAGCGCTGTCACAATAAGAGCCCGGGGAGCCAGAATGTAATCCACTGCTGTCAAAGCCGGCAGAGATGATGCATGGCCCGAGCGCGGACGAGATTGGCGCTCGGGTCATAACAAATTGTGTGGCACATTAACATAACGGCGGCGCCGTTCCAACACACTTCTTCTCCCAGCGGCTCCGGCATTTACTCCTCTCCCCGGGGGGGCGCATAGCCCTTACTGTCCCATCTGATACCCCCCGGTGACACCTCCTCCTTTGGTCCATTGTCCCCTGGGTGGAGAAGTCCAACACCATGCCCCCACACCATCACCACAAAGGTATTGTGGTTTGTTAATCAAGACAATAAATCAACTCTAGCACTGCCTATTTTTTTAAACAGACGTTAAATTTCTTAATGAGCTTAAAATGACAGCAGGGCCGGGGTAGATGGAGGTAGACTTTTTCAAAAGGATGAGATTTCCGGGTCACAGATGTATCCACCTTATTCCTGGGGATGCCGGTGTAGGAACGAGTATGGGCCGAGCTTCTGGTTTTGGCTGACGTAGTGTTAAATCAGTCAGTAAGAGTGGAGTACCAAGGGCATTTAAAATAGCGTTTTTAAAAGTTTTTCAAATTCATTTTAATGTATAGTCCACATACATGTTTTGCACTCAAGTGGCAGCTAATTTCAGCTCTTCTATTTTTTGTATTTTTTGAGTGTTTTGGCATAGTTCTGGAACTTGTTGCTGGTGTTCGTGGTTGTGCCATAGGCTGTATAAATGGAGGCTTCTCACCACACGGTGACAGACGACATGCAAGCACGGTGTTGTGGCGTACGTCTGCTTTAAGGTAAATTTGATTATGTCCAACATATTTTAACAAAATGCAGCCAACTTTATTGCAGTGGAGACGTGCTGGCAAAATTCGGAATGTGCACCGAGGTGCGAGCTACAGGCAACAAGAAGTCATAAATCATGACACTTTCTTTGTTTGGTAGGGCAAGTCCCGGGAAAAGCCTGTGAGTGCCTGGTATCATTAGAAAGCTTAGAAATCGTACTTTCTAAAAATACCTATGTTTTTGTGGAAGACGTAATTCCCGACTGATCGGATGCGTGTTTTCGACATAGCCAAAATATAAACAAATTGTCTTTTTCTGGGTCAGTTTTTGCAGTTTTGTTTTCCTACAAATTTGAAGGTCTTTCAATACAGAATATGGAAATAACGTTACATCAGTTTTGAAAATGTCCTCAAAGTGACTCATTTTGCCAGCACGGGTCATTTGTTTACAGCATTAACATCTTAGCAGCGGCGCTAACAAATGGAGCTACTGTCTGCGAGGTCATCTTCCCATCCCTCCATAGTCGTGGGAAGTGGTATGATTATATTACTGTTTTGGGGCACAAGAGGCCGTGTTCCTGCTTTGCTGATGCCAAAGTCATTGTTTTTTAACAAGGAAAGGTGTCCCGTTTCAGTGACAACCATATGTTCTAAATTAGTACTGGAAGTTGCTACCATAATTCATGCAAGGCATCATGGGGCCTAGGAATAAGGTGGATAATCTCACTGTGGAAATAAAGATATCTAAAACAGTACTGCAATTGTCAGAGAATTGATAGAAAATTACTGTTAGTAATTAACGGTTACTAGAACACCTTTGAAACAGGGTGATACATATCCAGTGAAATTGGAGTGCAGTTATTATGGATTATAGTAACTCCTGGAATTCCTATTGTCCAGTCAAATTGCTCGGTCTGAGCTAACTGTTATATAAAGCTGATTATGGCATTTTCCTGTCACTGGTGCATAACAACATAATGTACTATTGCTTATATAGTTGTAGTTTTGCAGTTATGGATGAATAGGTCTGTTACAGGGTTTTTTAAACTGTGGCTTTGGAATGACTTGCACTTTATTTGCCCATAATCAGCAGCTTCCCCAAAAGGGGAAAAAAATCATAAGCAAAAGCCTGAAAATTTAAGACAATAAATCATATGACAATAAATATATTTTATCTGATCAGTATTATCCATTCATGCATATTTCACACAGAAACTATCCTCCAACAGAAAATACCAATAATATTTTTATATCATATCAGCAATATTTTTGTAAGTGGGTACCACCATGTCACATTTAGTCAAATACATGCGTGTAGTCAAGCATATTTGTTACAAAATTGCACTTTTGTGACTTAGTTTAATCTTAGGATACTTTTTACTCTTACTTGAGAAGCTTTACTGTCATACATTTGGTGGTAAGTTATTTTTGAGTTACTTTTGTATTGAGTAATTCATGAATTGCCTATTAATGCCCTTGTTTGTAATGTTATAACATGTTCCTATCAGAAGTGACTGCAGCTTTAGTCATTTTCTTTGAGATTGGTGCACATATTTTTCTTCTTGCAAAGGAACAAGAAAAACATATATTTAAACAAAAAGATGCAAATTTATAAGTACAAATGGGAAAATCTACATGTTGCATAGTTATCACAAAAAGTAGTACAGTTATCATAAGAACAATCAAATTTACAAGAAAAATGTCTGAAATTTATGAGAAAAAAAGTTCAAATGTACAACAACAACAACAAAAAATACTAATTCATGAGGAAAAGGCCTGCCAACTTTATGAGAAAGTGTTAAATTGGCCCAAAAAGGTAATGAATTTATGACAAAACACTTCCAAATCATCAAGAGTAAAGTCATTACTGATGGGTATTTTTTAATAAAACACTTTTACCCATTCTCAAGTGTTTTTTGGGTAACTAGTCATACTGGAGTAAGTTGTCATAAGTAATGCTACTTTTGCTTGAGTACAATTCCTGCCTCTTACATTTCCAGGATTTTTGGAAAAAAGCACCCTCTGGTGGTTGTAGAAATCAGTCCGTGAAGTCACATGGTGGAGATTCGAATAAAGGTGCAGTGTTTAACCCAGGGACCTGACCCTGGGTTAAACACTGCACCTGCACCTAACCCTGACCCAAACGTTAGTCACACTCTTACCGTTAAGCACAAAAAAGCTTTCCTAGGTAGCTATAAAAAATTATATATGCATATTATATTCTGATTTCAGTGAGCTAATTATTTTCAGCTACATCTGCTCTAATTATTCATATCACATATTAACTTTTAAAGATTTTAACACTTTAAATGCCAGGTATTTGTTATGATGACACCATATTCTTACATGGAAAATAAAGAAAAAAATTAGTTATTTTCCATATGCTACATGCAAACTAATTTTTTTGTTGAATTATTACATTCTGATGTTAGCAGCAAGGGGGGATGTGACAGTGCCATCTAGTGGAAATAGCATGTTTTTTCTCCAAATACCAAATATGGTCAAAATGGCACCATCTGGTGGAGAGTAATAAAAATGATGTTTCAAGGCAACAGCCAGATTAACAGCCAGATATAATAAAATGCATGTAGTGTGCTTTAATGGCAGTGAAATCAAAAACTGCAGTTTCAATGGCACATTTTGTGTGGGCGGCAGTGGCTCAGGAGGTAGAGTGAGTCGTCTAATAACCGGAGGGCTGGCGGTTTGAAATCCGCTTTCCCCAGACATCCTGCTGTTGTGTCCCTGGGCAAGATACTTTACCCACCTTGCCTCCAGTGTCCATGATACTGGGTATGAATGTGTATAAACGTTCGGTAGTGGTCAGAGAGGCCGTTGGCGTGGACTGGCAGCCACGTTTCCGTCAGTCTGCCCCAGGGCAACTGTGGCTACAGCAGTAGCTTACCACTACCATTGTCTGTGGATTGAATGAATAAAGTATCCATTGCAAAGCTTCTTTTGAGTGTCTATGAAAAGTGCTATATAAATCTGACGCATTATTATTTTTTGCTCTTACCAGTATGAGCGTAAAAATTGCTTGTTCAGTGCATTTTAGACTTACTGTAGGAGCTTAATGGTAAATAAGATCAAATAAAAACATACAATCGTCATATGCATGAACACAGCCAAAATTATTTTAAAAAATGAATGAAAAGCGTATAAAATGCACACAAAGGTCTTTAAGGGATAACATTGACCCTCACTCTATTCAAACTTGAATTCAAATCAAGTCGTTTTAGTGCCTGCAGCCTATCTATAATCAAAGAAAAATGTGTATATAATGAGTAAAAAAACCAAAATTGCAGAAATTAAAGTGAACAAAGACAGGGGTCTGCATTAACTGGATACAAACTTGCACCTCTTCCATGGAAGAGCATTTTTTTATTGCCACCCCTCACCTACTGTATCTCAGTATGAGGATGAGCTTTTGAAACTGAAATGCTGTGAAACACAGTGAGATCACTGAAGTCGAAACGGTCCACCAAGTTATACTGAAAGGGTTTTAACAAATGACCTTTGCTGACAAATTTGTTGGAGGGTCTGTTGCTCGTGTTCCATCCTGAAGACCAGTCTACAAGACATCCTTCAACGGTAAATAAAGAGGAGACTCAGTTGAAAATCCACTTTTATTCATACTGAACCATTTTTAAAAGTTTCTTTGTGTATCAAGTATCAATTCATTAAAATAATCCCCCAACTCCGGTCCACTGTCTTGCCGTCCACTGCCATGCCCATAATCCGTTCTTTTGTGTGGAATTCACAGAATGAGGTGACACTGTCAGCTCGGCTTAAGCCTATTATTTCCCGGTGAAGGGTGCAAAATGAGTTGCACAGGCTCCCGTCCCTCCCTCTCTCAGCTGTCCAGGCACTTCTCTTTGTCTCTGTGCACATTCCAGATGTCCTGTCTTGACCAGCAGCAGGTTTTAAAAGGGGCCTGATCTCCAGAGGAGATCAGCAGCGGGGGCCGCTCTCCCGTACGCACAATCTCCCCTCTGTGCCAAAAGTCACAACCAGGTTCGACCTTACGGTGTGTCCCATTTTGTACCCATTAGCAAATCCCTATGATGTGTACATATTTGGTTTAAGTCAACATAAATATGCTTCAGTATACAGTTACTTTACAGACATTTACATTCATGCACATGCCACTTGCGTCTTCAGTCCCATTTCTTCACAATAATGACTTTGTACACTAAAATTCCCAGGCACATTCATCATAACTGCTACTCTCTTAATAGGGAAGAGGACAATTATCTAATTAAAGGTCCCATATTGTGCAAGTGTTTTTGTGGGTTTTAACCTAGTAAAATATAGCCTTTATATATGCTATTAAAGGCTCACTTCACTAAGAAATACACAATGACTACTTATTTAAGCTGGTACACAAATAAACAGATTGAGCTTCCTGGGTTTTATGATGTCACAATGAACAAGCCCCGCCTTTGGTTCTCTTAAGCTAAGTTCACATTACAAACAATACTGTTCAATTCTTGTTTTGTTGACCGGATTAGTTATGCCGGTCTTGACAGTACTTAGTATATTCATGATGACAAGTGACTTTCATTTGACTGCCTGCATGTGTATGTCATCATTGCCATTTCGAAGGGCAAGTTTAACTTTATATTTGCATTATGACAGACAGAAAATGTATGATTAAAGTTGGATGAATCAAGAGTTAACTATGGCCATCATATAATTGCTCATGATTAAATTTTTTTTTATCACTGACAGCACTGATTTTTTTTTTTTTTTTGTAAGCGCATGCTTTTGATTTTGCTCTGAAGGCTTGCCAGCAGTTAGCTGCCCGTATGTGACGAGATCCAGAAGAAGCTAGGAAGTTAGATGGTGGTATAGTCAGAGGCGTTACGTGCCGGCAGGCAAATGCTTGGGGACCTTGGCCAGAAGGGGGCCCTCGAGGGCTGACCAACTTTGAATCACTACAGCAGTGACAATGTGAGTGGTAGGCTGGCACAGAATTCCCTAAAGGGACCCACTCCCACCTCTCACTCTTGCAAGTACCAGTGCACGTCTAACAAACAAATGAGAGTGGCTGTATCAAAATGAAGTTATCCATCTGGCAGTGACTAAACAAAGACGAAAAAAGAATGAGAAGAAAAGAAAGAGACAGTGGTAAGTAGTGCAAATAATAAAGTAGTTGATTTATTCACATTTTTGTTAGTGTCTTTTTATTTATTATATAAGGGTGATGAATGCTGGCTGGAGGGGCCCCTTGTGCATTTTTGCCTAGGGACCCAAGAGACTCTAGAATTGCCTCTGGGCATAGAAAAGTGTTTAGCCTCAACTGCTAGCACTGATGATAACAGCCAAGCTAAGTGTCAGTGTCCGCACCCTTTACATGAATTCCAAGTTGACCTTTCTCGAGGAAGTCATGTGACCACTTCTCAGATATACTACCTATGAGATTTAGTGCTGCATATGAAAGTAGCTAAGATCCGTCCTGAAAAATCACATTTTTAATTCAATTTTCGGTTCAGTTTGGTTCAACTTTATTTATATAATAGCACCAATTCACAACAGCAGTCATAATAGCACTTTCAACCAGAACTGCAGAAAGAGACCCCAGCAATCAGGTGATCCCCCTGTGAGCAAGCACGTGGCGATAGTGGAGAGGAAAAACTCCCTTTTATCAGAAAGAAACCTCCAACAGAACCAGACTGGGGCAGATGCAGTCATCAACTGTGACCTAAATCCATTTTATAATGTAAGACAGCCCTAAAAAAAATTGATCTGTGTTACATTAGGTTAAAAAACAATGATCTGATTCACTTTAGGGTGGCAAAGTGAACCTGGGCTGAGTTAGCAAAGCAAATGCACCCTAACAGCTTCTTCAATTGTGACTGGCCCACTCAGGAGCCTTTTACCCAATCAGATTAGGGGGCTCAATAATATTAATGAGCCGGATGAAAACAGCTTTTTTGAGGGTGCTATAAAACAACACAGAAATGTTTTTGGTCTTTAAAACACATACATGTTCTTACGGATACCAAAACTCAAGATTAATCCCTGGAAAACGCACAATATGGAATCTTTAATGGACCTATGCTGACCTTTTGGATACTGTTTTTTAGCAATACCTTGTGGCCACAAAATGAACTGCAGCTCCATTCCATACAGCAGTGAACATCAACTGGTGGCACACGGGTCACATCTGGCCCACCAGAGCTTTCCATCCGGCCCCTGGAATATCACTGAATTCAGGAATTGTTTAGTTCAAACTTTGTTTCATTAATTTATATTTATGAAAAGTCACATATTTTGGGGGTTTTCTGAAATCATTTGGTGTAGTAGAGAATGCATACCTGCTAATATTTATGTTAAAAAAACTGGAGGATTTCATTGGGTGGTGGGTCATTTTTTGAGACTCTGGTTCTGCAAATTAAGTTTAAGATAGAGTATATGTTAAAAAAAAGTCACACATTTATACCACAAGCTTTTTGATATCATTAGGAAAAATAAATTCATTTTTAAAATAGACATAAATTTTGTGAAAAATCCACAGACTGATGTGGGGGAAAAGTAATAAATTTACAAGAAAAATGTCTGAAATTTATGAGAAAATCCCTTGAAAATTTATGAGAACAAATTTCAAATGTGTAATAGTCCTAAATTTACAGTGGCAAAAACACAAGTGATGAAGAAAAAAGTTCACAATTTCAGTGACAAAAATCTTTCAAATTTACAACAGAAAAATACTTAGTTTACAAAGAAAACTGTCATAAATTTGTAAGGAAAAACACCTCAAACTGTCAAGAATAAAAATCACATCTCAAATTAGTTCTGAAGTACATGCCTTCTTGCTTTTACTGATACTCATCTAAAAAAATACAAATCTCAAAAGTAACAAGTTTGGAAGGAAAATTAATATATCAAATAGTATATTAACTAATTAGGATACAATATTAACTTTATTTTATTTTACAAGAGCATCTGGCCCTCACAGTGTTTGCTGAGAAAAAACTGGCCCTTGGACAAATGTCGTTGATGACCACTGCCATACAGAATGAGTGAATAGGGCTGCAGTTCACTTTAAGACCAGATGGTGTCACTAAAATCACAGTTTCCAAAAGTTCCATACAGTGTGTTTGATTTAGGTTCATTATCAGGAATTCATGACAGCGACCCACTGTGCAAGGGAAGTATATTTTCAAGCTATGGAACATTCTTTAATCAGTATCGACTTAATTCATGCCAAATCCGTCTGATCATCAGTCAAACTACAGTGCAGACTAACAAGTCATGTCGACAGTTATCCAGACATATTTACAGTACAGGCTCTTTTTTTTGGTCATGGGTTAAATGTGACAACACAGAAGCACAGACGCACATAAAACATTCAGTACCAACCTGCGGAGACTAAACAAACATGTAAGTGCAAGGACAAATCTTATAAAATTTCGCCCTTTGATAACTTTGCTTAAATATCAGATGAACATTTAAGTATCACTTTTAATTCTCTTTACAGATTCATAACTGGTTTTTTTTTTCCCTCCATTGGTTTCTTCTGTCTATATACACACACAAGCTGAAAACACTGGCAAGATGTTTTTGGTTAGATGTGAAAAACAGGCAGGCATTTGGCATGGTCTTCTCTGCCTTTTCAGGTCCGAGGATTGTGTTTTATCTTACACTTTAATATTTGTTTACATTTCTATTTCTTCTGTAGTACCGTATCCGCCATAAATTGTGGTGTACTGTCCCTTTACTCCTCTTCTCAGTCAGAGGAAGAAGCACCAAAGCAGTTTCTGTTCATGACTTATATGTTAAATAATACTATATACAGGCAATAACACTAACATCACACCAGGTGATGCCACGTTTATGGGCAGATTACATCATCTCTACTCCTCCTCAGTCTCTTAAATTAAAACATGCCATTAACATTTACAATCTCATTTTACGTCTCAAATCTTCCGCTAGTTCCTGCTTGGAGCCGCTGTAATGCTCACATTGCATGATTAACAATTTCCAGTATTCTGCGGCATCTCTCAGCCAGCCTTCACTGTATCCAGATGGTGTTGCTGTGGTCTGGTCGGCGGGGGTCAGTGGCCGTGGTGCTGCCAGTCGCGGTGAGGTCACTGAACGTGGAGAAGAACTGCTCCATCTCTTTCTGCAGCATCTGGTTCCTGCGCTCTGCGTCGTCCTTGGCGCGCTCGGCGTTGCGCAGCTTTATCTCCACCATGGTGTACTTTTTCCTCTCCTGGTCCAGCTCCTCGTGGAGGTTCACCATTTCCGCCTCTAGCTCCAGATTACGCTGCTCCAAGCTGCAAAGGAGGTTTGCACGGGATTAAAGAACATCTTTGTGTCTGTATGAGACAAACAACGGAGTCATTAATTTTCCTGATGAACGCAATGAATTCACTAGAAATAGTTACGTTGGGAAGCTCCACATTCTAGTCAAAAGAAAGCTCAGCGAAAGGAAGCTTCATAGGGTCACAAAATTACTGTAAAAATATTAAAATTTCTCTTCACTTAACAGCCTGTACATACTCTGCAAGAACAGAGAAATGTGTTCTTTTTCTCAACTCTGGGAGAGAGAACAAATTTCTATGTTCTTGCAGAGTATGTAAAGGCCTTTAGAAAGACTTATATTCATATTAGTGCTGGGAATCAATTAAATTTAAAAAATAATAATTAATCACACCCATTTCCCAAATTTAATCTCAATTAACTGTGATTAAATATTTTAACTAGTTAACTGCAATTAATCACGGGACAACTGGAGGTAGGGGTGGAGTGAGCATGGATAGGAACGATAGACAATAAAGGCAATTTTTTTCAACACATATACTTCTTTACCTCAGAATCAGTTTTAGAACATGTTCAGTCTGGTTGCCATGGCAATCAGCTTTGACCATACCTGGATAGCACTGCCTTAAAGCGTACCTGTGGTGGTCGTGAAGACGCATTTGACTTGAAAACATTATGAAAAAGTATTTCTTATTTTGGTAAATAATTTTTGCCAGCCATATACCACCAGACATATATTCAAATAGGACCTTGGCCATGGGCAGCCAATGAAAACTGTGGGCGCAGCCATGACACATGCGGATGTGACGTCACTTTGTTGATACTCAACAGTCAATGCTCCGCCTGTATGAGAGACTAGGGTGCTGTTGTGAGTGTTTTTATTCTATTATGGCTGAATTGTCGGACTCTGAGGAAGAATTTGTCCAACATGGCTACAGGTTTGAGCCAGAAAGGTCTTCTGAGGGTTAAAGTGACGAAGTGGTCCTCACACACAACGCAATTTCGTCTGTGCCCTGTTTCCGCTCCGATCTTCTGACAAGGTGAGCTGGGTTTGGGTACACAAACTGCTGCTCTGTATATAGTTGTAGAATCAGCTTCCGTGTTGCGGCAGTTACGAGATCAAATGAGACAAGCAGCTGAATTTAAGCATTTATTTATTTTCTACTCGTTTCAGTTCAGCATTTAATATGAACCCTGAGTTTGAAATAAACGTTTGAATTTTGGTCCTCATAAAACGCAACGCACTGTCTGCCGCTATTTATAGCAGCGACAGAAGAGCCGAATTAATCTGCCGTTTTGCAGCTGTTAACGACCTCAGATCAGACAATAGGACCCGACGAATTTAAGCATTTATTTATTTATTTATTTTCTACTCGTTTCAGTTCTGCATTTAATATGAACCCTGAGTTTGAAATAAACGTTTGAATTTGAATTAGAATATCCCAAAAGCCGCTGCACATCCGGGTACTCGAGGCTCAGCCAATACTGATCCAGATCGCGGTAGCCACGAAATTACGTCACAGGAAGCATCCTGGAAGTCCATGTAGAGGCAAATATGGCTGCGAACATGTTTTGCTGGCATACCTGAACAAGCACATCAGCAATGGATTTATATCAAATTGCCTTAAACTTGAATTTTACCTTGAAATTGAACTAGAAAGTGAGCCAGGGGCTCAATATAATATCTTTTTTTGCACGACCACCACAGGTACACTTTAAGAGCTCTTATTGTGTAAAACTCTGAGGGAAGTCAACATGATATTGGCAGTAGTTTTTTTTTTTTATTTTGAAGTGACAAATAAGGTTTGTGGTAGGAGACAGAGGGTAAAAGAGTGAGAGTTGGCAACACTGATGTAGTGTTGCTAACGAGACACAATATCCTCGCTAACTCTACACAGTATCCTAGCCTAACATTTAATGTTGCCTAAATTTGCTAATCCAGTGGGAAATATTCAAAAAACATACTAAACTGTTCATACCCATTTGATTCCAGTGGGCTGATAATAAAACAATCATAAACTTTTAAACATCTTACCCCTTAACAGTAGTTCAGAAGCCTATAGAGAGCCTAGCGTCCACAGTGCTCGACTGCGGACGACCGCGTGCAGCCCAAATTTTATGACCGCCCCACCTGCCCATGGCCTAAACGCATTGAAAAGCGCATGTGCAAGACTGAACGTCCCATTCACAAGGTGGCGATATCGACACAGCATACCAAGACTAGAAAAGCACTCATAGAGCGCATACCTCCGCCAAGGCTCTTTCCGTTTCTCATGGATCACCTCTAAAATGTAATGGGTTTGTGTGTAGGCCTATAGCCACTTGTGGTGAAAATTGCATCAGTCTGTCCATCAGTTTTGGAGTATTGTTGCTAACACACTGTGAGAAGATAAGAGCCTTGGCTGAGGTATGCGTTCTCAGATCATCACCAAAATGCAATGGGTTCCTCTCTAGGCCAAGAACCACCTCTGGTGAAAATTTCATCCAAATCCATCCAGTAGATTTTGTGTAATCCTGCTGCACAAATACAAAGAAAGCCCCTGGTGGAGGTATGCACTTTCAGATCATCACCAAAATCTAATCATCTGTAGGATACCCCATTTCTGACAATGTCTGAAAATTTCATGAAAATCCATCCATAACTTTTTGAGTTATCTTGCTAACAAACAGACAGACAGACAAACCAACGCCGATGAAAACGAAGTAGACGAAGCAAGCAGCGTTTCTTCGTTGGTGAAAATCCTGGCGCATCAGCGCATTGGCGCTACCTATAGGGCGGGAGTGAAACTACAAATGATGGCTGTGCGCACGTGTCAACCGCTTGGCCTGGGTAGATGAAAAAAGTGAGCATGTACAGCACCGCGTGTGTGCCGGGCTCGTCCAAAGCGCATGCGGACCAAAGCGGACTAGAGGGGAAATGCAACATGAATAAGGCCTAAGGGTGCTTTCACACCTAAATTTGTTTAATTTGGTCTGAATCAGTTGACAAGTTTGTTACTTTGTATCATTTTCTCTTTGGTTCGGTGCCCTTTCACACAGGCAAAAATTCAAGTAGACCAAACTGCGTCACATTAAATCCCGCGAGTCTTACGTACGTCACAACGTTCTGTTCTTATTGGTCAGATTTTTTTGCCGCAAGAACAGGAAAGGTAACTACAGGAAGTAGGATGACTACTGTGTATTTATGCATTTTTGGGGAGAAAATAATACAAATCGTAGCGTAATCTGTGGGGGGGTTTTCATCGCCCTGGTTATCATTTATTACATTACATGCATATACCACTTTCGGCAAATTGTACAGTTTGGAAATGAAGTGCTGCTCCGGATAGAAAATAACATGTTAATGTTCATTAATCCTCCAGAACCGTGACATGCTCAGCCACAGATATTTTTGAAGATCCATGAGTTATGTACAGTTACATAAATTGTTTTACTGTTTGCCGCTGGTTCTGTTTTAGTGCGGTCACTTTCCCACCTGCAGGACTGCACCAGAGTTCGCCATTTGATTCGAATCAAGACCACCTCTTTCAGGTGGTCTCGGTACGGTTGATTTGGTGCGTGCCTGAGTGTGATTACTGTGTTCTCACCAAACAAAACGAACCACACTAACGGAGAAAACAAACTAAAGCCTGTAGGTGTGAAAGCACCCTAAGTCATGCCCCCTCTACTTCCGCATATGGGACCTTAAATCGAAAAAATTCTCCATTGAAATGAATGGCAAGAGCGAAATTATCTTTTGATCCTGACCAGATTTTGCCACAAGTTACACATATGATGTTTGTCAAGTTAAAAGATAATTTTCCACGTAATTAAAGTTGTCGGCTGTCGTATAATAACAGAGGAATGTTTAGTTTTTGTTTCAACTATGAGCGGACAACAACTCCCATCATCCCACATCACTAAACACGAGCATGGCGGGCGAAGCGTTGGTTGGTTTGTCTGTATGTCTGCCTGTTAGCAACATTACTCAAAAAGTTCTGAACGGGTTTTGATGAAATTTTCAGGAAAGGTGTGTAATAGCACAGGGAACAGACAATTAGATTTTGGTGGTGATCCAGATCATGATCTGGATCCAGGAATTTTATTATTGTTTTATTTTAATATTGTTTTATATATTAATATGGCACTTTTCATGTACTGCCTCTTTAAGACGTGTCCACTGAGTTGCGTACGTAGCCACGCCATAGGCCCATGCACGTCCACAACCCGGAAGTTGCGGTTGTACATAGTATGTGATGATTGACATTATTTTTTTATCTGAAGATGCCAAGACAAAGCAAGAAAAAAGCAAGACGGGGCACCCTAGCGGCACAGCGAGGTATCAACAAACAACGATTTCAATGCATTTCTGTGGCAATGTTAGCTAAATTTAAACAAAGAAAATGCCGAAATGCTGTGTGACTGGCTCATGTAGCCATCACTATCTTATGAAAGATGGTGATAGCAATCAGAAATACAAGTTTTTCAGATTCACATCGGCCAGCAGAGATTAGCGAAGGAGTATATTGTGGGCTGCCTTTTCATAATGGGATGAGAAACGTGTCGGCTCAGTAGGAACATTCATTCCAATTTGAGCCGCTAATCAGCCTCAGAGTACAGTAAACATATCAACACTGCAAATAAACTAGTTTAAAAATAAGATTGACACCACCTGCTGACAAATGGGCCGAAGCTCTGTAGAGCTGAAACAAAATGTCGGGATTAACGAGAGCTAACGAGTGTAAACAAACAGCGTCTCCCGTTAGGGAGAAGGGAGGTTGTTTTTCCTGTGGGCTCCAGTGGATAAATTTTAACTACTAGATGGATTTTGGTGAAAATTTCACCTGAGGTAGCCCTTGGGCCAAGGATGAACCCATTACATTTTGGTGATGATCTGAGAGTGCATACCTCCAACAAGGCCCTTGTTTGTATTTGTGCAGCAGGATTAACAAAAACTACTGGATGGATTTGGATGAAATTTTCACCAGAGGTGGTCCTTGGCCTACAGAGGAACCCATTACATTTTGGTGATGATCCAAGAAGGCATACCTCCACCAAGGATCTTATCTTCTCACAGTGTGTTAGCAAGAATCATCCAAAACAATACTGGATAGACTTGAATGCAATTTTCACCAGAACTGGCTTGTGGCCTACACACAGACCCATTACATTTTGGAGGTGATGCATGAGGAATGGAAGGAGCCTTGGCGGAGGTACGCACTCTCTGAGTTACTAAATAAAACAGGTTCAGTCCCTAAACTAATCCTTGCACAGCAGTGAGTCTTTGCTTAACATATATGACATTTATCCACTACAACATCGGCCTGATGTGCCAAGTTTACATCATGAATACATCTTATTGAGGTTGTTTGCACATTGGCAAGACGTCAGCATTATGCCAATGTCTAGCCAATGTGCAAATGACCTCGAAACTTGCCAGTGTTGGCCCAATGTATGCGTGTTGTTGGGGTTATAACAATACTGGAGAAGAATTTCCAATGTTACATTATTAAAGCATGCCTTAACAAATAGTCTTTCACTTACAGTATACATTCATACCTTTTTATCCTGGCCTCATACTCCATTTTCTGCTTGTGCATCTCCTGTTTAAGACTGGCCACGAGACTGTGCAGGGCACTGTGGTTTGCAGGTCCATTTCCTGTGAAACCATCATTATTATCACTACTGCTCGTGCCCCGGCTGCCTCTTCCTTCTCCGTCACCGCCACCTTCTCTGTTGCTGTCTCCTCCATCAGAATGGGGAGGTTCATCCTGCGCTGGCCTGTCCAAGTCTTCGTAGTGGCCTCCATAGAAGTCCTGCTCTGGGCAGGTCGTGGTGGAGGAGCGACAGGAAGTGGAATTGTCAGGAAGGGAGATTTCACATGAGGAGGTGGACCAGGTGGCACTGTCCACGCTTTGCTTGTCCTCACAGCTGGTGCTCAGACACGTGTTGGTGATCTGGTTCTGCAGGTTCTGGTGGTTTAAATGAACGTTATCATATGTGGAGAGACGGTTCTGGTTAGCTGCTTGATTCCCATTGGAGCAGTCGCGTGTTTTGTTGGCCTCCCGTAACATGACACAGCCGTTTGGTTGCCAAATACCACTACGGCCGTGTGGACTCCCAGTGATGTCTGTAACTTGAACACCCATGCGCACAGCTCCTGTTCCATTCCCTGAAATGCTATTTCCAACCGTCACACCACCGGTGCCCATTTTTGTCCCTGATCCTTTGAGCGTCCCGCTACGACGCACCGGTAAGCTCCCACCTCCAGTCACAGTCTGAATCTTTTCTAGATTGGGGTCTGAGGAGGGAGAGGAGCTGAAGGAGCCATTTGTAACAATCCCGCTGCCCTTGCTGAAAGCCGGGTTCTTTTTCACAGTCAGCGGGGGACTGCGGGTGATATCAAAGCGTCCTATGACACAATTACGGGGGCTCGTGGATCGCGGGGAACCACTGTTGTCTGTTTGCTGGCGATGCGAGGGGGACTCGGGAGATTCCCAAATGCCCTGCCGCACCACCTGGTTGGTATTATTGTTCTCTGCATTCTGAGACGCAGTGGTGTTATTGGAGGTAGTCGTAGCGGCATGCCGCCGTGTCAGTTCCGTGTTGTTGTTGTTGACATGCTCGAGGGTTGTGGAGTTGTCCTCTCCTTGAGGGAAAAGCACATCGTGGCGACCAATCAACACAGCCATGAGCTGCTGGACGAGAACAGTACCTGACAACACAAGACCAGAAATAAGACCATAACTCACTTCAGATTAGCCCGATAAATGTCCAAACACGGAATACTCATGAGCACCGACCTTCCATGATGGCCACTGGATCTTCAATTTTTGGCCTCAGGATATTCGGCCCAAAGACTGTGGCCAAATTCTGGACGCTCATTTTATTCACTCCTGAATACGACTGAACTTCATCAAGAAATCTAAAAGAAAAATTACTTTCCACTTTTAAGCAATAATCACAATATGAAAGTCCTAGTATATTCACAACAACACTAATCAGTACCTGCAGATGTACTTCAGGAGGTTGTAGTTGACTGGAGGTAGACTGTCCACAAGAATTCTCAACTCCTTCATACCCTACATGTAGGGAACATAGGTTTGTATATAAATGACAGAAACAAGGTGTAACTGTTTTTTTAGATTAGATTAGATTAGATTCAACTTTATTGTCATTACACATGTATGAATACAAGGTAACGAAACACAGTTAACTGTTACAGGCCAATGGCCAGAATCACGTATTTACCTGGGATCTCTAGTCCATTTTGATGCTTTATTGTTGAGGTGGACAAACCTTTTTACTTGTAGGCAAAGTAGACTTACACCTAAATCCCATGCTGGGATTTGAACCCAACCCTATGATTTGAATCCTCTTACTCTAACCACTGATCCAAAGAGGAGTCCCTCTAATAGCTGTGAGGTAGTAGTGGAGGTGAATCTTAGTGAGTCAGGAAACTGCTCCACTGATGGAAGGATTCGTAACACCTCCCTTAAAGAAGTGGTACAGTTAAGAAATCCCAGATGAACCCCCATTTTCTGTTACAGCCCCACTAGGCCAAGGCCAGAATCGCCTACTTACCCAGGATCTTCGACGATTTATCATCAAGGTGGACAAACCTATTGACTTTTTCACCTGTAGGCAAGATGGCCTCACTAGATATTCACTAATCCTTTACTAGCTGTGAGCTAGTCATGGAGGTGAATCTTAGTGAGTCAGGAAACTGCACTACTGATGGAAGGATTCATAACAGTAATTAGTCAAGTGAAGTCAAATTTATCTATCAGCATATTTAAAACAACAAATTTACAACACCAAATTCAAGGATGTGCACAGGTACCGGCTATTGTTGCCCGGGCAATAGCCAATTTATCATCGGTATCTAAGCTGCCCCTCCAGAGGAAAATATTTGACCTTTTCACAAAATTTTGTGACTCTGTGCTAAATTTAGCCATTTTTTTCCACTTGTGAATTATTTTACTTTTTTTTTGGAATTCACATTTTTTTTAATTCCAACTTTGTGACTTTTCATCAACTTTTTTTTTTCTCTTATTTCTTTTCTGTTGATATTTTTTCTTTAATAAAATTTGATATTTTTTTCTTGTAAATGTGTTACATTTCTCTTGTAATTTTATGACTTTTTCCTCAGAAATGTGTAATTGTTTTGAATTTAGTGAATCCTTTTAAAATACATTTTGGTGGCGGAGTGGTTAGCACTGCGGCAGCACAGCAGCTCACCCTTGGCCGGGGGATCCTGGGCTCGATCCCAGCCTCCAACCAACAGTGATCTGTGTGGAGTTTGCATGTTCTCCCCGTGTCTGCGTGGGTTTACTCTGGGATTTTTCCAGTTTCCTCCCATATGCCAGAAACATGCAAGTTAGGTTAAGTGGCATCAAAACTGGGGATTCTAAATTGTCCTTAGGTACTGTATGAATGTGAGAGTGAACGGTTGTCTGTCTCTCTGTGTTGGCCCTGCGATGGATTGGCGATCTATCCAGGGTGTACCCTGCCTCTCGCCCAAAGATACTGGGATAGGCTCCAGCCCCCCCGTGTCCCAAAAAGGATTAAGCGGAAGAAGAAGGATGGATAAGAAAATAACACTTTCGTACACATTTTCAGTAATTGCCATTTACTTTTTTCCTCATAAATTTGAAATTTTTCTTGAGAATTTGTGACTTTGTCTAATAAAGTCACACATTTTGTCCTTTAAATACTGCCCTTGTTTCAAGTCGGAACAACAGCCCCAAAAATGTCTGTGCACATTACATATTACACATCTGTGCAAATGTCTGTGCACCAAATTGTTATGCCTCGGTGAAAACGGAGGCATACAGTAATCAGTCAATGTGTCTATGTGTGTGGGTGGTTGTATCTGTCCATCTGCCTGTCACCAGCTTTTCAGCTTGCCCAGTCAAAATGAAGTGCAACTAAGAAGAAGAAGAAGCCAACTTTATTGTCATTCAGTCCATACAGCGGAACGAAATTATGTTTCTCCTATCTACAATATTAATCACATCTAGAATCAAAGGGAGTTACTGCCATACAAACATCTTTTCCTTCCCCCATTCTATTATGCTGAGCACCAAGCTAGAAGGCAGGAAGTATCATTTTTACATGGTCTCTGGTATGACCCGGCCGGGGCTTGAACCCACAACCTCCCAGCTGTGGGGCGCATGCTGTACCACTCGTCCACCACTCCAGTGGCCTAATCTAAAGGTTTTTATCATTGAATAGCCATATTTTCTCGACTTTTAATTTGCCAGAATTTTGAGATAAGGCTTTGATTTCGAAATAAACAGGCACTGAGACATCAGGACCTTGGGGCTTTCATTATACTAGTATAGATTTGAAAGCATATCGATAGAGATGATGTGACAAATAAATTACCAAAAGGACAGAAAGACCATAAAACTTAAAAAAACAGAAGTGTTCTAAGTCACGATTTAAAACTCCAAACATGGTGCAGATTAAAGGCTGTTTGATAGCAAACATATTTTCTTTAAAAAAGTACTTAAATTAGCTTCAACAAAATGAAAGAGTTCTAGCACACCAATGTGTAACATCCATGTTGTCCATGTTGATGAAAAATATTTTGGTCTCAGAGGACTTTCATCTGCAAAAATGTATGTTTATCCAATAAGATCCTTTGTTTCCAGTGATGTCACTTCCACGTCTAAAAGACTCACTAATGAGTACTTGAGTAATCCGATCAAGAACAACATATGGCTCAAGATGGCCAAGAAGCTATGCTACAATGAGGTTTTGCTTGCAAAACTTCTACAGAAAGGAGAAAACAGTGGCAACAGCTAGCATCACTCTATTAAAGCAAGAAATCTCTGTATGTCTGTCTGTGTGTGTCTGTCACGTTTATAGGACATCATAGAACGGCCTATGATCTCTGCCTGATCATCATAGGACGTCCTGTGAACACAGGCATCATAGACAAATGTGTCTTTATGATGTCATATAGACCATCACTCACGATGCCTAGACTAATGTGTCTTTATGATGTCATATTGCTCAAAATTGGCAAGGTGAATAAGTCACAGGGCCAGTCTTTACAGCGCGTTCGTGTTTTCTGCACAACAGATTTCTGCAGCCATAGCCAGTTCTACGTTGCTGCGAGCAGAGTTGCCAGACCAAGCAGTCTTCGTATTGATGCTCAAGAAGAAGAAACTAAGCAAAAGCGTCGCTTTCTCAGCAATGTTGTTTTTTTTTGTAACTTAAGATTTTTATTCATTTTTCATTATATATATTGCATTCAGATCACAGTCTACATTTAAAAAAAACAAACAAAGGGGCTAGAGTAAAAAAGAAAAAGAAAAAAAAAAAAGGGGGGGGGGGACAAATGTTGGAGCATCAAGTTTTTAGTTTCCATCTCTTAATTCTTCTGGTTTTTCCAGCGTCTTTGGTTATTCTTTCAATATCTGTCTCGTTGTTGCACTTTGTAGTGTGTCCATTTCCGCCATTTTTTTTCCCATAGTCCTTCTTGCATTCTTTGTCGATATGTTAGTTTTTCCATCATACGTATGTCCTCAATAATGTCAGTCCATTGTTCTTGGTCAGGAAGAACTTCTGATCGCCATTTTTTTGTGATTGTTTTTTTACATGCAATCAACAAGATTTTAACTAGATATCTGTCCTCAGCCTGTATAACATTGTCTCTTTTAAGATCACATAGGTACATCAAGTTACAGTTCATTGGTATATTATATCCTAATATCCTCTGTATTGTCACATGTATAGATTTCCAGAATGATGAGATTTTGCAGCATTTCCAAAACATATGCGAGTGGTCTGCATTTTGAGCCCCACATCCCCTCCAGCATATAGATTGGGTATTTGTATACTTTCCTTGAATCTGTGGTGTAATGAAAAAGCGAATCAGGTTTTTCCATCCAAATTCCCTCCATGTTCTTGAATTTGTTGACATGTGTTGTGTTTTCCATATTTCCTGCCAGCTTTCTTCTGTTATGTTTAAATTGAGCTTTCTCCCATTTCTCCTTTATATAGTTACTTGAATGATTGTTTGCCATAAGTTTCTGATATAGCTTTGAAATAATTCTTGTTTTATTTCCTGTATATGAGCTTAAAATGAATTGTATAATCTCGCTCACATCTGTTTGGAGGTTATGCCTAATCTTCTTCATATAATAGTCTCTCATCTGCAGATATCTGAAGAATTCCGATCTTTCTAGTTTAAATTTTCTCCTGATGTTTACAAAGCTCCCGAGATCTTTTTTTCCGATATTGCCCCATGCTGTGATTCCCTTGTTCACCAGATTTTTGTATCCCCTATCTTGTTTTGCCGGTTCAAACTGACTGTCAAATGCTACCCATTTCAATAGTTTTATGTCTTCCTTTATATTATACTTTTGTACTATTTTATACCACAGTTCTAAAGTAAATTTAGTGATTGGGTCTATTTGTTTGATTTGCTTATATGCATCTTTATCTCCTATTATGCTTTGTACTGGGAGTCCCTCAATTTCCTTTTCCATTTCTTTCCATTTTGCCTCATATCCCTCGTCGCACCAACATATGATATATCTTATTTGTGCTGAGTAGTAATATTCCTTTAGACTCGGTAGGCCCATGCCTCCTTTCTCTTTTGGTAACTGGAGAGTTTTATATTTCACTCTTGGTTTTTTACCTCCCCAAACAAATCTCGATATCATCCTGTCCCACTTTGAGAAGTGGGCATCTGGAATCTCTGTTGGTATAGCCTGGAAGAGGTAAAGTAATCTAGGTTGTATGCTGATTTTGACTGTCTCAATTTTTGAATTCAGATCCATATTTAAGATTGACCCTCTATCAATATCTTTTTTTATTTCTTGTTCCAACCTATCATAGTTTGTTTTATAGATTTTGCTTTGATCTTTAGGTATGTTCACTCCAAGGTATTTTATTTCTTTTTGTTTCCAGTTTAGTTTGATCTTATCAGTTATCTGGTTTAGAGGGTTATAGTGGAATGTCAGTATTTGTGTTTTTGTTATGTTTATCTTGTATCCTGATAATTTTCCAAAATTTTCTATCAAGTTCATCATTTCCATTATTGATTCATCTGGTTGTTCAAGGTAAACTATAATATCGTCTGCAAATAGCCCAATCTTGTGTTCCGCCCCCTTTATTGTTACACCTTTTAATTTCTTATTTTGTCGTATCGCTTGAGCCAGTGGCTCTATGAACAGAGCAAACAAGGTGGGCGATAAGCAGCATCCCTGCCTAGTTGATCTTTGTATATTTACTTTGTCTGTTAAGCTACCGTTTATCTTGATTCTTGCCACAGGTTCTTGATACAGCGTCCTTATGCATTGTACTGATTTTTCGTTAAATCCAAAGCGTTCCAGCACACTATATAGGAATTTCCAGTTAACCCTGTCAAATGCTTTTTCTGCGTCTAAACTCATTATTACTGCGCTTTTCTTTTCTTTATGTATTTGATTAATTATATGTATTGTTCTCCTGATATTGTCATGTGTTTGGCGTCCCTCTATGAAACCAGTTTGATCATCTTCTATCAATTCCGTCAAGAATGTCTTTATTCGTTTACATATACTGTAATTGTTGTATATATTTTATAATCCACATTTAATAAAGAGATTGGCCTATAGTTTCCGCATTGTTCTCTATCTTTCCCTGGCTTTAAAATGACTGAAATAATGGCTTCGTTCCATGATGGAGGTATTTTGTTGTTGTTCAACGTCCAATTAAATGACTTTAGAAGCTGTGGCATGAGTTCTTCTATAAACAGTTTATAAAACTCAGATGGGTATCCATCACTACCTGGTGATTTACCGGTTTTAAGTGACTTAATCACATCTCTAATCTCTTGTGTTGTTATTTCTGCTGTTAGCTTTTCATTTTGTTGATTTCCTATTGATGGCAAGTCCAATGTGCATAGAAATTTTTTAATATCTTTAGTATTTGTTTCTTCAGGTTGCGAGTATAGTTCTTGGTAGAAATTATGGAATATTTCTTCGATGTTTTCTGGGTTAACTGTGGTTTTATTTGTGGTGGGGTCTTTAATCTTATATACATTATTGTTTGTTGTTTTCTTAACCGTTTTGCCAGCAGTTTTGTGGCTTTTGGTCCCGTTTCATAATATTTTTGCTTTAGATATCTATTTTTCCTTTCAATTTCATCCATTTGTGTTTCTTTTATCTTTATTTTTTCTTCTTTAATTTCTTGATATATTTTTGGGTCATTTGTGCTTTGATGTTTATGTTCTAATTCCCTCAGTCTCTCACATCTTTGTTCATATGCTTCCAGTTTAGTCTTATTTGCTTTTCCTGTTTCAACAATTAATTTACCTCTTAACACGGCTTTTAGTGCATCCCATAGTATTGTTGGGTCCACTTCTTCATTGTCATTCTCTTGGATATATTCATTTATGTTTACTTTTATTCTTTCTTTCATTTTATCATCATTTAACAGTCCTACATTAAGTTTCCATGTTGTTTGTCGTTTTCTATTGTTTAAATTTATTTCCATGTATATAGGATTATGATCTGATATTTCTGCCCCTCCAATCCAACAATTTCTCACCCTGTGTCTGTCATCTTCATTCATAAGGAAGTAATCTATTCTAGAGTGTACTTTATGGACTGCTGAATAATGTGTATAGTCTTTTTCGAGTGGGTGCAGGTCCCTCCAAATGTCTACCATACCCATTTCTGCCAGTGAGGTTCTTATGAATTTTGTTACATGTTTTTTTGTCTTCTTAACACTTGTTGTATCAATTTCATGATCCATGACAGCATTTAAGTCTCCTCCACAAATTAGGACTCCTTCACTGTGTGTTGCTATGAGATCAAACAGATGTTGAAAAAAACCCTTGTCACTTTCTGGTGGGGCATAGATGTTCACTAATGTGATCTGCATTCCATCTATTCTACCCTTTATTATTACATACCTGCCTTCTTTATCCTGGATTTCCTGTTCACATTCAAATTGTATTTTATTTGAGATTAGTATCATAACCTCCCTTTTAGTTCCTCCCTTAAATGAACTGTAGTAGGAGTTCTTATAGCCAAATCTCTTTAGTTTCACATGTTCTGTCTTGCTCAAATGTGTCTCTTGCATAAATATAATTTCGGCTTTTTCTTTCTTGAATTTTCTTATTATTCTTTCCCTTTTAACAGGTGAGTTCAGACCATTCACGTTTAGTGTTATTATCTTAAGATTTTTACCCATAATCATGTTTTTCCATTTTTTTAACTTGTGCTCCTAGCCCCTTTAACAACAAAAATAACACATATTTATATAAAAACACATTAAAAAATCTCGACCTCCGTACTTTGGGCCTTTCTTCTGCCCACTGGTCCCTGTTGGTGGGTGGAGGGATTGTCCTCACCGAGTGTAGGGCCCTCCCTAGACCTGTATTTACTATCCAAGAAATAGTCATTAGTCTAGAAATGTCCAACAAATATCACTTAAACCTCTCCTAGCCGTCTGTTTCTCTTTTACCTTGTCTTCTTGGCCTTCATTTCTTCTGTGTCTTTCTTAATCTTTGTTATAATCTAGGCTTTCAGTTGAAAGCCTTGTAGTCTTTCCTGGGCCCGCTGCGCCACGTCTCCCCCCGTCTTTTGCCGTTCACTCGCCTCCACTCCGGCTGTCGTGATGCGTTCAGGGCCTCCGCTGCTCCTACCGTTTCCTCCGGCACGTACACCTCAAGGCCCCGCTCCATCATGTCCTGCGCTGCCTCTCTGGCTGTGTTGTAGGTTCTTACGCCGTTCTCCCAATGAATCCTCATCTTCGTTAGCGGCGTTTGGAATCTAATTTTTTTTTCTTTCAGCGTTTTTTTAATGTTGGCATATTTCTTCCGCTGCTGCACAATTTCTGCCGGGTAGTCATGATCAAAGAATATCTGCTTGTCGCCGATTCATATCTTTTTTTTCCACGCTCGTGTCAGGATTCTTTCCTTTACATCATATTTCAGAAAGTTTACCACAACTGACCTGGGTGTAGAGCGTGGGTTCGGGTTCTGTGCCGAGGCTCTGTGCGCTCGTTGAATCTGCAGATCCGCTTCGCTGGGCAGTTCCAGCTCTTTTTTTAAGAACTGATCCATGAATTTCGTCATCGAGTTGCCTTCAATGCCCTCCGGGATCCCGAAGATGCGTATATTGCCCCGTCTGGATCTGCTCTCCAAGTCGGTTACTTTCTCCTGCATCCTCTGCATTTGTGCCGTCAGGGTCTGCAGCTGTTCGCTTGCCTCGCTATTCCAATCTTCCAGCTCTGATATTCGGGCCTGCGCTTCTGTCATACACGCCCGCTGGGAGCGCAGCTCCTCCATGTTTTCTGCTAGCTTGCGCTCCATTTCTCTTCGGAGGCCCATAATTTCCTCCTTAATCTCTTTTTTCAGCTCCTCCTTAAGAGCCGCTAAATCCTGTTGTAGCTGCCGTTTGAAGTCTCTCAACTCTTTACCCAAACTGGCGATGCCAGTGTTCATGGTATCGAGTTTTGTGTCCTCCATTTTCTCTGCTGCAGTCACCTCGTTTTTTTGGGCCCCGTGTTCAGCGGTTTCTCCTGCGTTGTTGAAGAGGAATTCTTTAATTTTACTCTGCTTTTGTCCTTGTGCCCGGCTCCTTCGTGTTTTCATCCCTTAGTTTATTGATCCGCTTATGTCGAGTTGGCCATTTACCGATGATTTTTAATCCAGCTAGGGAGAGCTCTCTGTTTAAGCGTTATGTCTCTCCGCCATCTTCCCGGAAGTCCAGCAATGTTGTTTTTAAAGAGGTGCTGACACAGTAAAAATGTGTAACCTTGAAGAATGACAATCGACACTACAAATGTGTAAAATGCCAAGCAAAGCGCTGATTTTCTCTGGGTGCTCCGGTTTCTTGGTTTCTACGGGCATGCACGGGCCTTCCTGAACAGGGTCGAAAGCCACTTTTTGCTCAGCTCTATTTTCATGATTCTGCCCATGAACTGGAATTGTGATGCACCTATCCCTCAACCAGTGGTCTTAACAAAGAAGAAGAAGACCCACCAGATGGAGAGCAATAGAATGAGGAGAACTGCTGCACGTCAGAAAAGATGCCGTGAACATGAAACACCTCAGGTTCTAGCAGTATGCTGCAGCCATGACTGTGAACAACACAGCCGTCTGAGACAGGAGGAGACCCTTCAGCAACAGGCATGCAGAAATACTTGCTTATACTTGGTTTCTACGGGCATGGACAGGTGTGCACGGGTATGTACTAGTAAGCATAAAATCTGGGATGAGCTAAGAGGCTAGCATGCCAAAGAGGGCTTCAGACTGGTCCACTGTCAGCTAAAAAATATTACATGAAGCAACCAAAGTGAATGAAAATGGAAGTGTGCATGCCAGAAAATTTGCACCAAACCAGTGTGAAAAATTGCTGGTGGAATTACCAGACTGCCACAATGCATTTTCGCAGTATAACATTGTCAAGCAACCATTAATGTGGAGCAGTAGGTTATTCCAGAATTCTGGGAAAACTACCTGTCTTCAGTTATACACACACACACACAGTAGTAATTAGACTGTGTCTGGATATCTGGACCTCACACCAAAGCCAAAAACTTGAGTTGGTAAATGCAATCAAGTCAAAAGCTGCCTTGGAGTAAAAAGCTGAGCAGTCACTGTACCATAATGTGTATGAGAAGTTATATGCAAGTTAAGGCAGGCACAACAAAGTCATTGTGTGAGAACCAGCAGGGCACAGAATACCAGCTGGCAAGAGATTAGATTTAAAGGTCCCATTTACTAAAACATGGCATGTTCGTGGGTTTTAATCTTCTAAAACACCTTCATAGGTCATATGACTACAGTAAAAAATACTTTTGCTCTTGCGGTTTTGCTGTTCCGGATTCCTTTTCTATATCACCGACTAACAGTGCTATTATGGAGTTAGCACATAAGCATGGCTTATGTTGTTATGTTTTTAAGTCACTCTAATAGCCATCCCTGTCCTCACTTGGTTCACTAATTCATGGTTGATAATGTATCTCACGTCATTCTGGCTTATTTTGTTATGGCTTATATGATGGTAGGTGAACCGCTAGCATTAGTTTGGCTTGACAACCATTCTGAGAGATGTTTGACCAACAAAATCAACAGGAAGCCACAAAAATATCTGAGCCTGCAAACAGGAAAAACAGCAATGCTACCAGTACAAAGTGGCCTGGCACCATCAATATTAGCAGTTTTTTCCTCATAAAATTATAACTCATTTCCAAAATTTGTGAGATTTTTGGCATAAATTTTCTGGTTTACAAATAAATCTGTCATATTTTCTTTGAAAATTTGTTAGTGTTTCAAGTAAATTTGCAGCCTTTTTCCACATAAATTAGCAACTTTTTTTTCTCGTAAAATGCGATGTTTCCAGTAAGTTTAGAATATTTTCAGAGATTTTGTGATTTTTTTTTTCTTGCTAATTTGTAAAGGAGTTTTTCCTCATAAGACTGCAAATTCTCCCCATAAATCTTCTGCTTTTCTAATAAATTTGTTCTATTCTCCACTGTAAATCTGTTACCTTTTTCAGGGAAATTTGCAGCACTTTCCACATAAATCCGTAACATTATTCTCAGAGAACTGCAGCTTTTCCAGTAAATTTGCATTTTTTTCTCAGAAATTTTGAGACTATTTCTTTCGAATTTTGAGCATAAATTGTCAGCTGTTTCCCCTCACAAATCTGTGTCCTCTTTTTACTGAAAGTTCTGATTTTTTTTGTTGTTAAGTCCTTAGGGAGCCACTGGCTATGGGCAAAAGACCCACATGTGGCTCCAGAGCCGCAGGTTGCAGACCCCTGGGCTAGGCGATTGGAGTCATTCTGCCTTTCATTAGCTTAACTGTCTGATCGTGGCCAGTTTTGATCACTGTTTTCTAAAAATTCTACTAACCCCACACTGGAAACTTTGTTCATCTACCAACACTTGATAATATACAGTACATCTTTCTTTGACATTATTTTAGCTCCTTTTACTATTTTCCTCTGACTGGAACCAAAGGCGGCTAACAGTCATTAGAAAGTTTCCCATTCACTAATTTACGACTGTTTCTGAGGTTATTGTACACCAGGGACCATATCCTATGGACCACTGAAACAACACACTGCTGCCCACCCGAGATGCTTTAGTTCATTCATTCTTTAAGACGAATTTACGTTAGTTGATTTAGGCTATGTTAGCTACACGAGCTTGGAGCTAGCCAGCATCCGAAGTGACACAAAAGGGAGGGTGGAGCTGACTGGGACTCATGAGCTTTAAAAAGATATACACCATAACGATCCGTTCTGAGGAAGACTGCAAAAGATGATTCACAATGATGTTGCAATAATTAAATAAAGGCAATCTGACCTAAGTATGTCATAGATATTTCATTAAGATCTATGGGAACTTTCAATATGTGGAAAAAGTGCAGAAAATGAGACCTTTAATACCACAGAATAAAACTAAACAAGGATTTTTAGAGCATTTTTGCTAATTATATAAACAATCTAAATCAATCTTAAGTTTAAGGGCAAAGTAATTTAAAAGCAATTTGTTGGTAGATGTAGATGTACAGAAAAGTCACCAAGTCATCTTTCTCACCTTTTCATCATCTTTGCTGAGCAGTTTGGCACAGGCCAGGAACTCATCATACTTCTGGAAGGGGACGACGGGCTCCGGCAGCTCTCTGAGGTACAGTTTCAGTAGAGAAGCTACGGTGTGCACGTCTGTGTTGCTGTCGAGAGAGGACACTGATAAAAACAGGCCAACACTGAGGTTGTAATGTACTTATGGGTAAATAACTCAGAGACAATCACAAATCACTGTGATGCCTCCAGCCGGAAACAGAATTACTGATTAATAGGGTCTTAATATAACCTGTAAGGCCTGTGTTGTACAGAGGGAGAACTTTCAGACTTCCTCTGATCAAATATAAAAATACTGACCTGCCAATGTCTTTACAGTCCAATCAACAACATATCATGTTTAACATCGGCTAACTCCAAGAATCTAATAATTCTGAGTCTTATTATTATATTATATCCTAAAGGCCATTGTTAGTGAATCCTAATGCAGAATCTCAGTTCAAAATTCAGGTTTTTCCCCATATATTTTTGCTAATTTTTGTAAACATATAAATTTAAATGAGTTTGAGCTTTTATAAGTGTTAAAATTTTTCTACTACCTTATTTTCTTTAGTTCCCACAGTAACAGTGGTATAACATGCAAGGCAAAAATAATCCCTGTGGACAGAAATCTCAAGTTTCAGACATTTTCTTTCTTGCGCTTGAGCGCGGGTCTGCAATCTGCGGCTCCAGAGCTACATGCAAGTCTTTTGCTCATAACCAGTGGCTCCCTGTAGTCTCACATATCTAAAAACAAAAGTCACAAATTGAAATCCTAAATTAAAGGTACAGTGTGTAATAATTGCTGACATCGAGCAGCAAAATCGGAGACAGCAACAATCTCAAATGCTATCCAGCCACCCTTCCCCCTCTATCATCTACTGTGGATGGATGGTGGCCGTCAGGTACCAACACCATTTCTAACTTTGTGGGAGCCCTGTGCAAGACTGTCCTTGTGGGGAGAAAGGGGGGAAGCAATTTTTGTAACAGTGAAAAGTTCAAACTCTTAAAAAAATCTTAAAAACTCTTAAACTCTTAAAAAAATCTCTCCCCTCCATCATCCCCGGCCGGGTCATACCAGAGACCATATAAAAAATGAAAGCACCATAGGTGCTGATGCCTCGGTGCAGACAGACAGATACACAGAGTGAGTCACTACCATATGTCTCTTGCACATTGAAGTGTAGTAAACTAAGAAAAGAATGTGTTAAACATAAACTAAGTCCAAAATAATGAAGCAACTCAAAAGGTGGGGCATGAGCATTCAGTTCAGTTTTATTTGTATAGCACCACAAAAGTCGTCTCAAAATGCTAGATACATAAGGCATAAATCATAAGTAATGCAAATAAAAGGCCAACAATCCCCTATGAGCGAGCACTATGCAACAGTGGGAAGGAGCACGCAGCCTGAGGATGAGTGTTGTGCAGGAAATAATTAATAAAACCTTATGGGAAGTCCTTTTTCCCAAATCTATTGCAGTCTATTACCTTTGAATTGAAGCTAAACAAACTATGGTCATTCATATAGTAATGTCCATCCATCCATCCATCCATCCATCTTCTACCGCTTTTCAGGAGGTCCGGGTCACGAAGGCAGCAGTTCAAGCAGAGAAGCCCAGACTTCCCTCTCCCCAGCCACCTGCTCCAGTGCTTCAGAGAGGATACCAAGGCATTCCCAGACCAGCTGAGGAGACACAGTCTGTCCAGCGAGTCCTGGGTCTGCCCTGGGGTCTCCTCCTAGAGGGACGTGCCCGAAACACCTCAAGTGGGAGGCGTCCAGGAGGCATCCTGATCAGATGCCCATACCACCTCAACTGGCTTCTTTCAATGTGGAGGAGCAGCGGTTCTACTCTGAGCCTCTCCCAGATGACTGAGCTTCTCACCCTATCTCTGAGGGTGAGTCCAGCAATCCTATGAAGAAAGTTCATTTCAGCCACTTGTATCTGCAATCTCGTTCTTTCGGTCATTACCCAAAGCTCATGACCACAGGTGAGGGTAGGAACATAGATTGACTGGTAAATCGACAGCTTTCCTTTAGAGCTTAGCTCCCTCTTCACCACAACAGACTGGTACAACGTCCGCATCACTGTAGATGCTGCTCCGATCCATCTGTCAATCTCTCACTCCATTCTCCCCTCACTCGTGAATAAGACCCCAAGATACTTAAACTCCTCCACCTGGGCCAGGAGCTTGTCCCCAACCCAAAGAGAACAATCCACCTTTTTCCAGCTGAGGACCATGGACTCGGACTTGGAGGTGCTGATTCTCATCCCAGCTGCTTCACGCTCAGCGGCAAACCGTCCCAGTAAGACCTGTAGGTCATTGCTGGATGAAGCCAGCAGGACAACATCATCTGCAAACAACAGAGATGAGATCCTGTGGTCACCGAACATGACATCCTCCGTTCCCTGGCTGCGCCTAGAAATCCTGTCCATAAAAATTATGAACAGGATCGGTGACAAAGGGCAGCCCTGGCGGAGTCCAACTCTCACTGGGAATGAGTCTGACAGAGTGTTGGCAATACGAACCAAATTCTCACAACGGTTGTACAGAGACCAAGTAGCTCGTAACAACAAGCCCGATACCCCATACTCCTGAAGCACCCCCCACAAAAAACCACAAGGGACGCGGTCGAATGCCTTCTCCAAGTCCACAAAACACACGTAAACTGGTTGGGCAAGCTCCCATGAACCCTCCAGGATTCTCGAGAGGGTAAAGAGCTGGTCCCATATGCCATGGCCAGGGCGAAAACCACATTGCTCCTCCTGAATCTGAGGTTCGACCAACGGCCGGACTCTCCTCTCCAGTACTCTGGCATAGACCATCTCAGGGAGGCTGAGGAGTGTGATCCCTCTAAAGTTGGAGCACACCCTCTGGCCCCCTTTTTTGAAGAGAGGAACCACCACCCCGGTTTGCCATGCCACAGACACCTCCACGTAATGTTGCAGAGGCGTGTCAACCATGACAGCCCTACAACATCCAGGGCCTTGAGGTCCTCAGGGCGAATCTCGTCCACCAAAGACATTTTTAACCACCTTGGCGACCTCAGCCCCTGTAAGAGGTGAGTCGTCTCCCTTGTCCACAAGCCCTGCTTCCTCTGTGGAAGGCGTGTCAGTGGGATTGGGATCCTCGAAGTATTCCTTCCACTGCCCGACGATATCCCCAGTCGAAGTCAGCAGTGCCCCATCCACATCATACACAGTGTGGACAGGGGGCTGCTTCCCCCTCTTGAGCCGCTGGACAGTTTGCCAGAATCTCTTTGAGGCCGACCGAAACTCCTCCCATACCCAAGTTTTTGCTTCAGCAACCACCCGAGCTGCACTCCGCTTGGCCTGCTGGTACATCTCAGCTGCTTCTGGAGTCCCACAAGCCAACCAAGCTTGATAGGACTCCTTCTTCAACTTAATGGTCCCCCTCACCACTGGTGTCCACCACTTGGTTTGGGGGTTGCCAGCATGAGATGCCTTGATGACTTTGTGGTCGCAGCTCTGAGCAGCCACTTCAACAATGGAGGTGGAGAACATGGCCCATTCAGACTCCATGTCTCCAGACTCCCTCGGAATGTGGTTGAAGTTCTTCCGGAGGTGGGAATTAAAGACCTCCCGGAAAGGGGCCTCAGCCAGACATTCCCAGCACACCCTCACTATACGTTTGGGTCTACCAGGTCTGAATGGCATCCTCCCCTGCCATCGGATCCAACTCACCACGAGGTGGTGATCAGTTGACAGCTCTGCACCTCTCTTTACCCGAGTGTCCAAGACATACGGTCGCAGGTCTGATGACACAATAACAAAATCGATCATAGACCTGCGACCTAGGGTGTCCTGGTGCCAGGTGCACATATGGGCACATATGGACACCCTTTTGCTTGAACATGGTGTTTGTTATGGACAAACTGTGGTTAGCACAGAAGTCCAATAACTGAACACCACTCGGGTTCAGATCGGGCAGACCGTTCCTCCCAATCACCCCCCTCCAGGTTTCACTGTCATTGCCCACATGCGCACTGAAGTCCCCCAGTAGGACAGTGGAGTCTCCAAGAGGAGCACCATCCAGCACCCCAGTCAGAGACTCCAAAAAGGGTGGGTACTCTGAACCATCATTTGGTGCATAGGCACAAATGATGGTCAGGACCTGTCTCACAACCCGAAGGCGCAGGGAAACAACCCTTTCATCCACCAGGGACAACTCCAATATAGAGGCAGCAAGATGGGGGGGATACAAGAATACCCGCCCCTGCTCGTCGCCTCTTGCCTGGGGCAACTCCAGAGTAGGCCAAGCTCCAGCCCCTCTCCAGGAGACTGGTTCTGGAACCGGAGCTGTGTGTTGAGGTGAGGCTGACTATGTCTAGCTGGTATCTCTCAACCTCATGCACCAGCTCAGGCCCCTTCCCCACCAGAGAGGTGACATTCCACACCCCAAAAGCCAGTTTAGGAAGCTTGGGATCAGACCACCAAGGTCTCCACCTTTGACCGCCACCTGATCCACATAGCACCAGACCCCCATGGTCCCTCCTGCAGGTGGTGAGCCCACTGGAGCGTGGACCCATGTAACTCCTTTGGGCTGAGCCCGGCAGGGTCCCATGGCCGGAAACCCAGCCACCAGACGCTAGCCATCGAGCCCCCCCCCCAGGTCTGGCTCCAGGGTGGGGCCCCGGTAACCCCATACTGGGCGGGGTACACTGAATCCTTGTTCTTGCATTTATCATGAGAGTCTGTTGGATCGTTCTTAGTCTGGCCCTTCACCCAGGATCAGTTTGTCTTGGGTGACCCTACCAGAGGCAAATTGCCCTGGACAACATAGCTCCTGGGATCACTACGGCACACAAACCCCCCACCACGATAAGGTGATGTTCCATGAGGGGCAAATAGTAATGTTTGAAAGACAAATACAATGGGTTATAATTATTTTCTGTCACTCTCTTCTTCATTTTTTTTTAAATTTGTAGTGTATTTTACACAGATTTTCACCTTGAAATATTCTAAGCTTCCTATTATCATATTCAGTCCTGTAATTTTTATGTGCTAGTCTTTGAATTGTAGACATCAATAAAATAACTGATTTGTGTTCTTTGTAAACTGGATTTAGTTGAAGTATTTTTTAATTAATCCATTTATCTGGATGGAAGTAAAATCCAAGTTCCCATAAAAATGATCAGTTTTTACCAGAGGGAGAAAAAGAGCTTTTTGTACAGGTATGGCACTTGCACCGCGTCCTGCCGCAAGACCCTTCAGCGCATAGTGAGAACAGCTGAGAAGATCGTCTGTGTCTCTCTCCCCTCCCTTGAGGCCATCTACAGCCCCTGCCCCACCCACAAAGCCCTCTGCATTGCAGGTGATCCCACTCACCCATCACACAGCTTCTTCAGTCTGCTGCCATCAGGGAGGAGACTGTGGAGTCTTTGGGCCAGGACCAGCAGACTCAAGGACAGCTTCATCCACCAGGCTGTCAGGAAGCTCAACTCTCTCCCTGCTCTGCCCCCCTCTCCCCGTTCTGCTCTCCACACACATGAATCCTGGATTATTAATTGATGGACTGTTGCACATAAACAGTCCAATGGGGCAGCAGTGGCTCAGGAGGTAGGGCAGGTCGTCCAATAACCAGATGGTTGGCGGTTCGAATCCTGCTCTCCCCAGATATCCTGCTATTGTGTCCCTGGGCAAGACACTTTACCCACCTTACCTCCAGCGTCCATAACACTGGGCATGAAAGTGCATAAATGTTCGGTAGTGGTCAGAGAGGTCGTTGGTGCGGATTGGCAGCCATGTTTCCATCATTCTTCTCCAGGGCAGCTGTGGCTACAGTAGTAGCTTACCACTACCTCTGTCTGTGGAGTGAATGAATAATGTATCTATTTGTAAAGCGTCTATGATAAAGCATTATATAAATCTGATGCATTATTATAAATGAGCTAATTATTACATTTAAAAAGAATAGAAAACAGTGGTGATCTAGTATTTTCATTAAATCGCCACTGAGGGGGTACTTTCTGCTCAGCCTTAAGAGTTTAGTTGAAGAGCTGAACTGACATTAGCACATGTTACCTCTATGCTAACAGCTGTGCAGTGATCTGTGGACACCAGACTTTGTGAGAGAAAAAAAATCAATCAGGACAGTAGGATCAGACTTGAGACCTTTTTATCTGATGTACACACGTGGACAAAATTGTTGGTACCCCTCTGTTAATGAAAGAAAAACCCACAATGGTCACAGAAATAACTTGAATCTGACAAAAGTGGTAATAAATAAAAATTCTATGAAAATTAACCAATGAAAATCAGACAATGCTTTTGAATTGTGGTTCAACAGAATTACTTTAAAAAACAAACTCATGAAACAGGCCTGGACAAAAATGATGGTACCCCTAGAAAAGATTGAAAATAATGTGACCATAGGGACATGTTCAACCAAGATGTGTCCTCTAATTAACATTACAGGTGTCTACAAACTTGTAATCAGTCAGTCAGCCTATTTAAAGGGTGACAAGTAGTTACTGTGCTGTTTGGTGACATGGTGTGTACCACAATAAACATGGACCAGAGGAAGCAAAGGAGAGAGTTGTCTCAGGAGATTAGAAAGAAAATTATAGACAAGCATGTTAAAGGTAAAGGCTATAAGACCATCTCCAAGCAGCTTGATGTTCCTGTGACTACAGTTGCACATATTATTCAGAAATTTAAGATCCACGGGACTGTAGCCAACCTCCCTGGACGTGGCCGCAGGAGGAAACTTGGTGAAAAATGGAAGAGATGGATAATACGAATGGTAACAAAAGAGCCCAGAACAACCTCTAAACACATTCATGGTGAACTCCCAAGGTCAAGGTACATCAGTGTCAGATCGCACCATCCGTCGTTGTTTGAGCCAAAGTGGACTTCATGGGAGACGACCAAGGAGGACACCACTGTTGAAAACAAATCATAAAAAAGCCAGACTGGAATTTGCCAAACTGCATGTTGACAAGCCACAAAGCTTCTGGGAGAATGTCCTATGGACAGACAAGACAAAACAAACTTTTTGGCAAGGCACATCAGCTCTATGTTCACAGACACAAAAATGAAGCATACCAAGAAAAGAACACTGTGAAACATGGAGGAGGTTCTGTTATGTTTTGGGGCTGCTTTGCTGCATCTGGCACAGGGTGTCTTGAATCTGTGCAGGGTATAATGAAATCTCAAGACTATCAAGGTATTCTAGAGAGAAATGTGCTGCCCAGTGTCAGACAGCTTGGTTTCAGTGGCAGGCCATGGGTCTTGCAACAGGATAATGACCCAAAACACACAGCTAAAAACACCCAAGAATGGCTAAGAGCGAAACATTGGACTATTCTAAAGTGGCCTTCTATGAGCCCTGATCTAAATGCTATTGAACATCTGTGGAAGGAGCTGAAACATGCCATCTGGAGAAGGCACCCTTCAAACCTGAGACAACTGGAGCAGTTTGCTCATGAGGAGTGGGCCAAAATACCTGCTGAGAGGTGCAGAAGTCTCACTGTCAGTTACAGAAATTGTTTGATTGCAGTGATTGCCTCAAAAGGTTGTGCAACAAAATATTAAGTTAAGGGTACCATCATTTTTGTCCAGGCTTGTTTCACGAGTTTGTTTTTTAAAATAATTCTGTTGAACCACAATTCAAAAGCATTGTCTGATTTTCATTGGTTAATTTTCATAGAATTTTTATTTATTACCGCTTTTGTCAGATTCAAGTTATTTCTGTGACCATTGTGGGTTTTCTTTCACTAACAGAAGGGTACCAACAATTTTGTCCACGTGTGTAGGTGGTGGGCTGAGTGGCTCTATCTGCTTTAGTTTTTGAGATGATCGAGCCCCATCGAGAGAGTAGCTGAGTTTCACAGATAGGCTGACTCATATTTTTCAAAACATGAATCTGTTTGTTGGCAGGTTAAGCATGTGCATATTTTTTATGAAAATTAAACTTTAGTTACGAAACCTGATAAGGCGGCTCTGAGGCGATCACTGAGGACCTCTATATGCTTAACCAATCAAAATGGCGCTCCATGATCACTTGACTTGAGTTCGACCAGTGAGCTGAGTCACTGTTGGAAGTAATCATAAGATAAGATAAGATAAGATAAGATAAGCCTTTATTAGTCCCACAACGGGGAAATTCCAGGATTGCAACAGCACAGGGATAGCAACACTCAGAGCAACAATCAGAAGGCAAGAAAAAACAAGCAAGCAAGAGCAGCTAATATACATATGTACATATTACTATAAAATATATATATACACACACACACAGACACACAGTGCAGAGCATTGTAGCTGGATGGAATAAATATATGAATATATGAACACACAGTGCAGAGCATTGTAGCTAGATGGAATAAATATGTAAATATATAAACACCCACAGTATGGAGCATTGCAGCTAGGTGGAATAAATATGCAAGTATATAAACACACACAGTGCGGAGCAATGTAGCTAGATGGAATAATATGTAGATATATAAAAACACAGTGCGGAGCATTGTAGCTAGATGGAATAAATATATAGATATATAAATATAAACACACCCAGTGCAGAGCATTGTAGCTAGATGGAATAAATATGTAAATATATAAACACACACAGTGCAGAGCATTGTTGTGTGGTAGACTGCAAGTCTAATTTAAAACATTACTGGCACATGCCTCTAGGGGGGAACTACCTGTATTGTTCAGCACTGCTACTAAGGGGACACATTAGAACAAGAGTGTGAAAACCCCGCGCAGAATCCATGTTCAGTCTTGTTGTGTGTGTTACAGAATAAATGGCAGAGTTAGCCAAAGAAATAACTCAAGTGTGATCATTGCTACACGGTAGGATATCACACAATTGGCGACGAGGATTAAAAGAAAAAAATCAGCGGCGAGAAACAGAGAACATTGCAAGTGTGGCGAACTCAAGTGACTCCAGTAGTTCGAGTGCAAGTTCAGAGGAGGAAAAACGAGGTTTCCCCACCACGACGAGCAATGGCGGCTGTAATCGGAACGGTAACCCCTTTTGATAACTCGACTCAGTCATGGGAAGAATATAGTGAAATGTTGGACTTTTTCTTCCAAGCTAATGACATTGAGGAGCCAGACAAAAGGAAGGCTGTACTGTTGAGTGGAGTTGGTGCAACTACTTACAGCTTGTTGAGAAATTTAATAAGCCCTGCATTACCGAAAGATAAAACATACGACCAGCTTACTGCTGAGCTTCAGAAGCACTTCAGCCCCAAACCGAGTGAAATCGTGCAACGATTCAAATTTAATTCACGCATAAGGAGGAACACTGAGTCCATAGCAGAGTATGTGGCAGAACTGAAGAAATTAGCACTGCACTGTGATTACAAAGACTCATTGGAAGAAATGTTAAGAGACAGACTTGTGTGTGGAGTGAATGATGACCGAATGCAACGGCGACTTTTATTTGAAACAAAACTCACTTTTGCGAAGGCTTTGGAATTATGCCAAGCGATGGAAACAGCATCTAAAGATGTGAGAGAAATGCAAGGGAAGCTAACAGAGGACACAGCAACGCATGCTCGTGTGCCTAAGACCCAAGTAGGTGTCCACAAAGTGTCGACTGACAAAACTCAGCACAAATTCCCCAGTTGTTATCGCTGCAAAGGCCAGCACAATGCCGCCGAGTGCAAATTTGCCACTGAGCTGTGTCATAATTGTGGCAAGCGAGGGCACATTAAGAAAGCATGTAGAATAAAGGTGGACAGCGCACAGGTGCTGAAAGCGACAGTTAATGGGCAAAAGTATGAAAACAAGGGCCCAGGAAAGGAACAGCAAGCGAATCAACTGAGAGGGGAGGGAGAAAGTGATACAGAAGACATGGGTTTTCACACAATTTACAACACGTCAGAGGAGCTGACCAAGGTAGCGCCCATCACGCGTACCATGAATGTTAATGGAATGAAAGTAACATTTGAAGTTGATACAGGCTGTGGAGTAACCATATTAAGTAAACAGCAATATATACAACTGTGGAAGAAAACAGACACAGCAGAATTAAATCCCTGTTCATTAAAATTAAAAACATACACAGGAGAGAAACTAGACGTGCTAGGCATGGCACAAGTGAAGGTGCAGCACGAAAACAAAGAAAAGGACTTACCTGTAGTAGTAGTTGGGAGCGAAGGACCAAATCTACTAGGGCGAAGTTGGCTACAAGAACTGGCCATGATGGATCAGTTGGTGAATAAAGTGGAATCTCAGCCCAAATTGCAGCTGGAGGAGATCCTCGAAAGACACGCTGAGGTGTTCAAAGAAGGCGTAGGACAGCTAAAAGGTGTCACTGCAAAGATTAATGTGGACAAGGAGGCCCAACCACGATTCTGCAAACCCCGACCGGTACCCTATGCAGTCAAGCCACTGGTCGAAAGCGAGCTACAGAGGCTGCTGGATGACAAGATCATTGAGCCAGTGCAGGTTGCAGAATGGGCGGCGCCCATAGTCCCAGTGAGAAAGCCGGATGGCTCCATTAGAATATGTGGAGATTACAAACTCACTGTCAATCGAGCATCACGGGTGGATCAGTATCCAATTCCTAAAGTGGAGGACCTCTTCGCACAGCTGAACGGCGGCCGACACTTCACGAAATTAGACATGAGTCACGCCTACCAACAAGTAGTCTTGGACGAAGAATCAAGAAAGTATGTAACCATCAATACACACAAAGGCTTATATACCTACACACGCTTACCATTTGGAGTAGCTTCCAGTCCTGCTATATTCCAGAGAACTATGGAGGGCATCCTAGGTGGAATTCCGAATGTTGCCATTTATTTGGATGACATCCTTTGTACAGGACCAAATGAACAAGAACATCTGAAAACGCTGGAGGAAGTGCTTCAACGGTTGGAGAAAAGCGGTCTGAGGTTGAAAAGAAGCAAGTGTGAGTTCATGGGAAAAGAGGTGGTGTTCCTAGGCCACAAGATCAACGCCAGTGGTCTACACCCTCTAACAGACAAAGTGGAAGCCATTGCGGAGGCGCCTGAGCCACAAAATGTTACTGAGTTAAAAGCCTACCTGGGCTTGTTGAACTATTACCATAGGTTCCTCCCAAAGCTCTCCACGCTGCTGGCACCACTACATACCTTACTTAAGAAGGAAGAAAAATGGTCATGGGGGGTCAAGCAGCAGAAGGCGTTTGAAGAGTCCAAAGCGCTACTTCAGTCCTGTAGTGTGTTAGTGCACTATGATTCAAACAAACCACTCATCCTGGCGTGTGACGCATCACCCTACGGTGTGGGTGCTGTACTCTCTCATCGTATGGAGGATGGCTCAGAGAGACCCATAGGGTTCGTCTCAAGAACTCTTAGTGCAGCTGAGAAAAACTACTCCCAGCTAGACAAGGAGGGCCTTGCAGTAGTATTTGGTGTAAAAAAATTCCACAAATACCTGTACGGGAGACAGTTCGCTATAGTGACTGACCACAAGCCACTAATTTCACTGTTCAGTGAAATGAGAGCCATACCCCAGATGACATCTCAGAGAATTCAGAGATGGGCCGTTACATTAGCAGCGTATGAGTACACCATCGTTTACAAAGCCGGACGGGACCATACGAATGCTGACGCGATGAGTAGGCTACCCTTGGATGGAGGAAGAGACAGCACGCCTGAGGAGGAGGAGAGAGTGCTATTGTTTGAAGATATCGGCGTGCCCCTGGTGAACGCACAACAAATAAAGAAGTGGACAGACAAAGACCCTGTTCTAGCAAGAGTGCGAGAATACATCTTGCGAGGATGGCCGAAGATGAACAGTCCTGAGTTCATTCCCTATGCCCGACGACAGGATGAGCTCAGCACCCAGGAAGGTTGTATCCTGTGGGGAGGACGCGTGGTTGTTCCACCACCTGGTAGGAATGCCTTACTGCAACAACTACACCAAGCACACCCTGGCATCACTCGCATGAAAGCGTTGGCGAGGAGTTACATGTGGTGGCCCAACATGGATGCAGAGGTGGAGGCGCTTGTGAAGTCATGTGCGGCATGCCAGGAGAACAGGAACAGTCCTCCAGCAGCCCCACTACATCCCTGGGAAGTTCCAGATAAACCATGGAGAAGAATTCACATTGACTACGCAGGTCCATGGATGGGAAGAATGTTCCTGATCATAGTTGACGCATACTCAAAGTGGATCGATGCATATTCTGTGAGTAGCTCTACTTCTACTGTTACCATTGAATGTCTTAGAAAGAGTTTCAGCCAACATGGGCTACCTGAAATCATAGTATCAGATAACGGTACATGTTTTACGAGTGAACAGTTCCAAGAGTTTTCTGAAAAGAATGGCATACGTCACATCACGACTGCGCCATACCATCCTTCTTCTAACGGCTTAGCCGAGAGGGCCGTGCAGACATTCAAGTCACTCATGAAAAAGATGACAGGAGACTCTATTGAAACCCGAATGTCGAGAGCTCTGTTCAGCTATCGAATAACACCCCAATCTACAACTGGCAAGTCACCAGCTGAGCTGTTGTGTGGAAGGAAGTTGAGGTCAACATTTGACTTAATACATCCAGACTTCAGAAACAAAGTGCATGATAAACAAGAGAAACAAAAAGGTTATCATGACATGCATGCTAGAGAGAGAATACTGAGAGAAGGAGACGTGGTCTACACCCGCAACTTTGGCTCAGGACCAGCCTGGGTACCAGGAGAAATAACAGAAAAGACAGGCCCTGTGTCATTCAAGGTGACATTAGGTCATGGACAAGTGGTGAGGCGACACATCGACCAAGTTCGTGGTAGGAGCTCCATTCCCCTGCCGATGGCACCAGAGGTGTTGTCTGACACCCATCCTGAGGAGAGCATCAACGAACCACCACTTCAGGTGAAACCTGAGGTAACCGTCTCTGCAGATTCTACGGGCAGCACTGCAGCAGCCGAAACAGTGGAGCAGTCTGAGTCTTCACCTGCAGTTGGCTCACCAGCCGTGAGAAGATCTCAGCGAGCTAGGAGAGCTCCAGACTACTTGAAGGACTATACTTAGTCAGTCGTGAGTTCCCCAGCCACAGGACAAGAATGCGTCCTGGAACCTCACTGGGATGCGGTAGTCAAACCAAATCCCCAGTTAGACTGTTATGTGTGTTATACATGTAAAAAAAAAAAAAAAAAAAGAGAAAGAAATTATGTGTATGGCACATGTGTTTAAGAAGTTAAAAGTAACTGTGATTGTTTAGGGTTAAATGGGAGTTCCAGGATGTCTAGCAAAATTGGCTAGTGTAATTAAAAGTAGTTTAATCTAGAGGGGAGGGATGTGGTAGACTGCAAGTCTAATTTAAAACATTACTGGCACATGCCTCTAGGGGGAACTACCTGTATTGTTCAGCACTGCTACTAAGGGGACACATTAGAACAAGAGTGTGAAAACCCCGCGCAGAATCCATGTTCAGTCTTGTTGTGTGTGTTACAGAATAAATGGCAGAGTTAGCCAAAGAAATAACTCAAGTGTGATCATTGCTACACGGTAGGATATCACAGTTGCTAGGTGGGATGAAACAGCATAACCGTCTATTTAGTTATCCTACATGGTATGATTATGTGCCCATACATATTCTCACCCTCCATAGCGACCGGTATGTTCCTAGTTGTATGCCGGAGAGGACCATTGTGTAAGTCTATTGCATCTTTTGCATTCAAAAAAAAACAAAACAAAAAAACAAAAAAAAAACAAAAAAAAACCTATTAGTTTGTTACGTCTTTTTGCTATCTCTGCGAGCAGCCCTGCTTAGGTTGTACAGTCTGACAGCCGTTGGTAGGAAGGACCTACGAAACCTCTCGGTTGTGCACCTGGGATGATGTAGTCTGCTGCTAAATGAGCTCCTCAGTGCATCCAGTATGTCCTGCATAGGGTGGAACTCGGACTCCAGCAGAGATGACAGTTTAGCCACCGTCCTTCTCTCTCCTATCTCCTCCATCGGATCAAGGCGTTGCCCCAGGACAGAGCTAGCTTTCTTAATCAGTTTGTTCAGTCTCTTCCTATCGGCTGCAGTAATGCCACTGCCCCAGCAGACCACTCCAAAAGTGATGGCTGATGCCACCACCGTGTCATAGAATGACTTCAGCAGCGCCCCTTGTACACCAAAAGACCTGAGTCTCCTCAGCAGGAACAGCCTGCGCTGTCCCTTCTTGTAGAGTGCGTCAGTATTGTGTGACCAGTCTAGTTTATTGTTCAGATGAATACCCAGGTACTTGTAGGATGTCACCATCTCGATGTCTGTTCCCTGTATATTTACTGGTGCTGTGAGGGGCTGCCCATGCCTGCGGCAGTCCACCACCAGCTCCTTAGTTTTCCTCGCGTTGATCTGGAGGCAGTTCCGATGGCACCAGTCCACAAAGTCCTGGATAAGCCCTCTGTACTCAGCTTCATCTCCGCTGGAGATGAGACCAACGATCGCAGAGTCATCAGAGAACTTCTGTAGATGGCAATGTGTTGTGTTGTGTGAGAAGTCCGCAGTATAAAGAGTGAACAAGAAGGGAGCCAGCACCGTTCCCTGGGGGGCCCCCGTGCTACTGATGATCGTGTCGGAAACACAGTCCCGGGTTCTCACAAACTGAGGCCGGTTCGTGAGGTAGTCCAGGATCCATGATGACAGGTGCTGGTCCACCCCTGCGCGCAGCAGCTTGTCCTTCAGGATCATCGGTTGGATGGTGTTGAAAGCACTGGAGAAGTCAAAGAACATGATCCTCACCATATTCCCGGGCTTCTCCAGGTGGGACAGAGAACGGTGAAGGAGGAAGATCACCGCATCCTCCACCCCAATGCCTTGCTGGTAGGCGAACTGGAGTGGATCCATCGCTGGTTCCACCAGGGGGCGGAGATGAGCAAGGAGCAGTCTCTCCAGGGTCTTCATCAAGTGGGACGTCAAGGCCACCGGTCTGAAGCTGTTCAGGTCTTTGGGGTGGGAAGTTTTTGGTACAGGTACCACACAAGATGTTTTCCACAGCTGTGGTACCCTCCCCAGTTTCAGGCTCATGTTGAAGATATATGTCACAATCCCACACAGCTGGTCTGCACAGGACTTGAGGAGCTTTGCGCTGATGCCGTCCGGTCCCGACGCCTTCCTCGCCTTGATCTTCCTCAGCTCCGTCCTCACCTGGGTCTTGGTCAGGGTCAGGATGGGGGGCTGTGTGTTGGGAGTGGGGGGGGTGTCGGTGGAGTGGGGAGTGGGTAGCAGGACTTGATTTCTTAGAGGCAGCAGTGGTTGTTGTGCAGACAGGGGGGAGGGCGGTTGGTCAAATCTATTGAAAAACAGATTCAGGTTGTTCGCCCACTCCCTGCCCCCCGTGGCCTGAGGGGAGGTATTCTGGAGCCCCGAGATGGTTTTGAGGTTTCTCCAGACCCCGCTGATGTCGCTCTGTTGCAGCTTGTCCTCCATCTTCTTCCTGAAGCTGTCCTTGCCTTCTCTGATCTTTCTCCTCAGCTCCCTCTGTACGGACTTCAGCATCTCCCTGTTCCCCGACCTGAAGATCCTCTTCTTCTCTCTCAGAAGTGTTTTTATCTCAGGGTTGATCCAGGGTTTGTTGTTTGAGTGACGCCGTATGGTCTTGGTGGGAACGGATTTGTCCACACAGAAGCTGAGGTAGCCCGTGAAGGTGTGAATGAGGCCATCGATGTCCTCACCATGTGGATCGCAGAGCTGCTTCCAGGCAGTGGCTTCAAAACAGTCCTTTAGAGTGTCCATTGTCTCCTCAGACCATAACTCCACAGTGTGCATGGCCGGAGGTTGTCTGTGCACTAGGGGTTTGTACACCGGTCGGAGATGAACCAAGTTGTGATCCGATCTCCCAAGTGGGGGGAGTTGTGATGAGGTGTACGCCTCCTTAGTGTTTGCGTAGAACAAATCCAGTGTTTTATTGTCTCTAGTGTGGCATGTGACATACTGGGTGAAAGTGGGCAGAATGGGAGACAGTGAAACGTGGTTGAAATCGCCTGAGATGAGGAGAAGAGCATCTGGGTGTTCTGTCTGCAGCCTGCTGGTTACTGAATGGATGACGTCACGCGCTGTCCCAGCGTTCGCCGTCGGATTTGCATAAACAACAATGCAGATCACGTGTGAGTGTTCTCTCGGGAGATATGTAGGCCTCATGCTAACAGCTAGCAACTCAATGTCTTTGCTGCAGTGTCGTTGTTTAACAGTGATATGTCCCGGTCTGCACCAGTTGTTGTTAACATACATGATCACTCCACCGCCCCTAGTTTTGCCACTCTCTGGTGTTCGGTCAGCTCGTATCGTGTGAAAACCCTCCAGCTCAATGTTAGCATCTGCTGCTAGTTCAGTTAGCCACGTCTCAGTAAACAAAAGGAGAGAGCACTCCCGGTAAGTGCTATCATAACGGGAGATAGCCGCTAGCTCATCTAACTTTCCCAGTATCGACCGTACATTTCCCATGACAACAGATGGAAGGGAGGGTCTGTACCTTATATTTTTTGTCCTCCGCCTTACTCCAGCCCGGCAGCCGCGGCGTTTTCGCCTCAGTTCTCTCGGTATGTCGAGTTTTTCCAGTGGGACCGGGTGGCGGTTAAATGCTAGCAGCTCTTCCCTGTTATATCGTATCCTGCTATAAACAGTGGCTCCGTCCACCGGCTCAGGAGACATTTGGGATGATCTGTGTGTCCGTGATATAAGTGGGGTGAAAAAAAAAAGTGATCAAAAGAGAGAGGAAGGGAAAAAAAACTCGGAATCGAGCCGCTGTTGCAAAAGGAAAGATGGGCTGACGAGGCTGCAATTTCATCAGCCAGGTAAGCACAATAACGTTATATTTATGTCCCTGTATTTTCTTTTCCTGTTACATATCTCCATAGTTAATATTACAACCAAATGCTGCTCCCCATTGCCCCTTGTCTTGTGTAGCATATCACTAAATAAAGTTACACGTCCTTTGCGTTGTCCTGCTGATGTTAAAGAAGCCCTGCTGAAAAAAAATGGCATACAACAGCATCAGACCAGCACCAATAAATAATAGTTTAGTATTGAAAATACTAGTTTTAGTATTGTTTGTGAGAGTTTTCGAGTGTTTACTGTTTTTGTTACGTGTCTTGTCATGTTTTCGGAGCAGCGCCTTTTCATATTGTTTGTCTTTCTTTGCGTTAGTTCTTGTTTTTACAGATTTTTTAAGTAGTAATTTGTAAATAGCTTAGCAAAAAATGTTGAGGAGCTCAACTAGAAAGAAGAAAGCCCCGTGGAAGAGCAGGAAATCTCAGAAGTGTCCCAATCTCAACCACAGTGATACAGTTTGTATCAATGGATATTTATTCTCAGCTTTGTTACAATATTTTTTCAATATCTATTTATTTATATTATTTCTATTTTTTTTCAATATCTACTGTATTTTTTTCTTATTAACTTTGTTTCAAATTGCTTTGTCACCGCTATATTTATTACTTATTTGTATACTGTTGAACATTTGTTCTTGAAACGCAAGTTTCTGTCATGATTTGCCCCTCGGGGCAGAGAGACAGACCCTCGTGCTGAACTGCAGTTTGTGGCATTTATTAACAAAACACAAAGTTCCAAAGTGCATCAAAGCAAAAATCCAAACAGATGACAAGATAACTTACAGATAGAGTATCAGAACGAACTCACCAGAATGGGGAAGGTGTTCTGGTGGCGAGGAGGAAGTATAACTAAGACTGCGGCAGCGAGAAGGAAAAACAACAGTCTTTAAATAACTGAGAACATAATTGATGGCAGGTGCAGATTCACATGAGTGGGCAGGTGATCTAATAACTAACACAGAGCACACGAACGAGATAATGACAAGGTGGGAGTGCCTGGAACAGGTGCAAAGCTCATGCCAAGAGGAAACAAAATATAAACATTGAGAGCCAAAATAAAACAGGAATCTATAAATACTGACAGAATCATTGTCATAGTAATAAGGGCAAGAAAACATCATAAAACAACTGACGGCAAAGAACACATCTAGAATCAACACAAAGGAAAATAATACAACACTGGAAGAATACAGAAAATGCTTAGATACAAATTAAGAGTCTGAGCATGGTGACGCACCATGCTCAGCCTTGTGACAGAGCCCCCCCCCCCAAGGGGTGGAATCCAGACACCCCAAGGTAACACCAAAAAAGAAAAAGTCACCCCCCCCCAAAAAAATGGTATAACAATAGACCACCCCGGGTGGGAGGTGGGGGGAACAAGCTAGGAGGGAACAACAACACAAACCCCGCTCAGGACCCACATCCAAGCAAAACCAGGCCCCTAGGCCCCCCAGACCAAAGAACTAAACAGTTCAGGTGGCCAGCCAAAGTCCTAAGCCTGACAGACGGCAAGGTGGTACAAGTCGGGTGGCCTGCCGGAGAATATTGGCCACCCAACCCAACGGCACAGTCCGTCAGGCAGTCGACCAGAGTTTTTCAGCCACCTAAAATGAAGGGGTTGCCCAGGAGGTGGCTCCCCCACGGAGAGGCCCAATGAAGGGAAGGACAACAGAGGATGGGGAACCACAACGGTGCCTGGCAGAGGAGGGGGGCCAAGACTGCGGCTGGCAGAGGAGGGGGAACCATGACGGCCTCTGGCAGAGGAAACTGGTGAAAATTCAAATCTGTTTTTTTTTTTTTGTTATTACTCACTGTTTTAAGCTTTTAAAACATATAATATTGACACATACTTGCCAGATTTTGAAATGTACACTTCTCCTGAAAAGCAGGGCAAAATACTTTACACAAAGGACATTTTATGACATTTATTTAAAAAAAGATAAAAAGCACCAGGCGAACTATTATAATTAAAGCACTAAAAGGCTTTAAAGCATTCCAACAAGTTTCCAGCCAATGTGAAATGTTCCACGGGTGGAACATCGGAATTTTAAGCGGTTAAAGATTAAATATTCATCATTTCAAACAGGAGTAGCTCATTTTTCTAAATTATCTAACATTTTTATTGGTGTTATAATCACCACAAAATCACCAACAAAGAACAAGTGAAGAAAAGAACAAGAAAACTCATTGCAACATACCACACCCAAAAGTATATACAGAACACACAGTGTGTGTGTCTATGTGGCCTAATCAGAAATGTTCTCACAGTCCAAGCAATAACACATGTCTGCGCATGGAAGCTGTGCACTTGCCACTCTTAAACAGTTGGCATCTTGTGTAATTCACATCCTTGGAGCCTTTGAGGTCATACAGAACACAATTTAATTTTTCAGTAGTCTCCTACTGTTCTGGGAGTAGTTGAAAAGCTTTTCCCAGTGTCTTTAATGACACGCAATGTTCTTTGTTGGGCAGTAGTATTTTCATTGCTTAAGTTTCTCTCTTAGCCTCTTTCGATTATATTTTTGAGTTGTATACTTTTCCCTTCTGCATATGATGCATTGCCTTGGGAGCAGATGTGATGCCCTTCTTAGGTGGACTGGAACCTCTGTTTTTGATGACTGGAGAACCCGGTTTGGTTGGGGATTTGTAGTAGAAGTATGTGGCTCTTCATCTAAAATATTGTAAAGGAGACAAAACTGGGTGGGATGCTTAATTTGGGACAATTATATATTTACCGCATAAATGTTCATTGTAAAGATAACTACATTGTGTTAACATTGTCTATTCTGTTCTATAGGTAACTCCAGCTGCTCAGACATTCCTGATACACTCCTGGACCTGTCTGGATCTTTCTGTCTTGTCTTAAATTGAATATTGGGACAGTGGCTAGACCTTGCTTGGAACCGGTCTAGCGTGGAGAAGTAAGGCACCTCCTTCCCTCCACTAGCCTGGGTGTACACCTTGGGTAAGTGTTAGCACACCCTCGGCCTCCCTTGGCTGGGGATACGGCCTAGGTCACTACACTTGGCGGATCTGCTTGTCAACTCGGCATCAGTCCCGGCAATCCTTTTTGTGAGCATTCCACTTCTGGGCTTGCCTAGCCAGCATGTGAAATCAGCTTTCAGCGGAAAGCTTCAAACCATCAGATGCTTCAACAAGCTGGATGGCAATCACTGCAATGTGTTGTGGACTGCGAAGAGCATGATGAGGCACAAGAAGTCACGGTCATCCACTGCATCTGTTTCTTCCTCCAGCCGTCTTGACGATGTCTTGCTGCTGGATCCAGGAGGAGTTTGGACGAGAGAGTGAGGTTGACGTGTTCGCAATCTCCTCCTCCCTCTAAACAATTTTTTCATACAAGTCACCTTTCAAATTGACTATTAATGTTTACACTCACTAATGTACATGATCAGTTCAGATGGATTTCATCAGATTAAAAAAGAATACTCACCATCACTTGCGTGTACTGATTTTTGTGTCCTTTCTTGGGCTCTTTCAATATTTCTTGTATTAGCATACTGCATGTAGCATTGTCTATGATAGCCTATGTTAACTGACACATCTGAAGGGTGGGTATTATGCAAATTATGTTTTTCTATTGCTTTTTCAGTTATTGTGCTTTCCTTTGTATCAAGATTTACCTACTGCATTGAAAACTGCACATTTTTTTTCCAACTCCTGTCTGAAAATTGAATTATATTTTCTAACAAGCCTGTAACATGCATACAGTACTCCATACCTGTCCCTGATATTCATGCTAGCTAATGAAATCACGTGTCTGACTTGACATAATTGACACGTTATAAATAAAGATAGGCCCATACCAAAGCAAGAAACTGAGCAGCAGACATAAGGGTGGGACAAACTAGTTTATTTTAACATTCTGATCAGATCTAAATATAAGAGGTGATGCTGGTCTAATAGTATATTATGAATAAATATCAAATTTCCTAAGGATGTTGTGAGACATTGTTCTTAAACCTTTCCTGAGCCGTCATGATCTTGAGATAGCCATCCATGCTTTAGTCACGTCTCGACTTGATTACTGCAATGCACTTTATGTTGGCATCTCTCAGTCTTCTCTTGGCCGCCTTCAACTTGTGCAAAATGCAGCGGCCCGTCTTTTGACCAACACACCTAGGCGAGAGCACATTACTCCGATCCTTTTTTTACTTCATTGGCTTCCAGTCCATTTTAGAATTAATTTTAAACTTTTGCTTTTTGTTTTTAAAGCTCTTAATGGCCTTGCTCCGGTTTATATGTCTAAGGTTTTGACTGTCCGTGACCAAGGCAGAGCTTTGAGGTCATCCAATCAGCTTTTGCTGGATGTGCCTAGGTCAAGGTATAAACATTGGGGTGACCGAGCCTTTTCTGTTGCTGCCCCCAGGCTCTGGAATACTCTCCCCCCTGACCTACGTGCTATCTCTGACCTGACCCTTTTTAAATCTGAACTTAAGACATATTTGTTTAGGATGGCTTTTAATACCCAGTAGTGGTGATATTTGTCTTGGCATTTGTTTTTATTTTATTTTTAGGTTGTTTTTGTTTATGTTATTTGTTTTTAATGCTCTGTGTGTTTTTAATGCTGTTTATTTTTTGTAAAGCACTTTGGTCACCTACGGGTTGTTTTAAAGGGCTATATAAATAAAGTACATTACATTACATTACATTACATTAATGGTATTATATATTTTGTTCACAGAAGAAACCTGAAAATGTATGTGATAATCTGTGAGGTAATGAATCAAGGCTTATAAATGTATTATGCGCTATAATTTTGCACTTGTCTGGTTGTTTTTCAACAATCAATACATTTGTTTTGTAAGCTAGTTAAATTCTTGAAAATTAATATTCACATCAGACCCGCTGCATTTGGATATTTTTTTTTTTTACCCTGGAGGTGCCGGCGGGGCGGGGGGGGGGGGGGTTCCTGATTAAGTCGAACGTGACTGGAGTATGCAGTCACCTACCACAACCTGATTGGTTTTTCAGCTAAAACTGTTCTGAGAGATGCTGGTGAGAAATGACGATAAAAATGTAAGTTTATTAAAAAAAATGGCGGCAGACCGAGGCTGCCAACAAATTTTCTCAGATTTACCAAAAATAGAGAAGACTATATTTAAAAAATGGCGTACTCTTCCGATGCGGATCGATCAATAACACGAAAAACGCACTTGGCCCACCACCCAATGAACAATCAGTCCCTCTGACTCAAAAAACCGTCTCATTGTTAATATAACAGATTGTTGCACACGTTAGCATTGTGGCTAACAGCAGCTCTGTCATTTCAGTGCAGATGTCAGTCAGCTGTTGAAGATGCCATAAATTAAAGCGGGCGATGTCTCCTCGTTTTGACCACGTAAAATGTACCACTACAGTCAGGGTAATATAATAATGACCACTCTTACATCTGTTTTTAGTTTTGGTCTAATGATCATCCATTAACCTGGTGTTGTAAAAACACTCCACAGTAGCTAATGCAGACCTCTGGGCATGGGCTGTAAAAAAAAAAAAAAAAAAAAAAGTCACACTGCCACCTCTAGTGGCCCGGCATAGTTATTACAATACCTTTGTTGCACGGCTCCATTACACGGCAATGGTGAGATAAATTTGTTTTTATTTTGAAAACAAAGCCTTTGCTCGAAATTCTGTCAAATTAAAAGTTGAAAAAATATGGCGATACGATGATACAAGCCTTTAGTTGAATGGGTGGATAACAGGATCTGTAAAGCACTCTAGTCATCCAGAAATGAGTAAAATGCACTATATAAGTGAATGCCATTTACCATTTAGCTGCACTTAATTTTGACTGGGCGAGCTGAAACAGACAGGTGGACAGACACAATCACACACACAGACGCACTGAGTGATTACCGTATAACTCTCTGTTTCACCAAGGCATAAAAATAGATTTCTTCTGGCTTTCTGCTTGGCTGGCTTTCTTACAAGATACCCAGGATAAGAAAAATTAACATTATTTTGAACTTTAAATGATGCAAAACTACTTTGGTTGGGTCTTAGAATCAACGAAGAGAGCACAAAAGCACTGTTGGGTAGAATAATAATAGAAGATCTGTGGGAGAATCAGGTGGGAAAATGTATGAAAAGGCAGACAGTAGATTAAAAAAACATGAGGGCACTAGATGATGTGTCAAGAAGCTTCCATGGGCTCAGAGACAATAATGAGCCTACAAGAAGCAGCTGGTACAGCAGGCAGGAGGTTACAGGAGCTAATGAGGGACCTGGAAAGGTCACACCAGAATAATCACACACAGGTAGAGATGGAGGAGGGAAGTAGTCATTGTTACAAGAATGTGATACTGTGGCACTGACAAGGCGGCACTTCTGGGTGTAAATTTAAAACCTGAGCTTCAAGGGAGTGGTGAGAAGCTGATGTATAGCACACATCCTGCCTGCTGGTCCAATCAGAGTTTTATTTATGGAGGTCAGATTAGTGGTGGAGGGAGCGACAGAGAGAGGAAAGACGTAAAGAAATGGGTGGAGGGACAATATATTCTATCATTAATGTGTCAGCCTGAGGCAAGGACTAAGCCTGCTGCACTAAACACACAATATTAAACGTCTCAATTATTATATATACAGAACATTAAAACAGAGTTCTACACAGTAGGCAATTTAAAGGGGGATGGGGGGGATGCCATCCACTGTGGCTGTGGTGCAGGTGTAGTGTGGCCGACTACTGATCGGAGGATCAGTGGTTCAATTCCTGCTCTGTCTGCAGTCTGCATGTCTAAGTGTCCTCGAGCAAGACATTGAACCCCCAGTTGCTCCTGGTGGGTCAAGCCAGTGCCTGTGCATGGCAGCTCTGCCGCCATCAATGTGTGAATGGGTGGATATCAGGATCTGTAAAGTGCTTTGGTCATCCAGAGATGAAAAAAAGTGCTATACAAGTGAAAGCCATTTAGCATTTGTTAGCAAACCACCCAATATCATTGCCCTTGTTAACCTGCCATCCCCTGTTCCCATTCATAGGTGTAAATCATGGGGGGGATAAAGAGACAATTGCCCACCAATATCATCATAACCCTTTTTAAAATAAATAAAATAAATCATGTTATATAACTGAATAAAATGAATTTGAAGAATTGAAAAATTTAAAGTTATAAAAGCACATTAAAAAAACTTATAAAACTTTTTTCTCATAAATTTTTAACTTTTTCTTGATTTGCAACTTTTTTCCTGTAAATCTGCAACTTTTTTCTGAAATATTTGCAACCTTTTTCCTCATAAATTTGCAATTTTTTCCCTGTAAATTTGCAACTTCGTTCAGGTAGATGTGAAACTTTTTTTTCTTGTAGAGTTGACTTTTTTCTCATAAATTTGCATTTTTTTCTTGTAGATTTGCAATTTTTTCCTCATAGTTTAGATTAAAACCTTACAGTGCACAGATTTACTGAAGCCTCACAATGTACAATATACTCTTGAGTCTTTAATTCATCTGATGATGCAAGAAAAAGGAGGTGAAGAGAGCATAAAGTGGAGATAATAATCAAGTTTCTGTTACAACCCACTTTCTGTTCCAAGGCCAGAATTGCCTATTTTTGCTTCAACAAGTTCATTTCAGCCTTTACGTCAAGGTGGACTGACCTAGTCACTTTTGCCCTCTGGCAAGGAAGACATACACCTCCTAAGTCACTTTTGCCCTTAGGCAAGGTAGACGTACACATATATCCCAGACTGGGATTTGAACCCATGACAACATGATCTGAAAACCCTTTACTCTTACAACTGAGCCAAAGAGGAATTCCCATACCAGCACAGGGAGGTGTATCTTAAGGTGTCAGGAGACTGCACCACTGACTAATTCCTTATGGAGGGGTATCCGTAACACCTCCCCCCTTAAGGAAGTGGTGCAGGTGTCAAAACCCAAATGAGCCCCCACTTTCTGGGCCAAGGCCAGAATTGCCTATTCAGCCTGGGATCCCAAGTCCGTTTCAACCCTGACATCAAGATGGACTAACCTAATCACTTTCACCCTTAGGCAAGGTAGACATACACTTATATCACAAGCCAGGATTTGAACCATGACACCATGATCTGAAAACCTCCTACTCTACCACTGAGCCAAAGAGGAATTCTCCTACTAGCACAGGGCCAGTAGTGAAGGTGTACCCTAAGGTGTCAGAAACTGCACCACTGACTAATTCCTTATGGAGGGGTATCCGTAACACCTCCCCCCTTAAGGAAGTGGTGCAGGTGTCAAAACCCGGATGAGCCCCCACTTTCTGTTAGAATAGAATCTTTATTATCATTGTACACAAAATACAATGAAACTCTGTTTAGCACAATCTCTTGTCAGCAGCTTAAAATACAATCATCATAATAATAAATAATAATAAATGCATAAAATACTAATACAATCTATGTATATGTGGCTGTGTGCATACCTGCTAAAAGAATTACTAGTGCAACAGTCTGTTTACTGCTCTAGGACAGTAGCTCTTTTTCATTCTGCTTGTCTGGGTGGAGTTATGCTCGATTATTAAGGATGACCTTACCATCACAACAACGTCTGTTACAGGATGTCGGTGGCTCCTACCGAAGCTTGAAAAGCTCGTTACCTGGGCAAGGATAAGCTTCAAGCCCACAAAGTCAGGGTCCATTGTGTTTAAAAAGGGGGAAGGTAGTCAACAAATACCATTTTTGTTGCTGTCTGGTGTAGACATCCCTTCCATCTCAGAGCAACCTGTCAAGAGTTTGGGAAAGCCCGAAAGACTCTGCTGCCATCCAGAAGTCTCCCAAAGACCTAGAGATGTAGCTCAATAAAGATGACAAGTCTGGGCTTCCTGGAAGTTTAAAGCCTGGATATACCAGCATTCCATCTTACCTCGGATCCTGTGGCCACTGCTGGTTTATTCTGTGTCAGTAACTACAGTTGAGTCCCTGGAGAGGAAGATTACTAGTTTCCTTCGGAAGTGGATGGGTTTCCCACGTAGCCTCACTAGTGCTGCTTTGTAAGGGACCAGTGACACCTTGCAGTTGCCCTTCAGTGGTCTCACTGAAGAGTTCAAGGTGACATGAACCAGAGAAGTCCTGCAGTATAGGGACTCCAAGGATGGTAAGGTGTCATCAGCTGGTATCCAAGTGAGAACAGGGAGTAAATGGAGGGCAGAGGAACCAGTGGAGGTGGCAGAGTCAAGGCTGAGGCAAAAAGCCTTGGTGGGTACCATGGCCACAGGCAAAGCAGGTCTAGGGTTCTTGCCAAAGATCCAGGTGCACAAAGCCCATGGCAAGGAGAAACACCAGTTAATCCTGGAGGAGGTCCGAACAGGTTTGGAGGAAGAGCGAGTGAGCAGGGCAGTGGCTCTCAGGCAGCAAGGAGCATGGACAAAGTGGGAAGAAACACTGCAACGTAGGATAACATGGTCAACCATCATGAGGGCAGATTTCCACTGTGTCCGCTTTCTGGTGCATACAGTCTATGATGCATTACCGAGTACAGCAAACCTCCATATCTGGGGAAACAGTGGGACACCGTCATGTCTCTTTTGTTCAGGAAGAGGCTCTGTCACAATGTTGAGCACGGGTGGAGAGCCAAACTCATGCTTTAAGTTCATCCAGATTATTTTCAGTATTTTTCCACTTCAGTTTTATTTTTGTATACAGTATTGGGTGTGGTCCTGTCTGTATGATGTTATTTGAATTTGCTATTTGTTTCTATCCGTTTATGAGAGTTCCTGTTTTTTGTTAGTTACTATAATCTTGTTATTAATATCATGCATCCATGGCCATCTGGTTCTACATTATAAATTATATCTGTCTGGTTTGACACGAGCCTACCCTCACCTTTATCTTTGGTCCTCTTTTTGTAATATTGATATTAGTATTGTATTATTTGCATCTCTTGTTTTGTATTTACAGTGCATCCGGAAACAGCGCTTCACTTTTTCCACATTTTGTTATGTTACAGCCTTATTCCGGAAGGGATTAAATCCATTTTTTTCCTCAAAATTTTACACACAATACCCCATAATGACAATGTGAAAAAAAGTTTTTGTTGATGCACCTTTGGCAGCAATTACAGCCTCAAGTCTTTTTGAATATGATGCCACAAGCTTGGCACACTTGTCTTTGGGCAGTTTCGCCCATTCTTCTTTGCAGCACCTCTCAAGCTCCATCAGGTTGGATGGGAAGCGTCGGTGCACAGCCATTTTCAGATCTCTCCAGAGATGCTCAATTGGATTCAAGTCTGGGCTCTGGCTGGGCCACTCAAGGAAATTCACAAAGTTGTCCTGAAGCCACTCCTTTGACATCTTGGCTATGTGCTTAGGGTCGTTGTCCTGCTGAAAGATGAATCGTTGCCCCAGTCTGAGGTCAAGAGCACTCTGGAGCAGGTTTTCATCCAGGATGTCTCTGTACATTGCTGCATTCATCTTTCCCTCTATCCTGACTAGTCTCCCAGTTGCTGCCGCTGAAAAACATCCCCACAGCATGATGCTGCTACCAACACTGGCATGGTTATGATCAGTGCCTGGTTTCCTCCAAACATGACGCCTGGCATTCACGCCAAAGAGTGCAATCTTTGTCTCATCAGACTAGAGAATTTTGTTTCTCATGGTCTGTAAGTCCTTCAGGTGCCTTTTGGCAAACTCCAGGAGAGCTGTCATGTGCCTTTTAATAAGGAGTCGTTTCTGTCTGGCCTCTCTACCATACAGACCTGATTGGTGGATTGCTGCAGAAATGGTTGTCCTTCTGGAAGGTTCTCCTCTCTCCACAGAGGAATGCTGGAGCTCTGACAGAGTGACCATCAGATTCTTGGTCACCTCCCTGACTAAGGCCCTTCTTCCCCGATCGCTCAGTTTAGACGGCTGGCCAGCTCTAAGAAGAGTCCTGGTGGTTCCGAACTTCTTCCATTTACAGATGATTGAGGCCCCTGTGCTCACTGGGACCTTCAAAGCAGCAGAAATTTTTCTGTACCCTTCCCCAGATTTGTGCCTTGAGAAAATCCTGTCTCGGAGGTCTACAGACAATTCCTTTGACTTCATGCTTGGTTTGTGCTCTGACATGCACTGTCAACTGTGGGACCTTACATAGACAGGTGTGTGCCTTTCCAAATCCTGTCCAATCAACTGAATTTACCACAGGTGGACTCCAATTAAGCTGTAGAAACATCTCAAGGATGATCAGTGGAAACAGGATGCACCTGAGCTCAATTTCGAGCTTCATGGCAAAGGCTGTGAATACTTACGTACATGTGATTTCTTAGCTTTTTATTTTTAGTAAATTTGCAAAAATCTCAAAAAAAGTGTGCAGAATTTTGAGGAAAAAATGAATTTAATCCCTTTTGGAATAAGGCTGTAAAATAACAAAATGTGGAAATAGTGAAGCGCTGTGAATGCTTTCCAGATGCACTGTATCTTATCCTCGCCTTGGTGATTATTTTTCCTTTTGTATTCTCTGGTCTGCTTCTCATTTTGTATTTAAAGTCAGTTACCTTTTGTCATACTTTCCTGTGCTTTTATTTTGACAGCGCTCCTTGTTTACTTCCCCTGTAGCTAAAGTTCGCGGGCTGTCACAGCTGTCATTTGTTTTGTCTGATTGCTCTCGCTCATGTTACCCACACCTGTCATCAGCTGTAATATTCCTTTTCTCCTATTTAAGGGCTGCTGCATCGAATAGTGATGCAGCGTCCTTCTCAATGTCCAGACGTGTGTTTTACGTCTTAGCGTTAAGCTATTTTTCCTAACAGGCGTGTGCTCCACGCCTCAGCCAGTGTTCTGTCCAGGCTGTTCTGATTATTATCCTATTTTGGCTATCTGGTCTAACTGGCTTGCATGCCACGCTTCAGCCTTATTTGTCTCCTCATCGTATGCTGCCTTTGCCTTAAGTCTTGTAAGTTTTTTGTTCCTTTGTTGTATTTTTGTGTTTTATTAAACTATGCAATCTCACAGCTCCTGCATTTGGGTCTTCATTCTGCCCCTGCCGGGCAGCTTATGACAGGCTCATGAGAACATCTTCTCGGTGGCTGCCCTACGGTTCTTGGGGATGGCTGCTACCGTTGGCGCCATGACCAGGTGCTCAAGGTAGTAGCTGAGACCGTAGCCTCAGCCATCAACAAAGCAAAGGCAAGCAGACACCACCAAACCTCCCTGGGAAAAATTGCCTTTATCAGAGCTGGAAAGGAACCCCACCCACAACAAAAGACACCATCAGGCCTCCTTTTCACTGCCTCTAATTGGCAACTGCAGGTGAATCTTGGAAAGCAGCTGAAATTTCCTTGGCAAGTCACAACAACATCTCTCTGGCCAGACAGCGTCATCATCTCTGAGGCAACCAAGCAACTTGTCATGCTAGAACTCACTGTTCCTTGGGAAGAGCACATAGAGGAAGAAAATGAGAGGAAACGTGCCAAGTATCAGGAGCTAGTGGAGGAGTGCAAGACCAGAGGCTGGAAAACCATCTGTGAGCCAACAGAGGTGGGTTGTTGGGGCTTTGCAGGTCATTCACTCTGTAAAGTCTTCAGTTGGCTGGGTATCACAGGAGTGACCAAGAGGAGGGCCATACAATCTATTATTGAAGCTGCAGGTAAGGCCACCAGGTGGCTTTGGCTCAAGAGAGCTGACCCAAGGGTTGCGGATGCTGGGACACAGGTCGGGGTATAACTAACCCCGGCTGGGTCGCCTGGGTGAGGGTGTCTGATGTTGAAAGACCTGAAACACCCAATGATCCCAGGTACATCACTGAAGATGTGTCCCAGCGCATCTAGGAGATGTACCTTTGCAACTTTTTCATATGAATTTAACAACTTTTCTAAAAAATTTATGACTTTTTTTTCCCCATAAAGTAGCAATAGTGTTTTTCATGAAAATTTGGAACTTTTTTTTCTGGTAAATTAGCAACTTTTTCTTATAAATCTGTGACTTTTTTCATGTAGATTTGCAACTTTTTTCATGTAATTTTCACCACTCCATGTACAGTATCACAAAAGTGAGTACACCCCTCACATTTTTGTAAATATTTTATTATGTCTTTTCATGGGACAACACTGAAGATATGACACTTTGATACAACGTAGTCAGTGTACAGCTTATATAACAGTGTAAATTTGCTGTCCCCTCAAAATAACTCAACACACAGCCATTAATGTCTAAACCACTGGCAACAAAAGTGAGTACACCCCGAGTGAAAATGTCCAAATTGTGTCCAAAGTGTCAATATTTTGAGCGGCCACCATTATTTTCCAGCACTGCCTTAACTCTCTTGGGCATGGAGTTCACTATAGCTTCACAGGTTGCCACTGGAATCATCTTCCACTCCTCCATGACCACATCATGGTGTTAGAAACCTTGTGCTCCTCCAACCTTCCGTTTGAGGATGCCCCACAGATGCTCAATAGGATTTAGGTCTGGAGACATACTTGGCCAGTCCATCACCTTTACCCTCAGTTTCTTTAGCAAGGCAGTGGTCGTCTTGGAGGTGTGTTTGGGGTCGTTATCATGTTGGAATACTGCCCTGTGGCCCAGTTTCCTATGTCACAGTACATGCTGGCATTCATGGTTCCCTCAGTGAACTGTAGCTCCCCAGTGCCAGCGGCACTCATGCACCCCCAAACCATGACACTCCCACCACCATGCTTGACTGTAGGCAACACACACTTGTCTTTGTACTCCGCACCTAGTAATAAAATCCATCCATCCATCCATCCATCCATCTTCTACCGCTTTTCCGGAGGTCCGGGTCGCGGAGGCAGCAGTTCAAGCAGGCAGTGTAATAGTTTTAGTTTTAGTAATAAAATATTTACAAAAATGTGAGGGGTGTACTACTCACATTTGTGAGATACAGTAAATTTAGCCACTTTTCTATGTAAATTTAGCCACTTTTTCTAATAAATTCACACTTTTTTTCTCATAAATTTGTGACTTTTTCCTATAAAGTAGCAGTTTTTTTTAATGAAAATTTGACTTTTTTCCTTGTAAACTAACTTTTTTCATGTAAATTTGTGACTTTGTGAGCTACTTTTTTTTCTCATAATTTAACAACTCTTTTCTCATAAATGAACAACACTTTTCTTGTAAATTAAAAATTTTTTCTCATAAATTTGTAATTTTTTGTAAATGAGCAGAATTTTCACAGAAATTTGCAACTTTTTCTAATAAATCTGTGACTTTTTTCTTGTAAATTACTAAGTTTTTCACAGAAATTTGCAAATGTTCTCATAAGTTATATTTTCTCATAAATTTGTGACTTTTTTCCATAAAGTAGCTTTTTTTTGTGAAAATTTGGGACTTTTTCTTGTAAATTAGTATGTTTTTCATCGACATTTGTAACTTTTTCTGTGACTTTTTCCCTAGTAAATTAGCCACTTTTTCTTACAAATTAACCATTTTCCCCTTGTAATTAGCAACTTTTTTCTCATAAATTAATTACCTTTTTCTTCTAAATTAACAACTTTATCTCATAAATTTGTGACTTTTCTTGTAAATTGGCAGGATTTTCATATACTGACATAATTCTCGACCCAGGAAACATGCATGCAGGCTCAGGTAAGATTTGATAGCTTTATTCAACAGGAAAGGTATGTTTGGATGCGTGTGAGAGATATGAGAGTGGATTGTGGGTGGACGATGAGAATCGGGAACAGAGCAGCACGCCGTGCGGCCAGGCAACCTTGCAGAGGGGAAGGTGGCTGGCGTTGGCTAGGATCTTCGGCCTGGGAGACAGCGCCCTGCTGCGCACACGACAAGGCGTGGAGATGCGAGAGGAGAAGATGGCAAAGATGGGAGAATCCGCCGCCAGGGAATCCACCTGTGCACAGGGGAAGGCTGATAAACAGGTAAGAGATTTAACAGGTTACGTGAAGCAGCGACGAGTGGCAGGGTTGGAGAGACGATCCTGCTGTGGGTTTGAGCGCGTAGTAGAACAGACGGCTCCAGACCGATGTTCAGGGCGGAGTGGAATAAATAGCTCCTCACTGACGAGGCGCAGGTGTGCGCGCAGCTGAGGTGGATGCCTGAGAGCGGCGAGTTGTGATAGTACTCCCCCCATCTAGCAGCGCCTCCTGGCGCTGGTTTATCCGGGTGCGCCCGGTGGAACTCCGTGATGAGATCTTGGTCCAGCACAAAAGAAGAGTGCACCCAGGATCTCCACTCTGGGCCATATCCCTCCAATCCACCAAGTACTGCAGCCCACGACCTCGGCGCCGGGAGTCCAGGATGGAAGCAACTCCCCACGCCAGGTGGCCGTCGATCATCATGGGAGCGGGCGGCGCCCTAGGAGGAGGACAGAGTGGGTCGGAGATAACAGGCTTGACCTTGGACACGTGAAAAGTGGGACACACACGGAGGGAGGGGGGGAAGGACAAACGCACAGCCACCGGGTTGATAATTTTGGAGATAGTGAAGGGCCCAAGAAACCGTGGAGCCAACTTCCTCTTCTCGGCCTTAAGATTGATGTCTTGAGATGACAACCAGACCCGTTGACCCACCTGGTAACTGGGAGCCGGCCTCCTGTGGCGATTGGCTGTGGTGCTGTTGCGTGCCGCCGTGCATAAAAGCGCCTCTCGCGCCCTGGTCCACAAACTCTGGCAGCGTTTCACATGCGCCTGGATAGAGGGAACAGCCAACTCACTCTCCTGCTCGGGAAACGGGGGGGGGGGGTCGTACCCCAACAACGCCCTGAAGGGGGACATCCCAGTGGCCAATGACCGTGCCGTATTGTGGGCATACTCTACCCAGGCCAAGTAAGAGCTCCAGGAGGATGGGTTGGAAGAGGTGACGCAGCGCAGGGCAGCCTCCAGCTCCTGATTGGCGCGCCCACACTGTCCGTTGGATTGGGGATGATGACCGGAGGAAAGACTCACCGTGGCCCCCAAGGCATTACAAAAGCACCTCCACACTTGTGACATGAACTGAGGGCCCCCGATCCGACACGACGCCCACAGGAATCCCGTGCAGCCTGACCACATGTTGGACGAGGAGGTCGGCCGTCTCTCGTGCTGAAGGGAGACCCCGGAGTGGCACAAAGTGGGCGGCCTTGGAGAGCCGATCCACAATCGTCAGAACCGTGTCGTAGGTGTTAGAGACAGGGAGGCCAGTGACGAAGTCAAGGGCGATGTGCGACCAGGGCCTGCCCGGGACCGGCAGGGGCTGGAGTAGGCCCGCGGGGGGAGAATTCGCGGACTTGCCAGTGGCACACTGGGGGCAAGCCCGGACGTAATTGGCGACATCCTTTTGGAGACCGGGCCACCAGAAAGAACATTGAAGGAGGTCCACCAGTCGGGAGACGCCAGGGTGACAGGCGAGCTTGGACGTGTGGGCCCAGTGAATGACCTCCCCCTGAACAGCTGATGGAACGAAGAGTCTGCCATCCGGACCACCGCCAGGGTCCGGTTCAGCCTCCAGCGCCTTCCGGATCTTGTCCCTGACGGACCAGGAGACCGCCCCCACAACACACGAGCTGGGAAGGATGGTGTGGTCCAACTCCTCTGGGGCCTCAGGAGCGAAACTGTCTAGACAGGGCGTCGGGCAACCCATTCTTTGAGCCTGGACGGTAGGTGATGGTGAATTGGAACCGAGCGAAAAACAGAGACCAGTGTGCCTGGCGGGCATTCAGACGCCGAGCTGACCTCAAATACTCGAGGTTCTTGTAGTCCGTCCAAACCACAAAAGGCTGAGCTGCTCCCTCCAGCCAGTGACGCCACTCCTGCAGTGCGAGCTTGACAGCAAGAAGTTCCCTGCCGCCGACGTCATAATTACGCTCAGCTGCCGACAACCGTCGGGAGAAGAAGGCGCAAGGCCGCTTGACTCCATCCACTGGTGATCGCTGGGAAAGCACCGCCCCCACCCCCGTGTCAGAGGCATCCACCTCCACCAGACACTGCAGCGCGGGGTCAACCTGGGTCAGGACCCGGGAGGAAGAGAACTCCGTCTTCAGGGTCTCGAATGTGGTTGCTGCCTCCTTGGACCACTGGAAGGGCACCTTGGGGGAAGTGAGGTGGGTCAGGGGAGTAACAATGGTACCAAAGTTGGGGACAAAGCAACGGTAGAAATTGGCAAAGCCGATGAATTGCTGCACCTGTTTCCTGGAGGTAGGCGTGGGCCACTCGACCACCGCTTTAACCTTGGCGGGGTCGGGGAGAATCTGGTTGTGAGAAATGACAAATCCCAGGAAAGAGGTGGTCTTGGCATAAAACTCGCATTTCTCCGCCTTGATGTAAAGCCTGTTTTCCAACAACCGCTGCAGAACCCGCCTCACGTGAGCCTGGTGCTCCTCACGAGACCTGGAGAAGATGAGTATGTCATCCAGGTAAACGAAGACGAAGACCCCCAGGAAATCTCGTAGGACGTCATTAATGAGCTGCTGGAAGACGGCAGGAGCGTTGGTTAGCCCAAACGGCATCACTAAGTGCTCAAAGTGGCCGCTGGGCGTCCTAAAGGCGGTCTTCCACTCATCTCCCTCCCGGATCCGGACGAGGTGGTAGGCGCTGCGGAGATCTAACTTTGTGAACCAGGTCGCCCCCTGGAGGGAGTGGAAGGCGGTGTCCATCAGAGGCAGGGTGTAGCGGTCCTTCACTGTGATGTCATTAAGGGCCCTGAAGTCGATACACGGGTGAAGGGAACCATCTTTCTTGGAGATGAAGAAGAAGACGGCACCAAGCGGGGACGAGGAGGGACGAATGATCCCAGCGCTGAGCGACTCCCTGATGTATGTGTCCATTGCCTCACGTTCAGGGGCTGAAAGGCTGTATAGGCAGCCGGATGGTAAAGGCGCCCCCGGGCGGAGATTTATGGCACAATCATACGGCCGGTGAGGAGGGAGAGACATAGCTTTAGACTTACTGAACACCATTCCCAAGTCGTGAAACTCCTGGGGCACCAGGGTGAGGTCCAGAGGAGCGGAGACCGGCGCGGGCGGAGGAGAGGATGGGGCGCATGCCGCAGACTGGAGACAGGTGCTCAGGCAGAAGGGGCTCCATGAGAGGACGCTACCGGACTGCCAATTGAGGACGGGGTTGTGCAGGAGCAGCCATGGGTAACCCAGAATGACGGGGGCCGAGGAGGAAGACAAGACATACAAGCTGAGGTCCTCATGGTGGTTGCCAGAGATTATTATTGGCACCGGCTTGGTACGGTGTGTCACTTCTCCCAGGGGAGAGCAAGAAAGGGTGACCAGATTGAGTGGAGCTGACAATGGCTGACAAGGTATACCCAAATGGGTTGATGCCTGAGAACGGCGAGTTGTGACATATACAGTAAATTTGCAATATTTTTCATGTAAATATGTACCCCCCCCCCCCCCCCGCCACCACCACCACCACCACACACACGTATTGGTATGGAGTTTGAAATATCAGCATGGTGACAACCCTCCAACCTCAGCATCAGTCTAACTTTCATTTTAACTTTAACCACGTTACCTCATAAGTATTTTTCACGCTGGTGTGGCTAATTGTGTGGCAGATGGGTGGTGCCCTTTTGACCACTTTGCCCCTGTCCTTCAAACAATCTGAGCCCCCCCCCCCCCCCGAAAAGCAGGTATATAAACGATGACTGGTGGACAACAGCAAATATTGTTGAGCATGCAGTATGTGTAAACAATACAGCTATTATTGTCAATATGATGAGTGTTGTTTGCATTAGTTAGCAATAGTCAAGAGTAGCGGCTGGGAACTACTTGTTTTTCAGTCTTGGGGGAACAATATATCATTCATTAAACAAACAAATCATAACATGTAGTCAGTTATTACTGTGTATTTATAATTTTGGCAACTGTTGCATTATAGTGACATACAAGGTTGTGCGCTAATACTGCTTAAATACAACAGAGAGATTTCCATTTTTGCTATCTTTTAATTTTCAGTTCAGTCCTGGTAAAGAACTGAAATGCAGAGGGATAAGGATATTTTTGTATAGCATTTTCATTTTTAGAATGAATCGAGATCAGTTTATCAATCGGACACATTGACCATTCCCAAGCTTTTTAATTTCAGAGTGACTCTTTCATCTTAGCTTTGAAATTTGAACTCTTGATATTTTTTCTCTCACTGCTCTGATTTTAGCTAAACTATATTTCTTCTCAAGATAATGTCCACATCCAATAAAGCTTGACTCACCTACAAATGGAATCATGCAATAGCTAAAGTGCTTTAGACCAGGTTTTTGTGACAGATCTATTACTTTACATGGCCCCCTAAAATGCAAAGGGAAAGTAAAATCACATAAAATTCAACCAATTCCTATTGCTATTTATTTTTCCAAATAATCTAAGTTGTGTTTTTAATAACTCATCCATGTTTATGAGTTTTTAAAAACACAATTTAGATTATTCGGAAAAATAAATAGCAGTAATCTAAACTGTATGTTTATTTTACCATTTGGTAATATGATAATTACACATACAGTCCTACTTTCTTTACAGTCTATTTTTGCATATTAGTCACACTATAATGTTTCAGATCAAACAAATTTTAATATTAGACAATGATAACCCAAGTAAATGCAAAATGCAGTTTTCAAATAATGATTTCATTTATTAATGGAAAAAATGTATTCACCTAGCCCCTTAAAGTAATTGCCCCCTCAAATTAACCTTCAGCTTGAGCTCATGAACTGATGGCTGGACATTCTCCTTCAGGATTTTCTAGTAGAGAGCAGAATTCATGGTTTCATCAATTATAGCAAGTCTTCCAGGTCCTAAGGCAGCAAAGCAGCCCCAGGCCATCACACTACCACCACCATGTTTGACTGTTGGTATGATGTTCTTTTTATGAAACGTTAGTTTTACGCCAGATGTAACAGAACGCACGCCATCCAAAAAGTTCAACTTTTGTCTTATCAGTCCACAAGTCTTGGGGATCATCAAGATGTTTTTTGGCATATGTGAGACAAGCCTTTGTGTTCTTCTTGATCAGCAATGGTTTTCACCTGGGAGCTCCCCCATGGATGCTATTTTTTCCTAGTCTCTTTTTTATTGTTGAATCATGGACCAGTGTCCAAAGTGAGGCAAGTAAGGCCTTCAGTTCTTTAGATGTTGTTCTGGGATTTTGTTTCTCATCTGTTCTTGAATTTCTTTAGATTGTGGCATGATGTGTTGTTTTTTGAGATCTTTTAGCCTACTTCACTTTGTCAGACAGGTTCTATTTAAGTGATTTCTTGATTCAACAGGTCTGGCAGTAATCAGGCCTGAGTGTGGCGAGTGAAATTGAACTTATCTTTCCAAAAAATGTGGTTAATCACAATTAATTCATGGTGTAAATGGTTGAAGGTTAATTTTAGGGGGGAATTACTTTTTCATTTTGGGCCATGTAGGTCTGGATAGCTTTTCCCTGAATAAATGAAATCATCATTTAAAAACTGCATTCTTTTTCTAACTTCGTTTGGTGTTTCACTATGGGAATCACCTCAGGCGTGACCAACTACTGCATTTTGTATTTACTTGGGTTATTTTTGTCTAATATTAAAATTTGTTTGATGTTAAACATTTAAGTGCAGCAAATACACAAAAATATAAGAAATCAGGACGGGGGAAAATGCTTTTTCACGGCACTGTAAAATGAGCTTTAGCTCTTCTAAAAGAGGTTAAAATGGATCAAAATCCCCAAATATCAAATAAGCTAATTTATCTATATGAAAGGACAAGTAGAATTCTTTCTGATCCTCCTGGGCCTAAAAAGTAAGATGAGTACTAACAGCAGCCATTTTAACATACAGGGGGAAGGGGTGGGGCTGAAAAGTTCATGGTGGTCGAATTTGACCAAATGTGGTTTATTTTTCAACCTAGTCTCCCCTTTGGTCCACACACTTCTTCCATTGGTGTTGCAGCGCTTGGATCCCTGCAGCTGAAAAATAAACCACATTTGGTCACAGACCACTATGAACTTTTCAGCCCCCTTCCCCCGTATAAAGTAAATGATGCATCCCTGATTTTTAAATGTTGATTTTTCAATATGTCTTTGCAGCATGATATAGCTTGACACTGCAATATAAGCAGCGGAAAGCTCCGTTTACACGTTTACCGAGACTGAGGGTCAGCAGCCTTAACTGACATCAGCATGAAGCCGTGAAACAAATTGGAGAATTAACTGGGCTGGAATCATAGCAAAAAGAGACTTTTTTCCTTTTTTTCGCAAATTTGTAACCATTTTTTACATAAAGCTGTAACTTCTCATAAATTTCAGTCATTTTCTTCCAAATATCCAACTTGTTTTCCTTCTTTTTTTTAATCTTGTAACTAAGCCGACAGGGAGCCACTATGAGCATACAAACCGCAGGTTGCAGAGCCCTGACTGATCACCTAAACCTCCTGCCCACTCACCCACTTTTGTTCTAGTAAACCCCTACAAAGACTTGCTTTAAGCCAGCATGAGCAGTGACCCCTCAAAACTCTCACAGCCACTAAACATTAAACAGCAGAGGGTAGTCATAACTAAGCGAGGCGCATCACGTTTATCCTTACCAGTCAAATGAAGGTTTCTCTCCACAGTCGAAGGCCTCCTGCAGCTCTTTGACCAGGTTGGCCTGACCCGGCAGCCTGAACAGGCCCTCTTCCCGCAGCCCCCGCTGCCTGATGAAATCCACACACTGCTCTACCAGCATGGGGGCCAGTTTGTTCCCAAAACGCCGCTCATACCGCACCGTCTCCTCCAGCTTCTGACCGAAGATCCCTGAAACACGAGACGGTGATTGATAATAAGGTGACACTGATAAATACAGACGTGGGTGGTAACCATGGGCGTAAATGAAGGGGGGTCAGGGAGGACATTCCTTGGAAAAAGAGAGGATCGGCTCCTCATATCATCACAACCTTTCTATATCATATTACATAAAAAATGCATTTGAAGTGCCAATGCTGAAGTTTTCTCTGAAATTTGCAGTGTTTTTTTTCTTTTTTATAACATTTCAACTTCATTTCCTCATAAATTTGCAACTTTATTCACACATTTTCATTGTTTTTCTTGTAAATCAACATCTTTCCATAAATTTGCAATGTTTTTATTGTAAATTTGTGACTCATAAATTTGCAACTTTTATTCTGATAAATTGTTGACTTGTTTCTGCATTTTGCAACTTTTTTTCCCTCATTAACTTGCTACTTTTTCCCCCATAAAGTTACAACTTTTTTGATAAATTTACGTTTTTGTTGCAAAACTGTGACTTTTTCCCCTTATGAATATACCAGCAAAAGTGCTGTTTTAATATGTAGAACCAAGGAGGACAAATGGCTCAAATTCCCAGTTTTTAAATTGTACAACAATATTCTTCAAGTCTGTGAAAGAATTAAATATCTTGGACATTTTATAACTGATCAAATGAATGATGATGATGACCTATACAGACAATGTTGTAACAAGGTTTATGCACAAGCGAATACCGTGGCACACAAGTTTAATTTTTGGTCCACTCAGGTTCAAATGGCTTTGTTTAAAGCATATTGTACATCTTCATACACCGCACATCTGTGGTTAACTTATAAAAAGTCTAATATGCAGCGGTTGCAAGCTGCGTACAATGATGCCATGAGAATTCTTCTAAAAATACCCAGAGGATGGACTGCCAGTCAGACGCCAGCCACTGCAGGAGTGAGCACTTTTAAGAAATTTAATGTTTAAGTTTATGCAACGTTTGGATGAATCTGACAACAGAATTATTGTGGCACTTTCAAATCCCATCGAGAGCTGGTCCCGCTACAACTCCAGGCTGAGGTGACACTGGCTCAAATGTATTTGTCTATTCTGAGCTAATCTTTTTTTTTTTTTAGAATTTTTCTATTCTGTTTAATACTCTATTTTATATTCATTTTTTATATTCTTTTTTTAATATTCTGTTGTTATTTTTAAGCTGATCTGTATTTTATGTATTTTTATGGACCTTGAGTCTTACTATGCATGTTTTCTCTGGAAAATAAAAGTTACTTTGATCTGGTAAACTAACAACTTCTTTATCATAAATTTGTGACCTTTTTTTTTGTAAAATTGTACCCCTTTTCTCAGAAATTTGCAAATTTTTGTAAATTTCCAATGCTTTTTTTGCAAATCTGAAACTTCTTCCCCATAAATTTGCAGCTTTTTTGCTCATAAATTAGCTACTTTGTTGTTGTAAAATTGACTTTTTTCTTGTAAATTTGCAAGTTTTTTCAGAATAAATTTGTGACTTTTTTCTGTATTTTTAGAACTTTTTTCTCATAGATTAGCTACTTTGTGAAGGTAAATTTGCATCATTTTTCCAATTCCATTGTTCATATGGATGCTGGTTAAAGTTTTATTCTATGATAATAGCTTAATATTTTTTCAGTTCATTTAGACAATTGGCATATTTCATTTAACATTTTTGTTGGAAAGGAAAAACCTTTTTCTCATCTTACAAAATGGTGAACATAAACTTGTACATTTACAATAAAAAAGTTGCAAATTTGCAAATGGAAACTTTCAAATATACAAGAAAAAGTTGCACAATTTGAGAAATGAGTCACAAATTTATCACAAAAAAATGCTATTTTGAAGGAAAAATAAATTTATCTAAAAAAAAATTCAAGGAAAAAAACAACAGTTCAATTTACAAGAGGTCATAAATCTATAAGGAAAAAAAATTGAGAAAATAGCCACAAATTTAAGAGAAAGGCACACCGTCAGAAATCACTGAGTGCTCAGATCTCCTGACCTTTGACCTGGACCTTCAGCACGACCTGGATGCAGACCCACCAGAGGATCATTGTGTGTGTGTACGCCATCGGGGAAAATGCCTAGGAGGAGTAGCAATTCCTGTGAAATGTGGACGGATGAACAGACAACGGACACTGTGCCATCACATTAGCTCCTTTCAGCTTTGCCAGAATGAGCTAAAAATGAATCAATAAACATTTAAATGGCTCAGCTGTTGAACCATTTAAATCATCAGTTTCTAGTGCAACTGTATATACAGTATAGTGGGAACAATACTATCTACTCTGCAACTTTTTCTCCCAAAGCGAAACATTTTTCAAAGCCAAGAAACATTGGCAGCTTAAGCAGCATCAAAGTAGGCGGGTGAATCATTTGAAAAGAACGTAAGATAAGGTTGTCTTGTCCACACGGTCCAAGTTAAAAAAAAAAAAAAAGTGCATGCACATAGAGACTTGGCCTGATGATCACATCTCTAACTTCCTGCTAAGCACCTCTCGCCTTTGTCTGAGGCGGACGCCGCACAAAAAGTGGCACTGATTTCCATTTGCAGCCGTCTCATGTGAACGCAACAGAAGAGGGGATTAAAGCGGCCTTCCTGAGAGATTTGGATCTGCATACTTTTCCGGTCTCCAGACACAGACAGTGGCTACTCACACGTATGTGTACACGTGGTACAACAAGGTAGAGCATGGCGTCTGAGTCCGACTCAGCTTACAAGGGTCCAAGATTTTAGCACAGTGAGCAAAAGCTTAAAGTGAGGTTAATGCTGACACTTTTCTTACTGCTGTATAACAGATTACTAAAGGTGGAGGTAATGAGCTTGTCTACCTGACAGTAGGGCTGTGTCATCAGAATCAGCTGGGTTAGTGAATAGCTGGAACAAATATGGGAGAGGACTTTTACTTCTGAAGCCAGGATTTCCACTTCTATGGAAAACATTCAGTCTTAGAGGAAACATTTTTAAGCCAAAAATGTGAAACATGGTATTCATTCATTCATTCATCTTCTTCCGCTTAGTCCTTTTCGGGTCGCGGGGTATCAAAAAGAAAATAAAGGGAGCCTTTTCTTCTATTTAGGTTTAAATTTTTAAGAAACATTGCAACTTTAAAAGAGAAGAGCCACAACTTTGCAACTTTATGTGGAAATCTTGAAAACATTACAACTTTAGGAGAAAAACTTGGCTACTTTATGAGGGAAAAAAAAGGCAAAATCGTGAGAGACAAGTCATACATCTTTGGGCGACGAGTTAAATATTTAAGAGCAAAGATCATTTCTACAGGAAGCTAGGGTTGGTTCATGTACTCACCCCTCTTGAAAATGACACAACTCGTAATATTCTGAAACAATTTCCCAAAAACAAGTTTGTCATAAGACAACATATCAGCGGGGCAGGAAATAAAGCGCCTACATTCTAGCAGTCTTCCAAAAACATCTGCTGAGAATGTTCTGTGACAGAATACGAATGATGCACAAGATTGACAGGAGGTCAGTCAAACTCTTTCTGTTCTCGACTCTCAGAAAATGTCTTTGATGGTTTGTAACGAGATTCCTCAAAAGTATGGAGTCACCCTGGGACTTCTGCTCCAATCTTTGCCGCAATCCAAATACGACAAAACAGTGAACAGTTACAGGTTCCCAAGAAACAACATGCATTTGAAGCTGTGTCCTTTTTAAAATCTAGATTCTTTTTCTAAATCTAGATTAAAGGAGAGAAGTGAGATAACTTAAAAAAAAAAAAAAAACAGAAAAAATTGAATGCATGAAAATGAGGTCATTACTCCAACAAGCCTGGGAATATTAGAATACGGTGTGAAAAAGTGTTTACCCCCTTCCTGATTTCTCATTTTTTTTGTATGTTTGTCACACCTTCATACTGAAGAATGATTTATTGTGTGAGCAGCAATATGGGTTCAGACACAAGAGGACAACTGCATATGCCCTAATGGAATTTACAGAAAAAATATCAACAGCCATTGAAAATAAAGAGTATTCAGTTGGAGTATTCCTAGATCTTAAAAAAGCATTTGATACAGTAGATCACAATTTATTATTAAAGAAACTACAAAATTGTGGTATTAGAGGGGTAGCACTGTCCTGGTTAAGTAGTTACTTAAAGAATAGATATCAGTATGTATGTGTTAGCAACAAAAATTCAGAGTTACTGAAGGTCACCTGTGGAGTCCCACAGGGTTCAGTTTTGGGACCATTATTATTCAATATGTATATAAACGATATATGTAAAGTTTCAGAAAAAATGGACTTAATATTGTTTGCCGATGACACTAATCTGCTATGCAGCGGAAACAATTTGGAACAACTTCTGGATACACTCGGAAAGGAATTAGGAAAGCTTAAACTGTGGTTTGATTCAAACAAATTAATGCTCAATTTAAGTAAGACAAAATTTATAGTCTTTAACAACCATCACAACAACCCAGTACCCAAACTCAGTGTAAATGGTGTAGAGATTGAAAGGGCATCTGAGACTAAATTTCTTGGAGTAATAATTGATAACAAACTGTGTTGGAAGTCACATATTAATTATATTAAAGGTAAAGTATCCAAATCAATTGCAATATTACACAGAGTGAAATATTTGCTGAATCAACCCACACTATACACCTTGTATCATTCATTAATACTCCCATACATGACATATTGTAATGAAGTATGGGGAAATACATATAAAACAAACATATATCCACTCTTTATGCTTCAAAAGAGAGCTATTAGAATAATCAACAAAGCAGCTTACAGGGAACCAACAAACCCACTTTTTCTTAAACAAAAAACTCTCAAGTTGAAAGATCTGGTTGACTTTAAAACCGCAATAATAATGTTCAAAGTGAAGAATTTATCACTGCCCGCAAATATCCAAAAGTTGTTCCAAACAAGGGAGAAACGATATCACTTCAGAGGAACATGTATATTTCAAAAGCCTACAGTGAGAACAACCACCAAGCAACACTGTATTTCAGTGCAAGGAGTCAGATTATGGAACGATTTTGGACCTGAATTAAAATCATGTACAACGCTTGGACAATTTAAACAAAAACTAAAGGAAGAAATACTCCAAACATATTTACAAGATGACATGTAAACTCACATAAGGATTGACATTTCCAGCCTGTGTTGTGTTGTAGCTTAGTTTTTTTTTTTTTCTTTTTTCTCTGTGACATTTTGTCTTAGATTTGTTTTTGAATAGTAACCGCTTAACTTAGCCTAGCTTAGTTTTCTTTTTTCTCTCAGTCACATTTTGTCTTAGCTTTGTTTTAAACTGTAATCGCTCTTGTCTTGTTTTCTCTTTTTTCTCTTTTGAATTCTTGGATGGAATATGGGTGGGCAATATAAGCTGCAGCTTCAGCCATCACCCATTTCGGATAACTCACGTGGAATTGTATAGTAGGAGGAGTCTTTGTCTAATTTGACCTTGTTGTTATACAGTTTCTTTTAACCTGTACTGTACTATCCGAAATAAATTCATTCATTCATTCATTCATGTGTGTATGTGTGTACACTTAAATGTTTCAGATCATCAAACAAATTTAAATATTAGACAAAGATAACACAAGTAAACACAAAATGCAGTTTTTAAATGAAGCTGTTTATTATTAAGGGGAAAAAAAAAATCCAAACCTACATGGCTCTGTGTGAAAAAGTGATTGCCCCTCTCTGTTAAAACATAAATTTAACTGTGGTTTATCACATCTTTGGAAATCTGAGTTCAATTTCTCTAGCCATACCCAGGCCTGTCACTTAAATAGGACCTGCCTGACAAAGTGAAGTAGACCAAAAGATCCTCAAAAACTAGACATCATGCTGCAATCCAAAGAAATTCAGGAACAAAGGAGAAACAAAGTAATTGAGATCTATCAGTCTGGAAAAGGTTATAAAGCCATTTCTAAAGCTTTGGGACTCCAGCAAACCACAGTGATGGCCATTATCCACAAATGACAAAAACATGGAACAGTGGTGAACCTTCCCAGGAATGGCCAGCCGACCAAAATTACCCCAAGAGCGCAGCGACGACTCTTTCAAGAGGTCACAAAATACCCCACAAAAACATCCAAAGAACTGCAGGCCTCGCTTGCCTCAGTTAAGGTCAATGTTCATGACTCCACCATAAGAAAGAGACTGGGCAAAAATGGCCTGCATGGCAGAGTTCCAAGACGAAAACCACTGCTGAGCAAAAAGAACATAAAGGCTCGTCTCAGTTTTGCCAGAAAACATCTTGATGATCCCCAAGACTTTTGGGAAAATACTCTGTGGACTGACGAGACAAAAGTTGAACTTTTTGGAAGGTGTGGTTCCCATTACATCCGGCGTAAAAGTAACACAGCATTTCAGAAAAGGAACATCATACCAACAGTAAAATATGGTGGTGGTAGTGTGATGGTCTGGGGCTGTTTTGTTGCTTCAAGACCTGGAAGACTTACTGTGGTAAATGGAACCGTGAATTCTGCTGTCTACCAATAAATCCTTAAGGAGAATGTCCGGCCATCTGTTTGTGACCTCAAGCTGAAGCACACTTGAGTTCTGCAGCAGGACAATAATCCAAAACACACCAACAAGACCACCTCTGAATGGCTTAAGAAAAACGAAATAAGACTTTGGAGTGGCCTAGTCAAAGTCCTGACCTGAATCTGATTGAGATGTTGTGGCACAACCTTAAAAAGGCCGTTCATGCTTGAAAACCCTCCAGTGTGGTTGAATTACAACAATTCTGCAAAGATGAGTGAGCCAAAATTCCTCCACAGTGCTGTAAAAGACTCACTGCCAGTTATCACAAATGCTTGATTGCAGTTGTTGCTGCTAAGGGTGACCCAAACAGTTATTAGGTTTAGGGGGCAATCATGTTTTCACACAGGGCCATGCAGATTTGGATTTTTTTCCCCTTAATAATAACACCTTCATTTAAAAACTGCATTTTGTGTTTACTTGTGTTATCTTTGTCAAATATTTAAATTTGTTTGATGATCTGAAACATTTAAGTGTGACAAACATACAAAAAAAATGAGAAATCAGGAAGGGGGCAAACACTTTTGCACACCACTGTATATTGTAACTGTAAATTAAATCCAAATGTGGTTTCTGAGCAGAGGAGGTTTTAATGAGGGACAGATTTCATTTAAAACAGGGCTTAGCAACCTTCACACAATGGAAAACAGCCCATTTAAGCAGGTTGTGGCCAAAAAAAAAGTGTGTGGAGCTGCAAAATATATTAGCGCTTTTAGATGAGTTCAGACCAAATGCAAAAGTGTGAATTATTCAGGTGGCGCAACTGCATGTTAACTCAATGTAAACATCAACTAGATGTGAATTTGTGTCTGAGCGAGCTGCAGAGGGGCAGGGTTGCCTTCATAACTGCTGCAGCCTCTTTCTACCTGTTGTGGAAATCCCAAAGACGCCGTAATGTTTAAGTTTACAATGTTATCCGGTGGGGCGCACAGCTGGGAAACTGTCACTGCCTCCTCCAGAAACTGCACCTGGATGATGGTTGTTTACACTGTTAGCCCTCATTAGCATATCCATAGCAGGAGTACGTGGGTGGATACACACCAGACACTCCATTTCAGCTCCAGAGCTCCCGTTCCATCAGTCTGCAGGTGAGTATCAGTCTCATTTTCAAACTAGTTTACTGTCCAGCACTGATACTTTTACTCTGGTGACGGCAGAATCTCAAGGCTGATTACTAGCTATAGCTACCAAATCCCTTGGTCGCAAATGCGTGTGTATTGGCATGTTTAAATTGAGTTAACATGTCTTCACACCATATGAAAAAATTGCTTTGAATGCACCATTAGAATAAAGGTAAGTATGAAAAACACCCTGTGATGGACTGACGATCTGTCCAGGGTATACCCTGCCTCCTGCCCAAAGATGCAAAGATAGGCTCCAGCCCCGTGACCCAAAAAGGATTAAGCGGTAGAAGATGGATGGAAAGATGGACAAAAAAAAACACCTGCCAATATTAGTCATAATTAGTCAATATTAGTCATAATTAGTCAATATTAGTCAAAATGCTAATTTTGTTTTAATTTTCTTGTAAATTTGCAGCCCCCCCCCCCCACACACACACAAAAAAGTCAGCAATTATAGGCTTTCAACTTTTTCCTCATTATTTTACCCCCCCCCCCCCCCCCACCGGGCAAATTAGGATTTTCCACATAAATTTGGGACATTTTTATTAAACATTTTTATTTTAAATTTCCCATTTTTGCAATATTTCTGTTGTGTTTTGGTCAAATCTAAGGGGAACCACTGGTTGCAGACCCCTTCTTTAAACAACAGAAAATCCCAGCGTGGCTGAGCCCAATCATTACCGAATGTCACCGCACTCCAAGAAAATTAAACTTTTGCAACAAATCTGTGAAATGTCACATCTGCATTTCATTTAAAAGTGGACCGACAGAGTTAAAGAATGCCTCAGGAATGTCTTCCATTTTCACATTAAATCCAATGGCAACAATAACAATGGCAACAATAATTCTAATTAAATTCCAAACAACAAATAAACAACTGATAATTACCATGACATAAATCTCCAAAGATCCAGATGGAGAAGCCACAGCTGCACATTTCTCAAAAGGACTGACTTCACATTCCCTCTCTTGTCCAACTGTTAGCTGAGACCAGCTACTAATTAACGCGACGTAATAATGGAGGACCAGTGCAACCAACAGCAAACCTTTCTGGGTTTTGCTTTTGGGAGTTATTTTTTTGCACTGAGTTTTGGGAGAACTAATCAGCCAATCAGGCATCGGTTGTTCTTTGCTGCTACTCCACAATGTGAAATATGTGTGTGTGTGTGATAGTGGGAGACAAAGAAAGCCGCTCCAATGTGGAGCCACCTTTCCTGTGCCATCTTTGACAAATGGCTCGTCCTTTTCAAGAGCAGTCAGCTGCAATAGACATCAAACTTCCCCGCACTGAAAACAGAGGGGCCAGCCCAGCCTCGTCTATTCACTGTGCCACTGAGAGCTGCCTAAACTGCCCGTCTGGTTACAAATGCTGCACTTGTGCCCCGCCTGTACACAATGTAGGCCAATGTCTGCCAGGGCCGTCAATAACAAGCCATAGCAGCGCAGTGGGGGGGGGGGGCGGAGGGGGCTCAGCAATCAGCACATCGATTGCACTAAAGTCGAGAACAACTTTGTCTGAATGATTACAGTGGTTAGACATGAAGTAGACCATCGTTTATACAGTGTACAGCTTATAGATTATTAGAAACTTGGAATGGGCCTATGAGCAGCAAACATGCAAACATTAACGGTCCAATGTGTGCTTGTGGGTTTTGACATTTTAAAAATATCTAAACCTCTCCTTACTGAGGAATATTTATATTTTTACATTTTGGCAGAAGAGCCAGAAGTCTGTATAGCTCTTCTGGGCTCCTTTTTCCTACATCACTGACACATAACCTGGTCTTCAGTTACAATCCATCACCGTGCTGCTGGCTTAGCCATGATCCAGTACCCGCCCAGAATTTCTTAGCCCAAATGGTTAGCTTCAGGACTGACAGTGCTATTACAGAGTTAGCTTACTAAGCACGGTTTTTGTTACGATTTTCTTTAAATTCGAGTCACTCTACTAGACATCCTTGTTGCCACCTGGTTCACTAATCCACAGTCAATATATAATATTCTGGCTTATTTTGTTACATTTTTTGCTGTGACAGTTAGTAGATCAGACTGTTAATATTAGTTTCAGGCTAAAAGGTCCAGCGTTAGCTTAACAGTTGGATCAGGGCTGATTTTGAGTGCCATTTTCCAAAAATTCAATCCACCTTCAGTAGACATCCTTGTGCATCTACCAACACCTGATCCTATAGGTCATTCATAGATGGTGTTTTAGCTTATTTTACTATAGTTTACAGTGTTGCCAACTCCTCAGTAAGGAAAGTAGTTACTGGCTGTCCTAAAAGTCACCAGAAGTCACTAAATGATATCATCACCTAATTTGCATAATTGTTCATTTGCATGTAATTGTAATGGCTGCTATAGGAGAGAAGAAGAATATCGTGGGAGAGACAAAAAGCAAAAAAAACCAAAACACCATAAATGTGTTTCGAACTACAAATTAACTTTCTTCTGTTGATTCTTGGTTTGTTTATTTCAATTTTTTGTTTGTGTTTAAAGCTGGGGTGTCCAATCATGTGCCATGGAGGGCCAAGACCCTGCAGGCTCTCTCTTTTACCCAGTCTCTTCAGCAGGTGTTTTCACTTATCAGCAATCAGTGAGAAGAAATTCAGTGGAATCTGCTGTTGAAGACGCTGGTTGGAGGTAAAGCCTGCAGGGTCTTGGCCCTCCATGGCACATGATTGGACACCCCGTGTTTAAAGGTTAAATATTGTAACTGATTGTTTTTATAAGTGCTGCCATCTTGGCCAGGGCACCACTGTAAAAGAAGTCCTTACCTCAATTGGTTTTATCCCTGGTAAAATGAAGGTTAAAAAAATAAAATTTTTGTCATTTAAATAGGCCATCACTTCTCAAAATAACTTCATGACTTTAATGCTTTGTCTAGACCAGGGGTGGGCAGTGAGGGCCATTCCACTGCAGGTTTTCTGTTCCGCCCAGTCTCTTCTGCAGGTGTATGCTCTGATCAACTTCAAGGATTGCTAATCAGTGAAAACACCTGCTGAAGAGACTGAGTGGAACAGAAAACCTGCAGTGGAATGGCCCTCCATGGCACATGATTGCCCACCCCTGGTCTAGACCCACATTACATAAATCAGTTTGGTTCTGCATTGTTAAATGTTAGAATATCAAATGACTTGTTATGTGAGGTGGAATTGCTAGCTCTATGTCCATCCCTCCTCCTTTATACAGGCTTGGGACAGTACAGGCAGTATGCCCGCGTATCATACCAGCTTCTACCTCAGCTTCTGTGTGGACAAATCCGTTCCCACCAAGACCATACGGCGTCACTCAAACAACAAACCCTGGATCAACCCTGAGATAAAAACACTTCTGAGAGAGAAGAAGAGGATCTTCAGGTCGGGGAACAGGGAGATGCTGAAGTCCGTACAGAGGGAGCTGAGGAGAAAGATCAGAGAAGGCAAGGACAGCTTCAGGAAGAAGATGGAGGACAAGCTGCAACAGAGCGACATCAGCGGGGTCTGGAGAAACCTCAAAACCATCTCGGGGCTCCAGAATACCTCCCCCCAGGCCACGGGGGGCAGGGAGTGGGCGAACAACCTGAATCTGTTTTTCAATAGATTTGACCAACCGCCCTCCCCCCTGTCTGCACAACAACCACTGCTGCCTCTAAGAAATCAAGTCCTGCTACCCACTCCCCACTCCACCGACACCGCCCCCACTCCCAACACACAGCCCCCCATCCTGACCCTGACCAAGACCCAGGTGAGGACGGAGCTGAGGAAGATCAAGGCGAGGAAGGCGTCGGGACCGGACGGCATCAGCGCAAAGCTCCTCAAGTCCTGTGCAGACCAGCTGTGTGGGATTGTGACATATATCTTCAACATGAGCCTGAAACTGGGGAGGGTACCACAGCTGTGGAAAACATCTTGTGTGGTACCTGTACCAAAAACTTCCCACCCCAAAGACCTGAACAGCTTCAGACCGGTGGCCTTGACGTCCCACTTGATGAAGACCCTGGAGAGACTGCTCCTTGCTCATCTCCGCCCCCTGGTGGAACCAGCGATGGATCCACTCCAGTTCGCCTACCAGCATGGCATTGGGGTGGAGGATGCGGTGATCTTCCTCCTTCACCGTTCTCTGTCCCACCTGGAGAAGCCCGGGAATATGGTGAGGATCATGTTCTTTGACTTCTCCAGTGCTTTCAACACCATCCAACCGATGATCCTGAAGGTCAAGCTGCTGCGCGCAGGGGTGGACCAGCACCTGTCATCATGGATCCTGGACTACCTCACGAACCGGCCTCAGTTTGTGAGAACCCGGGACTGTGTTTCCGACACGATCATCAGTAGCACGGGGGCCCCCCAGGGAACGGTACTGGCCCCCTTCCTGTTCACTCTTTATACTGCGGACTTCTCACACAACACAACACATTGCCATCTACAGAAGTTCTCTGATGACTCTGCGATCGTTGGTCTCATCTCCAGCGGAGATGAAGCTGAGTACAGAGGGCTTATCCAGGACTTTGTGGACTGGTGCCATCGGAACTGCCTCCAGATCAACGCGAGGAAAACTAAGGAGCTGGTGGTGGACTGCCGCAGGCATGGGCAGCCCCTCACAGCACCAGTAAATATACAGGGAACAGACATCGAGATGGTGACATCCTACAAGTACCTGGGTATTCATCTGAACAATAAACTAGACTGGTCACACAATACTGACGCACTCTACAAGAAGGGACAGCGCAGGCTGTTCCTGCTGAGGAGACTCAGGTCTTTTGGTGTACAAGGGGCGCTGCTGAAGTCATTCTATGACACGGTGGTGGCATCAGCCATCACTTTTGGAGTGGTCTGCTGGGGCAGTGGCATTACTGCAGCCGATAGGAAGAGACTGAACAAACTGATTAAGAAAGCTAGCTCTGTCCTGGGGCAACGCCTTGATCCGATGGAGGAGATAGGAGAGAGAAGGACGGTGGCTAAACTGTCATCTCTGCTGGAGTCCGAGTTCCACCCTATGCAGGACATACTGGATGCACTGAGGAGCTCATTTAGCAGCAGACTACATCATCCCAGGTGCACAACCGAGAGGTTTCGTAGGTCCTTCCTACCAACGGCTGTCAGACTGTACAACCTAAGCAGGGCTGCTCGCAGAGATAGCAAAAAGACGTAACAAACTAATAGTTTTTTGAATGCAAAAGATGCAATAGACTTACACAATGGTCCTCTCCGGCATACAACTAGGAACATACCGGTCGCTATGGAGGGTGAGAATATGTATGGGCACATAATCATACCATGTAGGATAACTAAATAGACGGTTATGCTGTTTCATCCCACCTAGCAACAATGCTCTGCACTGTGTGTGTTTATATATTTACATATTTATTCCATCTAGCTACAATGCTCTGCACTGGGTGTGTTTATATTTATATATCTATATATTTATTCCATCTAGCTACAATGCTCAGCACTGGGTGTGTTTATATTTATATATCTATATATTTATTCCATCTAGCTACAATGCTCCGCACTGTGTTTTTATATATCTACATATTATTCCATCTAGCTACATTGCTCCGCACTGTGTGTGTTTATATACTTGCATATTTATTCCACCTAGCTGCAATGCTCCGTACTGTGGGTGTTTATATATTTACATATTTATTCCATCTAGCTACAATGCTCTGCACTGTGTGTTCATATATTCATATATTTATTCCATCCAGCTACAATGCTCTGCACTGTGTGTCTGTGTGTATATATATATTTTATAGTAATATGTACATATGTATATTAGCTGCTCTTGCTTGCTTGTTTTTTTTCTTGCCTTCTGATTGTTGCTCTGAGTGTTGTTATCCCTGTGCTGTTGCAATCCTGGAATTTCCCCGTTGTGGGACTAATAAAGGCTTATCTTATCTTATCTTATCTTATCATCTCCAATACATGGAATAAAAACCTCTCCAATAAACAGCTTCCTGTAAAACAAAATGGGACTGGCGGGGGCGAGGGGGAGTAGGTGCATGCACAATTCATTTGCAGTCTGGATGCGAGTGGCGTGGGTCTCCTCTCTAACTGCAGCTAACTGCTGCATGAGGCTACTGTGAGACTGTCTGTGAGTGCTTTGGGATGGGGAGAGGCTCATGGTAGCACCTGCTGCTTGTTGAGGACAGTAACTGCAGACTAAAGGTGCGTTCACACCAAACGCAAGGCGCAAATTTTTCGCGTGGCACGATTACATTATAACTCAATGTAAACACGCGAACAGACATGAATCCCCCTTCTGAGCGAGATGCAGACAGGTGAAGTTTCCTTTAAAACGTCTGCTGCTCCCAAAATAACGCCATGCTTATGTATACATTACCCGACCGGGGGCTCACCTGAAAATGTTGTCTCAAGCCTCCAAAAGTTCACAAGATGAGGGGTGTCTACATTGCTAGCTTGTCCATGACAGGAAACTGTGGGTAAAATAACAATGACATCCCGATTCAGCAGAAGGGCTCCCAGTCCTCCTGAGTCTCCAGGTGAGTGAGTCAAATTTTCAAACTAGTTTACTCTGCAATGGTGATACCTTTACTCTGGTTGACGACAGAATCTCAAAGCTAGCAGCTAGCTAGCTAGCTAGCCTAGGATGTGAACATGCGACTGCGCAAATTTGCACGTACACGCGTCTTTCCATTGACTTTGTATGGATTCACGCCACCCATTTGCATTTGGTGTGAACGCACCTTAAGAGCAATAGAGCTTTCACGTCAGAGTCTCCAAAACACCAGAAAAATCTCCAATAACACCAGAAAAAGTCGCTAGATTTGTTGCTAGTCGCTTTTGACAAAAAAAAGTCACCAAGAGGAGTTGAAAAGTCACTAGATTTAGTGAGAAAGTCGCCAAGTTGACAACACTGAGTTTATTATTGATAATCATGGACATCTGGGACTTTCACTGTTCTGGTTGCTTAGCAACAAGGGGCCAATGAAAACAACCACCATTACTGTAATGTGGACTGCTAGCGAGGAGATTTATCAGGATAGTTTTTCATCTCTGTTGACGGCATTTGTGAAGATCCAGATAGGCTATCTTTGAAACAAGATAAATTACACTTTCAAGGTAATTCTTGAGTATTTTATGTGATCTGTGGAGCTGCATGGTGATAGGTATCAGTCTGGAAAATGCTAGTGAGCTTGGCGGGTCGCAAGGTTAAATTAGCATTGCTGGTATGTGTCACTGCATCTCACCCCCATGCTACTTCAGATCACAACAAAAGAGATTATCTGAATTCACGCCATACAGACTATAACACAACCAAATGGTTAGCATTCAAAAAGCTGAAAAAACCCATGATCAAATTGTTAGCACTGTGCAGCTAATGTTAGCCCACCACGTTAGCTAAACTTTTTACACAAGAGCTGGTTGATGATAGCCATAGAGCCCATCTACCATTCAATGCAGTCTCCTCTTTGGTATTAAATTAAGCAAATGGCCAGTTAAGAGTACGGTTGCATTTGGTTAGAATCAGTTAACAGATCCCAGGCCTGCTTTTGTTGCAAACAAAGCTAACCAGCTAGTTTAGTAAGGCTAGCTGAATTAGCCAACGAATATTCAACCGTATGTGTAACCCCCTTTGGCTGCCTCATTCTCTCCATGAAGAGCACTCAGCCACTTTTCTCTTCATTCAGGCTCTAAATGTCTCTTTGGCAGCTCAAAAAAAATGACACTGGTTTGTCTTCCTTCAAACTTTGGTTTTGACAACCTAGAGTGATGCAATTTTGTGGCACACTTCATGGCAAAAACATTAATTTTAGTGGAGCTTCCCTCTCACAGTGTGTTTTCATGACTGCTAGGAATTTTCATTGTCTCCAATATGGCCGCCGTATTGCTATATGCTTGTGGTGTCACGCTGCGGTTATCAATACTCTGACAGGACCGAAGGTGGGTAGCTGTCAGTAACATTTTCCCTTTCACTCATTCATGGTTGTTCTTATGCTTACTGTACTTCAGGGACTGGTCATATCTCAATGATCACTGAAATCCCACACCTCTGCCCACCAGTGATGCTTCATTTCATTCATTCTTTTCACCAATTTTACTTTAGTTAGCGCAGACTGCGTTTGCTACCAGAGCAATTAGCTAGCCAGCTAACATTAGCAATATGGTGTCAACAAAAGACTCAGTGATGAAAGAGGGGGGTGGAGTCAGTTGGGACTATGAGAATTTAAAGAGACATAGATTGATTGAAATTGTCATGAGCCGAGAGCTGGAGGTTTCCACCAGGCTTGGTCTCGGCTTTTTCCTTGTATTTACATATTTGTTGTATTTTGTGCTTTTTGGGTTTCTGTTATTCTTTCACTGTTTTTCATTTTCCTTTTTATGTATTAGTTTTGTTATGCTCTTATTCTGTATTAATTGGTATTTATTTCTCAGTTTGAACTTTATATTCCTTATTGTTGTGGTTGACAGCTGTCAGTAGCTTTTCCTGGTTTGTGCTCCGTGTGGGCGTAGCCCCTGTCAGCTGTCAGCCAGTCACTCCCCTCTCATTGCCCCCAGCTGGTCCAATTATCAATCATTGTTTCCTTCTGCCCGCTCATGTGACCCACACCTGTCACTACTTGTGTAATTTGTTTGCTAATCCTATTTAAGGGTAGTTGCTTTCGTTTTCCATCGCCGCTGTCTTGATCATGTTTCTCTTCATCTCCATCAGAGCCCTGTCCTCGCTCTGGTGTGCCGTATCAGTAAGTTTGCTCACTCATTTGTATTTTGTGTTAAGAGCACTGTGTTGAACTTTATGTTTGTTGCTTTTTCAATTAAACTCACAAACTCACAGTTCAGCACGTGGGTCTCACCTCTCTGCCCTGAAAGGCAATTCATGTCTGAAATAAGTCATTCTGGGGAAGGCTATAAAATTGTGCTGCAATAATTAAACCCTCTTGTATTTTGACCAAAACATGTCACATACATGTGGAAATACATGTGGAAAATGTGCACTACATGTCTACTTTAACAGATAATTTCACCCATAAAAAGTTATGTGGGTCTATTGATGGTTATATGTTACTAACCTCCACCAAAAGGTGCCCAAATGACCCTGCGGATTGTCTTCACCCAGTCCTCCATGTCATTCTGGGTGCTGGCCATAAGAAGGTAGGTCTCATGGTTGGCTGTCATCCGCTCTCTGTCTCCACCTGCAAAAAAAAAGGCATAGTGAGAAAACTTCCATTTTAAGGCTGGTATTGTACTGAATTGAGCTGATCTCTTCTATTAGGGAACATGAAGAAAAATGTAGTCCATTCGCCTCATTTATTTATGTAAATTAATGCAGCTCAGACTCTCCGCCAACATCCATGTATCTAAACCAAGGTTTCCAGCATTAAAGACACCACCTTAAAACAAAACTTGCCAGATATTGATCCAAATCTGCAGTTACTCAAAGATACAGAATGTACAACACAAAAATTTTCAAAAGCTTATATGCAACACAGAATACTTTTCTTGGTCCAGAACTCCCAGCATTTCGGATGGTAATGCACTCATTCATTTCAATTTTTATTGTAACCAACACCAAACACAGGGAGTGTAGCTTTATAAGAAAGGCATGAATAAAATGGATCTTCTTCTTTTCACTGTTTACGTGAACATCATATTCAGCGGAAGGTGTTTAAATGCACAGCTGCTACGGAAATATTTCCGTTTATTTGTTGCTTATCAGTCATATTCTGAATAAAGATTCAAAGATTTTATTTGTCAATACTACTATACGTACAGGACATGGAGGAGAATTGAAATGGTGTTTCTCTCTTCAGTGGTGTGAGCAACATTACAAAAAAAAAGGAACAGGGCTAAATAAACCAGCTACACCACTCGTGATAGCAGCTTCATGATGTAAGAGTGTTCTTTTCTGACAATAATTCCCATCCAAACACTTCATAATATTCATTTCTCTCAATATAAGTAAGATGTGTGATTTTTCTCACTCTGCCCAAAAACGACACCCTTCTTAGCAGGAGCCATGTTGCTTTTGTTAACACATGCAAGTGTAACAATCATAAAGCAGGATGTTCATCATTCATTCATTCACCAGGATGTGATGCTTGGTAATACTACTTAATAGTGCTGGGAATATTAATGCATTGACGTAATTAATTATGGTAGTACAATTAGTGGAATAAATTTTTTTATGCAAATGAATGCCCCCATGACACATCCTGTTATAGCGGAACTCTCGGACCAGACATTTTACCTGTCCAGACAGTCTTTGGCGCTGCACACACTGCTACGTGTAAACTGCTCATTTTATTTAATTCTGGGTGTTCAAATCAGTTTGCGGGAGTATCATAGTCATACTATGTGGACACAAGTGGGCTCATCAACTGCAGGAGGGACCATGGGGGTCCGGTGAAATCTGGATTAGGTGACGGTCGAAGACAGAGGCCTTGGCGGTCTGATCTCTGGCTTTCGAAACTGGCTTTTGGGATGCGGAATGTCACCTCTCTGGTGGGGAAGGAGCCTGAGGTGGTGCATGAGGTTGAGCGATACTGGCTAGATATAGTTGGGCTCACCTCAACGCACAGCTCCGGTTCTGGAACCAGTCTCCTGGAGAGTAGCTGGAGCTTGGTCTACTCTGGAGTTGCCCTGGGCAGGAGGCGACGAGCAGGGGTGGGTATTCTTGTATCCCCCGCCTTGCTGCCTTGACATTGGAGTTCTCGCCAGAGGACGAAAGGGTTGTTTCCCTGTGCCTTCGGAGAGGGAAACAGGTCCTGACCTTCATTTGTGCCTATGCACCAAATGATGGCTCAGAGTACCCACTCTTTTTGGAGTCTCTGACTGGGGTGCTGGAGAGTGCTCCTCTTGGAGACTCCATTGTCCTACTGGGGGACTTCAATGCGCACGTGGACAGTGAAACCTTTAGGGGCATGATTGGGAGGAACGACCTGCCCAATCTGAACCCGAGTGGTGTTCAGTTACTGGACTTCTGTGCCAACCACAGTTCGTCCATAACAAACACCATGTTCAAGCATAAGGGTGTTCATATGTGCACCTGGCACCAGGACACCCTAGGTCGCAGGTCGATGATCGATTTTGTTATCGTGTCATCAGACCTGCGACCATATGTCTTGGACACTCGTGTAAAGAGAGGTGCAGAGCTGTCAACTGATCACCACCTGGTGGTGAGTTGGATCCGATGGCAGCTGTGGGTGGATTTTGGTGAGGCCATGGAACAAGGCTTTTGGTCGGCCTCAAAGAAATTCTGGCAAACTGTCCGGCGGGTCAGGAGGGGGAAGCAACTCCTTGTCCACATTGTGTATGGTGAGGACGGGCCACTGCTGACTTCGACTGGGGACATCGTCGGGCGGTGGAAGGAATACTTCCAGGATCTCCTCAATCCCACTGACACGTATTCCACAAAGGAAGCAGGGCTTAAGGACAAGAGGGACGACTTGCCCATCACAGGGACTGAGGTCGCCAAAGTGGTTAAAAAACTCTTTGGTGGCTGGGCCTGGGGGTGGATGAGATTTGCCCTGAGGACCTCAAGGCCCTGGATGTTGTAGGGCTGTCATGGTTGACACGCCTCTGCAGCATTGTGTGGAGGTCGGGGACAGTCCCTTTGGCATGGCAAACTTAGGTGGTGGTTCCTCTCTTCAAGAAGGGGGATTGGAGGGTGTATTCCAATTTTAGGGGGATCACACTGCTCAGCCTCCCTTGGAAGGTCTATGCCAGGGTACTGGAGAAGAGAGTCCGACCGCCCGTCGAACTTCAGATCCAGGAGGAGCAATGTAGTTTTCGTCCTGGCCATGGTACATCAGACCAACTCTTTACGCTCTCGAGAATCCTCGAGGGTTCATGGGAGTTTTCACAACCAGTTCACATGTGTTTTGTGGACTTGAAGAAAGCATTCGACCACGTCCCTTGTGGTCTCTTGTGGGGGGTGCTGCGGGAGTATGAAGTATCGGGCTAGTAGTTACGAGCTATCCAGTCCCTATATGACCGTTGCAAGACTTTGGTTCATATTGCCAACACCCAGTCGGACTCATTTCCAGTGAGAGTTGGACTCCGCCAGGGCTGCCCTATGTCACCAATCCTGTTCATAATTTTTATGGACAGGATTTCTAGGCGCAGCCTAGGAGCGGAGGGTGTCATGTTAGGTGACCACAGGATCTCATCTCTGCTGTTTGCAGATGATATCGTCCTGTTGGCTTCACTGAGCAATGACCTACAGATCTTGCTGGGACGGTTTGCTACTGAGTGTGAAGCGGCTGGGATGAGAATCAGCACCTCCAAATCCGAGTCCATGGTCCTCAGACGGAAAAGGGTGGATTGCCCTCTTCGGGTTGGGGACAAGCTCCTGCCCCGAGTGGAGGAGTTTAAGTATCTTGGGGTCTCATTCATAAGTAAGGGGAGAATGAAGTGAGAGACTGACAGACAGATCGGAGCAGGATCTGCAGTGATGCTGACATTGTACCGGTCTGTTGTGGTGAAGAGGGAGCTGAGCTCTAAAGCAAAGCTGTCGAATTACTGGTCAGTCTACGTTCCTACCCTCACCTACCGTTGCCTTTGGGTAATGACCAAAAGAATGAGATCACGGATACAAGCGGCTGAAATGAGGTTTCTCCATAGGATTGCTGGACTCATCTTTAGAGATAGGGTGAGGAGCTCAGTCATCCGGGAGAGACTCAGAGTAGAATCGCTGCTCCTCCATATCGAAAGGAGCCAATTGAGTTGGTTTGGGCATCTGATCAGGATGCCTCCTGGGCACCTCCCACTTGAGGTGTTCTGGGCATGTCCATCTGGGAGGAGACCCCAGGGCAGATGCAAGACATGCTGGAGAGACTCTGGCTGTGTTCGAAATGTTCACTACCTCCCCATATAGTGTACTATATAGTGAATCAGCCATTTTGTAGTGCTGTTCGAAATCTTAACTGAAAATTTCATTCACTGTATAGTATACTCAAAATATCCCACAATGCATTTTGAAAAGTAGTATACAACGGATGGTCACTACATTAGCCAATATATCCCATAATGCAATGTGCAGCAAACAGAGCAGTGAGAGGAGACCTTCACATCACAACATAAACTACCTTAAGGTATTTATATTTATTAATTCAGCAAAAATGATTGAATTTAACACATATTTACTACAAATTACATGCAGGAATTCATTTTTTTTTACCACCGTTAGTCTGTTATGTTTTACTGTCTCACCATGATGACGTCATTAACCGCGCCATGAAAACAAGCCCAGTATTGTCCGAAAGCTGTTAATTTTATTGTTATATTGAGTTTACTATGTAGTCCACTATATCTAAATTCACTATATAGCGAGTAGGGAGGGAGGGAGGGAGTGAACATTCCAAACACAGCCTATGTTTCCCAGCTGGCTTGGGAACATCTTGGTATCCTCTCTGAAGAGGTGGAGCAGGTGGCCGGGGAGAGGGAAGTCTGGGCTTCTCTGCTTGAGCTGCTGCCTCTGCGACCCGGACCCCCGGAAAAGCGGTAGAAAATGGATGGAAGGATGGAGACTACACTGGTGTCCTCTTCCATTTATGTCTGCATACTGTAAATATTGAAGTGTATGCAGTCTTTCCTTTTTGTTTTTATCGTGAACAATCTTTTTTTTTTCTGTTGTTTGAGACCAGAAAAAAGGAAAAAAAAACCCAAAACATTATAGGCCATATTAAACATAGTTGAGCAGGATAATGTATCTGCCTAAGCACAAAGTGTATTGCATAAGCTACACATTGAAGCAGTTGATTAACTACTAATCTACATGTGATGAGACAAATCTATTCCATTAATTCCATTCTACATACAGTCTGTGCTGTGAACGTCCGCGCTCACAAAGAATACACAAAAAAGCCCCACTATAGTAATTAACTTGATGCAACCTCCATATGTCTTTAAATAAATGGCAAATTTCTGTTGCACACATATGGCCCTGCTGCACTAATCATGATAAATGTTCATATCTGCAGGCATTGAGGTGGATCTGTATTCTGATCCAACCTGTGCGGCTAATGATGCACTCTGCTGCCATGTGATACCAGACAGGCTGGAGAGGAGCGTCTGGACCTGTTTCACAAAGCCAAACTCACTAGATCACTATGACAACAGGGATGTATCCAAAGCTCCGGTTTAGCCTGACAAAGATTAAATAAACATGGGGCGGCTCATAGAGTTTCATTGGGATGCACCTGGTCTAGTGTGCAGCTATTAAAGGACAACTGGAGAGTCAATCCTTCATGATTTTTGCTAGGGATCCTGCTCTGCTGATTGCATTCAAGAGTAAGAAGTGTTGCATCATGCATATTAATATGAATTATAGAACACAAAAAATGTCAATATTGTTGGTATAAACCTGAAACTGAAACAACAAAGTCAATGTAACTCGGTTTCTATGTAAAAAAAAAAAAACTGTGAGTGTGAAAGTGAATCAAATCCTTCAAGTCACAACAAATTGAGTAATGGCTGTATGATGGTGTGAGAGCAAGACTCTTTATTATTCTGAGCCAAACTTTTGACAGTTAGATTGATGGCCCCCCGTCAGTCTTGATGAGATCTCATTAGCAGGCGGCAGATGCCAGTGTTTGCCATGTCCGCACTGTCGGTACAACACAAAGGTTTCTTCACAAACTCAGACTGTGCAAACTCTGACAGCCAGCCAGAACATCTCAGTGGAGCATCAGTGCAAAGAAGATTCAGGTGAGGGAAAGCGCATGTTAAATCTAAGCATCTTTAAGACACTTTTAAGGCCACTTGTTCAAATTTAAGGGCCCCTTTACACTAGCAGAGATTGTTGGGTGACCAGTGAGATATCAAAAAATTGGCCTGATCTCTCAATGATCTCCTAAAGCCTGAGTCAAAACTTTGAGGAGACCGTGGTGACTATGGAGGTCACTGAAGATCATTGATAGATTAAAAAATTGGCCAGATCTCTCAGCGCTCTCTCAATGATCTCCACTTCTGTGTAAAGGGGTAAAAATTTTGACTCAGTCCAAAACAATCTCTCACCGATCACCAAAGGGAAGCGATCTCTCAATAAACGCTCAACAATCTCTCAAAGAACACTCAACAAACTCATCCATCTCCCAATGATCTCTCTGCAATCTCCGCTGTGGTCTTTCAGTGAACTCTGCTGGTCTTTCAATGAATGCCTAGTGATCCCTCACTGATCTCTTAGCCATCTTTACCTTCGGCTTTCATTGAAATATCATTGAGAGCTCATTGAAAGATCAATGAGATTACTGGCCACTCAGAAATCTCATCAATCTTCTGGTGACTGCTGAGAGATCATTGAAAGATCATTTGGAGATCTAGCCATTTTTTCATCGCTCAACAGTTTCTTGATCTCCACTCTGTGTAAAGTCGGGTTATGACCTCACAGCAAAACATACTTCAGTTTTGTCCAAATATTTACTAGAACTGAGATTGCTGCAATTTCATGAGCTATAAATCCAACTCGCTTTAAATTTACACTTTCCCTTAAAGAAGAAATTTACACTGTTACAAAACAATTAAGGCAATCAAGTAAAGAGTTAAAATGCAAACCTGAAACTGCTTTGAATTAATGCAAAAACAGTGAATTTGCAAAACGGAATACAAATTTTTTTTTTTTACCTTAAATTGCAAGAAAATATAGAATTTTTTTTTATTATCATATACTATATGTTAGATTTTTAACACCCTTAAGACACTGATTTTTTTTTTTAATTTTTGCTAAATGTCAAGACTTTTTAAGCACCCTGGGATGCCCATGCAGCATTAAAAAAATGTAATCTACTTCCTATCAACTGCTTTCATTCTAAACTGAAAATTTAACATTTCATTGAGAAATGTCTCACTGATCTGATTTCACATTGAGAGACTGTTGTAGAATAAAACTATAAGGGTGTTATTTGGGTTGTAAAATTACCATACACTCAGTGCAACCGCAATAAAGCTGTAATTAAATATTGTACAAATCTTCACAATATGGTCATTACAGCAGCAGATCCTGATATTCATCCAGCAATCATTAATCACTGTGAAAGCAGCAGATCAATGCTTGCAAGTTTTAAATCCGTATTTTCATCTGGGTTCAGGAATCAAGTAGGTACTTCATTTGGACTGCAGTCTGTAGTAGGTCTTCCTTCATCCCTAATCCAGTGACCACTCACTACCGGACTATCGATTGTCCTCGGAGCTCCCGTTAATTAACCTTTGCAGAAGTTGCATCCAACGCCGGCGTTTCTATCACTGTCAACAGGCTAAATCATATTGGAATCTACTCGAGAAAAGCCAAGAAGCAGTGCTGCTCACCTTGAAACATTCATAATATCATTTAATATTTCATCGACACAGCTGAAACGCGCGATCCTTCCGATTAGAGCAAAAATGAATCGATGCACTAACCGGTAATTGAGACGCTCACTCTGGCTCGCCACGTGGGAGTGTTTTTTCACCCCCCCCCCCTCCTTCAGCCAGTGAAAAAACGCTGCAGATTCACACCGTTTCCTCTGCCACACTGTGCTGCACGTGTCATTTAATGCGGACAATCTGTGAGACAAACTGGACACAACAGCCGTTAAGGCGGAAGATTTCATTTAGAGCAGAGAGAGTGAGAGAGGACGTCAATGTGGCTTCACTGAATGACACACCGTGAGAGACGGAGATGGCCAGGGCCGTGCAGAGATTTTTCAGGCTCCCTCATGCAATTGCCCCCCCCTCCCCCGACCAACATTACTGTAGACCATTATTATTAATCATCATGACCTTGCATGCTAACTGACACCTTGGTCTACTACAGCAGTGCTTTTCAGCCTTTTTTGAGCCAAGGAACCATTTTTACATTGAAATCTGATTCTGATTCTGATTCTCTTACATTGAAAAAATTCTCACGGCACCCCACCAACCAAAAATGTTACAAAATGATGCACTGTAGCCTATTACAGCATATGTAATGACAATTTAGTTTTGTTGTTAGTTTGTACTCATTGTGAAACCTGGGCCTGTTTAGATGAACACAAAGCTGATTTCCTGGCAGGAACTGAAGAAAGGCATAAATGAAGCTCGTCCTTCACAGCTCTCAAGCTCTCCTTTAGTTTTAGTCTTTATAGCAGTCACGCTTGAAAAGTCCAGGTTTTTCTCATTAATGTTACCAGTTTCTCTATGTGCTCTTGTGACAGAGATCATCCTGCGCAGTTCGCCCCACACGGGACACGAACCCGCGACCTCTCAGTCAACTACACAGTTCGAGCATGGGAGACACAGCACGATCGCGCTGAGCTAAAGGTCCGACCGGTAGCTCAGCGCTACCATCTGGGGCTCACAGCACCACTTTGTAACTGAGGTCATCAGCGCAGTTCGCCCTACACAGGACACGAACCCGCGACCTCACAGTTAACTGGTCAGAGACACGCACAGCACGATCGTGCTGAGCTAAAGGTCCGACCGATAGCTCAGCGCTACCGATACTGTATGAGGCTTTCGGGAGGGAGGTTTACTAACGTTCTACGCCGAACAGTACTAGTTGGCATCCGTTACACTCACGGAGATAAACACAATAGTCCATGTTCTTCTCTTGAAATATGGGTGTTTTGTTTGGAGATGACATTTGACCATGACGGTACTTTTCCTCACATACCGAGTATAACAACTTGGTGCAGTGGGATCCCCAATGGAAGGAATTCCAAAGGAAAGGTAACTTTTGCTGTACGGCCCTTGTCTTCACTGTCTTAGCTTTCTGTTGACAACCGCTCGACCCTTCACCTGATTTAGAATTTTGTCCAGGGACTGTGTCCAAATCTTTCCTCTTCAAAGATTTACCCATCACTGTTTTTTTTATCTAGTCGCCACAACCTAACACATCTTAACAAGGTTATTATCCTCCATAAAACACATGAAGAAGAAGAGGAAAAAGACGGTAACCATACTGCATTCATACTGCCACCTATTGACATGGAAGAGCCACTACAGAACCTATGCACAACAACAGCAAATTATTTGCAATTTTTGGGACCAATTAAGAGGTGAAATTACACAATTTCCTGTGAAAGGAAGTAGAGGGGGTGTGACTTAAGGCTCTCTATTACCTTTACCTTCTGTTTCTTGTAAATTTGCAGCTTTTTTCTCTTAAACTTGCTACCTTTTTTTCCTCATAAATTTGTTTTTTCTTGTAAATTTGCACATTTTTTGTAAACTTGCAACTTTTTTCTAACATATTTAACATTTTTCTTTGCAACTTCTTTCCTCATAAAATTGTGACTTTTTCTTGTAAATTTTGAACTTTTGTCTCTCAATTTTACACCTTTTTTTTCTTGTGGCTTTTTTTCTTGTAAATTTACAGTTTTTTGTGTAAATGTACAATAACATGGATGCTGGTTAAATTTTTATTCAGTGGTTATGTCTGTCTAAACAATGACTCTGGATTATTTTTTAATGTTTTTGTTAGGAGGGAAGATATTTTTTAAACTATGTTCAACTACTTGCAAATCTCTGACTTCCCTCAGTCACACCTGCCGGCTTGTCAAACGCTTGTATCTCCAACTCGCCAGCATTGATTGTCATGTATAGTCATTGTACTTCCTTGGTGTGTCTGCAAGTTCATGCGTCCACATTTAAAATCAATCAGGCCTCCCATTATCAGCACAGACAGCCAGCATTTCCCCTTTGGAAGCGACGCTTGTGAAGCTGTTAAACAAGCATGCAACAGGATTAAACAGCATACCATTAGCATTACCGCACATTACTCTTCCTCCTGTCGCTTCCTGTTGATGCTCAGTTTTCTTCCTCATGACTGTGTCAGTCTTTTCACAAGGGAAGAATTAAATATTTAGGACAAAAGTAATATTAGAAGGGTGACTGGTCTTTACAGGAAGGAAGCAATGACCAAAAATTGATATTTTTTTCATTTTGTTGTCTGTGGGTAGTTTATGGCTTATTCCCAAGTCTGTTTTTGACTCTTGTTAATTCTCAGTGCCTCGACTTGGAAAGTTTTTCTTTTAAAAAGAAAAACTCAATCACAACTTGATAAATGAAACCAATCCACGCAGGAGTCCACCAGCAGAGACAGATCTTCACATACTGCATGACTCTACCTGAAAAGACAGCCGTTACAGCTGCTACAATTCTCCCGATTCGCCACGCTTCCGGCACACTACTGCAAACTTCTCTAAAATCAAGTGTCAGCTTTACACAGGCATGGCTGCCTTTACTTCAGGAGAGAGCCTTCATCAAGAAGAGCTCACCCACATTCCGTCTTCACACTGAAGAAAGGATGTGATGTAATTCAAGAAGTAAAGGAGGTAAAAAAAAAAGCAATACTCTTGTGTTTCAGATGCAATTCTGTCAGGGCATGGGATGGGTCTCATGCCCTCTTCCTAATTTATAATTATATTATCTTGTTTTCAGGGCATGGGCCTCAGCCCTTGCCTTCGCTCTGAGTTCATTTTGGGGATTTCTTGTATCTCACTCTTTTCCTGGTTTGCCATTGTTATTCTGTTTTGCATATTTACTTTCTCCATTGGTTGTCCTCTTAGTTTAAAGTTATTAGCATTATTTACTATTGTCACTGTCTCATGGTCTGGTCTCCCCTGGCTCCTCTGGCCATATCTGGTGCATCCTCTGTGTGTGAATGTCTGCTCAGCCCCGCCCGTCCCGTTCTCTGTAACCATGCCCCGCTGTCTCAGTTTGTCCTGATTAACCCACCTGTTCTGTACTGTGTTGATTATTCCTGTGTGCATTTATGTCAAGCCCCAATCTGTGTTTGGTTATGTATGTCGTCTCGTCACATCAGTGTGAACAACACACTTCTGATCCTGTTCTGACCTGTTTATCCCTGACCTGATTCTGCCTTACTTTTTGTAAGTTTTGTTCAGCTCCCAAGCTGTTTGTTACCTTTTGTGTTTTTTGAGCCGTGCTCGTTTGGGCAGCTCATTAATAAATCTATGCCGAACTTCAAATACTGTATTTGGGTCCAATTTTCCACCAAACCGTGACAAATTCTACTGATGATATTCTCAATGCAGCTACTGTACAGGACATGTCTTCGCTAATAAATTAAGTTTTACAATTGTACTTGCTTTTTTTAAAGGGTGCTTTCACACCTGACCTGTTTGGTTCAGACATTCGGACTTTTCAGTTTGATTCAGACCAAAATTTTAGGTGTAAAATCTTCCCCGAACCACAGCCTGGACCAAAGAGCTGAAATTTTGTCTGGCAAAAACAGGTGGTTTTGGCCTGGATTAAACTGAACCTTGGTCTGATTTGTTTAGTGTGAAAACATTTCTGAGAAAGGCTCGGACTTTTGCACCGGTAACACTCCGAGAGAGGATATATGGCCATTAGAGGCATAGTCACGTGAGAAAAATTATAACAAAAGCACTCTGAGGTGAGTGTTATCTCTGAAGATTCCAATATGTTACTGAAGGAGAGCAATTTTAAAGTTTTCCATATAATTCAAAAAAAAAAAAAATTGTTAGGGTAGAACCAAATTATGATGACCCATTCATCCACGGACATAGAACCAAAATAGCTGTATACAACCCATAGTTGTAGGCCAGGATCCCAAGGTGAACCTATGTAGCACGTTCAGTGACTCTAGCTTTACTCATTCTATAGTAATAGGGCATTGAGAATGTTAACCTTGACCTTTGCCCTTTTGACCTCAAACCCATAGTCAGAGGTGAGAATGTAAGCTGTCCATGAGTTGCTACAGTATTGATTTGAAAAGCCTGCACCATTTCTTTCAGTAGTTATGACATTTACAAGATGTAGGGAAAAACTAACCTCTGATCTTGATCTCAAGGTCTATAATTCCTGCAAAATTCATCTGATCAGAATCAAATTGCAATATGCGCATCATCAGTGCATATCAAACCCATTTTCAAAACATTTGGAACAAAATTATAAGAGGAGTTGATTTCACAAGACAGTTAAGCCCCTTTTCCACTAGGACCTATATAGTCCTACTCACTTCGACACGGCTTTACTCAACTCAGTTTGCTTTTGTTCCCATTACAGCTGAGTACCGCCTGGGGTGGGTGGGATTTTTTTTACAGCAAGGCGGCACAACACTCCCGTGACGTAAGACGCAAGACATAAACAAAACACAAGATGGTGGATTACGAGGCGACTGCTCGGTCTCTGGCTTTTTGCCACAGTAAAGGCAAAAAGGAGAGCCAGAGAAGGCCACAGGCAGCAAGACGAAACACTCTGGAAAAGTACTGGAGCATTTAGGAAGACATAGAGCCATAAAGCCGAAGATGTGAGGATATGAACTAGATCACATATGAAGGTAAGCCAAGGATTGCTAATGCTAGTTTGCTTTAAGTCCGCCTTGCTACATTGTAATGTCAGCAAGTAATCACTATTAGGTACTAAAATATGTATGCTGTGTGTGTGTTTCAGATGGCTCTCTTGTGGCAAAATTTCTGCTTCAAACTGTGGGTCTGGGTGTTCAAAACAGCCTCCCACTGATGTCATCCCAGCTTCACAAACGCTCAGTGGTTACAGAACTTCAGAATGTCTGTAGAAGTGTTTAGCTTCCTGTGCAACAAATTGCTCTGATCTGTGTGAAAATCACGGAGAGACTGTTGAGGCATTGGGATGTACCTGCTCCAGCCGGTGGCGTTGTGGCAAAAAGTGATCAGCTGCCAAAACTTGATTGCCTGGTGCCATATTGTAGTTATGGGGTTATATTAGCCGTAAAATATATATTTCAACAGGTAAACATTACTGCGTTTGGTATAATAAGATATATTTAACAATTATGATGCATTTTAAGCTAAAACAAACTGGATCTAGGATTAAAAGCAATTAAAATAATACAGTCACAAGGTTACATGGAAAATTCTTGATTTACCGGATATATACACGTAGATACTGTATAAATATATATTCTCTGCATCAACAATGTGCTATACATGTATTCATTTAGTATTGCACTGGGAATTTTGACAATAAACCTTTGTACTTTTTGCAGATGTGTCTCCACTTTTGTTTTATGCGTGAAGGTTACCACCAAGTGGAAAAGCGGTCTAAGAACAATCCAGCAGTTTGAGAAATCACTTTTGGTTTGGTGTAAGTCTGCCAACAGACTTATGAACCATACAGCAGTTTGTATTAAAATATTAAATCCCATTAAACACTAACTCAGGGGTGTCCAATCATGTGCCATGGAGAGCCAAGACCCTGCAGGTTCTCTCTTCTACACAGTCTCTTCAGCAGGTGTTTTCACTGATCAGCAGTCAGTAGAAGAAATTCAGTGGAATCTGCTGTTGAAGACACTGGTTGGAAGTAAAGCCCGCAGGGCCTTGGCCCTCCACGGCACATGATTGGACACCCCTGTCCTAACCCATTATTAGAAAATACAGATACTAATATGGCCCAGAATTCCTCCATTTACTGGTACTATCACTAAAGTGTGCACTGTCTTCTGCACTGGCACATCCAACAATACAGTCTTCAGTAAATAAAATAATTGTTTTTGGTTACTTTTCCTTAAAAATGAGCCATTATTTTCAACGTCACTGATAAATGGTTTGTACTGTTGACTCTTTTCCTACTGGTGTCTTAACAGACAAAACAGAAAATCATGATGCAAACACATAAGTCACTAAATTGTTTATTACAATCGCAACCAAACCGAACCAGACCAAGTGAACCTTGGTGCAGACCTTGGTGTGGCCTTTCAGGTGTGAAAACGCTGTTAAGACTGTATTGGGAATAATCGTTCAGTAGGTTCAATAAAGATACAATACAGCCTTTAAAGGCAAAATACTGTCTGTGATTGCTCTTTTGAAGCTAATCATAGAACATTTTATCCTTTTTCCTGCCAGAAAACATACTAACTTATCTAGCTTTTCTGTTATTCACAGTAATGCTCATGAGTACGCCTGCAGTGGCCATAATTGCTACTTCAGCTGAGCCCTAACAACTGTTCATTCTAGCTGTGACCACTAGCTTTAATAAACCAGCTGCACACCGGTGTTTAAGTAATGGCTCAGAAACAGGTGGGAGACAACAAAGGACCCCACTGTGCTGTAATTGCCCACAAATACCTGGCGCTTCACTCCGGCCTGTATAGCTGTAACAACACAAGCAGGAAGCATCCGTGGACACTGTATAGCAATGCACTGGGTGTTATAGCACTGAAAGATTTCACATAACCTGCAAGCAAATTCCAACCTAATAAAGATGTTTTCATTGAGTGCTAGTATTAGAAGTTACATTGACATAAGCATGGGAGCTTGTCTTCTTATTTCAATCGAGCATTATCGGAAATACTGCTTTGAGGGAAAGAAAATGATTGATTCTCACATCTTTACATAAAAGCACGCAGGCTATAGTTAGCAGCTGAGCATGGTAATTTTATCACATTTGATGGATCTGCACAAAAACAGCATTTGAGCCGTCAGGAATTGGAGCAAAATATAGGTTTCTAACACAAGATACCTTCCAAGGGGTTTCAAGCCCATTGAGGAGGCACATGCAAACTCTTCCTAAATAACAAAAAATAAAGTTGTTTCGTTTTAATTTACTTTTCTTTTTTTCCCCCTGTATACCAAAAGGTGGAATGAATACATTTCGTGGGAGTCATGCCGTGAAAACGCTAAGTTCTTCCAGACTTGTGGCCGCGCTGCTCGCCAAGTGGAGGAAGCAGCTGCTGCCGGCAGGGAAAACAATGCAGACAGTGGAGCCGCGTGAAACGACACAGATATGTGTCACGGTTGTCCCGGTGTGTGGACGCCGGCTGCTCTCTGTCGCTCGTCCTCTTGTTTGCATACAAGCAGGGACAAGCTGGGACTGAATACAGTATCTAATGATAGTCTTCTCAGAAGTCCACGCATCATAAATACCTCCAGCGCAACAGGAAGTCGCTCACCCAGCCGCAAGCCGGAGCACACGGCAAAAAAAAAATCCTCCCCCATTCATGCAGAACAGCGAGAATTAGGAGTCTTGTTTATCCATTTCACTAATGGGTGATATCACTTTTCAGTGATCTAACTCCTCTCACAGAAGCATGCAGTAAACACATTAGTGGAAAGCAGAGAGAATGGAGGGGGAGTGGGGGTGGGGGGGGGGTCAAGCACCTATGTTTGTTACCTTTATGTGGCGATAATAAATCAGTGTATCCATACTGAGGTAAACAATGAATCGTCTGATGAACCACCTCCATCCTGGGCAAAAAATAAAAAAAATAAAAAATAAAACCAGGAGGCTTCCTCAATGAGCTGCAAAGTCCTGACTGCGTGGGTTAGTGTGAGGAGGAGGACGGGAGTTCCTGGCTGCAGGAGCTGCCCTGCTACGGCTTTTTGGCCCGGCTCAGAATGAGTGAGAGAGCACAGCTGAGAGAGGGTGTGAAAGAGAGAGGGAGGGAGGGCAGGGGAGGTTTGGGTGGGTTGGGGGGGGGGGGGGGGTTAGTGAGGACACGCATGCACACACACATACACACACACAGAAACTTCTCCCAAAGCACTGTAATGGAGAACAATAGGTAAATCTCTCTGAAGTCTCAGGTTTTAAAGGGGCCAGGGTTGGGGGTGGGGGGGTGGAGGCACGACCCCATAAGCAAACACAGAATCCTTTCACACCGCAGCGCTTTGTTGACATCTTCAGCTGTTTAGGAGCATAATGATGTCATCATAATGACTGCCCCAATGTGAAATGTGTCAATCTCGAAAAGGCAGCTGGCAAGCATTGAGAAGAAACAGCGGTATCTTGCATGCCATCTCAATTCACGTCAGATTAGCTTTAACTCTGGTGTGAAACGCTTAAATTACATCATGTACTGATATAAAACAGTGCACTGAAGCCACTTAAATTTGAAATGAAGTTAAATGTTAAAACGCTGCTCGTGAAACAATGCCATATTTGACTAGAAAAGCACTCAGAGAGCGCATACCTCCGCCGAGGCGCCTTCCGTCCCTCATCAATCACCTCCAAAATGTAACGGGTCTGCGTGTAAGCCATGAGCCAGTTCTGGTGAAAATTGCGTCAAAGTCTATCCAGTAGTTTTGGAGCATTTTTGCTAACACACTGTGAGAAGATAAGAGCCTTGGCAGAGGTATGCATTCTCAGATCATGACCAAAATGTTATGGGTTCCTCTTTAGCCCAAGGACCACCTCTGGTGAAAAATTCATCCAAATCCATCCAGTAGTTTTTGTGCAATCCTGTTACATAAATACAGACAAGGTCCTTGGTGGAGGTATGCACTCTTAGATCATAACCAAAATTTAACGGGTTCATCCTTGGCCCAAGGGCTACCTCTGGTGAAATTTTCACCAAAATCCATCCAGTAGTTTATGAGTAATCCTGCTAACAGGCAGATAGACAGACAAACAGACAGCATCCACCACCCCCCCACCCCGGATTACATTACCTCCTTGGTGGCGGTACAAATTTAAACAGTTCTGACTTTTGAGATAAAGATTTTTTTTAGCCATAATGATCCTTCAGGATACTGTATGTCATACTGGGTAACGTGAAGGGAACTATACCCCTCTGTCCTTCTGTTTACATGGTGTAGAAAGTGTTTAATCTAATGACCGAGCGGAGGGGGTTTCTAATATACGGAGCACGCGCTGGCTGTGGCTGTTCTACTTTAAGGTAGTATCTCACTGGGCTACGACAGCTCGCAACTAGTTGTAGATTAAAGAACTTGCAACAAATACGCAAATTAGCATCAATTTTCACTTGGAATCATACTGAATTAGGACATTTGTGTACGTCGCATGACTATTGCATGAATGTCACACAAACTCCTGGGGATTTTTGTGTCAAAATTCACTGGAAGTTCGCACATGCACTTGACAAAATTGTGCATTTTTTTTTCCACTTATGACCGTCCTATGACAGCTGCACAAATTGCACAACTTGCACTAGTTATCCGTGACAACTGCAAAATTGGAACCATATTTCCCCATTCCAGCAGTCATTTTATCATCCGACGTAAAGCGTAGAGAAGAAGTGCAGAGACTGTTGGATGAGGAGGCTGCCTCCAATAACCCCGCACCAGACACAGCAGGCGTTAAGACCGGCTCCGCTTCCTCTGTAGAGGCCCGTGAGGCAGGGACAGCACCCCTCTATCCCCAGCCTTGCATTTCTTGCCCTAGGGTGGCACGGTGACACTGTCTGTCGCAGTTGTGTCAGTGCACGCAGAATGTCTTAGCTTTTTTGTCTCCCATCAGTCACAGTTTAGTTCCACAGGTCCCCAACCCCCTGTGAATTTGTCTAACTTTTCTGGCACTTTCTGACTCACGCAAATTAAATTAAGAAGGGTTCGAGACGCGTCTGATATGGGTTTAAGACACCCACGACAACTATGTGACTATTTTAAGAAAAAAATTTGTCACACAAATTTTTTGAACACGTAAATGCCATTCTCCAACTAGTCATGAACTGTCACAGCCCAGTGAGATACCGTCTTTAGACCAGTCATGTGGGCACATCTCTTCAGACAGGATGAAAACTGGAATCAGTGGTGGACAAAAAAAATCAAAGTGATGCTGCTATCCCAGCAGGGCAAACAAATCCCGGTGCTTTCAAGCAATACATAAAAGGAAACACTGATTTAGAAAAAAAATAAAGCAAAAAGGAGCGTGTGGCAATGCAACAAACAAAACCAATGTCAATATTAGGATGTCAGTGATGGGAGAAACTTTGTGATTCTGCCTGTATAAAGTTTGATTCAAATGTAACTGCTGCAGTGGTTATTTGTGACATGTCAGTAGATTTATTATTATGTAGTACAATAACATCATTTTTGCATGCTATTAAATGTTCAGTATTATACTAAACAAAGCTGAACGTTCATTGCTGACTATAATGTATACAAAGGGAAGTGTTGCTGCTACTAAAAGTGTGAGACGTAAGGCTTTTATTGACCAGCTGGTTGGCAAGCAGGAAATAAAGGCACATGATCACAACCACAATGGTAAAAAAGGAAAAGGAGGATAAACTGCATGCAATTTGTAAGCTTGTGCAAAAGGACATACACATTTTTGATTTCAAAAACAGCCCTAATACACCACCAGAGCTTTCGACTTAAATGCAATAGTAATCTAAACAATAGTGTGAGAACAATAACAGTGTTGCTGCTCAAAGAAAGGCAGTGCTGCTTTTCCTTTCCATTGCATCACCGTATTTGACAAACACCAGTTTAAAAAGGCCATATTTGGTACTTTTATTACATACTTTGTTATATTTTACAATTTGCAGTCATTACAAGGTAAGGAGTTCCAGGCAGTGGAAGGCGAAGGACAGAGCTGCGTGGAGGAATCTGATCAGACCAAAATGAAACAGTCATTGTCGCCTCCGACAGATTGCTATGATGATGGTGATACGTGTCTAAATATGCCAAAAATGATACACAATATTCCTCTTCCATATCCAAATAAGATATTAGTCACTGTTATTCTATAGCAAGCTTTGAAGCTGTGGTAACATGGCTAATCCTGGTGCAGCTATATCTTCCCGTGTATCTGTAATGAGTGTTCTGTTTCACTTGACCCCCAGCATGGTATTGATGGCTAATTCCCTTCCCAGTGTCATGGTGGTCTTTGCCTTTGTCAATAGACATAGTCTTGAAGACAGACACCACCAAGAGTCCCCAAAGACGTCGTCTGCTGGAGAACACAGACTCCACAGAGTTACTATGGCTATCGATTACCATCTGATAGTGAATGACCAACAAAGTGAATAGACGTGGGGAGGCTGGGGGGGGGGGGGGGGCGTTTGGCTGTACTGTCCCTCTAGAGGCATCCATAGGGTAGTGGATAATCATGGCAGCAAAAAATGGAGCGCAATTGACCACATCAAGTCTTTATTCTCTGCATTGTTTTGTGCTAGGAGACTAACATGATAACTTGATTATTGAGAGCCACAAGATTAATGACAATAATCTGAAAAGTCTGGGTAGGGATGTATTTGAAAAAAAAAGAAATTTGTATCTATATGGAGTTTTGACCATCATCCCCCTCTCACCTCCATGCTGGGATTTAAGAAACAGGGAAACTGCATTAAGTCATATTCTGGAATATATTAATTGGAGGACTTAATGATTTCCTTGCTACATATTCACAGAATTTGACAGTGCAATGGTCAAACGCAGCTGCTGAGTACAGATTCATTCAGTTGTAGTGAGGACGAGCGGTGAAGCAATGGGTCAGCCCGTTCACGGAGGTCACAGATCTGTCAAAGAGCCAAGTGTCTATGTTCTGATTTCATGCCAACTAAATAAAGAGCTATGTCTGTGTGTTCTGCCAAGGCTGCTGTAAATATACCATTATGTAAGGGGAATCGGTTTCAACTTTAGAGGGAAGGAAACGTGGCTTCGGTGGGACTTGAAGCCCAGAGCTTGTGTCATAAAGTTGGCATGATAATCACTGAGAGACTAGACATTAAAACAGAGGTGCAATAAAAGTAAGTTGACCAGTAAACAGCCACATGCAATATGTGCCTTTTTAAAGTTTGACTGCAAACAAGAGGCTAACTCCAAGGTTAAAAAAAGAAAAAAGAAAAGAAACAAACAACCTAAAATAAGCTATGTTTTGCAAGTGGTGCAGTTTACAATACATTTTTGAAAAGGACAATTTTGATGTTGTGATGATGGTTAAAACTAACCACTACAAATATAAATCTCAAACATTTATGCGGGCCTGTAGGCATTGGTAGGAGACCAAATTTGGTTAGGCAACCTATTTGCCCATGCCAATAACAAAGTCCAGTAGGGTTATAGCGATTGGCCTGATCTGTTGGTGTCTGTGTGTCTGCGCCCGCAGCTTACTGTATAATCCACAGGTGCTAGAATCACCAAACTTGGTACTGAGGTTGAACATTAGGTCTCCTCGACATGACCTATTGTTTGGGTACAAACAAGGTCACGGAGTCTTCTTTAATTTTTCTACCCAATATGCTCTTGGCATTAATTCTGTGATCACCAAACTTACAACAATGGTTGATCTGGAAGTTCTATGGAGCTGACTGAGATTTGGGGTCAAGGATAAAGGTCATAAGTCAGGGTGTAAAACACACAGCCCGTCGGATGAATTTGCAAAGTGTGAAAATTACATGGGACATTTTTCAATAAAGTAATTGCTATTCCCAATTTGTACACTGGGGATCACACTGTTTTATTTAAGAGTAGCAGACACGACACAACACTGCGACCCAGAACTAAACGCAGTTGGCAGCAATGCATCTTCAGTTCAAAAGGGGTTGGTTTGGTGAAGTCATATGGCACACAGCTTTTGTCTTTTTATGCATAAATTTTATACATTTACAAGTTAGGGGGATAACTCAACTTTTTTTCCTTAATAGCCCTGACTTTTGTTTGTAAGGTGTGGTGTGTCAGTTCAGGTGATTAGGATTGATGACTGATGTGGAAATGTATGGAAATTTAAAATAATTTCTAGATCTTGACAAGTTGCTTTCATCATAAAGTGGAATACTATATTTCTGAGTTCTAGATACCTGTGACTTAATGTTTTTTGCCTTTGTAGATCCACTGTGATGTTTAAGTTGTAATGCACATATGTAAAATATTAACTGAGGCATAATATTGTTGAAAGTGCACTTGTTTTTCTTTTTTAAAAATTCAGGTTATTCATAATATGTTTTGTAAAAGAGTGGCTCATTAAATGTAAACATTTCATAATGTAGTTACACTTCTTTGCACTAAAACAAAGAAACAAATTTGGAGTTGTCATTATTTAGGTTATGATGGTATTATTTTACTGGTCTGGCCCACTTGAGATTAAAGTGCATCCAGAAAGTATTTACAGCATTTCACTTTTTCCACATTTTGTTATGTTACAGCCCCATTCCAAAATGAATTAAATTAATTTTTTCCTGAATATTCTACTCACAATTCCCCGCAATGACAAAGTGAAATTTTTTTTTTGAAAATTTGGAACCACCAGGACTCTTCCTACAGCTGGCCTCCTGGCCAAACTGACTGACCAGGGGAGAAGGGCCATACTCAGGGAGGCGACCAAGAACCAATGGTCACTCTGACAGAGCCCCATCATTTCTTTGTGGCGAGAGGAGAACCTTCTAGAAGGACAACCATCTCTGCCAGGCCTGTATGACAGAGTGGCCAGATGGAAGCCACTCCTCAAAGGCACATGACAGCCCACCTGGAATTTGCCAAAAAGCCACTTGAAAGACTCTCAGACCATGAGAAACAAAATTCTCTGGTCTGATGAAACAAAGATTGAACTCTCTGGCCTGAATGCCAAGCGTCATATCCTGAGGAAACCAGACACCGATCATCACCTGGCCAATACCATCTCTACAATGAAGCATGGGGTTGGTAGTATCATGCTGTAGGGATGTTTTTCAGCGGCAGATTAGTCAAGATTCAGTGAAAGATGAATCCATCAATGTACAGAGACACCCTTGATAAAAATCTGCTCCCATGCGCTCTGGATCTCAGAGTGGGGTGAAAGTTCACCCTCCAATAGGACAATGACTATAAGTGTAGTAGTCACACTTCTGCGTTGTCTTTTCTTCCCAAAATGAAGACGCTTTTCACTGCTTTTATTGCTGCAAAATGAAAAAATAATACAAAAAGCTCAGGCTTCCGCTCCATCTCACAGTGAGACAGACATAGAACAGAACCCACTTGAACATCTCTGGAGAGATCTGAAAATGGCTCCCCATCCAATCTGATGGAGGTTGAGAGGTCCTGCAAAGAAGAATGGCAGAAACTGCCATAAATTGGTGTGCCAAGCTTGTAGCATCATACTCAAAAAGAATTGAAGCTGTAACTGCTGCCAAAGGTGCTTCAATAAACGATTGAGCAAAGGCTGTGAGTACTTAATGTACATTGTATATTTTTGGTCTTTATTTTTAATAAATTTGCAAAAATGTATTTTTTTTTTCATTTTGTCATTATGGAGTATTGGGGGTAGAATTTTGATGAAAAAAATTAATTTAATCCATTTTGGAACTAGAAAAGCACTTACAGAGCACATACCTCCGCTACGGCTCCTTCTGTCCCTCTTGGATCACCTCCAAAATATAATGGGTTTGTTTTGGAGGATTTTTGCTAACACAGTGTGAGAAGATAAGAGCCTTGTTGGAGGTATGCATTCTCAGATCATCACCAAACTGTTATGGGTTCCTCTCTAGCCCAAGGACCACCTCTGGTGAAAATTTCATCCAAATCCATCCAATAGTTTTTGTGTAATCCTGTTGCATAAATACAAACAAGGTCCTTGGTGGAGGTATGCACTCTGAGATCATCACCAAAATTTAATGGGTTCATCTTTGGCCCAAGGACTACCTCTAGTAAAATTTTTACCAAAATCCATCCAGTAGTTTTTGAGTAATCCTGCCAACAGGCAAATAGACAGACAAACAGACGGACAGACAAACCACCCCGATTACATAACCTCCTTGGCGGAGGTAATAAGACTGAAAAAGAAGCCTGGAAGAGTGAAGCGCTAAGAATACTTTCCGGATGCACTGTAAATTGGGCTGAAGGACTGAAGGACAACTATAGGCTGTATGTGGCCCCCCCAAACTTAAGTGAGCCTCCCTTGACCTTATCTACTTGTTGGTTCAAAAGGTAAAAGATCAAAGTCACAATGTCGTATGCTCTCTAACTGAAGAACAATGGATGCTAGGGTCACCAAATTTGGTACACATGTTGACGTTGGGACCTAAACTTATGTCCATAATTTTGAAGTCAAAAGATTAAGATCACAAGGTTAGCGAACATGGTCAAACACAAGAAAGAGATACTCAACTCTTATTTATAAAGTATGTTTAAAGGGGTCATTGACTGCACTTTTTCCACATTTTAATAGCTCAAACATGTCTTAATGAAATGTTTGTGACATATTTTGTTCACATTTTCTTTAATTATTTTGATTATTGAAGCAAATTTGTTTTTGTGTGGAGGGTGGGGACAATGCCTTTGGCATGGCAAACCAGGGTGGTGGTTCCTCTCTTCAAGAAAGGAGACTGGAGGGTGTGCTCGAACTTTAGAGGGATCACACTCCTCAGCCTCACTGAGAAGGCCTATGCCAAGGTACTGGAGAGGAGAGTCCGGCCGTTGGTCGAACCTCGGATTCAGGAAGAGCAATGTGTTTTTCGTCCTGGCTGTGGCACATTGGACCAACTCTTTACCCTCTCGAGAATCCTCGAGGGTTCGTGGGAGTTTGCCTTCCAGGTTTACATGTGTTTTGTGGACTTGGAGAAGGCATTTGACCGCATCCCTTGTGGTTTTTGTGGGGGGTGCTTCAGGAGTATGTGGTATCGGGCTTGTTGTTATGAGCTATCCAGTCTCTATGCAACTGTTGTGAGAGTTTGGTTCGTATTGCCAACACTCGGTCAGATTCATTCCCAGTGAGAGTTGGACTCTGCCAGGGCTGCCCTTTGTCATCACGATCCTGCTCATAATTTTCATGGACAGAATTTCTAGGCACAGCCAAGGACTGGAGGGTGTCATGCTTGGTGACCATAGGATCTCATCTCTGTTGTTTGCAAATGATGTTGTCCTGTTGGCTTCATCCAGCAATGACCTACAGGTCTGACTGGAATGGTGTGCCACTGAGTGTGAAGTGGCTGGGATGAGAATCAGCACCTCAAAGTCCGAGTCCATGGTCCTCAGCCGGAAAAAGGTGGATTGTCCTCTCCGGGCTGGGGACAAGCTCCTGCCCCAAGTGGAGGAGTTTAAGTATCTCGGGGTCTTAGTCATGAGTGAGGGGAGAATGGAGCGAGAGATTGACAGACGGATTGGAGCAGCATCTGCAGTGATGTGGACGTTGTGCCGGTCCGTTGTGGTGAAGAGGGAGCTGAGCTCTAAGGCAAAGCTGTTGATTTACCAGTCAATCTACGTTTCTACCCTCACTTATGGTCACGAGCTTTGGGTATTGATGGAAAGAATGAGATTGTGGATACAAGCGGCTGAAATAAGCTTTCTTCATAGGATTGCTGGACTCACCCTTAGAGATAGGGTGAGGAGCTCAGTCATCCAGGAGAGGCTCAGAGTAGAACTGCTGCTCTTCCACATTGAAAGGAGCCAGCTGAGGTGGTTTGGGCATCTGATCAGGATGCCTCCTGGACGCCTCCCACTTGAGGTGTTTCGGGCACGTTCCATTGGGAGGAGACCCCGGGGCAGACACAAGACTCATTGGAGAGACTACATCTCCCAGTTGGTCTGGGAATGCCTTGGTATCCTCTCTGAAGAGCTGGAGCAGGTGGCTGGGGAGAGGGAAGTCTGGGCTTCTCTGTTTGAACTCTTTCCTTCGCGACCCAGACCGCCGTAAAAGCGGTAGAAGATGGATGGATGGATGGATGGATTTTTCCTGGCTTTCTTTAAATGTTCTGATTTAAAGCCTGTCACTTTAAGAACCATCCTTCACAGTTTCAACTCCACCCTCCCTCTTATGTCAGTTAGCCATTATATCTGACTAGCTTCTAGCCTCACAGCTCGGATGAGCAGTGCTCTGGTTCACTGATCCACAGTCGATGATGTATCTCGCCTCAGTCTGGCCTATCTCCCAATAATTTTGCCATGATCTCACAACAAATCCCAAGTACCATGCACTTGACGGCTCCCCCTGTGGTGTCGTGAGTGTAGTGTGTGTGTGATGCCGTACCCACCCACAGGGTGACGTCAGGTGGGCACGGCCACAGGTGTATATAATTCTGTGTTTTGATAATAAAGGGTGGTTTGCTGTTCAGTTCAGCACGGCTCCTGTCTCATTATTCATACATAACATTTTGGCGACAAGGAATGAAATTATGGCAGGGTATGGGCTACCTCAACCCCTAGTGCCGTTTCTGGAGTACAAGGGAGGGCCAGTGATCCTGTGGCCAAAGGGGAGGGCCATGTTTGAGGGTTACATCGGGGCACTGGGCCTAGGTGGACTTGACTGGAGATGACGACCAGTGCTCCTGGTCCATCATCTTGGCGCAGAGCGCAGAATTCTCGATACATTGGGAGAGACGGAGCGCTATGAGGATGCTGTCGAGCGGTTGACCGATTTTTTTGCCAGGCAGAAGAGGACCACGATGCTGTGGGTGGCGGGAGTGTTGCCGTCAAACGAGGTTAAGCTAGTTAGCTGGGAGAAGCTAATGGCACAGTCAGTGTCTATGGACGGGCTAGCCACGATGCTAACTATGCGCCAAAAGAGGGCTCCAAGCTACCAGCTGGGCATCGAGGTGGGACCGGGGGAGTCCCGGTCACTGAAGACGGCAGGCTAGCCGTGAAGTGCAAGAAGGTGGAGGACCAGAGCTCTGATGAGTTGGACGGCGTGGTGTGCAATGACAGCAGAGAGGGAAAGTAGCAGGAGTCATCCCCGCAGCTGGAGGATAGGCAGCGGGAAAGCGGGACCATGGAGGCTGAGAGCCCCAGGGAAGATCAGTTGGGCACAGAGACGACGCAGCAAAACGCCTGAAACGAGGGTGCTGAGAGCAGCGACGTGGTGCATGGGTCAGAGAGTGATGCCGACCAGAGCGAAGCTGAGAGCCCCAGGAGAGAGCAGCTACGACCGGGCATGGAGACAGCGCAGTGGAGCGCCTGGAACCAGGGTGCTGGGAGCAGCGGCAAGGTGCTTGGGTCGGGAAACGACACCGGCAAAAGTGATGCTGTGAGCCCCGGAAGAGAGCAGCTACGGCTGGACACAGAGACAGCGCAGCGGAGCGCCTGGGATGAGGGTGCCGAGCTCAGCAGCGAGGTGCCCGAGGCAGCGAGCAGTGCCGATGAGCAGGCTTCAGTTTTCTCTGGAGTGCGGCCACAGGGGGCCGGAGTGTTTGGAGCCATGACGGCAGTGTTGAAGGCGGTTGGGAGCGGACCAATAGGCATGGAGGGATGGCGTGCTGGACAGCAGCACTGCGAGGCCAGAGGAGAGAAGCGGTTGATGGCGAGAGGAGACATTTTTGCCGGGGAGGGTGGCTTCGATCCTGGGAGAAGACGGCAGCCAAGGACACCCATGCCGTGGGGTTGCCTTGGGCCTCTGAGCCAGTTTTGTTCATGGCTGTCCAGGGACTGTGGAGTAACATAAAAACTTTAATGTAAATACATGTACCTAGTGCTGGTGTGCATGAGAGTATGTATGTGGTGTGTTATGGGATTATTTTACGTATTTTAAAGACTTGGTCCAATTTTAGTTGTTTTGTGTGAATGTGGTAGGTTATTTTATTACAGTTAATTGTTCACCTGTTTTCTTAGTGCATGATTCGGGCCCTAAATTGGGTAGGGTCTTGATTATGTGTGTGGTTTTGCATTTTGTAAGCAGAAGGGGAAGTGTGGTGTTGTGAGTGTAGTGTGTGTGTGATGCCTTACCCGCCCACAGGGTGATGTCAGGCGGGCACGGCCACTGGTGTATATAATTCTGTATTCTGATAATAAAGGGTAGTGATGGGGCTTTCTGGAGGATTTGAGGCCTTTCATCAAAATGGCTCACATAGACGAGGCCTCATGTGGGACTTCATTTTCTCTGCCAGGCCATCTAGTGGACAAAACGTATACAACATGCTGATTTTTACAAGGGTATTATTGGTTTAATGTGCATTTTTTTCATTTCATTAAATGCACTGCAATAAATGCAATGTCTTTTAAGAAATATCAATGATCATAAGGCAAAAAATAATAAAACTGAGGTGACTACAGTGAATGTGCCTGTGTTACTTGGTGTGCTTGTACTACTTATCCATTTTTATTAAGAAATAAAAAATTTTCAACAGTCTTATACTGTCCCAGTATATTCAAATCTGGCCTTATTCTCATGTAGGGTGCAATGGCAATAGTGCCTCAGCATAATGATGCGTAATAATGATCCAAACTGTTTGAAACACAACAAGACACTTCACCTTGCAAATAAAAATGAAATTAAAAGAACAACACAACTGGGATTTGAACCCTGGTCTCCCACTTGCAAAACAGATACATTACCACTAAGCCATCACCTTAGCTACAAGAAGCAGCCACTATTTGTCAAAAATACATCAGTGGGAGAAATGTGCTCAAACTGTTCTCAAATGGGAGAAGTCCGTGTTTTTGGTGCTGGCTCCATCTGAAAATTGGCTGTGACAAATCCTTAACACAGTCAAACATGACAAAATAAAACGAGAGGGATGGGGATTTCCATTGGGTACCGCTGCTCACTTTATTTCATGTTGCGTGCAAAATCATGAACGGCTTCCTGACCCAGTCATGTGGTCTGACGTCAACACATACGTCACGATGCATGCCTCGAAACGTGCCTCGCCAAATATTTCCTGGATAAGCTTGGAGCACCCTTCGGAGCTCCGGAGCCTGCCTTCCCATCACTAATAAAGGGTGGTTCGCTGTTCAGTTCAGCACGGCTCCTGTCTCATTATTCTTACATAACACCCCTGATCGCCACAACCAAAACCCGGCCCGTGACCCAAGGTGAAATACCGAGCCAAGGGATCTCAGAGGGGAGTGTGGCTCTGTGGGACTCCATTCTGCTCTCACGGCCAGCTGAAAGTTGGAGCGATTAGGCTGCCCGCAAGAGCAGCACAAATCCACGGAGGACGGCGGGGGAGCCAGTAGCCTCCAGCCAGCAACATCTGCTCCCAGGACATTTTTATTGCAGCAAGCCCGAGGCTTCGTCGTGATGCTGCGGCAGATCACTTGCCCTGTACTGGCTTGGCTGACCAGCTAAGGGGTAAAGGTAGCCTATTAGCCCACGAGCTAACACTGTTACTAGGACACTCGCTGTAAACGCGGTTTATATCGTTATTTTCTTCAGATCTTAGTCACCCTAATAGCCATCCCTGTTATCACCTGGTTCGGCGGTGCGCCTCGTATCACTGTGGCCCATCTCGCAGTGGTTTCATTGTGATTCCGCAGCAGCTTGCCCGTACTGGTGTTGTGCTGAGAACTCCCCACCCATCTGGGGAAATTCTCAGCATAACACCAGCCAGTAGCCCTGGTCCCGGACCATTGCAGCGACCAGTGTGCCCGTATGGGCAATCCACCGTGGAATTACGACAAGACCACTTGGAGATGGGCCAGAGTGAACCTGGTGGTAACAGGGATTGCTATTAGGGTGATTAAGATCTGAAGAAAACAACATTATAAACCGTGCTTTGTTCGAGCTTCCTGGTATTAGCTTGGGGGTAATAGCTCAGGGGATAATAGATTACCTTTAGCACCCCTCCATCTACATGATGGGCATACAGTACATGACAGACAGCTAGGCGGGCCAATAATAGAGCAGTGGACTGGTGTCAAGGATGGCTGTGGGTTGGCATTTTCTAAACGTGACATATACTATTTCCACAGAAAAGTCACAAACGTTTCTGGCGTTTCTGGGAGAGAAAAAAAGAGATAAAGGCTGTGTGTGTTTTTTTAAGAGAACTGACTGTTTTGAACATTTTTGGCTAATTATGTGACCAGTTGACACATTTGAGACAGTTCAAACTTACAAACACACCATTTTTCAGTCAATGAGCCCTTTAAAACAACCTAAGTTGACCAAAGTGTTGTAAATAAATAATCACAAAAGCAGTACAAACATAGGAAGACCTAAAAATCTCTAGTAACGAGGCAGATCTGATATGCTAGGGCAGGCTGTTCTAAAGCCAAGGGAAAGTCGCTCCAAAGGCTCAGTCACCTCTGGTCAACAACCCAGAGGGACGTCCAGTAATAGCTGGTTAGGTAACCTGATGGTACTCGCTGGAGTATTAAAATGCAGCAGTTCAGAAAGATATTTCGTGCCAGCCAGTTAAAAGCTTTAAAAACAATCAGCTCAGATAGCTATTGCAGTGAGGCCAGTACTGGGGTAAGATAAGGAAGCTACTTGTGGCTGCTGTTAGAGAAAGCAGTGGAAAGGGATGAGTCTGCATCTCTGTTGAGCATAATTCTAGTTACAGCTGTTGTGACATCTGCTCAAATGTGAGTGCTACTAGACATAACTTGTTGTAATGTGTTAACACTTGGAGGGTCTTTTAGAGCGTTTCGCTGACTTGACTAATATCCTAATAAAATGTGAACAGTGTTGAGTTTTGGTGATGGCTGGCAGCTGTTGTCACTTGAACATGTGCAGGCAATGCTGGTAGAATGAGACGTTACATTGTGATACCAACTTGAAAGAAGCTCCCCAAAGGCAAACCACATCAAACTCAAGAGTGTTGAAAGAAGAGAACTCAACCACTGAGATTTACTGCACTATCGGCATGTATTATTAGCAAATTGCCAAAGATTTTGTTTCATCCAATGCTTAAAAATGACTAAAGTCTGCTGGGCTGGACAGGATTAATGTTTATACTGTATTTTTGTCTCTGTAGTATTGTGGATGCATTCCTTCTGTCTGTGTGAAGGATGCTTACATCCTCATGTTCATGTAAACATACTATATCTCACTTTAACAGATCACCATTCTGACAGCTGTAATAAAGCATCCTTGGCTGTGGCACAAGCTAGCAATTCACAGGAATGTATCCTGCGAATATTATAGTGTGTTCCACAGTCTGATGTTGGACTTTGGGGCATTCCTGGTAGGAGCAATACTAGCTCTTTAGGGGCCCGAGGCAAAATTGTGCTTGGGGGCCCATATTTTTGTAATCAGAGAGATTAGACCCTTAACCTTTTAACTGGCCACGATTTCACCCCAGTGGCACAGCACAGCAACTGTGCCTGTCGACTCACTCTGACGTCCCCGGCTGTATTGAGGATTTGCACTGATTTGTACTGATCGGCCAGTTTCAGAAGGTGGCAGGCACGCATTGGAGGACTCATGGATGACACGTAATACACCCAAGAAGAAAAAGTCCTTATTTCCTTTTCCTGTTTCCCTGCTTTTAGCTCAGAAAACTAATATGGCCACCATGGATCGTCATTTTGTTGTCACATAACAGCTTCGTACTCCAAAAACAGCCACGAAATACAAATGAAATTTACGTGGGATAATCCTAAGAGTTTGTAGATGTGGGAGACAGCGCAAATGACCAACAGAATGCAAAAAAATGACCACGATGGATGAAAACGGACCGGTCATGTGAGCGAGCGAGCCCCCCGGCCACCAGTAAGTGATGAATTTCTTGGTTTTTTTTTTTTTTTAAGATTGTACTGATTTTCTGGTTCATATACTTTGAAGATAATATAACAACATACCCCTGGAGAGACAACGGTGTCAAAAAACAGAACCATTCTTTGTGTAAATATGTCCAAAGTCCATTTTTGACTGAGTTATGGAATTTATATAGCTGCCGTGACATTATGCAAATTAGATGCATAAATTTATTCCTATCTGAAGCTTTGGATCATAATCTACATCTTTCTAATTGACAGTAAGCCATTATCTCTTGCAACTTTCAAGTTATAGCCTTGGAAATCTGAACTATTCTATTGACAAAAAATATTTACCACTCTTGACCACTAGGGGTTATGTCGCCATACGGTGACTGGGACAGTTAAAAAATGGGGGAAAAAAATTCTTCCCTCCCCACAAAAACAATAAAATTTAAACTTGGTCATTGTCTAGAATAACAGAAAAAAATTAAGCTATTACAATTTTAACAACTAGTGCATGCCCGTAGAAAGCAAGAATTCCTGTCTGAAACAGGTAGCCCAATTAGGCTTTACAGGCCCAAATGTAGGCTGTGTTTGAAAGTGGAATACAAAGAGGTGTAGCCTGCATGTAGGCAATCACATGTTAGACTTTGACAAATATGAAAGGTACTGAACTGAGATTTATTTGATTGTGTGAATATTAATTACAGAATAATTGAAAATGAATGGGACATCCAATATTACCCACTGTTTAAGAACCGCTTGTTTATTTTTTTGTCAGATCGCTTATTTGTGTGATCTTTTATGACTTATATTCATAAACGCTGTATCTTGCACTTTTGGGGAATGGGAGTTGTTCAGTCATCATTATAATTTAGTTTATATGTGTAGTTTATAGTCTATCGTCAATAAACTCATGCAGTACTATAACAGGACACGTTTACAAATATTTGAGACCCATTGTAGTGCATCCTTTTATAGTTTAGCAATATTATAAGTACAAAACACCAAACATTATTTTTTTTTCTTTGTATTTTGTATACTTTATTGATTACCAGCGGGAAATTCAGGGCTCCACGTATGACACTGATTCCTTCACTAGTTACACACACACACACACACACACACACACACACACACACACACACACACACACACACACACACACCCACACACACACACACCCCTAAACACCCTCCCCACACACACAGAGGAGAAAACCGTTTGGCTGCAACTTTGCATCAGTATTGCCCATTTGTGTGTAACTATTTAAATAAAAATGATTTATCTCATTATTTTGGCATTTTTGCATCTTGTCATTTAGTCAAAGCATGCATATATGTCCACATGTAATATACAGTTGATCTGGTCATTCTGCTCCACAATGAAGCAAGCAGCAGTCGGGACTGTTGTCTACCACTGATCGGGCAGGCTGAGCGTGTCTCCCCACGAATGATCATGGAGCACCTGGTCGGATACTGGTGTTGCCCAGTTAACAGGAGTCTCAGCTGCTGCTTTACCCGTGTGCCAGTGTTGTCTTTTGCGGCACCACGGATCCCTGCCAGCGCCCCCCCCCCCCCATTATCCATCTTATGCAATCACAGCTACTTTATGGTATATATTTTGACTGAGCGACTCCATACTAGGGGATAGCACTTACAAAATCTTTGTTTGCGAAGCGCTTTGGCGACTGGCAGGTCGTGATGCTGTGTGTTATCCAATCAGCGTGGTTGTGATGCCGCGTATTGTCCAATCAGCATGTCCGTGATCCGGTGTATTATCCAATGAGCACGAAGTCAATCCGAAACCCCGCCCACACTTCTTGAAGCCAGGAGATAAAGACACAGAGCGGTCACAGAGTGGTGGCCAAACTTTTATTAATAAAAATTACATATTTTGACTGAGTGGCTCCATATTTGGGGATGCACACCCTCATAACCTCAGGAAAGCACATTTAAAATCTTAGGCCAGTCTGACGAACAGTTTGAGAGATATCTGAGGAACACACACACTGACACACAAACAGACAGAGAGATCTTGAATTTATAGATAGATGCTATCCGCATGCATAAGACAGAAAAAGTCACAAATTTATGAGAAATGAATTCAAAATTTACAAGAAAAATGTTGAAAATTTACAATAATAAAGTAGCAAATTTCTGAGAAAAAGTTGCAGTTTTATGAGAAAAAAACTAGCAAGTTTATAAGAAAAAAGTTGCAAATTTGCAAGAAAAATGTCACAAATTTCAAAAACAATTGAAAATTTACAGCAAGAAAGCCACAAATTAACAAGAAAAAAGTTGAAAAATGTTGGAAATTCATGAGAAAAAAGTAGTAGTTCATTAAAAAAAATTGCTGCAAATTACCAAGAAAAAGTTGCAAATTTACAAAAAAATGCTGCAAATTTACAAGAAAAAAGTTGATTATTTAGAAGGGGTGGGAATTGCAAGGGACCTCGCGATTCGATTCGGACTGCAATACTTGGGTCATGATACGATCCTATCTGACATAATGCACGGCTCAGGAGACGCACACACACAGGCTTAGAGTAGTTCAAAGAGTTTATTAACAGCAGGAGTGAATGAGTGCGTGTCTGCGGGATGTAAATGTGTTGGTGATGGTGTCTGCTCCAGGCACAGAGGCAGGTGACCGTACAGCCGAGCAACCCTATGGAGAGAGCACAGGGGAGGGTGACAGGCATACACCAACACAGGAGGGATTTATGGCGAGAGAAGGACTTACTTGGTGGGTCAGGACAGCTGGCAAAACAAGGGGGCGAAGCCCGGAAGACAGCCACCTGGAGAGCTCCGTACAGCAGCGAGGATTGGGCGATGGAGTGGAGATGTCCGCCGCTGGGGAATCCACCTGTGCACAGGGGAGAAGACTGAAGAAGAGAGGTAAGCGATCTTCTTACCAAAAAAGGTGATGCTGAAGAGAAGTATGCTCACAACGGTGAGGGACGAAGTCTGACGGCTTCAGGCCGAGCCTCCGGGCGAGACGGCCTTTATCCCTCGCCGCTGATGATTGTCAGGTGCGTGAGCAGGTGGCGCCGCTGATGAATGGCGCGGCGTGACAGTACTCCCCCCTCTAGCAGCGCCTCCTGGCGATGGCTTATCCGGGTGCGCTCGGTGGAAGTCCGCGATGAGCGATGGGTCCAACACAAACGACGGGGGCACCCATTGTCGATGCTCGGGCCCATAGCCCTCCCAGTCCACCAAGTATTGCAACCCACGACCTCGGCGCCGGGAGTCCAGGATGGAGGAGACGGACCAGGCCGGATGGCCACCAATCATCCGGGGCGCGGGTTGCGCTGCAGGAGGAGGGCAAAGGGGGTCAGTGACTGCCAGTTTCACCTTCGACACATGGAAAGTGGGATGGATGCGGAGGGAGGGGGGAATAGCCACGCGCACAGCCACCGGGTTGATGATCCGGGTGATGGGAAAGGGACCCATGAATCGCTGTGCCAGCTTCCTCCTCTCGCCTTTCAATGTGACGTCCTGGGTAGACACATACACGAGTTGCCCAACTCTGTACGCCGGGGCAGGTCTTCTGTGCCGGTCCGCCACGGTCCTGTTGCGCTCCGCTGTGCGTAAAAGCGCATGACGCGCGGCAGCCCAGGTGGAGCGGAACTGCCTAAGGTGCGCCCTAACAGAGGGGACAGTTACCTCGTTCTCCTGCGCTGGAAACAGCGGGGGGTCGTAACCCAGGGACGCCTTGAAGGGGGACATCCCCGTTGCAGAAGAGCGGGCGGTGTTGTGGGCATACTCCACCCAGGCGAGATGGTTGCTCCAGGACGTCGGCTTGGATCTAGTAACACAGCGGAGCGCAGCCTCCAGCTCCTGATTGGTCCTCTCACACTGCCCGTTAGACTGGGGGTGATGGCCGGAGGAGAGGCTCACCTTGGCTCCGATGGCGGTACAAAAAGATCTCCAAACCTCGGATGAAAATTGGGGGCCCCGGTCCGAGACCACGTCCACCGGAATCCCGTGCAGCCTGACCACGTGTTGGACGAGGAGGCCCGCCGTCTCCAGGGCAGTAGGGAGACCTCGCAGGGGGATGAAGTGCGCCGCCTTGGAGAAACGGTCCACGATGGTCAGGACGGTGTCAAAGGAGTTGGAAACGGGGAGTCCGGTGACGAAATCCAGTGCGATGTGCGACCAGGGCCTGCCGGGGACGGGCAGAGGCTGGAGCAGACCCGCTGGGGGGGCATTTCCCGACTTGCTGGTGGCACAGATTGGGCAAGCCCGGGCGTAGCGGGCTGCATCCCTCCGCAGGCCTGGCCACCAAAAGGACCGTTGGAGGAGGCTGATCATCCGAGAGGTGCCGGGATGACAGGTGAGCCGGGAGGTGTGGAGCCAGTGGATGACCTCTCCTCGGACCGCAGACGGGACGAACAGTCTTCCCTCCGGTCCGCCGCCAGGATCAGGTTCCACCTCCTGCGCCTTCCAGATCTTGTCTTCAATATCCCAAGAGATGGCACCGAGGACGCACGACCTGGGCAGGATAGTGTGGGGCGTCTCCTCAGCCTCCACGGGGGTGAACTGCCTAGAGAGGGCGTCAGGCAGGCCGTTTTTGGAGCCCGGCCTGAAGGTGATTGAGAAGCGGAACCTGGCGAAGAACAAAGACCAGCGCGCCTGGCGGGCATTCAGGCGCTTGGCAGATCGTAAGTACTCTAAGTTCTTGTGGTCCGTCAGGACCACAAACGGCAGGTCCGCCCCCTCTAGCCAGTGGCGCCACTCCTGTAAGGCGAGTTTAATGGCCAGGAGCTCTCTGTCCCCCACATCGTAGTTTCTCTCCGCCGGGGACAGGCGCCGGGAGAAGAAGGCACACGGCCGTTTGGCGCCATCGTCAGGTGACCGCTGGGATAACACTGCTCCCACTCCCGTGTCCGATGCGTCCACCTCCACAATGCACTGCAGCGCGGGGTCGACCTGGCGAAGGACCCGGGAGGAGGAGAACTCCGCCTTCAGCACCCTAAAGGCAGCAGCGACCTCTTCAGTCCACCGGAACGGGACCTTCGGGGACGTGAGGCGGGTCAGCGGTCCGACGATCGAGCTGAAATTTGGGACAAAGCGGCGGTAAAAATTGGCGAAGCCAACAAACTGTTGCACCTGCTTCCGGGATGTGGGAGTAGGCCACTCCACCACCGCCTTCACCTTCTCTGGGTCTGGGAGCACCTGGTCTTGAGCGATGATGAATCCCAGGAAGGATGTGGTCCTAGCGTAGAATTCGCATTTCTCAGCCTTCACGTACAGACGATTCTCCAGCAGTCTTTGGAGGACCCGCCTCACATGGACCTGGTGCTCGTCCCTGGACCTGGAGAAGATAAGGATGTCATCCAGGTAGACGAACACAAAAAGGCCGATGAAATCCCGGAGGACGTCATTAATGAGGCGCTGAAAGACGGCAGGAGCGTTGGTCAGCCCGAACGGCATGACGAGATACTCAAAGTGGCCGTTCGGGGTACGGAAGGCTGTCTTCCATTCATCTCCCTCCCGGATCCGGACGAGGTGGTAAGCGCTGCGTAAATCCAGCTTGGTAAACCAGGTCGCCCCCTGGAGGGAGTGAAAGGCAGTGTCCATGAGGGGCAGGGTGTAACGGTCCCTCTCAGTGATGTCATTTAGCGCTCGGTAGTCTATGCAGGGGTGGAGGGATCCGTCCTTTTTCCCGACAAAGAAAAACCCCGCCCCCACGGGTGACGACGAAGGGCGAATAATCCCAGCACTCAGTGATTCCTTCAGGTATGTATTCATGGTCTCCTTCTCCGGCGCCGACAGGCTGTAGAGCCGACCAGAAGGCAGGGGGGCCCCCTGGCGGAGGTTAATGGCACAGTCATAGGGTCGATGCGGGGGAAGAGACATAGCTTTCGATTTACTAAATACCATACCCAGGTCGTGAAATTCTGGAGGCACCAGTGACAGGTCCGGAGGTGCTGTATCCGCCACAGGGGAAGCCGCGGACGGGGAGCAGGCAGCGGACTGAAGGCAGGTGCCCATACAGAAGGTACTCCATGCCGATACCCCAGCGGACCTCCAGTCCAGGACAGGGTTGTGGAGGCGTAGCCAGGGATACCCCAGGATGACGGGCGACACAGAGTTGGGCAGGACGTAAAATACCATCTCCTCCCGGTGGTTCCCTGAGATAATGACTGGGACAGGCATGGTTTGGTGAGAAACTCTCCCAAGGGAGGCACGGGA